>VWZD01002531.1:0-600000 GCA_013396695.1 Sakesphorus luctuosus
AACCAGCAAAGAAGTCAAACAGTGGCAGACAAGAATTTAGAGGTTGCTGGCTGCAGGAGTAGGAGGCAGGAGCCTGCGACTTTTGGTGCAGCCCCGAAGCTCAGGTCCCTTTCCCAAGGGCCGTGCACGACCTTGCTCAGGCTGTGCGGCAGCTCCTCCATCCTCTGCCGAGCTCTGGTTTGCCGTGCCTGAATCCAGGCTGCGATCGGCCACAGCATCACCTGAACGCTATCTTAACGAGGCTCCTCCCCCTGCCCGTTTATGTTCTTGAAGTGAGTCACAAGTCCTTTTGTTTTGGACTGAGATAACCATCATTATAATTATTTATTTCCATTAGGGAGTCTAATTAGCTCTTTCAGATACTTGCAGCAAGGCAGCACCTCCATCCAGCAGAGTTGGATCAAGCTGTAAAAATACTTCTCCCTATTTAATTTCTTTCCTCAATTTCTTCGGATGGGAATGTCATACTCTCTTCTAATCCTTTAACAGCAGAGACAGCGACTTTTCTGCCGGCAAATCTATGAAAGCTGCGGGAGCAGGGAAGCGATTCCCTTGCCAGGTGTCGGACAGGGAGGCCAGACCGTGGTCAGTCCACTCTTTCCCTGCCCCGGGGCTGGGGCTGGCGGGACTTCCCGGAACGGCGGGCGGGGGCTGGCGGGAGGCGCTGACACGTGGCCGCGGCCCGGCGGGGGAGGGAGCGCGGCGGCCCCGCGATGTGAGCCGGGCGGGCGGAAAGCGCTGCCCGCATGGCCGCGGGGGGCGGCGGCAGGAATGTCCCGCTGGGCAGCGCCGAGCGCGGCCCCCATGACGGAATGAGGCGCGATGGAGACCCGTACTGGTCCAGGTAAGGCTGGACCCGCGCCCGGGGAAGCCGCTGCCCTGCTTGATGGGCTCTCCCCGCATCCCCCACGGCCGGTGCCCTCCCGGCGCCGCGATCCTCCGCATCTTCGGGACCCTCCGCATCTTCGGTCCCCTCCGTCGCCTCCTCCCGCAGCTCTTGGGAAGGATGCGGCTCCTGGATGGAGGAGGTCGGGCGGCCTGAGCCGCTCCCGGAGAGGCGATTTCGGAGGTGGCCGGTGCTCCCCGTCGGGCCAAGCCCCTCCTGTCCCCGGCCCCGGCGCTGCCCCTGGTTGTGCCGCAGGACGGGATCGGAGGGCACTGTCTCACCGACCTCCAACAGAGACGGTAGAAGGGGGAAGATAGCGGAATTGCTGTGAAACTCGGGGGAAAAACGTCTACTGAGCTTATTTCTGGCCTGTAGTCAGTGAATGAAATGCGAAACCGCGATTAGGTTCTTATCGAAGTGTTCCAGTGGGGATGTTTGTACTGGCGATAGTAATTCATTAAGATAAAGTCTGGAATAGCTGGGCAGCAGCTAAACAACATGAACTGCTCTTTAACTTAAGTAAGTAAAATACCTAAACATATGATTAAGCCCCAAACTGACAACTTTGGAGAGCAGGGGCACGGGCAAATGCGGGGGGGCTCCGGTGTTTGGAGCAGAGACTGGGACACATGGGACAGCACTGCTCCTCTCTGCCACCCTGGGAACGTCATCCAGCACCTCGACCTCAGGACCTGCCCCGTCTCCCATCGGAAGTGGAGTGAGATGTTAATTCCAAAGTACTAGTGGGACAACTGGCAGTGATGGGCAGAGGGTTTGCCAAGCTGAGAGTCCCTGGGCTCCGTGTGCTTTTGAAGTTTGGCTGGGTTTACCACTACCACGAAGAGGAACTGCGGGGTGGTGGCCACCCCTGGGGCTCCCCTGTCCCCCTCCGGGCTGGTGTGAACCCGTGGTGAGCTCACCTTAGGAGGCAGGAGAGCAGAGGGGTAGCCATAGGGCAGGTGACAACTGTGCCAGTGCCCAGGTGGCCAAGGGGAGGAATTGCCCCTTCCATCCGCTGGATAAGTTGGTATTTATCATCAGTTGCTTCCTGCGGTGGCAACAGGTCTATAGCCAGGTTTAAATTGCTGTCCCAAGGCAAACTTTTCCTGCAGTCGGAGACCTGAAGTCTAATCAAAGCCATGCTCATCTCAGGGGTAAGGAGGTGGGTCTTAAAGAAGACCACTGACACCAGAGGTGCTTAAAATTTGAAGATTCTTTCCCCCCCAAACACTTAGGAAAAGTCCTTCTCTCTGTCTCTCCCTTGCTAACTATTCCCTAAGTCTTTGTGAAGTGGGAGTGGTGCAAAGCGAGGATCCACACCTGATCTTCATGAAGCAAAATTTTAGTTTATATGTTTTTCCTTTAGAAAAAAACCCCCAAAAACATTTGAGCAAAACAAGCCCTTGAATTCTCTCCAAAAATGCAAACCATCGATAACACATTCCAAAACAAAAGGGACTTTGATAAAGTCTGTTTCTCAAGACAGACCTATTTGAAGTGACCATCCTAAGTGCCGTTAGTAACTGAGGAAATCCTGTTAATGGGAAGGAGCAGCAGGATAACCCTAAAGCCCATCAGATCATTATCTATATTGCTGTAATTCACATAAGCTGAGATCGTGTCCCCTTGTTTGGTGTAGACACACATGTGATCACAGCCCTTGTTTGGGGAGGTTTTATGGGAGCATTATGGCCTAAAGTAAACTGGGCAGGTGGAGGATGGGAAAGGGGGACGAGAAAGGGGGACCAATCCACCAGATCACGTGAGCAATCTGCTCGAGTGGTTTGGTGGGCAGTTTTGCAACAGTATATGCAAATAAACAGCTTTCATAATTTCAAAGTACTAAGTTATTGCCATGGAGGCAAGGTGTTAATAAGTGGGAGAAGTGACACAGGTTCTCCTTTCATGCTCCAACAAAAGACATGCCAGGCAGCCTTCCAAGATCAGTCCACGCCATCAGTGCAAGGAGAGATAAGCTGTTATCTTGGCAGGTTTATTTTTCCATCTTTGTTCATGCTGCTTCTTCTTTTGTCCTCCCTTTTTTTCAGCTGACTTTTCCTTCCTCTTCCACCATTCCTGTCCTTTATCCTGACTCCCCTATGCCTTTCCCAAACTTTTCTGCAGGTTTCTGGTGGCTCCTTTATCACATATCTCCTCTTCCAAGAACAACACTTGGAGATTTCTGGTCGGGGCTTGAAAAAGCCCTCACGCTTGTGCAGCACATCTGGACAGTTAGAGAGTGCTTTTTAATGTTGATCTTAACATGCCAAAGCAGGAGCCCTAGGGCAGCGAACGCGTTTAAGCGTCTCTGGTTTAACTGGGGGAAGGATCGAAGCAGTGAGAAGAGAAAGCAACTGCTGAAGGTTGCACACAAAGCCACCAGCAGATCCAGCAGTAGAGTGGAGCTCACATTTTGGATGGTGCCTCTCGGAAACACAACATGAAAAGGTTGCTGTGTCCCGTGAAGCAAAGGACTCCTGAAACCACTTTGCATCTCCCAGCCTCTGGCTACACCTGAAGACAAGGGGTGATTATAGCAGTTTCTTTAAGCTCCAGAGATAAAAGGAGTCTTACCAGGGTCACAAGCTGGTCTGCAGTCACCTGACCAAGCTCTTTGCCCAGAGGTCATGTTGGTTTTTTTCTGAGTTCTGTGCCCTGATCTTTTGTCAACACGATGTTGCAGCTTTAGTTGGTTGGGGGTATTTTGGTGGTTGGGATTTGTGTTGTACAAGTTCCTCACTCTCTTTTTAATAGTGATCTTGCTGAGAACTTTTTTCACATGGAAAATGTAAGCAGGACATGCATTTCATTCCTGGCTGATCCATGGATGTCCTCAGATCAGTGTGCAAAGCACGCCTGTGCTTTATTATTATGTTTTCTCACCACCTCCACCTGAACTTAACAACTATTTCCAGCTCATATGAGCTGCTGAAATCTAATTTCATCTTTGCTTTTGCCGAAAGCAAGAAATGAAGAGAGGGAATAAACCCAGAGCTCTCTTGCTGAACACCACTTTGTTGCCATCTGTGGCTCTGTGGAGGGAGCTTGAGCACAGGAGGCAGACAGGAAGCCAGCAGCTTTCCCAGGAAAAAAAGCTCTGTGTCCTCTGTGCTGCTCTTGTTGGCTGTTAGCTGGATTGGGAGAAAAAAACACCAACAAACCTCCACTAAACCCCAAAGCTACTTTTGACAGCGACAAATCATTAGCTTGGAGCCGGTCTGCAGCATGGCAAAATAAACTCGAGGAGGGGCGAAAACCTCTCTCCTGACAAGCATGTTAGATTTTCAGGGAAAGAGAAATTGTTGTTGAGAAGAACAAAGAGTGAGAAGTGAGATGACTGTCAAACTGAGTTAAAAATAACTACCTGGGTACTATCTCCTCATGAAGGAGTGTGCATGGCTGCTGTGTTTGTGCCATGGCAGTCAGTCCTGGTTGTGTTGGAGGTTACTGTAAATTAAAGCCATAGGAAAGTAAGCTGGAAAAGAGGGGTTTGAAGGATGATGATCCCCTGAGACTGGGAAAGGGTGATGAGGGAGATGGAGGTGAGGAGGGAAGGAAACATTCCCATACTGCGGTGTGGCAGGTGACCAGGCACAGGAGGACCCACAGGCACTGACTGCGTGTGCCAGGGACATTCCCGTGGGAGGTGGCCTCATGCTTGGGCTGCTGGGTCTCCTGGGTTTGGAGCTGGTGGCGTGGCTGGGAGCTCATGGGCACACGGGCTCATCCCCATCTTGCTCTGAGGTTCTTGCAGGGTCTGGTGAGTGTTCACTGCTGGCAGCTGTGATGAGCAAGAGAGCTGGGGGCACTACAGGTGACTCCAGTGATGTGCTCTCCATGCATCTCCCACAGAATTACTTTTAGTCTCTTTTTAGAGAGGGAAACTGAGGTGGAGATGCCCTCCCTGGGAGATGGGTGTTATGCTCTGCTGCCAATACCTGTGCCCGTCTGATGCAGATCAGGAGCTGCAGCTCCCACTTTTCTTCCAGTTATGGAAAACACCCACAAACAGAGGAGATGGCTTCTCGCCAAGAGCTGTTGCTGGGACAGACTGTTCATAGTCTTACTGTCTGACACAGCTCTCTTACCACCTGAAAATACCCAGTGGTCCCAACTCGTGCCTTGGAGGGAGTTGAACTGTGATCTAATTGATTGCCTGAGCTCCAGTGAGTCCATCCCAACAGTGACCTGCAGTGTCTGCCAACAGCCTTGCACACTGGGGGAGAGGAGGGAGGCAAGTCAAGAGAAATAAAGTTGAGTAAATATTTGCACTGTGGCACCTACTGGAGAAATTCCTCCATCAGGAAAACACACTGCAAATAAAGATACCCTGTGCTGCTGGCTCTCCTTCCACTGCCGGACGGCTTGGCTTGATTTTGCCACTTTGGGAATCTCAGGTATCCTTGCAAATCCATCCTAACCACCATGCCCTGGGATGGAGGATCCTTTAGGTTTATGGGAGCTGGTTCCCAGGGAAGTCAATGAAGCAAAGCCATGACTACTCAGTGCCTGGGGCTGCATTTGGAGGAGCAGAACCAAGGAACATGAGGCAGGGCTGCTCAAATACAGGACTGCTGCTAGAGAAAAAAACACCCAGGAAGAGTCATTAGGGCTTGAGCTAATTATAGTTTGTCTGGGTCGTGGTTGGAGGTTTGTGAAATAGGAAGTGTTTTCTGGCTGCATGGCTGCTTCTCATGGTGAAGAGGGTCTCGGTGAGGTGAGAAGGGGGTGCACCTGCAGTGCCTGTTCCTTGCAAACACAAGGGGATGACAGGTCAGGAAGGCACAGGCTGGGCAGTGAGGAGCTGCTGCTGTCACACAGCACCCAAGGAACTCCAGACAAGCTCCAGTGCTTCACCTGCTGATGGCTGGCCCCTCTCACAGGGAGGGTGTCACATACAGACAGGGCTTAGCCAGGACTGGCACAGGGTTGTGGGGAGATGCTCAGTCTGTCCCTGTAGCCGATGAGATGGGACAGCAACAGCTGTGACTTCCGTGGGTTCGGATGGGCTTTGCTCTCATTCAGGCTGGTTGTTTCCAGCACAGCTTATCTCTACCTCCCTCACCAGGGGACCCATCAGATCTAATTTGTTAACACTGGTGAAGTTCTGCTTCCTGGATGGCTGATGTCACCCACAAAAACTTTTGTTTGATTTGTCGTTATTCCTTATTTTTTGAGGAGAGTTTTTATTCCTCCCTTTGTGCTAGTCCAGGTTCCTCCTGTGACCTTTGCCGTTGTTGTTTTGCACTGAGCACAACATTGACTCAGCAGCAGCCTCTGTGATAGCTATAATTAGGAGAAAATGTATTTACAAAGCTCTTTCCTCTGATGCAAGCACGTCATTGTCTTCGCAGAGAAATCATTCCTGCCATGCTTTCAGGTGGGTGTGGGCAGGTCCTGATTACATTTGACACTCATTATTTGCATGAATTTTCCTGGCTGGGTATGCTGTCTATGGAGGAAGTGGTAGTCTGAAGTCATGGTTATATTCTCCACTTGTTTTGGGCATAAGTCTCTACTGTTGCATTTAAATATATAAGAAAAGAATACAGAATGAAGTAGTATTCAAAGAGAACACAGTTGGTGTCATATACCCAGAGACTTGTTTAGTGCTTTGGGAAAAGAATAGAAGTCAAGACAAAAATATTCCCTGGAGTTTTGTCAAAACATCCACGGTAGAGGAAGATTCTTGGGAGAACATCTCTACTTGGCAGTCCCTCTGTATCTGAGCTGTGCTTTGAGTGGTGTCCTGCTTTGCAGAGACCCCCATGGGGCTTTGTGCCCCTGCTCTCAAACCCCAGCATTGCTGGCCTGGCTGCTTCACCCCACCCCTCCAAATCCCCTTGGTTGACTCTACCTCACTGGGGCAACAAAACAGGCTGTGAGCTCATGGCATCCCTTTCTGTCCCCCTGTCCTGAAGCCAGAGCTGTCCTGCTCATCACTTTGGAGGTTCAATCCCTTAGCACCAAACTGTGCTCCCCCAGCCTGCACCCTCCTGGGACACTGACTTTGCTGCACGTGGGTTTTGCTTTTCTCAGTTGCAAACACCTTCAGGTGGGACAGATCTTGGCAATACTGTGAAGAGAAATGCAGTAAAGAATAATTGAGCTGCTCAAGTCAAACTTATATCTTGCACAGCAATACAGAGTTTGGGGACAAGGAAAAACTGTGGATTTGCTGTCCCATTAAAATGCTGCTGTGCTTACCAGGATAACTGCAGGTTATTCTGAACACACAGAGTGACTGGAGAGGCAGAGCTCAACTCCACTCCAGTGAAAGCTCATAAAGGTCTCTCTTTGCTGCAGGGGAAAAGCACAATTCAGAAAACTGTCTTGGTGGCTAAATAATAGAAAATACCTACACACATCACTGGCTGCTGTGCTTTGCTCTGTCACCTCGGTTGTTGCAGGTTCAATAGCTCAAATTTATCAGTGCTGTGCTACTGGAGATAACAGGAGAGATTATTGCCCTGGACTGGCAACAGCCCATTTGGGCAGGGCAGGTGCGAGTCTGTCACTTGTATCTGCAAGCAGCTCATCCCCGAGGGCTCTCCATAACGATATCCGTGGGCAGTGATCCCACACCCACCCTCTGCATCTGATGGGGGATTTATACCCCAAAACTCCTGCCCAGATTGTCCTGCTGGGGTTGGTCTGACCCGGGCATGTTGTCCTGTGTTTTTCTGTAGCAAGCAGGAGTTGCAGCCGCTGCTCCTGGGCTGAGGCAGGTTATCAAAACCCAGATCATCTCTGGTTTTGCAGCAAATGAAGATATGATTGAAAATATCTCCCTCTCAGGGTAAGCTCAAAAGGGGCATTTATCAGCCTGTTCAACTGGCAGAGGCAGGTCATCCTCTGGTTACTCATTCCTCCGCCAAAAATACATGAGGTATTCCAGTTCCTGTGTTATTTTGTGTGCTCATGTGTGTGCACAGTAATGGTTCCACCCTTCAGAACACCAACTGGAACACTTGCAGTTCCTCCTGCCGAAGGTTGGCACTGAGCTGCTTATCTGCCTTGTCAGAAAACAGCAATAAATCCACCCCCAGCGGGTTCACCTGCCCAGCGTGTTCTGCTTTTCATTGTTCCTTCGCCTCCCCCCGTGACGGCCTGTTTGACACATTTAAAATGGGTTTGTGCTGTGTGGGATTAACCTACGTTTATCATAATTCCAGTACAGAGGAATAAACGTTCCATTTGATACAAAAGGTGACCCGAGTTGTTTCCCACATGGATGGTGGGTGTGTTTAGTAGTGTGGAAAGCCCAGAGGTTACTGCCCTGGTACAGTGAGTTCCTCAGTCATCTATGGAGCAGAGACAGTCTGTTTGCTCAGTGCTTTGTGCTCTGGCCATAGAAATAACCTAATGCAAATCTGAGCTTTTAGCTCCATAATTGATGGGCAAAGGGGGACCAAGAATGGCATGAGCTGGGCTGAGGGAAGGCAAGGGGATTCACCTACACCTGGGGCTGATGCTTGCAGCAGAATATGTTTGCTCCAGAAGCACATCACTGACTTGGAGCAGGAAAAATTGCCTTCCCACTTATTTCCAGCCTGTATGTCCTTCAGGAGCACTTTTCTTGGTGCTGAGTACCCATGCACCAAAAAACATATTCTGTTAATATATTATGATTCACATTACCTAAACCTTCTTATCATTCCAGGCCGAAATGTGGCGGTCTGTAGTAAGAGGCTTAATCCAATTGCCGGCAAATATTACTTTATTAACAACTAACTAAATTACAAACAAACTCAGAGGCTTAAAAGTTTCCAGAAGCCTCAGGGGCTCAGGCAAGCCAAGCCCCCCAAGCTACAAGAAACAAGCAGCAAACAGCCCACAACAGGCAGCAACAGCAACAACCCCTTAACAGAAGGCTTAATTCTTTATAAAAGTCTTTTTCTCTGTCCACGCACACATGTATCCCTTTTAATTGGCTAAAAGTGTTTGTTCACACAACTTGACTCTAGTCCTGATAGGTGGCTGATATCTCTCTTTGTGCTGGCAGTTCTCAAGCTTTTGCTGGCAGTTCTCAAAACACGTCTTGTTATTTTCTGCAGGTGTTCTTCCTCCTCTCTGGTTTCTCATGCCTTAATTAAATCCACACAAGGCCAAGGCTGCCCACAGCCCAGGCTTCATCCTGACTGAAATATTTTGCTCCTCTCTCTGAACTCTTCAGCCCCATCATGTGTTGTCTCTCTAAAGAATTCCTCCATTCCTGTTTAGGAAGGGTAACACACACACCACTTCCCTTGGGGAATGGGTAGGAATGCCTTATAACAAATATTTGCTACCAAGACAGAGTGTCTTGTACAAATGTTTCCAACCTCATGCCCTGACCTTTCCTTTGTTATCCTTATCTTTTAAAGAACAGTTTCTGTTTTGGCAAAAAAAAGCTGACAAACCAGGTTTCTCCCCACCTTTCCCTCCATCTACAGCCAGCGATGTCCAAGCAGCTTGTTCCATCTTTCAGCCTATAGACAGACATCATTTTGCTTCCAGGGTCAAATAGTGTTTGGGATGAAGTTGGCCTCATTCCTAAAAGCTACCAGGTGGGACACATTCTATGTCAGAACTCCTGTGCCACAGGGGGGTTGCACTGACCTTCATTTTACCAAGACAGACTTGACTTGTGAGCAAACCAGCCTGACCTGCCAGTCCTTGCTGTGTGTAGACCCCCCAGGCACAGCATCCAGCTGCCCTTCCCCATGTTCTCTCCATCCCTGCAGGCCCGAGTGCCGTGTGTGGACGGTGATGTTGCTGCTGGGGACGTGCCTGCTGTACTGTGCCCGTGTCACCGTGCCCATCTGCGTGGTTGCCCTCAGCTCCTACTTTGACTGGGACAAGAAGCAATCCGGCGTTGTGCTCAGCAGCTTCTTCTGGGGCTACTGCCTGACACAGATTATCGGGGGACACATCAGTGATCAGTACTGGAAATTATTCACGTGTTTGCCTCCTTTTGAAGATGGTTTTGATGCCTCAATTCCAGTCTAAACAGTTTCACCTTGGGGCAGTGGTGGGGTGGGAGAGTGAAGTATGCTCATGGGGAGAAGCTTTTGGGGGCACTGCAGGTTGCTCTGAAAGGGGTTGAGGTTTCTCTGCCAGCTTCACTCAGGGTCTGTAGCTCTGATTGGGAAGGGACATGGGTAGTTTAGGCTGTCTGATTAGAAGCTGTGGTTGCCTCATCCCTGGAAGAGTTTAAGGGCAGTTGATTGGGGCTTGGAGCAACCTGGTTTAGTGGAAGGTGTCCCTGCCCATGGCAGGGGGATTGGAAGGGGTCTTTAAGGTCCCCTCCAACCTAAACCATTCTGTGATTTTAGGATTCTATGAATACAGCTTTTTCATTTTCTTATTTGATCTGCATAGTCTAGCTTTGTTTTCAGTCCAGTTTTTCTACCCTGTATTCTCTTGCAATTTTTTCACAAGAGAGTCCTTGAACACAGTTTCCATCATGTTTGGAAAAACCAAATGTCTTCACTTTATCATATGAATTAAAAACCAAACAACTTCCCCAGCTGGCTGTAAGGGAAGATCTGAATCATTACCTGCTGGAGTTCCTTCCCACAGCCACCGTGTTCTTAGTGAGAGGGCTTTCCTGTGAACTATTTTGTGAGGAGCACATGCCTGGAAGGGGCACATTACCTGTGCAGTGCACTGTGCTATTTAGTTATGGTCCTTAATAGTTTCCAAGCAAACACCTGCAAAAACCTGAATGTTAAAAGGCAGAGATGATGCAAAAGAGCAGATATCAAACACTGTCACTGGTTAAGAGGCGCAGAATGGGGGCAGCACTTTGATTTCCCCCCCAGAGACTTCAGCATGTCAGTGCTGTGGGGTCTGTGGGATCGGTGTGTGCTGGAGTTGGATGGGCAGTGCTGGTGGGAGGTGAGAAGGGAGGAGATCAGAGCTCCTTGCCAAGGGCTATAGACATAGGAGAGAAGAACCGGTTTGACTCAACAGTTGCTTGTAAAAACTGGCTAAACTGGGAAGGGCTCTTGAGCCTTGACTGGAGCACTTTGCCCTTTTGCTCACCTGTCTTTTATAACATGTTTTCTGTCTTCCAGGATAGGAGGTGAGAAGGTCCTCCTCCTCTCAGCATCAGCCTGGGGATTCCTCACAGTCCTCACCCCACTGCTCACCCATGTCACTCCTGCCCATCTCGTTTTTATGACCTCCTCCAGGTTCCTCATGGGGTTGCTGCAAGGTGAGACCCCTGTCCTGTCTCCATGTGCCTGGGGGCTTCCTTGGATGTGGCCTCACATGCAGCACATTCGGATGCAAGTCCTGTGGTTTGCAGTGCATGAACCCTCCCTTTGTGTGTCTGAGCAATTCCCTGCCTCAAAGCTGCCTCCACATCCAGAGCTTCCATGGGAACAAAGCTGACATTTCTAGAGGAAGTCAGTGACAAGTCATTCCTCTGTGGAAATCTCTTTGCCAGACAGGGGCTGCTGGCTTTGGAAGTCATCACTCGTCCTCTTTGATTTTCCACATTTTAAAACTCCTTCAAAGCACCTGGGGAAAATTGGCCCTTGCCAGAACTTTTAAATAATTTGGGATGATTTTCCTTCCCTCTTGTTGTGCCGCAGAACTGGGGAAATGCATTGGCACTGATGGATTTACAGTAACAGTGGTGATGATGAAATGGGATTACAGAGAAGGCACAAACAAACCTTTCATGGCGATGTGTCCACTTAGTTTATTTTATATCCCTGTTTTGAATCCACCAAATGTTTTGCTGCTTTATCTCAACGTTCTCCTTCTGGGTCTTTAAAATTTGCTTTTTATTTGCTGACAATGCTGACTGCTCCCTGCCTTGCCCTGTTGCTTTCAGGGGTGTATTTCCCATCCCTGGCCAGCCTGCTGTCCCAGAGGGTCCGGGAGAGCGAGCGAGCCTTCACCTACAGCACAGTGGGGACTGGCTCACAGTTTGGGTAAGTTCAAAGTGCTTTGAGCAGTGAGTGACAGTCTCTGGGCATCATATGTGATGAGATGCTATTAAATAGTTGGAGGCAAAACTCACAGCCCAAAGTACATGTGGATTCACGAGTCCTCAAGGACTTTGACTGCAGCTGAGGAAGCCTCAGGCAGTTGCTGTCGTGCCTGTCAAGGATTTATGTATTGTTTTCTCCTTCTTTTCAAACTAGACTTTGAAGAGTGTTTGCAATATTTAATTACTATGGGAAACAGCCTGATTCAGTAGGAAGAGCAAGGGTGAGCTGGAGACTGGTCACCTGTCCACTCTGATAGGTGGAGAGAAGAGAACTTCCCCTTCTCTGCTGATCTCCATCAGAATTTCCTTTCTAAATGGGAGAGTTGCTTAAAAGCCAGATAGAAATATTACTGTCTTTTAATCACTTATTTTTCCAATGGACTCATTTCTTTTGCTGCTTTGTACATTCTGTGAGATACTGCACACCAGCAACCTCCTTTTCTTCCCTTGGTGATCATGTTTCAGTGTGGGGCAGATGAAGGTCAGGTCCCTTTGGGGTTTCTCCTGCCCAGTGAGGATCTGGCCCAAGATGCCACTTAGGGAATGGGTTTCAGGCTTCAGTGTCACAGGGGCTAAGTGAGCAGCACCTGCACATGCAGCAACTGAGAAATGCTTCCCTGTGAGGGTGGGCAGGCCCTGGCATAGGTTGTCCAGAGAAGCTGTGGCTGCCCCATCCCTGGAAGTGTTCAAGGCCAGGTTGGAGCAACCTGGTCTAGTGGGAGATGTCCCTGCCCATGCCAGGGAGGGTGGAATGAGATGATCTTTAAGGTCCCTCCCAACCCAAACCGTTCTGTGGTTCTGTGGCTCAGTGACACACAGCACTGACCCCAGGGAGCACCTCCCACTGATGTGCACAGGCTGGATGCTCTTGACCAGACCAGTAAACCCAAGTGGTTTCCCTTGCAGGACGCTGGTGATTGGTGCTGCAGGCTCTCTCCTCCTGGACTGGTATGGCTGGGAAAGTGTTTTCTACTTCTCTGGTTTGCTCACTTTGCTGTGGGTTTACTGCACCTGCAAGTACCTCGTGAGTGAGAAAGGTATGTCCAGCCACCTGCATCCCTAAGGCTGCCAGTGCTCCTGGGGCTGTGGGAACCAAGTGGTCCCTTTCTTTTATTTTCTGCAAGTCTTCTGTGTTTCCAAGATCATGGCTGGTTTTGCACTAAGACCTTTTGCTCAGGTGTCTTCTGTAACACACACTGTGTCTCACCCAAGACCCACAACCCAGAAATGAGATTTTGAGCTCTTGCAATGCTGGTTTCCTATTTCAAGTCCCATGCTGGATTATATCCCTGCTGAGAGCCTGATCTGGCTCCTCAGTACTCTTAAGCACCAGTGAAAACACAAAACAGAGCATGATCTTCAAAGTGGATTAAGCTAAAGCAGGGCAAGATACTTATTCACAACTAAGAGCATCTACACATAGAGCTTTTAAAAACCAGTTAATCCAGAATATCTCTTCTGAAATAACTGTCTGGGAGTAATTCTGCATATGGACAAACCATTACACCTGGCTACAGCATTATTAGTGAGAGTGTGGTATGTAGAAGCCCAGGTCATCAGGAGCTGGGTGTGTCCCTCGTGCTGCACAGAATCCAAACATGGTCCCTCCCCAAGGGATTTTTGTTTCTTTATTACAGGAGATAGAAATGGGTGAAAGTGGCTGGGTGGGAAAGTGTGTGGATGCAGTGGAGAAATTTTGGTCAACACAACAAGGTGTTTTCATGAGCATTCAGTGCTGGCATAGCCAAAAACCAGGAGTTAGGAGGAGATTAAAGGTAGTTGTATAGTGGTGTCCCAGGGCTGCCTCCAGCTGAGTGGGCAGTTACTGATCAGAGCTTTCCTTTGGATCTTTTCTTCCCTGCAGAACTCATCATCCCCATAGACTATTTAACGAGAGGCCTCTCCATACCCAAGCAGACCAAAGTTCCCTGGAAGCAGCTGTTTAGGAAGGCACCAGTATGGTAGGGAGCTGCAGTGGTCTCAAGCATCAGCTGGGCTGGGGAGCACCTCCTTTTTCTCCTCTCTGGGCTTATTTCTTCTGCCTCTGTATTTTTTGTCCACTTACTTATATATTTGGGTAACATAACCAGGTTTTCAAATTCCTTCTGTATCAATAAAGCACTGAAAAGGTAAGCTTGACAAAAGATGGTTTATTGTCTGTCCAGGGGACTGTCAGGCTTGAATGTTACTGGAAAAATTTTTCTCCTTCCCAGGCTGTTCCCCCTGGATGAGTCGTGTTCTACTCCAGACTAGTATTCTCCACCAGTCTTGTTAGAAATGCTGCTTGTAATGGGCTCCTAAGAAGTGCTGCTGAGGGGCTCTGAGTGGCACAGGCTGTGTTCTCATTGCTGGCAAACATCTTTTTAATGGCCATTTTTCCTTTGGGATACTGCAATGGGTATTGAAGCTTATCCAAGCATGTTCCCAAGTGCTGTTTGGAGACACAGGGCAATAAGCCCCTTCCTGCCTTGAGTAACAATGGAGCTCATAACAAAACCCTAGAAAACACTGAACAACACCTCTTGGAGCAGGAGGACTCTTGTAGCCTGGAAGGGACCGGTGGGAAATGCACTGGCATAATTACCACTGCAATTAACCTCCTCTGTGCCTGGGGCTGACGTCAGGCACTGTGTGATGGGGCAGCGAAGGAGCCAGCAGTGCTGCAAGGGGAGAAAGCCAAAAGAAGTAGTTATCTATGAGAGAAATCTCAGGAAGCAATTGCAGTGTTGTGAGGGATTTCTTCTTGGAGCAGGGAGTGAAATACTGGATTGCTGGAGTGCCTGTTTCCCACGCAGGGTAACCTGTCACTCCTCATTGTTTCCTCTCCGCCGTGTGTTTGCAGGGCTGTCATCATTGCTCAGCTCTCCACAGCCAGCACATTCTTCACTCTCCTCTCCTGGCTGCCAACTTTCTTTAAGGAAACTTTTCCTGAGTCAAAGGTAGGTCGGCTCTGAGGCACAGGCATTGCTGTTCTCTGTTCAGAGGAGGTCGTGCTGGGTGACAGCCAGAATGGGTTGGTTAGGGAGGAAGATGATGGCAGAGGGATCTGGTGAGAGCAGGCTGGGAGGCAGGAGGAGGAGGAGGTGGGAGGTTTCCCTGTGGGGTTGGGAGCTGTGGCACCCCTGCACATACATTTGGAGGTGCCAGCATCCTCCCTCCAGGTTGCAGAGGGTGGTTTATGGTTGCTTGTTTAGGGATGCTGAGGGGAGGCAGAGCTGGGGCACTTTCTGCACAGGGAAGAGCAGGTTATATTTGAGTTTTAGACTACTTTTCTTCTGAGAAAACTATGGATTTCAAATGGCACAGAGCTCATGACATTATGCTGTTACAAATAACCACCATTGACTCCTGATTTTTCACAGGGTTTCTAACTGGACTGACACTGTACAGTTCAGACCTGCCTGCTAAAATTGACATTACCAGTAATACTGTGTACTATAAAAATACTACTAAAGCTTCCTTCTCCTCAGCACAAATGATGTTCCCATTTTTCAGAAAGCCAGGCAATACTCATCTGATGTGAGAGCTGGTATTTTTATCTTGTTCTCCGAAACTCACACAGTATTTTCCACAATGGCTCTGTTAGGTTTTTACAATTTCCAGAGCTGCTTACAAATGCCTTTTCATATTACACATGTAAAGCTCTTTATGACATACTTGATATTTATATTAAAATCGTGTATTAAACCAGCAAACATATTGTTGTGACAAGATCTGTGCACCTCGAGTAATGTGCTTGTGCTGCAGTAATTTACCATCTGTTAAGCATTATATCATGGTGCCCTTATGTAAGAAGCTCTATGTAGTGTTTCTGCTGCTGATAATCGCTTCATGTATTTTAAAACATGGTTCAAGGATGCTTGGTTTTAAAGGATGTACAATAATAATAATCCTTAATGTGGGAAACCTCTGTCACCTGCTGGTCAAAGTCCCTTTCTGCAGGTGAACTGCCTCACCTCTGTCTGGGCAGCTCCCCTAGCCCACCTGGGTGCAGGTGGTGAAGGGTTTGGCTCAAGGTGATGGGCTGAGGGATGGGGCAGGGTGTGTTGTGACTGTTGTGCTCAGCACCCCCCGCTGGTGTTAACAAACTCCAGAGGCATTGCCCCACGAGCTCCATGGGGTAACATTTTCAAAAGTGACCAAGACCCAGACTTCAAAGGCATGGAAGGATGCAGATGGACCCTGGTATGATTTCCAGGAGCAGATGAAACAGGATTATTCAAATTTAAGATTATTCAGCCCTCCCACACATCTCAAAGCCAGGCAGGAAGGGGAGATGCCTCCATGGGGTGACAGGCTTTGAGCAAAGGGGGAGATGTGGGGGACGATGGATGGATGGATGGATGGATGAGTAGGTTCAAAGGAGCTGAGATGAGGTCCAGCACAGTTCACACAGATTTCAGCTCCTTGTGGGATCTGGGCACCAAAGTGCCCCTGAGCAGCTGTAATCCAGCTGCCCAGTAATCTGCTGTGATTACAGCTGCAGCAAGCCCACTTAATTGAAAATAGGCCAAAGTATGTTACTGCCCATAATGTTACCTAATCCTGCCATTAGAAAATCCAGCTGTGCTCCCTCAGCCTCACAGTAACGCTGCTAATGAGGTTGGAGCTGTTGGAAATCTTGCCAGCAGCTTTGCTGGTGACCCACAGGAAAGCCACAGTGAGATTCCCAGGGCTCTGTGGCTCTCTGCCACATCATCTTGGTGAGCAGTAAACTTTGCTACTTTTAATCCCTCTTTCCCAGAGCTCTCTGCCTCTCCCCTGGATGCAGCATCACCAGGGCAGAAGGAAAGACAACAAACTTACAGATGCTACTGCCCTGTGATGCACTGCCCCTTACAGACCTTGGAGTGGGGCAGCTGAGATCTGACTCTACAAAGGGGGAAGAGATCCTGCAACAAGTCCTGAGTGCTTAGTTGTTTTCCCTTTCTACAGACACCACAGGCTATCAAATAAAATATTTGCAAACAAACTCAGCTCTGATAAACCTCTCTTGGTTTTCCTTCCATTTTAGGGTTGGGTGTTTAATGTAGTCCCCTGGCTGGTTGCAATTCCAACAAGCTTGTTCAGTGGATTTCTGTCTGATCATTTAATTAGTCAAGGTAAGAGCCCTTCTGACTTTTCATCAGCTCTTATTTTACGTGATTTGGAAAGAGGATGTGGGTGGGAGGAGATGGGGCTGTTGGTAGGGAGAAGACCCAGCAAACAGACAATGTTAGGTTCTGATACAAAAGCAGAATAAATACTCCAGTGTCCAAACCCCATCCATGTATTTGGGGCTCCCTTTTATCTCAGTCAGAATATCCACCTGGAGGTGAAATCTGTGCATCTGAAATCCACTTACCCTGTGGAGTCCTGCCTGGAGAACAAGAACTTGGTGAGCTGTGCTTAACTCCAACTCTTCCTTTCTATTTCAGGGTACAGAACCATCACCATTCGTAAGTTCATGCAGGTAAGAGAGCTGAAGCCACAGGAGAGGCACCTGAGTTACCTGCTGAGCTCTGCTCACCTGTCAGACTGGACCTTGTATGGAGCTGGGTTGGGGGTTATAGGTGGAAAGAGAAAAGGTTTTCTGGCTTTGCAGATTGACTGGTGGTCAGTGTGGGTGGGAAATGAAATCCAGAGGAGAACCCTGGCTGAGGAACAGAGTGTGGACCTCTGTTAACAGTGGCCCAGTGGTAACACTGAGCACAGTCAACGCTCTGAACCTGTCCCAGGTGTCACACTGTCACTCCAAGTGACACAGATATTGAGGAAGTAGCAATACAAGGGTGAACAAAAATAGAAATTCTGGGTGAGAACACAGTGTATCCTACACTCTCCAGCATCACATCCATCTGGACAGGCCTCTGACACAGAAGGGCAGGACACTGGGGAAAAAAGGCTTGAGAAGCACCTGGTGCACATGAGCTTTTGCACTGGAAAAGGGAACAGTTTGTTTGCAAATGGAGTTGCTTTTTTCCTTACAGAAAATGTGCTGTGGTGTTTAATTTTGCCTTTTTTTTCCAGGTCATTGGCTCTGGTGTCTCAAGCATTTTTGCTTTGTGTCTGGGCCAGACCTCCAGTTTTTGCAAAGCAATTGTGTTTGCCTCTGCTTCTGTTGGACTCCAGACCTTTAACCACAGGTAAGGAGAGAGATGGTGACCGTAGCCCTTAGCTCTCATCCCACACTTGGCATTTGGGGGTTTTGAAGGAGACTGCCTCCCT
Source organism: Sakesphorus luctuosus (assembly GCA_013396695.1). Lineage (NCBI taxonomy): Eukaryota > Metazoa > Chordata > Aves > Passeriformes > Thamnophilidae > Sakesphorus > Sakesphorus luctuosus. Next base: position 18,081 of record VWZD01002531.1, read on the forward strand.
CTGGCTGGCAGAGCAAGAACTGGCACTTGCCTGAGCATCATATGTTGGTCCCTGCAAGACTGGTGGACTTTAATGCCTGCTGGGGTGGGGAAGGACTTGGACCAGCCAGTATCAGGGAGATGGAGCAGGAGGGAAATTACATTTTGGCCCATCTAAATGCTTTGAGTTTAATCGTTTTCCTTCTGATACTCAACTGTGCTGCTTCACTCTCAGCTTCTACTTTTTTTTCTACCAGTGCCATTTTTGTCCAGGACCTTTCCTTGTGTTTCACAAATGAATCTCTGGGTAAATGAAGAAGAAACAGTTGTGTTCCATTCAAACAGCCATTTTTTTCCCCTCTCTCTTTTTCACCAGTGGCATTTCAGTAAACGTGCAGGACCTGGCCCCCTCCTGTGCTGGCCTGTTGTTTGGTAAGGATTCTGTGGGATTTCCGTGCTGGAGAGGTGGCATCTATGAGGGGTACATGGTCAAAGTTTGAGCAAGAGTGGCTCTGGGCAATGTCTACTCCATGTGTGCAGCCTCAGCTTCCTTCTGCAATAAACCTGCCAGTGCCAAAGGCAGGTGAAATAGCACCATTGTGCCTTTTGACCTGCAGCCAGGGGTGGGATGATGCTGCATGTCAGTGGTCCCTGCCAGCTGCCCAGAGAAGCTGTGGCTGCCCCATCCCTGGAAGTGTCCAAGGCCAGGCTGGATGAGGCTCGGAGCAACCTGGTCTAGTGGAAGGCATCCCTGCCCACAGCAGGGGGCTGGAACTGGATGATCTTTAAAGTCCCTTCCAACCCAAACCAGTCTGTGATTCTGTGATCAATAAGGTATTTTGCTGAATTTGCAGGCTGGGAGGTGGTGGGAGCAGGGGTGAAGCCACTCATGTCTCTGGGTTTTGAACACACAATTTCTCTCTTTTCTTTCCAGGGGTTGCCAATACAGGTGGAGCCCTCCTAGGTAAAGTTCCTTCCTGCAGCTCATCCTTTCCCAGTGAGCCCTCTCCCTGCACAGGGCAGGATTCAGCCCCAGGCCCTTTGCATGTCTCTTTTCTCTCCTGTCACAGGTGTCATTTGTGTGTACCTGGCTGGTTACCTGATTGAAACGACTGGCTCCTGGATTTCTGTTTTCAACCTGGTGGCTGCTGTTAACAGCATTGGGCTCTGTGTATTCCTTCTGTTTGGAGAGGCCCAGAGGGTGGACACACACTCTGCGTATGTGGATCTCTAGAGATGAGCCCAGAAAGCAGCCAAAGGACAGGAGAGTGTCACATTTGTGTTGCACAAGTGCCAAAGAACATTTTACCTTTTTTTTTAGATGTTTTAACAGGAAAAAATATGCTGAAACCAAGTAAATAACGGGTCTGGATGGAACCCATGAGAGAAAAGAAATTTAGAGTTCATTTTTTGCTCAGGGCATAGCTGGTGGCTGGCAGAGCCATCCAGCTCAACATCTCCAGTGAGAATATGGTCTGTGGGAGCAGTTTGTCCCCGTTTGTGCCTGGTGGAAAAATACCCATGTGGCCAAAGGAGGTTACCCAGCCTGTCTCCCAAGGCTGCTGTGGTTCCATGTCCTGCAGGAGCAGGTCCCCCCATGCTCTGCTGTCCTGTGACCGTCCGTCTCTGGGCTGCTGTGCCACATGTGTCCTCTGAACTGTGTGACAGGGATCAGCCAAATGAATGTACCTCTGACCTTAACCCCCTCTCCTGTGCCTTCATTTTGCAGCCTGCTTGGCAGGTACCAGCCAGGTGTGCAAGGGTTGGGAGATGAATTCCAGGCTTCCCTTCAGGGCTGGATGTGCTGTGGATCCAGGGGTTGTGCTGGTCCTGATGGGAGGATGTGGAGCAGAGCACTCCCAGCCAAGCCTGTCTTTGCTGAAGGGCAGAGCTCAAGGTCTCCCTCCTCTCCCACGTGGGTTTACCCCAGCCCTGAGCCCAGCTAAAGCAGCTCCTCCATGAGAGCAGAGCTGATCTGCCATCCCAGGGGTCAGGCTTAGCTGGGCTCAGCTCACGGTGCAGGAACAGCCGAGGAATCCCCTGGAAGCTGTTTTGCCACATGCTGTGAATGTATAGGAGGAACCAGTCACATTCTGTGCTGTGGATCTGCACTCCCAAATGTGTTCTGCTGGATTAGATGTGTCCTCCCTGTGCTCTCAAAGGTCTAAGGGAGACTTTCCAAAGAGCCTCATGTGGGCAGGTTTTGTTTCTGTGTTGAGCATCAAACGAGTTTCTGCATTGGGGATCCACAGCGATGTGGTTCCCCATGTCAGAGAGAAATACTTGGCTGTAGGCACCTCTGGGCCCGAATGTCTTAAGTTATTTATAAATATTTTTAAATGGAAGCACCAAATTCTATATTTTATGTACTTGAGGCCTGATTCTGCATGTTTGTTCTGAGTGGTACTCCCACCAAATCCCACACTATTCCTCGAAGGGGAGTGTCTGCCAGCCTCCAGTATTTGGGTTTGCAAGATCACTTTTGAATGTGACATTTCATATTAATAATTGCTTTTCCTCCTGCCTTTTGCTTGAGACTGAAAGGTTCTCTTTGATTTCTCTGGTGCTTACCAGAAACCTTCACCTCAGACTGGGGATATTTCCCAGGGACCTTGCAGTGTAGAAAAACTGCAGGTTCAGGTTTGTTGCCTGGAAAAAATTCCCCTTCCTTTTGTTTTAGCCAAATTTCTTCTTGGAAAACCTGTTGGAGCCTTGTTAAATTTCTGAACAGCAAGATTTGTGGTGAAAATACTGACAGCCTTTTAATTGCAGAGACACTAATGGATGTCATTATGCTGACCCGAGCCACTTACTGGGTATATTAAGAGATAAAGATGGACCTGCCTGATGTCTTCTCAAAGGAATAAAAAAAATCAATGTGCCTGATTGGGAACAGAGAGATAAGAAAGTAGTTTTTTTCTCCTCCTGTGTTTTTCTTTCTGTAAAGGCCATTTTCTGCCATGGGTCCTGCTCTGTGTATGGGCTGTTGCAGAGCCAGGACCCAGGAAGGCTGGTGGGAAGCCTTAAAATCTGTGGGTAACACCCAGAGCAAACACAGCCAGACTTACCAAAGAGGCCTGAAGTTGTGCAGCCATCTCTGCCAGCATGTCCTTTGTCCAATCAGAGCAGATTGCTTGCATGGCCTTTGCTATAGGGACAGAGAAAAATAAAAGGTGGTTTTTGTTTGGTTTGGGTTTTTTAGTGTCTTCCCTGGTTGGTCAGTGTTGTGGTCAGGAGCACAAGGAGTCAATTCTGGTTCTCTCCTGGTTGCACCATTTCTTGTTAATGAGTTTAAGTCACTTACATTTCAACCAGGAGGCTTGGCCACCCTGTGGCTCAGCCAGGTGGGAAATATGGAATTAAGATCTTCAAAGGAATGTCAGGCTGTGCCTTCTCTGTAAATTCAGCTAACACTGTGGTGGGCTGTCCTGGTTATCTGTCTCTGTAACTGGCTAACAAGTGAAATATTTGACTTGAGGCTTATGTTTCATTACTCTCATACCTCACTGGTGAAGTATTGAAACCATTTTGCATACCTGTACTGTTGTTTGTTTAAGCCAAAGCTTGTGGTCTGAGAGGTTTTGTTACAGAAGCACCTGAAAAAATAAAGGCAGCGAACCATTTGCACACCGTGGTGTTCCTTTTGACAGCAGAGGTGTTAATTTGTGTGATCAGTTAGGGACAGACAAATATATTTGATGTGAGGAACTCCTTAGGGGAGGCTGTGCTGGGAGGGTGGCTGGGCTGGCACATTTTCGCAGCATCCTCGTGTGAGCCTCAGGCTCGGGGCACATCCAGCTGTATCATCTCACTGCTTTTGGAGAAGTGGCTGAAAAGCTGCTTTCAGCAGAGCTGTGGTCAGTACAGCATCGGGAAACACGATCAGTTAAGAGCAGGAATACAAACAAAGTGATTCTTGGGTCAGGTGGGATACACCCTGCAGGGGGATCACCTTCCACGTGCAGACCGTGCTAGGAAAAAAACCACATTGCCCAATTTATTTTTTTTTTCACATGCACGCTGATAGGTTCGAACAGATGCCAACAGAGGGAGCTGTGAGATTTGGGATGTGGCAGCTCCTGGCCGGTGAGAGCTGCCGAGCCTGGCCCTGGCACAGCTGGCACGGATAGTGTGGCTGATGTGGATGGTTTGGCTGGCACAGCTGGCAAAGCCTGGCCTGGCTGGTGGCTCTCATCACCAGAACTGCCTTGGGGAGTCCCAGGATCTGTTGAACCAGCATTTGCTTTCACCCCTCACATGGTAATTGCACAGGTAGTGTGGGGAGACAGAGGAAAAGCTTGGGAGACACTTCAAAATGAGAAATAGCCATTAAGGGGATTTTAATACCTCATCTGTAGGGTCATGTAATCAAGAGAATATCTCCAAGTACTGCAGAGTCATCTAATTTTCTCCTCAGTGTGTTCAGGAAAAAAGCCCAACGTGGAACTTAGTGGTATGAAAACCATGCTGAAGATAATTTAGGGTTTGGGTTCAAGTTATCCTCAAATTTCTCTGTCCTTTTGCTCCTCTTCTAAAGGTATGAACAGCCTCTGAATTACACACTTGGGCTATCTTGACCTTTTAGGTCAGTCAGGTTATTTAGAGCTTTTCAGCTCTAAAGAAGCCACAGACCCACCTTAAACTCTGCCCTGTTCCTCTCCAGCTGTGCAAAGCCTGAGAGAAAAGGGTTTTGTCTTTCTGTCTTTTCTCTCCTTTTTTTTTTTTTGTCTTTTTCTGCCACATTCCTTAAATTGTCAGTGTCACAGGTTGGATCAGAACTTTCCAGCCTGCCCTGAGCAAGCAGGGAATGGCACAGTGCAAAAGGGGCTGGTAATCTGTGCCTGGACTTAAAGACTGATCAATGAGGGGTCCATTGCATTGCTGCTGGGGGTTGGTTTGTGTTTAAATTGTTTGGGATATATTCCATAGCTGGCTGGAGATCATTAGAAGGATACTATTTTATTGCAGTTTGCATAACAGTAAGTCAATAAACACATTCAGGCAGATGGAAAGGAAAACACAGGAGAAAAATAGCACTATTTCAAGGAGAAAAGGAATAGCAAAGAGCACTTGTTACTTGTAGTTTTGCCTGGAAAACACAAGCAGATGCTCTCACAGCAGAGACCTGATCTAACATCCACCTGGCAGCTCCCCAGGGCCGGGACATGCCCCAAAGACACCAGTTCTGCAAAGGGCACCCAGTTCTGTACAAGCAAAATATCACTGTTTATTGCAGCCCTGACCTACTGCACGGCATGTAATGAGGAATTTTCCATTTCAAACTTTAATGCAATAATTAAGATGTCCATTAAGGTCTTTACAGTTTGGCTGCTTGTAATTAAAAATGGGAGTGATGGGGGGGCAATGGCAGGGAGTTGCAGTCCAGGGCGTCAGGCTCTCACCAGCAGCTTTAAGTGCTCTTCTATTTCTTCTTCCCTATTTGGTTTGTTCAAAATAATTTTCCTGGGTTTGTTTGCAACTGTCCTCAGTGCAGGTAGTCTGAAAAACACTTTAAAAACAGTCTTAGTTTCCACAATAACTTGTGTTTTAAACCGATTTCCCCCTCTACCAAAACACCTCCAAAATACTGATCCTCCTGCAGTGCAGTTTTTGGGGGTGTCTTTGAGCAGGGAGCTCTCTGGGGCTCTGCAGAATTCACCTGGGGTCAGCCTGCCCTATTCAACATCCCTGGGGACACGGTGGGAGCCAGGACAGCCAAGCTCCACAGGCAGAGCCATGGGAATAACCCAACAGCACAGTATGACCACCAGCTGCAGGGAGGATGACAGGGGGTTTGTGCTCCATTTGGTCTCCAGACTGGTGGAGCTCCTGCTTACACAGTTCCTGGTGCAGAATTAAGAGTGGGGTGAGTTTTAATCCAATAATGAAAAGAGAAAAGACCCCCATATAAACCCACATTTTCTAAAGTGTCTCTGCTCCTGGGAGGCCAAAGTCCCATTATCCAGTAATTGGATTTGGCCTCTTAAAGCAGGACTGAAATGCTGTAAAATTTTGTTCTGAAATCACCAGATTTTTGCAAAGGATTAACAAAAATTAATGATTTGACTGAGGCAGTAGCTGCCAGAAAAGCATTGGCTGATCCCTTGAATCCCTTCCTAAATTGCTTTCTCCTGCTCTGTACAACTCCCAATTTACTGGTGACTTGCTCCTGTTCCTCCAAGCACTTTGCTGGGCACAATCTCCTGCAACTCTGACATTCATTATTCTCTAATAAACTGTTTTTAATTTCAGCTCCGAAGGAAAAAAATTTACAATCCCACTTCCATGGAAGACAATGGAAAGGTACACGTGTAGCAATTACCAGGAGGATTTTACACGAAGAATTAGCAACCTACTCGTGCATGTCCTGCATTCTCATTAAAGGCAAACTGTTTGTGGGTGACAGGGGATTTTCCTGTGCAACAATTGAGGCTCGTTGCAGCTGTTAAATTCCTTTCATGTCAGTTTTTTCCCCCCTCTCCTACCACGTTTCAGACAAACCCACTCATTTACAAGCTCTCCTGTGTACCTGTGTGAGTTACAGGTGAGGTGGATGCTTTCATGAGTCCCATCAGCCCTTCAGCTGCCCAGAGCTGCTGTGAACCCAGGCTGGTCACAAGAGCCTTTCTGTGTTTTGCTCTAATTTTGCCCCAGATGAGACAAGGGTTGGCTTGTGCCCACAAAGCTGGTGTCACAAATTTCCTGGTCACAGTCACCTTTGTGTGCTTTTGCTGCTGTGACCAACCTGCTCCCCACAGATCTGCTCTGCCTTCTCCAGCATCCTACCTACAGCTCCTCCATTCCCTGCTTCCTCCCTGTCCCAGCCTCTCTCCACAGGCTCATTTAACAGGTCTGGGGGAGCACTGAAGGCCCCCACATGTTCCCATGCTCATGGGATGTCTCTTATTCTACACCACAGACACTGGTTAATTAGCAAAATAAACCCCCTGAACAAGAAGTATTATCAGCTAAAGCATAAATAGACATCAGAGAGGAGGTCTTCAGCTGAGTTATTTATTGTGATCTCTTATTTAATATTATTTCAGTCCATCTGGGAACAACTGTGCTTTGCAAAGGGCTGGAGGTTGCAGTTCTCACTGCAGGAGCCACCTGGACCAGAGAGAGCTCAGCGTAACCCCCCATCCTTGCAATCTCATTTTACAGAAACCTCTAAATAGGACACTCACTGTAACAGTGGTGACCTGAGAAATGTTTGCACAGCCCTGGGCTGTCCTTCCAGGAGAGCCAGTGCCAGCAGGAGATGGGCTGTTCTGCACCTGGACACGAAGTTTGAATTCAGGGACCATGATAAACCCTTCCAGTGGTATCTGTTCTCTGAGCATTTTGTGCCTGGAGTCATCTGGGAGTACAGAATTCAAACTTAGTTGGTTTCTTACATAAATGATACATATTGAAGGATTAAAACCTTGGGGAAATTTTGATTCACCTCCAAATCTTATTTTTTTTCCTGGCTTATGGCCCTGTGGTGAGCTAAGTGAAAAGCTTTAGTCTGTATGTCCCCAACTCTGGATGCAACTCTTTGTCCTTCAAGCCCTTCTAGATGCCAAGTCATCTCTCTCAGCACCCTCAGATGATTTCAGTATTTGCAGGAATACACTGTGTCATTTTAATTCAAGTTAGGATAAAAATTACTGAAATTCAGAAACAGACATGGAGCCTTGAGATGGGCAAACTCTTCCTGGCAGGTTTTGGAAATCTTTCCTGTTAACTTGAGGTTGAAAAATGGAAACTGTTTGGGAGAGTTAAAAGATGAATATGCCTGGAACCTGCAGTAGTTTAAAGGGTTTAGGAGAGAAAACAGCCCTCAAAGAGCACCACTAAGATGTATTAGGTTTAAACGACATGGCTAAGGCTATTTAGGAGGGAAACTGTACCATTCACTGCTGTTACACAGGCAATTTTATGTCCAATTTGCTGAGGTGGTTCTGGCTGAGACCCACCTGTGTGGGTATCTGCGTGTTGCAGTTCAAGCACACGTAGAGCAGACTCATGAAAATCTGGTTTGTGATTGTAACATCAAGGTAATGCAATTTGGAGTATTACTGTGGGTTTTGCAGAGCCAAAACTGAGAGCATGAGTAAGAAATGACATATTTTGGCATTGCTCAGGGCTTTGGTGTTTGCAGGTGAACCTTTACCACGGGGCTGTCAGAATCTCTCAGCAAAGACACAGATCTCTCTTTTCCTTAAACACAGTGCCAATTTTTTATCCTCTTCTGATGGTGTCTGTTCATCCTCTCTCTCCTCCTCCTCCTCCTCCTCCTTGGAGATTTCTGGATTAAAGAATAAAGCACTGAATTGATTTTCTGAAAGTGCATTAGAGAGGATTATTCCAGGAGATTCATCCGTGTTTGGTGGATTAATATTTCCAGGGAAGGGCAGCTCCGATCTCAGCCAACACTTCTCTCAATATACCCTGAAACATTCTTCTCTTTTGCAGGCAAGAAGGAGCATCATGAACAGCAGGGGACAGATAGAAGAAGTTCTCAGCACTGGTGTCTGAGCTTCAGTATCTTTTGTATCACCAGCATTTCCCCATGTAGGGTGATCTGTGTGAATTCTGCCTTTTCTTTACTCTGCTAATAATAAAAAGTAACACCAGACCCATGACAGGCAGATACAGAAGTCACTCCAGCACCAGGGAATCAGGGACAAATCTCTGTGCAGCATCACTTGCCATCAGCAGCACTCTCTGAGAGAGGGGAACAGCATCCTAACAAAATGGGGGCCTGTCCAATTAATTAATTTGGCCTCCATGCCCTGCACAAATGCAGCAGATCAAGGGCCTATTACATTATAAGAGTGAAGCCTTTATAGCAATGCATATTTCTGAATTATGCTTCAGAGGCAGAGTTAAAGCTCCCACCTTCCTGATCTCTCTTGCACATGGAGGAGACACTGTGTATAATTGAGCAGAAGAGGCAAAACCTCTTCCCAGGAGAGGTGGAGGCGAGTCAGCCCTGGACCCTAATTGAGACCTTGGAGACCAGCCTTTAGAAGTCAACCAGCTGGACAAACAATGGTGACTCCTCAGTGGTGCTCAGACAGATCAGCTGGGCTGCCCTTGCATTCAGCTTTAGCAGGGCTTGGTCTGGTGACGGTCGAAAGAAAAGAAGGAAGGAATAAAAAAAGCAAATGTTATCAGGGAGAGTAAAAGAAAGCAATGAAGTAAAGGGTCTTCATTTTCATACTGCCCTCCAAATCAAGGAAGGCACTGGGAGTTGTAGCCACATTTTTCTGAGTCTGAAATTCTTGGTTTCAAGAGATGGTTTGATTTTTGCTTCCAGTCACAGTCGAAGACCAGAGCAGGAAACTATGAAGTGTCAAAGGAAATCACCTGCATGTCTGTAAGCCTGGGGAAGGCCATTGCCTGACTTGGTATGGGGAGGGTGGGAGGACCTGGCAGGAGCTGAAGGGTCAGCACAGAAGGAAGGATGGAGATCCACTTGCCTGAGATGGATACCAGCATTCAGAGCAGGAGATGGGAATGGGGTATTTTAACTCCCGAAGAAGCAAAGAGCTGTCCAGGAGGCTGGGACTGTGGTGTGGGTGGGAAGATGGTTGGTGTGAGGAAGTCCCAATGGTAAGTACATCTTACCCCTCCTTATCTCCCTGCTATCATCTGGCTCCCAGGGATGATGTTTATCTACCCAGGGCCATCAGGTGACACCATCCCTGGTAGATAATCCAGAAAGAGCAGAGCAAGAATTTGAAACAAACCACAGACATAACAGATGGATTTGCATTTTCTTAGAGCCACCAGGAATTTGAGGGAATAATTTTTCCAGCTGATGCTCAGCACTGGGCAGTGAGGACATTGCCTCATGTGCCACTACTCTGCTTGGGACACTGAAATGCAGCAACATGATCTGACACAAAGAATAAGCACAAACCACATGATTTGTTTGAGTCCCATCACATGATGAATGTGAGCTCATGCCTCAGCAGTGCATTGCCAACAGGCAATGCAATGAGCATTATCTTGCTTGGCTTCAGTCAGAAACTTCAAGTTGAGATGTGGATGGAAACATCTTGTGGTCCCTCTTGTTTTCTTCCTTTATCCTGCAGGAATCACAGGAACCTCCCTTCCCTGTCCCCATGACAGAAGTATTCTATCCCAAGTCACCATTTTTTTTTATTTTTGAAACAAATAACACAAGACTTCTCTGTATCTCTGAGTACCTAAACAACAGGGAGAGTTGGACAGTATATTTTCTCCCAATTTCTTGCTTTCTATAAATAATGTTTTCTCTAGAAAACATTCTTCCATCTCCCCAGGTTCTGCCTGAAAAAACCAGCTCTTACAACAAAACGTTTGGGGTTCAACATGGATATACTCCATGGGAATTTCTCTTGGATTCATTTTCCAAGTGTTTTGAATGGAAAACTTCAACCAGGTGGCGCCCGAGAGAGCAGAGCACAGCTCCGCAGTTTTTGGGTCTGATAAAACTTCTCAGCTGCAAAATAGCTGTTTTTCACACCACTCCTTACACAGCCCTCACCAGCAGCCTCCGTGGAGACACAGCTCTGTAATTAAAACCTGCACTTGGGAAATGATTCCTCTAACCATGAGAGTGGAACACGCTGCCCCTCAGCTCCCACAGATTGGTCCAGGGCTGGGGAGGCACTTGGGGCTCCCTCCTCACTCCCCACCGCAGTTTCAGTGGAGGAAAGGCAGAGAAACAGGAGAGCAATGCAGTGCTCAGCCCTAGGAGAGAAAAGGGATGCCTGTGAGCACAAGTGCTCTCCTGGGCTCGTCATAAATCGTCCCCCAGCCCAGCAGCACCACTTGGTTGATAAATGATGCTCCAGCCTGAAGTGTCAAAATGAAGGAAAAAACCCCATTTTTTTCCTCCTACTTCTCTCTAGTTATTTTTGACAAGCTGGAAGAGAAGAGGGGGAGAGGGAAAGGCTGACGCATGTTTGATATACACTTTTGACGGAGCTTTTACTTTATTATGTTTAATTGAAAAGTGTTAACGTCGTCCGACATGAATATTCAGCTGATGCCTTTTGGTGCCGTTCCAGGAGTTACGACCGCCTGTGATTCCACTACGGCTTCTCAGCACGGAGCCCTGTCAAAGCCAGAGTGACAGTGGGGAAGCTATTAATTGAAATAGCTTCATTAATTAGTAATTAACAGCAGGGTAATGACTATGTCACACATCGTATTTCAATGAATGCCCTTCATGTGTTATGGGGCTTTTAATTAAAGAATATGCATTTTAATTAAAGGCAAGTTTGGCCCTTTGGCCTCTGGAATACAAAAGATGTTTCTAACTTTCAAGATGGGGAGGAGGAAAGGTTAGTGTGGGGAAAACCAGGCTGAGTGCAAGTCGTTTCAAAGTTAAATCCCTGGCACTGCTCTGCCTGGAGTGTGGGTCCTGGATCGAGGATGGGCAAGGAGCAGCTGCTGTGTTTGTAGGATCCATGTGTAAAGCTGGGGCCAAGAAAACCCTGTCTTGTCACCTGGACTGGGACTGGGAGCTGCCCTGCACTGTGCTTGGCCCAGCAGCTGCATTTGTGTTTGACTAAGGGAAAATGCAGGTATGGGCAATCCTGGAGCAGCTCGAGCACAGCTCCCATTCTCGGGAAGAAAGTCCCTGTCACTCCTGAGACATGCATAGCAGTTGGAGAGCATCATTTCTGTGAACCAAATGGAAAAAATTATGCCAGACTCTGGGTTTTGTGAAATTCCACTGATTAGGATTTCCTCCCTGGGACTGGAGTGTTGGTTTCTGTTGGCTCTATGCACAGCTCTATCTGGAATGATCCCATGCATATGCTGGGAAAGAAAACTGAGAGGTTTGAAATATATGGACCACACAATGAGCATCAGGGGAAAGTTTAGGAAAACAAATGCAAGGTGCCTGAGAACCATTTACAGTCCCAAGCAAAAAACCCTTCAAATCTCACAAAAAAATAAAACCTCAACTCAACCAGAATCACCCACCAAAAGGGTTACTTTGCATTTTGATCAAAAGAGCATTTATGTTTTAGAAACAAAAAACTTCAAACTGGCTGCTTTCAAAAATAAACTCTTCTCCCCTGACATCCTGATTTGAAAGACTGAAGAGAAGCTTCCCAAATGTGATGAGGATTAGACGAGTGAGACATTGCATTTCAAAGAGAAAATGGCACATCAAAGGCGGCTCCAGCCCGATATTGAAGTCCCCACCTAGGAGGGCTCTTTCCTGGGGGACTGGGCAAGGTGGAGGTGCTGCTGCTGCTTGGAGTGCTCAGAGAGAAGGTGGGAAGGGCAAGAGGCAGCCCCACATTTTTGTAAAAGCACCTGGGGCCAACACAGCTTTTGGGGAGCACATCTACCTGTCCTGGCTAATGATGCTGGTTGGGAAGTCCCTGCTTTGTCCTGTGCTTCTAAAATGTCAACAGAGTAATAATGACTTTTACCTATGCCAGAAATTAATTTAATCGTGCCCTGAGAGCATTTCTGCCTCCCCACCTGGCCATTTCCAGAAGGTCTTGAGTGAGGTATCCTTTACCTTGCTGGTACATTCCCAGCCTGTCTCAAGGGTTGCCAAGCCCACCAGGAGCACAGACTGACCCCTCAGTCCATCATGTAGTGACAACACTGTTCCCCATGAGCAGATCAAACGTTATCTCAATTTATGGGCTGCAGAAGAAATTGTGATAAAACTGAGTCATAAAAGCCAATGGTGTCACCAGGTGAAGATAATTTATACTGCTACTCATACTAAAATATGACCCTTTTCTTGCACTGAACTCCTCCAGCATCTCTTTAGCCTCATCAGAAAGGATGCAGAGAAATCTGTGGGTCCCTGAGACCCAACAGCACTAACTGAGCCCACCCTGAGTCTTGGCATGGACCAAACCCTTCCAGCCCCTCCATGGGTGTGATAGTTGGAAACTGGGACACACACAGAGCTGAGCCTTGGTGACTGTGGAGCAAAAGAAGGAGATGCAGAGGAAATATGGTTTGGAGCAGAGAGGATGGTGAGATGCCATCTGCCAAATCCCTTCTGCTGCTCTAAGGAAATCCATGGAGAAAACAAGCTGATGTCAAAATTCAGAGTTCAGCTTTGGAGGAGAAGTTGGGGGAGGGAAAACATGTGAATCACTCAGGGTATCCAAGTATGGTAATTAATGTTAATAACATTAAATAATTTAAATGGACAAGCAATATTTTATATTATATTTCTTTGGCACTTTTACTGGTGTCATACTGCATTTGTCCTTGTGTCCTGGATTAGTGAAATTCCATTCACTGTGAGGAGAAACAAGGATGAATTTGGGGTGAGAAGTTGTTACAAAGATCATCTATACTTTTCTGCTATTTACCAAAGTAAAATTCCAGGTATGAAATTCCTGTCTAGATGGGAATGTAAATTGTGCAGAGAGAAATTAAGTATTTCCTTTGCAAAAGCAGGGAATTTGTGCAATTTTGGGAGGATGGACCATGTTTTTATTCACCACTAAGGCTTCTGTGGGTTTATTTTGCTGTTATACCTGCTCAGACTCTAAGAACAGCACATTTTAGGCATATTTTCACCTTCAGGCCCTACATCCATTCAAGACTCCCTGGGTTTGGTTTTGCAACCCGTGCTAAAGTTCTGACCAAGCTTGTCACACACATCACAGTCTGTGTTAAAAAAAAATTTGGTTTTACCAGGATTGCTGCTAAAATGCTGGTGGTGTGCTCAGCTCTGTATAAAACATGGAGAACTGGTTTTTCTCCTGAATACAGCTCCTTGAAAAGTCATATATTCCTTTTTAGAAGGAAAGTGGCTCTTTATATAAACATACTGTAGCTCTTTGCAACTCTGTCCCTGGAAAGTTCATCAAAATCCAGTCAAATCCCTGGTCAGATGGAATGCAGAAGGGGAAAGGGGCCTGGCTTGTCTCCATGAGACATCTTGGCCACAGTTTTCCTTTTCATTTGCAGACACAGCAAGAAAGTCCAACCTGGATGTGACCCACCCTGTGCAGAGCAGAGTTTGGCCCTGACTCATGGCAGTTGTGAACTGGGGCTGATGATCACAGAAATCACAGGATGGTTTGGGTTGGAAGGGACCTTAAAGCTCACCCAGCTCCACCCCCTGCCCTGGGCAGGGACACCTCCCACTGTCCCAGGTTGCTCCAAGCCCTGTCCAACCTGGCCTTGAACATTTCCAGGGATGTGGCAGCCACAGCCTCTTTGGACAACCTGTGCCAGGGTGTCCCCACCCTCACAGTGAAGAGTTTCTTCCTAATAGCAAATCTAAACCTCTTCTCTGTCGCTGTGAAATTATTGTAGCAATCCGGTCTAGTTCTGTGATTCTCTGACTCTAAGCAAGGCAGACCTCTCCTATTTACAGGTTTAAGTGAAATCCAAACATCCCCATAATGCTCTGAAATCTCCTATAAATGCCTGACCTTGCTCTGCTCTCCCTCTGCCTCACAGCTCCAGGAGGGACCCAACCTGGGCCTTTTTTCCCCTTCTTTTTTGTTTTAATGCCTTGTTTGTTGTGTACCACAAGCCTCCTCATCCCTTTCAAATCAAATGCCTTCTTCCTTTCTGCTCCCAGAAATTAAAATGTGGCAAGGTCTTTTCTTTTTTCTTTTTTTATTGTTTTGTTTTTGAACAGCAAGATTAAAAGTCTTTTGAAGAATAATATTTCCCTAAGTTTTAGCTGACATTCAATTTTAATGACTTTTAAACAAAGTAACTATTAACTGTGCATCGTTTTATAGTTTCCTGATGTCTGACAGGTGTTTTTGCCCATGTGGGAAACAGATGCTAATAACATTATCCCTAATAGCTCATAAATAATAAGCATTTAGCATTTTCCTTTGTATACTGCTCTGTCAATAGCCAATTTACTTTTCAGAAGCCACAACGTTTTCCTGTCAATCAGTTTTAGCCTCGGGCACTTTTTGGTGATTAGAAACCCCTTAGAGAGTGAGAACTCCAAATTAGTTTTAAATAAAAAATAAGAATATTCATGCTGTTGAACATCTAAAGGTAAAAAAAAAAAGAGATCTGGGTACATAAATATCACTGGTGGGGTATTAATACTTCATAGAACTAGAATGACCAACTGCTCTCAGGAGGAATGCAGCAAAGACAAGCACATGACACAAAGAAAGTAGTGTATGCTGGAGAAACAAAGAACTTTTTATTAAAAAATAAAGTAATTTAGGGGTTTGCTAAAAGCTTTACCTCTAGGAGAATTGTATCACCTTCTCATTTGGAAAATAAGCAGCAAATCTAGCACAGCACTTGGTGCCTACCACAGTGTCTCACTCTTTTGATATGCTTTGGATCTTGCCATGACATTTTGTCTCTTTCCAGAAGAGAAAAGCAGTAAAATAGAAATCTCTCCGTCCAAGAGAAGAGCAGGTGCAGAACTGAGAAGTCCTCAGTGGTAGGCAGGGAAGCCAGGAAGTGACTGGAGCACCCCAGGGACCACATGGAGCAGGACCAGATCTCCAGACAGTTGCAATCCTCCAGTTCACCCCTGCAGAAACCCTCCCTCTCCTACAAGTCACAGCAAATGTCAGAGAAGGGTCGAGATATCTCCTGCCAGACCTTTTAGGCTTTACTGTAACATCTGTGCACCTCCCCAGGTAAAAGCAGTTTTAATAAACTCCATTTATATCAGCTTTTCCCCCTCAATGACCACAATAAACAGCACTTTGGAAGAGAGAACAACCTTGTGCTTCAGGATGCAAACCTATTTCTGGTGGTGCTGTGTTCAGATTTCACAGCGGCTTCCCATGACCTGACTTTATCACAGCATTTTGGGAGTTGTGGGACCTTTGGCAAAGTTCTGGTCACTGCTGGAGGCAGGACAGCAATGTGGATTGAGCTTGGCTTCAGCACAGTTTGGCCTTTTCTGCATAAATGAGCTGAAATTCATGGATTTCACTGCTCATTAGCCCTACATCATCACACTGCATTGTAATCTGCAGCCCTTCGGCCAAATCTATTTTCTCATTTATTTTCCCCGAGAAAATGAAGTGATTCAACATTTACCAGCCAGCATAAAAGCCAGATTTTGTTTTCAAGAGAAAGTGGCCTCATTTATTTGAACATACGGACCTGAAACTCTGCAGACACTGCCATACCTGCAGCTGCACCACCATTAAACCCCAGGGGGTCTTAGTTAATCAAATGTAACCCTGAATATTGCAGTGACATAAAACACAGGTATCACAGACACACCAGACAAAGGGTCAGACGCTGTGTTGGTTCTGCTGGTTGATTTTTCTTCTTCAATGACGCTAAAGGAAACTTTTGCCCTCCAATGAAGTGATTTCAAACTCCACTATGACACATGACAGCAGTGATGTGACCGACAGTGATTTCCTCCTTCCCAAGCAGAAGTGTCACACCAACTCTTCCTGAAGTGACAGCAACAAAATGGTTAATGGCAGCATTAAGTGACTATCCTCAGATTTAGCATCAGCACCGAGGTGAAGAGGCCTGGTTTCCTCAAAGCAATTCAGGCTGCCTGGTTGCCCATGCAGAAGGCAAACATGCCTCATGTTTCAATTCACATGTGGTAACTTTCTAATAATAGGGGTGTTAATTGAGAGCAGAACAGGGAGAGTAACAATTAGCCAAGGCTCCTGCTTTTAAAAAAACCTACCATGGCACATCCTGCGAGCCACTTTTGCATAGCTAATTTTTAAAGCTAAAGGACGGCTGTCCTAGAAGCTAAAGGGCTTCTGGCACCAGGCAGGGATGTTGCATTAGCACTCCTTGCTCCAGAGGAGTTCCAGCAAACAGCTCTGGAATTGCTGACCATAGAGGTCTGGTTTTGTTCAACCCCTTCTGTTCCATTCCCAGCTTGACAATGTCCCTCAAGATGTACTTGCCAGGAATAGCTGGGATGAAAGCAAGGTTGATGGTTGGTACTGCTGGTATTATGATTGCTTTTCATGGTCTGGGTGCTGATGGGGCACCAAAACCTGTGAGAAATTTGGAGACTCTCTCCAGATGGTGTTGGGTGGGAATTGTCACTGCTGAGTAGATAAGTGTTAAATGTAAAAGGTTTGAAAGGAACCTCAAAGACTCATGACACCTTTCTGTCTTATTTTTCATTCATTTACTCCTCGGTAATCATCTCCTAGCCATTCCCACCAGTTCCAAACCCTTTGTCACTGATGCTTAGGCTCCCATGTGGGAACAGTTCAAACCAATCTCATTGGCCAACCTCTACCCGAGAAGGAGGAAGAAGCTCTCGAAGCCCACACACATCCTTAGGAGAATTTCTCTTGCATGCCCAAGTGATGGAGAGGCATCAGAATAACCCCAATGAGCTATTTTAGGGTATTTAACCCCAGTTCCTTAAACCCCTAAACTAGGCAGGAATGATGGCTGGTTCTGGTCTTGGACCTTCCATTTTTTTTGGCTTACTACACACCAAATGCTAAACTGCCCCAAACAACTACCTCGTTAATTTTTCCTCTCTGAGCAGTTGGGTTGAAACATATGCCATTAGACCTGATGTCCCCAGCTAAAACCCCTGTCACATCACTAAATATTTTAGCAAATAAAAAATTTTTGAAACACGCGGCCAGATGTCCACATTGACATAGTGCTTAAGGCGTTTGACTGATAAAAAGCCAGGCCCCTTGGTAAGTGGGGATTTAAAAACATGTCCTGAGGCAAAGTGTGCGATATTAAAAACATCCTGGGCTCTTTTGTATGGAGATTTGCATACGTTGAGGTTTTAAAGAGAGTGTCCATCTGTCACTGAGCATTCTCCCAATACAACAAAGCATCGATAAACATTTTGAACCACAGTCACTTTTCAGCAGGCACCAGCAAGGAAGCAGAATGGTTTCAGCTGGGATATCCGTCGCTTTGTGCAATAAAAGGAGCTGCAGTTTCACTTGGAAGCAGTGTTTAATATTTATGAGGATGACAGCCCTGTACAATTACAGAACTACAACCTGGCCCTTGGGTGATTCCATAAAAAGTATCAGCCAGCCAGAGCAAAAAAAAAGCCCTCAAGCTTTTGTTCTGCAAAGTCTGGATGCAGTGATGTGCCACGGTCGTGCTTCAGCATCAGTGGCACCTGCTCACTACACCCAGGGCAGCAGGATGGCTCCAGCACCTCTTGGAGCAGTGGAAAAGCTCCTGCCAGCCTTAACGAGCTCTGGGCCAGCCTGAGTGCAGCTGAATTGTAACCAAATTGGGTGAAATTCATCGTTCTTGGTGCACGGTTGGAGAAGAAAGGGTCAAAAATTCACCTGGCTGCAGCCCTGTTCAGATCCACCACATCAGTGCTGGGTTTGGCTCCTGCAATTTAGGACAATATTGGGTTTCAAGGCTTAGTCTGAGTTGTGAGAAAACATAGAGTGGCAGCAAGGATGGGGATCAGGATGTTCTCACCAAACTAGAAGGTCCAACACGTGGGAGGCATTTTACAGATGGGAGAAACAAGCACACAGGCATCCCTTGGTGCCCTGAGGAGCTGCCACCTCATCTCAGACAGGACAGAGAGAATGACACTCCAAATTCCACATACTTATTTAGTTTTGCTTTTCTGGGTTAATACTTTTTAAAGAGGTGCCATGTTCCTCCTATTCTTCAACCATCTAGGAGATCTGAAGTGTCTAACTGAGATGAACCAAAGTCATAGCACAAAAATACACTTGCAGCAACTATTTTAGTTAATTAGATAATTTCAGTTTAAGCATGTGTGTATCTCAACAGATTGACTACCTCAACAGATCTCCAGCCTGTTCTTCTTGTATTTTTTCTCCATTTGATCTGAATCCATTTCTGAGCCCTTCCTGCCTGACCACTGACCTTTCTGAAGAGCCACCCCTAAAATAGATGGGGTTTAATCATTTATTCCTGTTTCTCTTGAAAAGCTGGTTCTAACAGGGCAGTAACTATTGCAGGGTTGATGGTGGGAGGTGCCAGGTGGCAGATGGATTTTTTCATAGGTGCAGCTGAGTGGTCTTACACAGTGTATGGCTGGGTGACTGCACATCCATCTTGACTGAGAAAGAGGAATCTCTACTAGCACATGTTTGGGTGTATTTATGTAAGTCTCGTGTTTAAGCTGTTAAACATCCAAGAAAAGGAGATTCAAGAAAGCAAGAGGCAGACAACAATTAAAAACTGTCTCTGATTCACTTGCAGAATGCACACATTTACTGGAAAGGCACTGATTTCCCCCCCCAGCAGACAATTCATGTTTACTGCTGCTTGAAGGCAGCAATAATTTCTTTTTCAAGCACATGCTGCCCAAGGTAACTTTGACTTTCCTGTCTACAGTTGTAGGACAGCTTCTATCCAAGCAAGGGACATTTAATAGGCTTTGGGACAAATCCTGTGTGTTCTGATGGTTTAAGGGCTGCATCAGTTGTCTCAGTGGTTGTGTTAAATGCATGATTGCTTGGGAGAACAGGAGGATGTGACAGAGGGAAAATGGCTCTTGACTAGATTAATTTCAGACAGAAGACAGAGGATTACATGGATAAGCATATCAGCTGAAGACATTCCAGTCCTAAGGCCAGAGTTTGGAGAAAGTGAGGGCTGACCTGCTTGATAAATCTGTGCTGGAAGTTTAAACTGCCTCAGATACAAACTGGGAACTCGATGTGCTGTTGCAGCTCACGAGCTTTCTGTGTGCTCGTTGCTGGTAGTAGGGCACGTGAGCAGATGTCTTGTTCTGAACCTGGCATTCTAGTCCTTGCTTGTATTTTGGGCAATAATTTATATGAAAAGGCCATTCCCCTATTCAGGTATAAGAGCTCAGCTGCCATTTAACCAAAGGGCTTTGCTATTTTTCTCAGAAACAAGGCTATGATGAAGCACAGTTGGCATCCATTCCAGGGGAGTGGCACCTCACAGGGGCTGGCAACACCCACACCTTCCCTGGTGCAGTCTGGTTCCCAGCCATTTGAGACTTGGGCTCAGGGAGGGGTATTTCCACTCCCCCCTTAAACCCCTGTGTTGAACAAACTTCTGCTTCCAAGCAGGCAGCAGTTCCTCCTCACAGTAAGCAAATGAATTTGGGCAGATCTGCCTTGATGGCTGCTGGAAATGGGCACAGAAATGATTGAATTTCAAGGTTGCCACACCAAGTGTGTGCATGAGGGACTGCTCATCCTGCCAGCACCAGCAAGAGCCAGGAAAACAAATGGTGAGTTTAAAGCCTTTGTGGACAGCCCCAGTCCCTTTGGCAGAGGGGATGGGGCTGTGTGTTGAACCAGTTTGTTGGGCCTTATTCCACTGCCAGTGCTGGCTTGGGCACAGCAGCCCTGTAGCCCATGCAGCTGAAAAAGGGCTGAAGGACTTTTACTGATTATTTAAAAACCTGTTGGTTGGCATATCCTGGATCCAGCATGGATTGCCTGGGGAACATGCACACTGAGCTCATGTCAGTCAGACCCTCCTCTCAGTGAGCCAGGACAGCCATGCCAAGCTGCCCTGGCTCTGACTCCTTCCAAATGGGTATGGCACAGAAATTAAATGCCAAATCCTTTTTTTTTATATAGCCAATTAAAGTCAATTAGACTAGTGGTGTGAGCTGAGCACACCAGCACTGGGGTGAAGACAAAACAGTGTTGTGTCCCATCCATAAGCAGAGCCGAATTACTCTCTGTTTCCCCCCAAGAAGGATTCAGACTAAGGGAAGAGGCACTAGCTTGGGAGGAGAAGCATTTCAGAGAAAAAGATCAGCCCTCACTAAATCCACAGCCCATCTCCTCAAAGCTTGCTTACTGCCAGCTCCCTAATTTATGTAAACTGGTCATGAGAGCTGAATTAAAACCTACAATTAGCAATCCAGAAGGGCACGGTGGTAATTCAGACAGATGTGCCACTTAAAAATATTTACATAAAGCTTGCAGGATAACCAGCACTCCCAGAGGGAGCCATCTAGCAGGGCTTTGGCATGCCAGCACAGCCTGCCAGGGGCTGGCTCTGGGGGATGTGCCCCAGCTCGGCTCCACTGCCACAGTTTGCAGAGCCCAACCATGGCTTAGATTTGCAAATGGTTCCAGCCACAGCTCCAGCCCTTGGGTTCAAAAGTATAAAGCTCAAAAGAAGTTATCAAGAGCCTTAAGGTTTCCTCATCTTTTTCTCAGGTGGATGCTCTGGAGTCAAAGTGAATTTGCTTGAAGCTTCTTAGAAAACCTCAGAACCATCTTAGCCAGCCTAGAAATGCTCATTACCTGCTGCACCATGAACTCGTTGGCAAATGTTCTCCCTATACACAATGATTGGCACTTTCTAGGGCTAAACTCCAGGAGGAAGTCCATGACATGGAGAGCAGCTTGGCTTAGAGGAGAGAGCAGAGGACAGGATCTGAATTTTGGTGGCCATGCAAATGGCTGGCAGCTGCCTCTCAATTCACTTCATGTTGGTGAGGGCAAATTCAATCTACCAATTTCTTCTTGGGAGAGACTTTAGAGATTCATTTGCATTGAAAATTTGGGCTTATGGACCAGACTAGAAAGCTTTCACTGTGCTCTGGTTGAGGGTTTGGCTTCCACTTCTGTTTTATCCAGCTTGTGGAGCAATGGACTTTTGTTAGGAAGCATGAAGCAGCTCAGGGGAAGAAACTTAATTTGCAAATATCCATTGCAGTTATAGTGCAAATTCCATCCTGCACACAGCCTGAGTCATCCTCCAGTGCAACTCAGACTGAAGGATATCCCTGTGGATGGATGAGCACCAGAGGAAGAGGTCCACAAAGCAGCACTTTCCGTGTGTTGAGATGCTCTAATTTAGAAGTTTTATCTGCAATTTCAGAAACAGGAAAAGGCTTGCTTGAAAGAAATTGTGTGGGCAGCGTTGGAATGTCAGGAGGGCTCATGGGCTTTCTCAGGAGGGCTTAGGAGCCCTAAACAAACACATCTGCCCACGTGTTTTAGAGCTGGTAACAGCAGTGGTAACAGTCAGTTATTAAATGGGGCCAGTTCACGCAGATGGTGAAGACACTCATGCTGTTTTAAATCCACAGCAAAACCAACGACTAAATTGGCTCAGACATAGCCCTGGTAGAACCAAGAAAAAACATTCACAGATGTCAATTCATGGAGATAAGCTCTTTTTTCCACCACTAGTGCCCTGGCTACTGATAATCACCATTTTCCACCTTTCCAGTTGCATGAGTTCATAGATAATGTAAAGAAACTTCAGCCTGGAGAATGTAAATGAAAATTTGAAGGCATTTCTTTGCTATTCTCTTGCTGCTTTCACAAGTACACAGTATTTCCTGCTCCCTTCCTGGTGGCCAACACCTCCTCTGGCACTGACACTTATTTCTAAATGATTGCAAAAACCCATGAATTTTTCTCAAATATTTATGGGAACACCCAGAATGTTCACAGCAACAGATTAAAGACTGAAAACCAGATTCACTTGTTTATTAGCAAAATACAGGGAAAAAAAAGAAAAGTGATTGCCCCATTTTGTTTTTGTTCTAAAAGCTCAAAACTTTCCAAATTTGATGATACTTCCATTGTGAAATGGATATGATTTACACCAAGATTGATTCATCTGCTGGCCTTGGTGGCTGGAATATTCCAGCAATGGGTTTGCTTTGTTTCAGCACAATAGAAGTTGAAAAAAATACTGTAGATGAGTTTTATTATTGCAGCTTTTATGTGGGACATGAAAGCGCACTCGTTTAATACAAAGTCATTACTGCAGTTAAAACCATTAAGTTAATTAATATGGACATTTATTACTACCGATAAAAGATAATATCAGGGGATTTATAGAAACAATATATCTGTATATTCTTCCTCCTAAAGTCTCCGTGAAGACAGGACTTTCAGTGGGGCGGAATATGTTGTAATGGCCTCTGTTCCTGGGGCTTGCACTGAAGGAAGGTCAAGGGGAACACTGGCAAGAGAGTCATTAAGATAACCCCAGCCCCAAGAGCACCAAGGCTCACAAAAATAAATCCTTCAACCTTGGTAATTATGGTACATTGAAGGAAGCACAAAGTCCCTTGGTCCAGTGATAGAATAACCTGTTCCTTTTATCAGGTGCAACCCCTTCCACTACTCAGCATGGGGACAGTGTCAGCTCCTGTCCTCAAACATAAAGATAACTCTGTCCTCAGTTTTTTAGCAAGAGAAAAGTCAGCAAACCTTCAGCTCTCGCCCCTTTCACCTCCCCAGCTCTTCAGAGCTGGAAAACCTCAAGTTGTCCCTGACTGCTCTTGGTCATTTCCTTGTACTGATTCCGGATAACAGTTGGGAGACGCAATAATTTAATGAAGCTTTGTGAACACAGACAACTGCAGAGTGTGATAGAGGGGCTGTATCAATCACGGTAATGACAGACATTAGCAGAGTGCCAAGTGTTTTGGTCTCACCAGATCTGTCACTGCTTTGCAGGCGGCAGTTTTACGTACAGGTCTGTGCATGGGCCGCTCTCACTCACTGCTGTCTGCAAAGCTGTCACTGCGGGAGGAGATTTACTGGGCTGAGACATGTGATTGATGTCACACGGCTTCAGCTTTGCTAACTTGTGTGCCACAATGGTAGTTAACGAGCAATTAAAATCTTTGGGCCACTGTGCTGGAAGCTACAGCGTATCTCCCCCGAATCAGCATTCAGCATTACCCCCACCTTAAAAATCCTTATTTTGGAGGCTGGGATGAATTGCTCTCCTTGTCACAGAGAGTGTCTTTCTCTGCTTGAAAAGGTGTCAATCTGTTCCTAGGGAGTTTTTTTTTAATTCTTTCTTGAGGTCCACGAGATGTAGGTCCACTTGTTCCACAGTTGGGCTGTGGAAGTCTCTTGGTGATGAGAGAAATCTACTACTGTGTGTCTGCTGCACACACGCAGTGCTGTGCCCATGGCCTGTAACCAGTAGACAGAATTGTATCATGGAATCATAAGAATCACAGGATGGTTCAGGTTGGAATTAACCTCAATTCTCATTTAGTTCTGACCCCTGCCATGGGCAAAGACACCTTCCACTAGAATGACCCAAACAAGCATCACCTCATCTCGTGGCTCAGCCTAGGCAGGTGTGCACACACAGTGACTGTGATCCCCTCTGCCACAGCAGCTCCTCCAGGGCCCCTCTCCCTGTCTACTTCCCCCTCCCCCAAGTGACTCTTTTCGATGCTCACCCACCCAAACAGCTGCTGCCAGCTCATCCTGAGACCAGCCTGGCAAAAAACTGGTGCAGTGACACCTGGATATAAAAATAAATATTCTGGAGCAAAAATGAGTTTGGGTTGATCATTTCAGGCAGCATCCCCTCACACTGCACTTGTGCCCCCACGGCTGCCATCTCAAAACCAGCAGATGCTGGCGAATGACACCAACCCTTTTGGCCACCTCTGAACCTGGGCAGGGAGGCCAGATCAAACTGCTTGGACTGAAGTGCATCCAGCCTCGCTGGTGAGCCCCTCTGTGTGCTCTCCTGCACCAAACTCTTTCAATCAGACAGCGCTTTGGTGCTAATTAGCCTAATTGCACACACACACAGAGCACTCTGCCTGAGTGATGCAGCCTTAATTACTAATGACAGGGATGGAGTTTTCTTGTCCTTCTGTTACAATCACTCGTGGTGGTGAATACACACCTTAGTGGGTATTTCCCCCACTGGCCACTGCAGTTCTTTTCCCCCATTTCCTTTCTGTGGTTTTTGAGATGGTATTTCAGAGATCAGAATTTTTTCCCGTTACCAAGTGGGTGCAGAAGGTTGCACCAGAGTTTTCTCTGTGTGGATGATGCACTCTAATACCTAGTACATATTTAAGTCTCCTTTCACCTTATTTTATGTACACACTTCCATTCATATTAGAGACACTACATTTGTGTTTCTGCACTTTTCATCCTGCTAAAATCACAGGGAAATTTTACAGACCGCCCAGCTTCTCATTTCTTAACCAATAACAGACCTTTGGAGCACTTTCCAACTCTTTGTCCTGCAGGAACAGTATTTATATGTGGCAGGTGAATATCTGATGCTTAGAAGCCCCAAAGGCTTCCCCCTAAGGCTTTTTCCTGCTATAGTCACTCCTGGTCTGCATGAAGAGAGCCTTGACCAAGGGAAAGTGCTACAGGACAGCAAGTCCCATCGATGGGCTTAGCTCAGATTTTTGGCTTCAGCCCAGCTCTACTAGTATTCACCCAGGCTTTTTTGGTATTTACAGTTTTCCTGGCTGTTTTGCCCTCTCCCACCACTCCAGAGGTTGGATCCATCCTTCTCTCCTGTGCAGCAATCCAGGAAAACCCTTCAGCTAATGAAGTGCCAAGGGGGGGTTGTGCATTTTAGTACAAGGTGCACAGAACAGATCTAATTCTGCTCTGTTCAAATATTGGCTGTTTTCCTCCTTTTCAAGGCAATAACTATACCCACCCTCCTGGCTCATCTCTTTTTTACCAAGGGGCTGAATTATCTGATCCTTTATGAGCATGACCTGGGTGTGCAGAGCCAGGTAAGCCCAGGATTACAGTCAGGATCCCAACCCAGTGTGCAGCTCTGAGCTCTGCTGTCTCACAGCTCAGCTTGGGAAGGAGGAATCCTGGCTGAAAGTAAGCAAAACATGTATCTAAGGAACTACACAAGCCCTCTGGAAAAAACTTCTGCTGAGCAAAGGTGATCCGAGCTGACATTGAGAATTGTTTGATTTACAATAACAGGGAGATAATATTTTGCTAAGCCTCCCTGTAATACAATGTGTGTCATTTTAAATTTCCCATTACACCGAGCAATCTAATAAATAAATGCCCCAGCTGCAATAAACATGAATCATTCAGTGTGGAGAAGCTCTCAGCAGCCCTGGAACACATATCTTCTTCCTAATGGTCTTTGGAAGTCACCGATTAATTTGACTTTGAGCTGAGTGTTTCTGGAGCAGAGGAGCCCAACTGCTGCCAGGCAAGTGCTTGGAAGATGTTGGGGCAAACACTGACGAGATTTAGTGACAAATCAGATTTACAAATTAGGGCTGTGCTGCTCTGTAAAGGATACAGCTCAAGCCTGGTGATTAGCAAGTGTGTGGTCAAATAGAATTGACTACTGGGGTTTTTCAGGTTTTTTTTCCAATGCTTGAAAACAAAAGCAGTTGTTTGATATGCAGCAGCAATGAAAGCCACCTTCTGGGAACAAGAAGTTCATGTCATTTGTCCCCTAATTTCTGATGTTAATCTTTCCCCGGATTATGTGCACGTGAAGGTATTTTAGCTATCTTCTGCCCTCATGCCGATATATGTTAGAATTTGGGATGGAATTTAATATGAGTAATGTTAGGAGAAACAGGTCAGGGTTTCAGATTAACACCAATAACCATAATGAGAACAGATGCTTATATCCATCTGGAATGTAGATTTAATATGTTAAATTCATAGCTCAGTCCATGAAATGCAATCATCAGATGTTTACTGGTCCCAATTTAATGAGTGATTTTGGATTAAACAGGGGCCAAACAACAGGCCACCAATCTATATTAAATCTCTGCAAAATGAAAATTGCAAAGATTTACTTAGGGTCATTACACAAGAAAATTTAATCACAACCTCATCCATAATGTCACATCGTCATCAGACTGATAATTGAAATGCCATGTGAGGGATTATGAATAACCCTCTGTTTATGAAGATAGCTTTCTGATTATCTCTATGTCCTGTGAGTAACATAAAATATGATTTGTATTAATGCACATGGGCCTTGCCTAAGAGAAACCCATTGGGGATCTGCAGAAAAAAAGTCCGATTTTTTCTACTTTCACTCTTACTGACGGGAGATGTTGTTAAATAACGTTATTGCCACAATTTTCAAGCTGCACAGAAACGTGAAGCCCTGCATACAGACTCAGGCTGCATTTCAGTGCAGGAAGACAGAGCCTGCAACATCCCTGAAGCTGGGTGGATGCTTATAAAGTATTCAGCACATGATTTTAGTAAGCAAACATTGATTTGCCTAGAATCAATATTAATTTTTCAGCCTGCATGTTCTCTGGGGCAAGAAATGTATCTTCCAGTATTTACCAAACATTTAGTACACTTGAGATGTTAATAAGAGCACACTTTTGATTTAGGCATGTTGCAAAATACGAAACTCTTGGATATCTGACAATTACAGAATTGTGCACTGTAATAGATTATACAACAGCCTACAAAGAGCCACATTTCTAATGGCATTTTTGCTTCAAAATTTCATCTAAATATTTATAAAAGGTGTGCTGAGGGACTCTCTGCTGCAGCCCTGGAGGTGAATGCTCAGTTGAGACAATCTAGAAACTACAGGCTCTTCTTGTGAACCACTGTCTGAGCTGCCAGCATACAAGTACTGCCCACATACATGTGCTGCTGACACACCTGGAATGTTGCCAGTCTTGGCTTCCAGATTTTCATCCCTGGACGATCCAGCCAGTTGGGACATGATGTCCTACCCTGCCATCGATGTCCCCCCATCCCTGGGCACATCAGCTCCTCCCAGTGGGATGGCACTGTGACACCAGTGTACCAGGGGGGCAGAGGGGACCCAAGACACTGTCAGTGGAACAGTAAGTGCCCAGCAGAGAGGTTGGGGTCTCTCTGGCCTTGCTCAGGTCCCAGATCTCAGGAAATGGGGTAAAAGCACAGACAAAAGGGACACATGTGATACGTACCCAAAACGTGTGGGCTGTGCACACCAACTCCCCACACTCACATGTAGGATGGGCCAGCTGAGCCTGCAAGCGGACAGCTACAGCCACTTTCTTGGGATGTGCACGTTTAACAGGCTCAGCCAGTGTTACACTCCCTGGGCACCTTCTCTCTCCCAGGCTTTTCCATGGGAGTGTCTCAGAGCATCCTTCCCCTGCCAGGCTGAGGTTTGCTCTGCTGACAGATGTCCCTCGGCCATATTTGAACTCTGAGGTTCTAATCCTGCAATTACCCATTAGATAGGTCATTATACATGTGCCAACACAGCCAACCTGGGGAGAGATTGATGGCTTTGGTCAGCCCCTTCCTCTTTACCAAACCCAGGATATCTCACCGAGTTTCTGTAGGCAAGAGGTGCTGGAGTGGGTTCAGCTTTGTGGTGATGACAGGACGCTGTCTGGTCCTCTTTCTTTGAACACTTGGGCTGAGTGTTACCTTCCTATTACTGAGGGTAAAAAAAATAATGCGTCATGATTAATGGGTGCTGGCACATGGGCAAAGCTCAGAGGTGTTGGGTGAGTGTCCAGTTCCTCAGGTGCCCTCGGCCACACGGACATGGACACGCTCCGGTGTGTGGGTCCCCCTGCAGCTGGGGGAAAGAGGAATGTAAATGCAAGTACTGTGATGGGGACAAAGCTCTCTGCTGTGTAACAGGGCTGAGATGGCAGAATGCTCTCCTGAATCCCGTCCTGCAAAAGCCCCCATGTGAAGGTGACAGCAGCCACAAAACAGAGGTGTTAAAGAGAACTGACGCATCAGATAAACTCCAGCTGTCACCTCCAGTCAGTGCCTCTTCTCTTTCCCCTGCCTGGGCCTCTTCTCTTGGCTAATAGCCTTAATGATTAAGACTGAAAACATTTTTTTCTTCTGCTGCTTTCAGCCTCAAAGGTTGATCCTCGTTTTTCTTCCTTTTATTCCTTATACAGTCATATTTCTCAAAGAAAAGGCAACTGAAACCCAGGAAAAGCCAGTGGTTTGCTGCTTGAAAGTTGTGAGGTGGAAGAGGGTGGTCTGCAAACAAGGGAGAACTACTACAGTGGCCAAAAAATAATTGAATTGGTAGTGTCTCTTTTTTTTGATTATTTCATAGGGCAATTTTCTTGTAGCTTAACCTTAGCCAGGGGAAAGATAAACCTGTTTGCAAGGAAAATCATTAAAGAGTTAAAGGATGCTGCAAAAGCAGCAGCTGCCAGTTCAACATCCAAATACACCATCACCTAAGTCAGACCTAAAACTGGTGTTCCTTGGTGGGGAGTAATTGCTGTGTAGCAATTCTGAGCTGAGAGGAAAAGATAAGTTTGAGATCCCTGCCAGGTACTCCTTTTTTTGCATGGCAGATACTAAAAGCATTCCTGGCTTATGTGCCATTATGGACCTGTCTCCCTGAGCTCTCCTAGCAGTGATCCCTGCCTAAATGCAGCCCAGTTGGGATTCACTGTGCTCAAATTGATCCCTCTCTGTGTAGAAGCAAAACATTTAGGACTTTTTGAGACATTAATTTGCTTCAATAAGCCCAAATGCATAAAGTTTTGTATGTTTGTATACAAGATATATATCTCTATCTCTATCGCTATCTCTATATCTATCTTTATATATCTTGACACACTGATCAATCAATCCCTCTACTTCAGATGTTGTTTTCTTCAGAGGAATAAAAATATTTTAAAATTAATTGCAATTCTTGTCTCAGGAGCTCTGTGGAAAATTACCCAATGGTGAAGAATGTCATGTTCTGCCCAGCTAAAAAGGTTGATGAATTAATGTAAATAATCTACTGTATTTTGCTTTACATAGTCCACCATCAGTTAACAACATCATAAAGGGAATGCATCAATAAGAAAATGTTGTAGAACTGATCCCTTGACATAATTTTTTTCTAATAGTGGCTCTATTAAAAAAATACTCTGCTTACTTGCACGAACAACACAGAGAAAAGAGTTAAAAGTGGCACATTATCTTTCCAACGACATATTTAGCCAGTTATTCAGGCTATAATGAAGCTGTGTAATGAAGTCAATGTCCTTGAAAGTTCTTCATCAATTTTTTTCTCATCTGTCAGCATATCCACTTGCCGACACAATATTAATTAAACACAACATTTCCTGGAGTGTTGAAGTGAAGTCCCATCACTGATAATGAACAGGTTTAGGAGAGTCACATCCCAACAAAATTACTTTTTAAACCAGCCTTATTAAGCAGAAAATTAGACCTAAATCACCCTACAACATCCTCATTAAAAGCCACTGATCCTTGGCTGCTTCTATGTTCTAACATCTTTAATTAGCAAACTGCTAGTCTATCTGCCATAATAAATGCTATTAATCTTACCTTTCATTTGCTTTCTCTTAACCTATCATTTGCCCACTTCAGGGAGACACACACTTCCACCAGGACTCATTTTATTGTGTCTAATGTCCTTGTAGGGATGAAAAATGTGGCAGTCACGGGTTAAATGCGCTGACTCTCTCCGCCCTCACTCCATCACTGAATTTCAGAATTTGTGGATATCTTGGATGGCAGACTTGCTGTGTTTGAGGGCAAATTAAGAGTATTTTCTGGTAGATATGTATGGAATACTGTTGTTAAACCTTGATAGTAAATCACAGTGCAGCTGTGGTTTGGTGCCCTCTCTGCTGCCCTACTTTAACCGTGGAAGAGTTATGGACATCAATTATAAAACCTTCTGGGTGTCTGTGAAAGCTCCACCCAGGGAAAAGAAAAGCTTTAAAAGCTCAATTGCATTTTAGAACTGTAGCTACTAAATCTACAACCTTCGAGTAGCCTTTACAAAGTGTGACAGCTTCACAGCCCCCTTAATATTTGTTCACAGAAGCTCCAGAATATTTCAGGACAAATAACAAACCACATCAGGCCACTTTCACATGGCATTAGTCAGATGGAAGTGTACAATGCAGTGCCATACTATGCATTTCAGAAATGCATTACTGTTTGCTGTGTTCTCAGGTGCAAAATGCCACCTTGGATGTGCAGCGCTTTTTCCAGTGTGGAATTGGGACTTTTCACTGGGTTCAGTCTGGCTCATTTTTGCAGTGTGTCTGAGAATCATCTTACAGCAAATAACATCCCCATGATGTTGCCCAACTCCTGTACAGAGAAGTACAAATTTGACCTCACTCAAAGATCTTGTGATAAATTCATTTTTCCTGGGGGTCAGTCTCGTCTCCCAAGTAAGAAGTGAAAAAGAAGAGGAAACAGGCTCAAGTTGTGTCAGAGGAGGTTTAGATTGGAAAGTATGAAAACTTTCCTCACCAAAAGGGTAGTCCAGCACTGGAACAGGCTGCCCAGGGCCGTGATGGACTCCCCATCCTTGGTGGGATTTAAAAGACAAATGGATGTGGCACCTGGGGACATGGTTTAATGGTGGGCTTGGCACTGCTTGGACTTGAGGATCTTGGAGGGCTTTTCCAACCCAAACTATTCCATGATTCCATGGCTCAATAGGTCTTTCCAACAGGCCTCTGGGAGAGTCTCTGACCTGGGTTAACATTACATGTCCTGAAAGCAGACACAGCCTTCAACTTTCATTGCTTAACTCTGAAATTTGTCAGCATTATTTACTCCATGTCCCGCTATTAATTTATCTCTTTCATTGTTATCATCCCATATTATTTAGTGACCAGACACGCTTCCCACAGATATAAACACTTGCCCTTGGCAGCTTGCATGAAAGCTGCTTTTAATTTCACATTGCCTTGGGTTATTCTGGCTGCTGATGGGCTGCTTCTTATTTGGGCCAGGTTATTCTAACTGCTAGGAAACAGTGACCTTTTAAGCTCTCATTTTAAGTCCTAATTCTAGCACTACACTATAAGGCAGGGGTTTCTCTTGCTGTATTCCTGTGTCTGAAAACCAGGCATCTATTCTAAGCTATCAGTGTAGCTTCTGCAGTCAATGTCAAGAGATAAGCATCCCCAGAAGGCGACTTGTCCACCTATTCTACAGTGACATGAATTACCCTTGGGAAGCTGTTATCTATTATTCCTCAGGATGGAGACAGCCCAGGCTTAATTAGTTGTCTGACTTTTGGATGTTGAGTTAGTTACAATAATCTGACTCCCAGTGTTGGCTTTTTTTTTTCATTCTGGAGCAGATGAGTCATGATTCGTATGCAAGGATCATATTAATGAAGCTGTGCTTTTCTAATGAAACCCTTCTCTCACCCCCAATATGTTTCCATTATCTTGCCATCAGGAAATAATTTTTTCTCCCGCACATGAAGACACACGACATGCTCATTTACCCACACACGTGCAAAACCAGATTAACTACTCCATAAATTAGTTAAAAGATTTTCACAGAGAAAATGAAGAGGAAAGACATATAATTTCCACTTCTCAACTTCTAAATGAATTAAGACACACTGTCTGCCCTGTCCATGACAATTTAGTCAGATACTAGAAGTCAAAATTGCTGAATTGTGCTGACCAAGTTTATGTGAAATGAGCTTCTCCAGTCCACCCTAAGTTATTAATGTTTTTATCTCAAAATTAACAACCACATTGGGTTTCTGTTTTTCATCTTTTAATTAAACTCCACCATCCCATGTCTCCAAATCTGTGGTATACTGATCCTGAATTTTAACAGCTGGAACAGATGAAACCCCAAACTTTGTATAAAACCACATCTGAATGGAAATCAAGATCAGAATAAACTTCAGTTCTAACTCAAAGAGAGTGTTTCAGGCCAGCAGCTGGGATAATGTGGTGAATGAATCATAGGTCAGCATAGCAAACCGACTGAAAGTCATTGGAGAGTCATCAGAAGATTTGTGATGAAAAAATATCAGCTCTGGCCATGATGGGAGTTGTTCTGGGGCATTCCTGTCTGAGCAGATACCCCTCACATCACTACCAGGATGAGCCACTTTGTGCTGGCCAAGTCCCAACAAAACCCCAACCCGCAGACCCTTGGAGGAGCTTTTAGAAGTTTTTAGCTTATATTAAAGTGAAAAAGGTAAGTGTTGCTCCTGTTGCAGGACCTCATGGGGATTATACTCCTGTGTAAATGAGCAGAGGCACACCTTCTCATCTGGGTTGCATAAAATATCTCTTCAATACCCTAACCTGGTCACTTGGGTTGTCTCCTTTTAACCAGAGAACTCATCATGTCAGTTCCATAAATCCCATTGGGTAGGTGAAAATAGTTCTTTCATTCCAGACATCTAAAACTAGACATTAAGAGTGTTTCAACCAGCAGATATGTGTGTGTGTGTTGGGTGGTACACAGGAAATCATGGGAAGGGACAGGGAATAGAAATGAAGTGCCAGAATTCAACTGCCCAGAATAATATTGATCATAAAAAGTGAATTTCATGAGGCTGGCACTTGTTTAATTTGAAAATGAGAATAATCTCTGAGGTTAGGAGAGTGATACTGGTTTGAAATTGGTGTCAGAAATGGATTAACTTCATGGCATGAAACCCAAAAGCTGAGTGTCAGACTGGAAGGGGAATTGCAGGTGTGTAAGTATAATCGCCTCAGGTTGAGCAAGAGCAAACTGGAGCTGCTTCCAAACCAGAGGCCAGGTAGGAATGTGACTGTACAAATAAAAACAAACAAACAAACCAACCCTGTTAGAAGTGCCCACTTTCCTTACAAAAAGAAAAATAGGAGTTATTCAGCCAGTGATAGCACCTCCTCCTCCCGTATCAGCCCCACTCCCTTCCTGGGGTTACCAGCTTTGTGCAGGACTCTGAGGCAGGAGCCTGTGGCTCAAACAGTGACAGAGACACAGGGAAAGCAGCAAAGGATAGTGCTGTGATGACACTTCATGTTACAGAATGGTGCTTTCACAGAGCCAAGATCCTGGCTGGAGCCTTCACCGCCTCCCCTTTGCAGGGCAGGAAGCGAAGGGCAGGAGACAGAAGCTCAGAGAACCAGAAAGCTGCATTTGGCAGAGAGGGCATGTTACTGTAGCAAAGCATTTCACAAACCCTGGCCCAGATTCTCCCCTGTGACTTGACCACGCTCAGCACAAGATGAGGATTGGAGAACAAAGATGGCTTGAAGCCACCTTTATGCTCCTCCACTCTGCAGCAGCTGGGGACTGGCTGGTCCCCAGGGTAGGTTCAAGTGGCCTCGGGCTACTGTAGCAGCAGGAGACTTAATAAATAGCCAAGATGTAGCTACACCTCCTTTTCCATTGGCTGTCACTGCTCCAGAAGAAACCGGGAGGTGACTTGGGTGACACCACTGCCACAATAGAGGCTCGATCTTTGCAGGGACCCGGAGCATGAGGGGAGAGAGGGAGAAAATGTCAGCGCGGATGCTGCCGAGGAGGCAGAGTAATGTGCATCTTAGTTAAGGAAGCAGGAAACTAAGATCATCTGAATTCAAATCCAGTGAGCCACTGCAGTCAGTGTGTGTCCATGGGCAAATGCCTTGATCTTTTCTGTGCCTCGGGGCAAGGCAACTGCAGAAGGAAGTCAAAAGCAACAGAATTTCACTGAAATGATCAGATGCTGCTTCCAAATTTGATTTCACTAAACCTAAAGCAAAGTAAATATCTTCAGACATGCACACTCAACACGGTCAAGAATTAATTCCTCACATATTTATACAGGAACTGGTCTGTTTGCAGGCTGGTTCAGAATCTGACTGAGGCCAGAAGCATTTAGAGGGACAGAATTTGCAAGGATGAGAACTTCAACAAGCAGTTGAAAGCAAAAAGAAAAGGAAAAGCTCTTGCCTGACCAGGGATTTTGGTTTTGCTTTTGATGAAATAAAATATAAGATGATTCCCAAACAGAGACAAACATTTGAGAAGTGCTCTCTGTGCTTTGCTTACCCACCTCAAAAAGGGTATTTGTGAACTGCTACCAGCAAATACTGGAAAGGGGAGTCAAGTGAGAGAGGAATAAACTCGTCTGTGTTGTGCAAACTCCCAGTATCAAGATTATTCTATACAGTGCCACATCCAATTGCAAGAAGGACCGTTAGGAGTAATAGAGCTCCTGTAACTAAAGTGTTTTCTGTCCTCAAATCTTCCAGGAAACCGACTGAGGCACAAGAGGAAAAAAGCCAAGGGGAGAAAACTTGTTAGAAATAAAATTGTATTTTCTTGGACACTGGAAAGAATGTAAAACTGAGCCAGAGGCCTCCAAGTCAGCAGCCATTTTAACATTTTGCAAGAGATTTTCATCTTTTTCCCCTACAGCCTCAGTTCTGCTGTAAACACTGAGCGCACCCACTATGGCTGTCAGCTGCAGAGTTGGCTTTACACTGAAGCTGCCAGGAGATAAAAAATACTTAAAGTAATGCAGTTCTCAAATGGAAGGCATAAGGATTTCTTCATGACATCCATATGAAGAGTGCAAGACAGAAGATTTAGTTTTAGCAATTCAATAAAAATAGGATGGATGTGTTTGGAAACCAGGAAAAGCCAAAGATACGCCTGTTCTCTGTCGTTCCTACCGCGAAGCTGCCGATGGCAGAACGGGAAACCAACACCACCTCCTGTCCCACAATACCACTTCTTTTTATTAAGGGTAAAATAAAATGAGGAAAAATATTTTTCATGGGTTTGTTGGCTTGAACAGGCCAAAGCTATTTTGCAGGAGACCACGGGTTTTCATGCAGTGACACTTTCTGTGCTACGGTCAAACAATATTGTACAAAGTTTCACAAAAATATGATAAAGTGAGGCCAACAAAGACACAAAAAAACAATGGAAAAAAGACACATAAGGTAAATAAAGTACAGAAACACTCATTCATGCATGCACACGGGCACAGGTGCACTATATGTGACGACACTGTACATATGCATCAACATATGCATGTGCATTTTACACAGATAAACATGCCCACACACAGAACTACATTTATCAACATAACTCCATTTTGAAAGCTTTTTTCTTCAGTAATCAATTGAGTGCCCTTTGCTTGAAGGCAAATACAAGCACAATAAATTCCTTACTGGTAGCATGGAAGAGGAAACATTACTCCAGACTATGGAAAAGTTCAGCACTAGTAAATTCTGATGAACACCATTACTGTGATTACTGTTTGGGCACAGATTTGCCTGCCTTATTGTCATTTCTTATACTGCATCAAGCCAAGGCTGGTGGGGCCCTAGTACTGCTGTCGCCCAGCTGAATGTGACCTTTTTTGGGTGGGGGTTTCCTACTCCTCTGGGAAAGTGTGAATTAAAAAAAAAGTGCAGATCAGAGGATGCAACGTAAGGTTTTAATAAGCACAGAAATTAAATAGATGAGCTCTTCGCTTTTAAATGTCAGCGTTGTGGCTTCCCTGTCATTTGCGGGAGGAAAGGGAAGGGGCTAAATATCCTGGGATGTGGCGAGTTTTAAAGCACATAATGATGGCGATAAAAATCTATAATGTCAGTTGCCTTGTGGCAATCAACAACCATTTCACATTATGATGCATCTTAAGGTTTGCGGCCAAAGCCCAGATTTGCCTCTGTCTCATTAAAATAACGAATGCAGTCCGAAAGGATCTGCAATGATTCACTGTACGTCACACTAAATCACGACGCTCTTTGGAGCCAACTGACTATGGCCTCATTACTTTAGACAAAAGTGGGCTTGGAGGAAAAACTGGGATGATGTTTTTTTTTTTGCTCAGCCATGTTTTTCCCTTTGAAATACTTAAGGCAAAAGAGCAGATAGCTTTTTTTCCCATTGGTAGCTGAGGAAGGTTGGGTTATATTCGTAGTCCAATTCCATATTGATTTATGCAAACACACACACAACATTAGTGTTAGCATGGGGAAAGAGAAATTAAACAAATACAAGTGGCATTAACAAAGCAAATTTTAATGAACATGAATCACTGATGGCATGAAAGACTTAAAAATTAAAAGAAGCTGTTAAATAATTAAATATATATATATTAACTGTTTCACTAGGGCAAGGAGTTTGAAAACCAGCCTGCTCTTCTTCTCCCTGGTGTAAGACTTTAAGTACTTGTGGTTTGTTTTCTCCAAGTCTTTGTTCTGCAAATTTCACTGCCTTAAATACAGCAAAACCCAAACCCCTTTATTTTCCCCGAAACAGCTTGGCTAAATATCCCTATAAATTAGTTTATTTTTATGCTAATACTTAAGATTAATCTACTTGGCTTTAAATAAGTACCACGGTTATGCTCAGATCTGTTTAGTATTTCAGGAATAAACATTAACTCAAATTTTACTATTGTTAAGTGAAGGTAAGGCTATTTAAAAAAAAAGATCATTTTAAAACTGCATGTATTTATAAATACAAATATAAATAATAATTAATATGAATTTTGACTATGCAAATATTATATAAAGTTCATGGTGGAAATCATACTTCAAAACATATGAAAGGCAAAGATTTAAAATATGTTATTGTTTTGATAAGTGGTTCCATTTTCTCCTAAGCACATACACTGTATTGTAAAGAGAAAATGGTTGACATTAAGCTGTTTTTCCACAGGGGAAAAAACAATTTTCCAAAAAACCCCATGCAAATGTATTTCGAATTTGATCACAAAATATGTTACATACCCATTAGGTATTTTTTTGTTTCAGGTAGAAGAAAAACTGCCTGAGAAACATTCACGGAATGACTGATTTAAATGTTATAAATCCCTGAATTTTTCATCTCCCTTTGAATGGAATGCCAAAGGGGATTAAAGACTAAAGACATATCACAAACAAATTTACATTATTAAAATTACTGTAATCAAGAGTCTTTTCTAGCCTTAATCAGGATTACTGAAAACAAAAAACCCCCAACTTTTCTACTGTGCAATACTAATCAAAATTCTATCAAATGACAGATAAAAAAATAAAAGCCGGTTTGAAAATTGAAAATATTGGACGGCGTGTTCTAGTGTTCTACAGAAGCATTTTCACCTACTGAGATCAGAGCAATGATTTCTCTGCTGATAATTCACATGGCAGGTGACAAGTGCAGGTCAAAGAGATCTCAGTAGCACCGCGGAGTCCAATCTCTGATTTCCAAGAGTCCATCCAAGCGACACCCTTGAACTGGCACTATGGAAGTGCAGCATGGAGTGCTTGGTTTTGTTCACCTAAACTAAATAACTCCAGCTGTTGCAAAGTGGAAACCTGCTGCATGCAAGGACTCAACCTTGCACTGCGACTCTCGCTGAGCTGCAATGAGCAGGTTTGGGATGAAGAACCAGGAGAGTTTTTAAGTGAGGTCTTTATCCACCGTGCCCTGTGTTGTACACATGCTACAAGGCTAATACAGTAAGGGGATAAAGCATGTACACATTTTTCTGGGCCTCTGGAGCCTCTTAAAGGCAGCATTATGTTGGGTTCAGAAACCACCACGGAGCATCAGGCCCCTCCTCGCTGTCACCAACATCACCAGAAATGCTGCCAATTAGTAAAACAGCAGCAGGATTGGACCCTACGCTCATTTTACCCTTGTAAAATGTCAACTGCTCTTTTGAAATGGAAATTACAGAAATGTGTTTGTAAAGAACAATACCAAAAAGTGATCTGAGAACAATGAGCAATCACTTCCCAAAGTCTTGGAAACAAGCTCAGCATGCAGCAATATTCAGATACTGTGACAGTGTGTCAGAAAATCAGTGCAACGGATCAAAGGACAAGGAAAGCTGCATGATTCTCACGGCTTCCTTCCAGGAACTCCAACTGCTTTACTTTTGGCTGGGATCTGAAGAAGACAGCTGCCTTCCGGGCGCTCCATCTTCAAACCTGTTGCTTCCCTGGATTTGGTTAAACAACATTTTACCTTGCAGGCTCAAGACTGCTAATGTTAAATCTTGACTGATGCATGCAAGCTGACAGCACTTTCCAGTGCCCTGTTAGTAAAAAAAATCCCTGTTAAATGTATTGGTTAATAAAACTTTTGCTTTGGTTAGTGGCCAGAATTACACAACTTTAAAAAGCAACAGACAGTGGGGCAGGATTTCCTCTTTATGACACCTCATGCTGAACAGTCTTGAAGTTCAAAGAAAAACTAGGTGATGTTAGAAAACAATGTAATATATTTAATTAAAAGTTGGCATTATGTTTTCTTCAAATTATGAACATATCAGGATAACAAGTACGTTAGAACACAATCTGTATTTCAGTTCTATCTGAGCATACACAATAAATCTGTCATGGGAAAAAAAACCAGGCATCATAATAAGAACATTTGAGTAGGAAAGAAAAAAAGATCTTCAGGTTTTTTGAGGTGCTCCCTTTATATTCTCTGAAACACCAAATGGAAGCAGATACTTAAATCCTTACACGGTACACAAAATAAGTTGATTTGTTTCTCATATGCCAGAGAAGGGGAAAAACAAATGACAAGTTTCAGGACCTCATCCTCAGGAAAACCCCACACATCTGCAAGGTCAGCACCGATGCTTCACACACAAATGCAACAGTCAGATGCTCCTTTATCCCCTCCCAACAAAATCATCTTTCCAGCGGTATTAGGCATTACTTGGAGGCAGTTTTAGCAGCAGCTCAGTGTAAATCACCTCGGAATAGAAGCCTTCCTGTCACAGGAAATGCAAAGAGCTGTCTGAGCTTCATCTCTGTATGAATTAAAACCCTGCAAGCACATGGTGGAGAGAAGCAACTCACAGGACTGAACTTTCAGATGAACTGAGAAGTTAGTCAACTTTGTTTTTGTTTAATATTTCATTGCAGAAAAAGTTATGATTCATCTTTTTCCTTTTGAATTAAAATGCTGTACTTTAAGGTCAATTTTAATAACAATTTACAAGTTCCTCTAGTATTGCTTTGACAAATTCTACCATTGTTTTTAATACCTGGCCTTTTAACAGCACTTAGATACTCAATCTTGCTATTTTTCCAGTCAATTTTTTTCTTTTTTTTTGTGCAGATTTTATCTTCTGTATTTGAAATTCTGCATTTAGCCTCCTGAGATCGTTTGATTCCAAGAGGGCTCTCAAACAGCCTTCTGAATATTTCAAGGACTCTCAGAAGGTGGATTTTTTAGGATTATAGGTAGATGTGATAGTATGAGCAAGTTTTTACTGATGTAAATTAAGAGATTTAAAACAATCACTGTACTAAAACCTGTCATTCCAAAAATACCTTATCTCTAAGATTATAAAGCCTTTTTTTAGGCTCTGAAAATTACTGAGCTGCTTTTTTGGACCATAATTATTTGAGAAAGAAGCAATTATAAATTCTATTATTAGTAGTATTAAATCTTTAACCAAAGCAAACTCAGGTTAAATATTAAGCTATTAAATACTTTATTCTCCAACTATTTTAGTTTTGGTGAAAAATTAACAGTTAAATTAGCTTCCATTTAAATGTTCTTAACAGCTTGATCTTCTCTAATTTTAACCAGAAGCAACATATATCTACTTAAAAATCATGACTCTCTGTTTAACTGATGGGTTTTTTTAAAAAAATGTTATCTAGCAACAACTCAGTCTGCAAAATTTTAAATGACCTTTGCTGATTTGCAGTTTCCAGTCATTTTTGCTTCAGTAGTGGTTTTGTTCGGCTTTCGCTTCATCAGACGCCTTTAAAGACTATTTTCAAAATTTTGTTCTATGGCAAAGGGTGCAAGAGATAAACTGTTCCGTAAAACTATTCTGTAATTAAAAAGAGAAAAAAAGAGAGAAGAAATGGGAGATATAAAAATGGAAATGAGCAGGAACCAGTTTTAAACATATGTCTTTATGAATGAGGCTTAATCACACACTTCGTTCTCCAAACACAGAAAGTCTTTTGGAAATGTATTAATTAAAATTAAGTGCCATGGACAAGCAGCTTTAGAAGGATGGCAATCCTTTTCAAATTAGCATAACACTAGCGACAGGCATGGAAATTGGTTTAATAACCCTAAATAGTTACACCCCACTCCTAACACAAATGGCCACGGACAGCTCGAGCCCCCGAGGCTGTGACTGTACCAGTTTACGTGGTTGCTCTGACATTGGGTGGGTATTCCAATCCAAACAGAAAGCATTGAATGCAACTCAATTATTATTATCATTATTATTATTATTATTATTATATAATGACTAGTGAAGCATACAAGGCACCAAAGCGTTGAACACCATAAACCAGAAGACCAAAGGAAACCAACACAAGCAACACCAAAAACTCAGCCAGCAAGGGACTCACTTTGAAACTTGTACAAACACAATCAATATTGGCAAGAGATTATTAGTTTTGTCATGATATTAAGTGGCTCAAGCCCCACACATAGGTTTAAGGTCAAGCTGTAGCTATAATAGAAAACCAAGCCAAAGGGATAAGCAGAGTCTTTAAGCAATTTCCTTCCCTGCCACGTTTTCCACGGGTGCCCTCAGAGCTGAGCTCGCTGCTACAAGAACCCCAATTAAGCATCACTTTCAGCATTTCCCAGTAAGTGTCAAAATGCACAAGCAAAATCTCTCTACTTAACTCTACATGTCAGACATAAGCAGCAATTTTTGTGTGTGCTCACATTTCATAAAAAACTGTAGAAAAAACCAAGCCCATGCTGATAAGGAGCTGAATATCCACAAGCTTTTTCCAAGTATTCCAATAATTCCCCTAACTTCACACTGCTGCTTCCATCACCACTTTCCCTGACTTCAGCAGGAGTTTTGCTTTGACTGCCAGCTGGTTTTAGAGACATGTAGGCCAGAGAAAGTGATTATTCATGTCTTTTATTTATTATAAATACATATAAATATGTTAAGTGACCTTTTGCTTTGTTTATCATCATGAGCAATGACTTTGGAAAACATCTGGAAACTTAACCAAGCTGAGAAACAGGCAAACAGCAAGCATTAGTATACAATCACAGGTTCCTCTCAGTCCAAGAACAGGTTAATCCTTTTAGAAGGAGAGAAAAAAAAAGGCATCTTACTTTGTAGCATCAATAGTTTCAACAAGAGCCCTGAACTTCCCCCCTTCCATGAGCTAACCAAATGATTATCATTTGGATTTTTCCAGGTGCAGTCCAACCCCAGCTGGCTATACAGGACCCCCACCCGCTCATGAATCTCAAATATTGCATAGTTTGCACCTGGATTTTGCTTCCCCGCCCTCCTTTTAGTCTATTTTTAACACAGGTTGATCGTGCCGAAAGAGACTCACTGAGGTTTCCATTTCCAGATCTCTCTCCCTCTCTGTTTTCCTACAGTTTTGTTTCAAAACTGCTCAAAAACTTTGTAGCTCAGAGCAAGTGGAAAAGCAACATTACGCTCACAGTCCACTGACAGGCTGGGAAGGAAATAACTACAG
Organism: Sakesphorus luctuosus; assembly: GCA_013396695.1. Taxonomy (NCBI): domain Eukaryota; kingdom Metazoa; phylum Chordata; class Aves; order Passeriformes; family Thamnophilidae; genus Sakesphorus; species Sakesphorus luctuosus. The sequence continues at coordinate 59,901 of VWZD01002531.1, forward strand.
ATAAAGTTGGTGTGGGGGGTAACTAAACAAAGTAGAAAGTGGGTGTTTTGGAAGTCCACGTGAACTGCCAAATATTTCCAGATGGGGAGAGGGGTATTTAAGAGAAGCAAACGAAAAGAAAACCCAGACTTAACTGATGGAAGGAAGCCAAGGATGATGGTAGCGGAAAGAAAAGTGCACATAAAAAAAAAAGCGCAAAATAAAGGAAAAGCCCGAGGAAGGCAGAAGTCAAGGCTTGTCGTTACAGTGTTTGCAGAGGGCGGAGGCGGCTCCTGTGAAGGCAGTGCATTTCTCGGGGCAGCCGGGCACGGCCGCGCCGCCGAACGGGTAGACGGGCGACTGTCCGAAGGGGTTGAGGGTGGCGGGCAGCGGAGCGCTCAGCGCCTGGCCCTGGTTCAGGTAGGCCACCAGCCGCCGCATCTCCTCCAGGGCCTGCGCCTGCATGAGGATGTAGTTCTTGGCCAGGAGCAGCGTGGCGATTTTGGAGAGTTTCCGCACCGAGGGGCTGTGCGCGTAGGGGATGACGGAGCGCAGCCCGTCCAGGGCGTCGTTCAGGTCGTGCATCCTCCGCCGCTCCCGCGCGTTGATGCTGAGCCGCAGCGAGCGCTGCTCCTTGGGCTTCTTGCCCAAGGCTCCCCCCTTCAGCTTCCCCTCTCGCTCGAAGCCCGCGCCGCCTTTCACCCCCGGCTCGAAGCCGTCCTCGTCGTCGCCGCTCTGCTCGCCGCTGCTCTCCGCCGACTTGCCCAGCGCCCCGGGATGGAAGTCCGTCCCGCCGCCCCCCGGGTATGCGCCCCGCGGGCCCTCGGCGCCGCCGCGCACCGCCCCGTAGGCGAAAGCCGAGGGGCCATAGCCCGGGGCCAGTGCCAGGTACGCCTCGCTGCCCAGCGACTTGAGCTCGGCCATCGCCGGCGAACCGCGCTCTGCTGCCTGGGCGCTGAGGAGGAGGAGGAGGCGGCCCCGCCGCTCCGCTCGGCGCTGCGCCCGGGCTGGGGGCGGGCAGTGAGCGTGGAACGGCCCCGCCGCACTTATATCGCCGAGAGGGGCCGCGGGGAGACCCCGCCGCCAATAGGAGGACAGTGCGCCTTTCCCTTTCCCTTTCCCTTTCCCCTTTCCCTTTCCCCTTTCCCCTTTCCCGTTTAATGCTGGAAGCACCAGGGGCCCGCACAGTGTTGGTAGCTGTGGGCATGACTTGTGATCTGGTCATTTCAATGGGGATGACAGAGGAGGCACCTGTTGTACGGGGAGATTTCCAAGGCAAAGGCCCCATCTGTTCCCATTTTCTTCAGTGTCTTCACTCTGTTCCTCCCTTCCATGTGCTGGGAAAAAGTTAGATCTGTGATGATCCAGCCCAGCTCTGAAGGGACTCTCTGCTCAGCTATGGGTACCAGTAACTGAGTGCAACACTTGGATAGGAAACAAACCACACCATGGCCTGCAGGGTGTGAGAAATCATCCCTGTGGCTGGTGGTTTCTGGTCTACAGAGAAACCTCAAGGAAAACCCAAGGCAGCCACTGGGAAAGGTGAGAGCTGCATAGAGGATAATCAGGATGCTTTGACCCATATTCCTGGATTGAGATGATAACAAGGGCCTAATTTTTAATTGCAACAGAAAGAGGTCCCAGTTTCTCTTTTTTCAACACTTTGGAGGCTGCTTCGTGTTACCGAGATTTGTTTTATAGATAGTACAAGGGCATTCCAGGCTTTCTGCAAGCATGACATGTGGCTGGTCCAGGCCCTTCAACTGTCTGTTTAGAAAGGATGGGATGAATCCTGTGTAGTGACACATGGATGCGAGCAGGTGGATATTGCCTACAGGCAGATGCAACCAGTTGATGCAGATGCACTTGGTAAGTTATTTGCTGCAGTAAATAGCTTGGGTGTTAAGGTGACAGAAGGCTTTTTCCAGAATGTGTTCTGCTTTTCTCAGGCCCTCTGTGAGCATAGTTAGCTTGTCTTCTTCCCATCACCTCCCTCTGCGCCGTGTGCTAACATGAAATGACGAGCTTGTCTCTCTTCCTTCTCCACATCAGAGCCAAGAGTGCAGAGATGTGCAGTGACATGTTCACCCTCACCCTCTGTGCTTGCAGAGCTGCTGCCTGGACTGAGGCTGCTGTGAATGTACATCTGGAAGGTTGTGTTTCTGTAGCTCCGTCCAAGCCTGGCATCAGAGTGTGCTCTCCACGTTTGTCCATCACACTTTTCACTGATCTTCTCTTATCTCACCTCCAGTGTTTGAATGTTACAATATGGTTATGTCTCTCTTTTGCTCCCCTTATCGGGCTTATCCGACCATGAAGACCAATTACTGGTTTTAGTCACTTAATTGTTTTATGACAATTGAAGCACTTAACTACTCCTGGGACAGATCACTCTACATATTCATGGTGATAGTCTATATATTCATTGTGACTTTCAACTACGGGTGAGCACAGAGTGACTTCTGCTCATCTCTGGAGTCAGTCCCACACTCCAAGTGATGACAGACGAATAGAGGGAGGTACTAGAACATTATCACTGGCATAAATCATTCCCATGAGAAAGACATAGAGGAAATGTTTAAAGCAGGATTGTCCCCTACTAGAAGTGATTTACATTTTTTTGTAATGTGTTAAGATCTTGCAATAAGAAGCACTAGTAGTGTTACAAACTTTCAGGAATTCTGGTTGGAATGACATGCTGCAAGTATTGCTGGCTTTCTAAGAATGTCATGTGCATCTAAGTGGGCTGAAAATTAGAAGTAAACACTTTCAAACAGGCTCTCTTGTGGTTTATTTAATAGATGAGTTCTTCAATGGTTATTTCAACACCCAAGGGCAGCTTGGGAGGTATATCAGCTACAGGAGAACAGAGCAGAAGGATTTGCTGCTGTATACGTAATTCCAAAATGCACAGCTGAGAGAAATCATTTAGAGTCTGAATGAATCTGAAGTCAAGTCAGGTTTAATGTGCTACTAATAAATGCACACAGAAGAATTTGCTTTGGACTTCTCCCTCAAATTTTAGCTGTGAATAGGCATCTTTGAAAATATTCAATATGGTTTCTCGCTGAAAACTGAAATAGGAATTTAGATTTTGACATGTTGGACTAGAAGAAATAAAAGTAAGACAAAAAGATTGCAGAAGGGAGTGACTCATCTGGAAGAACATGGCAGAAAATAAAATCTCTTCCAAGTGTTTTGGGGAAAAATGGACATATGCAGTAGGAAATAAATTTATCACATGTTGTAGAGTATTTGCCAGCTTTAAAGTGGGTTTTATTTTTTCCAGTGTTTTACATATTCAAAACTTACTGTGAGCATTTATTAATTAATAGCAGACTATCACCATTGCAACTATAACAGTTACTGTAACTGTAAGCTCCTTAAGGCATACCTTGATTAAGGCTCTTTCATGTCACAAACATTTTATAAATAATAATTTGATTACTGCTTTCCCTACATCTGGCTCCATAAATTCAAGAGGTTTCTGTTAGCTTGACAATGCCAAACTGCCTGCACAGGGAAACACTTGCTGCTGAGCCCTGTCCAGGGAGCAAAGCACAAGCAGCACAGCCTGCTGAGCCCGTGCTGCCCATCATTGGCTGCTGGGGCTGTCTCAGGGTACAGCTCCCAGCTCCAGCTGCAGCTTGGAGAGTGTGCTCATCCTTCCAGAGGAAAGAAGTAGATTTGGAGGTTGTAGCAGTTGTTACTACAGCAAGAGCTTGACTACAATTTATTTTAGTTTTGATTCAAGGAGAGGGAGAAAAAACCCCGAAATAATTATGTATCTTGCACAATTTCAGCTGTAGTTCTAAAGCCACGCACCTGAACCAAACCAGGCATCTCCCAGTGTCAGTGCCCACTGTCTGAATGTCTAGAGGGCTGGAATGTCATGGGACAAAGCTACAAAGCAAAAACTTTTCTCAGATCTACATGTTACCTATTACATGTAGTTAAAAGCCTCGGGGTTTGGAATGGATACATTATTGAAATGTATACGAAAAATAGCTGCAAAGACTGTCACATTAATTCAAAAACTTTAGTCATTTTGCTGGATAAAAGCATTTTTAACTGAGGGGCCAACTTGCAGAAGGATTTTTTTTCCATCAGAAAAGACGAGACAGCCTAGAAAAATGCGCCTCCATCCCCATCAGCCACATTTAGATGTTAAAAGTAGACCCAAACAAAATCTCTTGAACGGAACAGGAGGAAGGAGGTTTAAGAGACCAATGTCCTCTGGTCTTGTGTTTTTGTTCGGATGGTGCTGTCGGTCTGTGTCTTCCCCGGGGCCGGGCTGTCGGTCCCGTGCTGACATCTAGCGACCACCGGAGGGGACCGGGCACCACGGCCCCTCGGCATCCCCCGCCTCCTCGGCACAGAGAGAGGCAAAGGTGGGCAAAGCGCTACAAATTCAGAAGGGACCCACAAAGCTGATGGGCACAATATGACTCGTGAGCGCTTACGGGTCTCAGGTTGCAATGCCACACCTGTGTTTTTGATAACTGCCCTGTAAATACAGCCCTGCTCTCCATTGGCTGCTCTCACTACTGCAAGCTCAGAAGGCTTTGGATCTTTTATTCAGGCAAACACAAGAAGGGTGGAAAGCCAAGATATGTTCAAACATCAAAATATGTGAATGGATCATCTGCTGAGCCAAAATGATGGCGGGATGAGTGGAGTTAGTCTACTGAAAGTTCACTGGAACTGCTGGAAGAGGTAGGTGAATACTTTGTCTGTCAGGTGTAATAGCAGCAAATCAGCAAGAATTACCAGCTAGAAACTGCCCACCACAAGCTGTGGCAATGCTGTGCTGGTTCTGGCTATTTGGAAGTGGTTGTAAGGTGCAGACAGAAACTCAAGGCACGGAAAGCAGGCAGAGCTCAGTCTGGCAGGCATGAGGCCAAACACAACCAGGTGTGGAGCAGCCAGAGGTCATGGCTGTCACCTGGAAGCATGACAGGAGTACAGGAAGAACTGGAGCTGCTGAAGTGTTGGTGTTTCTGCTCACTTCTTGTCTATCACTTGTCTATCACACAGCTGAGACTTTGCTCTCAAAAATCCCTGAGTGATGCAGGAATATACCATTTTTATTTTCTCTTACGGCTAAGGCACAGGGCTCTGGATATAGGACTTATTCTCAGTTCTCCCTGTCCTAACAAGGAGTTTGATTTGGTTACAAAACTTGCCTGAGAGATCAGGTGGGTGTGTAGAGTCTATGCTTATGATCCTCCTATACTAACTGTGCATTCATGGTAATATAAAAGGCAGTGAAAGCTTCCATTACTGCATAATCCTGCAAAAACCACCCCAGTTCCTGCAGCTTTTAAGAGCAGCCTGAAGGGTTCCAGTACAACAGAATGGTCAGTACTGGGTTGCTCTTCAGACACAAGTGACGACAAAGAAAAGCCTACACCAGCAGTTGTCCACTCAGATCTAGGAACACGCTTTATAAAGGAGACTTCCAAAAGATCTTCATGCAACTTTGAAGGTTATTTTGAAGCAGCTTATTCAGAGTAGGAGTTTGTTTAACAAGTACAAGCCTCGGGGCTAGGTTTTGCTCAGTCACTCAGTCATACTCTTCCCCCTTCACTAGATGGCAGCAAGAAGATAGGTATAGAAATTTGCAGGATTATAATTTTTTGAATACAGTAAATGGAGAGTTTTCAATTGGCTTCTTGTTTGATCGGATTTTTTTAGCTGTCCACGTACAAACACAGCCCTCAACAACCAAAACAACCAGCAGCAAGTTGGTGGAAAACACTGGCAGAGATGCCAAAACGTCTTTTTTTCCAGGCAGGAGGGAAGAGTCTCAGCATAACTACGAATTTCAGGGTTTCAGCGAGGCAAGAGCGATTACCTGGTCTGCAGTTCCCTCTGCTGGCGAAGTCTCTTCTTGCATCAGCCGGGCTCGGAGATGGCAGAGCCGGAGGGAGCAGCCCCCGAGCACAAGTACAGGGCAGGGATTGGCACAGCTCTCGGTGAGGCGGGGAGGGACGGGCACACTCAGGTAGCCTCGGCTGTGCTGCCTGGGCACAGGGGCACTGAAGCCCCTGCCTCTTACAAGAACGAGGGGACATCATCCTCTCGTTCCCATCTAGCTCCACCTTTAGCTTGCAGGTGGGATACTGGATGTTGAAACTGGATGTACAGTTTCTCCTTCTTGCAAACCTCAGTCTCCTTCTCTTATTCTTTCTCCTCAGTGTCATGAGACTACCAGCCCTTTAGCACTGGGACAAAGTTCTTTATGGCAGCCAGAAATGTGTGAAAGACCCTTAGCTCTGATTGCACCCTCTACTATGTGCCTCATCATTGCTTCTTCTGAGGGAAAGGGTGAACAGGTATGGAGCCCTGCAGAGAGAGGAGAAAGCAGCTGTTTTCAGGGAGAGTTTTGATACTCTTATTCAGGGCTATATCCCAGAACATGCAACTACTGAAGAGAAGGCAGCAACAGGTACCACAGTTTCTCCCTTAGAGTCCAAACAAAGATGTTACCTTCCTTTAATGAAACAAAATCTAGTACCAAACACAGTCCTTTTCTAAGCAAGAAAAAAACCTGAATGTTTTTCATAACTCTCTTATAAAATCAATGTGCATCGGGGTAACTCTCCACTGCTGGGCAAAAGGAGCAGCTGAGATTCCTTTCCCAGCCAAAGCAAAGGAGGTAGCTGGGCTGTGGTCCTCTCCAGGCTCAGAAGCTGTGTGACACCAACACTCAGCTGCTTGGTTTGCCAAGAAAAATGTGCTGATGGAAGCTGTAGGGTGCAACAGGAAGGGGTGGGCTGACTGTTCAGAGCTGAAGGACTGAATAGTCATGGCATGGCTGGTGGGATGTGCATGGTCAGACTGGCAATTATGGGCTGTGGTTTCTGTGTTCAAGCAATAACAAGTCCATGTTGTCATATCCTTAAGCCTTAGATGCATTAAAGAAGGTGCAGGGGATTCTTCTGCTCACTGACTTTCTCAGACACTGGTTTCTCCTACTGAGTTCTCTGTTTGACTCTTACACCTCTGCAGAACTGACCCATGAGAAGAGAAGGTGATGCTTGAGAAGTTTGAGAGATCTGGATGTGACAGATGGCCTTGAAGAAAAATTAAAAGGGAAAGATGTTCCAGGGGGTCATGTCTGCCTGTGGATGCAGGATGTGTCACAAGCCACAGAAATGGGCCCAGGCTTTCTATCAGAACGTTTTTAGAGCAGGGATTTGGGTATAGAATGATGTCTAGGCTTCTGCCCCAAACACAAAGGCTTTCTTCTCTTTCCTACTTTTCAGGAGGTTTCTGCTTCTCTGGGAACTTTCAGTTCCCTCCTGCAATGTGAATATCCCAGCCTAACAAGTGAGGGAAAACTTGGCTGTTCTAATAAGACAAGGGAGCAGTCGAAAATGGATTAAGAAGGGATTGAATGTGTCTTGTGAGAGCTTGGCTATTGATTTCTAACCCTCCCATTCTGATGTTATTGCAGAAATGATTTTCTTCTGCACTGTGCAGAGATTAAATATTAATAAATAGAAAATTAAAAAAAAGAGGGAGAAAAAGACCAGATCCCAAGACATCCCACTGCACAATTAAAAACCAAATGAAGGATTTCTAGAATGAAAAACTTTGTTTCCTGAAGTTTTCTTGAGCTCAGAGTAGAAACATAAGGAGGTTTGATAAGATAATTTGTAAGATTTCTATTTAATGTTTTGTAGCGGGGATGTGTGGGTTTCAGCCACATCACATTGCAGTAGGTTGAGTATAAAGACAGAATAAAAAGGATGGAGATTTACTTAGGTCTCATTCACCAGTGACCCATTTACTCACTGATGATGAAGTAAGGGGGAACATGCAGGTCTACTCTGCCTTCACTTACACTGCATCCTGCAGTCATACTCAGTTCCATTAGGTTTCTATTTATTATTTAACAGAGGAGATGGAAGACAAGGCACACCAAGGTGATTTTTATGTCCTAGACGTTTCATTTGCACAAAGAGTGCACGGGCTGCTACTTCCCATGAACTCTGTGGTCTCCAAGTGAAACCCACATCCCTGGGTGTCTGAAGGAGGAGGTGAATGGACAGGCAATGCAGATCAGGACTCCCAATGCACACAGACTTCACCGGGAAATCTGCTCTTCCCTTGGAGCTCTCATATGAGAGCTGCATTGATCCTTCTGCCTCATCTTCCTCCTCATTCCAGAGAGCTGGACACTGAGTTTAAAAATAGCACAAAAAGAATCTCTCAAGAAGAAACTTCTAGCAAGATCACAATTCTTTCTGTAGGAGGATACATATGGAAAATCCAAATGAAATTTGGAGGCATTTAATATGGCAGACCATTCTTTTATGAGGGAGTTGTTTCTGTGAGAAGGGGATTTGCCAGGGACTAACCCAAATCATTCATTTCTCTCCCACCACTCTAAAAGGTTACTTATGTTGCTACGTTGTGCAACAAATTCAGAGCAAAGTCAGGGAGTGCAGACAGCAGGTGAAGGAAGAGGAAATAGCTCTATGGTCTCATGAGCACAACCGAAGGCAGGATTTGACCCTCTGCTTTTCTCCCATCTCATCTGCAACAGTCAGTGGTGTTGCTGGCTGGTTTCCACCCTAATTCAGTAGTTTTCAAGCTACACAAGATGTATGATCAGTGTTTTACATCCAAAAGAGGTTCCTCTGACAAATTCGTAGCTGGATATACCTTGTCTGCTCCTGTCTCTATTCATCTTTTTTAATGATCTCTCTTGCATTTCGTGGCCATGGCTGGTTGTGGCTTTGCTGCTGTCAGTTCTCCATGGCCTTGCTGCTCAGCTATTTCTAGTCAGCTCATTGACTTTGGATCTTGTCTCCACATTACTCATTTCATTATAGTCCTGCAGCCTGTTCTTTGTTTCCTCAGCAAATGAGCCCAGATGGAAGTTCCAAGCCTGTGGAGACCCCTCAGCAGAGGTGCTGACTGCTGGTAGAGGAGGGGGAAAGAACTGTTTCTCTGGATTTAAGGGAATTTGATAGATAAATTTGTGTCAAGCACATGGACAAGTGGAAACCTGGCCCTGGGCTTCAGATTCTGCTATAAGCCAAAGCAGATGGGGCTCCAAGCTTTAGTCTTTTATTGGTCCACTGTGTGCCTAAGGTGGCCCAGGTCCATGAAATCAGTGGGAATCAAGAAGCTAAAAGCATGTGAAACCCTGGTTATAAAGTGCTAGAGCTTCTGTGGCTTAATGAGTGGCTTCTGTCAGCAGAGCTGGAGTACCTCATCATGTGCACTCTCAGTCTGTTCTGAAAATAAAACACCCTCAATTGAAGTGGTCCAAGAATGTTATCGAGACAGTTATAAGGGATCAGCTGATGGCTGGTAACCCTGGAAGCCACAGTAAATCAATTGCTTTCTGCTATTCCTCATGCTCTCAGCTGCTTTCTGTGCTTCAGTTCCTCATCTTCAAAACAGCACTGTTTGCAGTCCTGGGCCCTGAGAGGCTCCTACACAAAGGGTTGCAGAGCACTGAGATGTGGACAGTGCCATACCCTGTGCTTGTTCTCCAGTGCTGCCTGGAAAGATGGTACAGTGTTACAAAAAAGGGAGTCGATGTCCTCCCATGGTGGATAAAAAAAGTGTTTGCAGATTGCCCAGCATGTCACACCCAGGTTTAGAAGCAACATACGGCATCATTTGGCAGACACCAGGCAATATTTAGTGACTATGTGATCTATATATAATGGAATTATGGAGGGTGTGAGAAAGCAGCACCTCCTCCCATCTGCCCCCTCAAGGGATGCAAATGCTTTGCTATAATACTGTTCCCTGAGAGCTGGAACTTTAGCAAATAAGGGACTTTATTAAGTTGTTAATAAGATTTCATTTTCTCATTAATGCTGTGGTGCTACATTATTAATTTAAAACTGTATTTAGCCTGACATGCTAAAGTGCTAGGCCTCATTATTAATGCATAAACCCATGCCTCTGTTGTTTAATTAAACACCACGATTATGAAGTTCTGATGTGGTTTAATGATAGCAGGCTGGAGTGGCAGTACATTCCTGTGCTCAGATCTCCCCCATTCCCCCCTCCTGCTACTTTCCCCTTTCATTTCCCTTTAAAAGCACAAATGCAGTTGTTGTTCTGCTGAATAAACACCACATGACAAATGATGTTGATCTTTCCAAGGTGACAGAGAATTGCATTTTTATTTTCCTAGGCTTAGCTTCTTATTGACCAGAGGTTTCTCTCTTCCTTCTTTTTAATGGCTCTGAAGGTAACTCTTTGTATTTCTCCAGAAGACAACGTAATTCTTGCTCCAGGTAAAGTCAACAGGAGTTTCCAACTGATTTCAACAGGGCAGTTTCTCCCAAAGGGAAGAAGAGACCTCAAGAAAAAGCCCAGGCCATTGTTGTATAGGCCTGTTTAAACCTGTTCATTTCTAAACACTTGTTCTCTTGGAGATGGACCTTGGTCAAGGGAAGATGGTGTTCCACTGAATCACATCAGAATTAATGGATCTAGACCAGGGTAATAAACCCTGTGGACATTTTTTCCCAACCAGTCTCCTGCATCAGACTCAAGTGTTTTGGAGTCCCTGTTTCATGCAGCCCATAATTTATTGTGTTTTCTTTGGTGTCCTTTGCAGGACCAAGACTTTCTGGGCATTTCTGACAACCTTTCTGTTGTGTATTCCTTCCTTTCTCCCCTCAGCATTTGGCTTCATCACCTTATTCCTTTCTGTTTCTTGTAATGATTCTTTCTGAACAGCAGCTTACCCAATCTGCCTTGCAGATCCTCCTACTTTATTGACTAGGAGTAAAATTAAACATATTCTTATGTACTTTGCTGCTTAATAAGGATTTATGCAGATCAGCCCTCTGTGCCTTTGTTTCTCTCTGTACCCCTTGCCTGTTTGTCTGTTCAAACAGGAAGTTCTTGGCTCGGAGCCTGACATCTCCCAAGCTTTGGGGTCCCCTCTCTCTTTGGAAGGCAAAGGGGGGCTTGCTGTGTTCTTTACTGGAAACTGAATTTTACCCCAAACATTTTTTCAGCTGAGGAGGAGAAGGGACAAGCAACAAGCTGCATTATTGCACCAGGGGGGAAGGAGCACCCATCATTCTGGCTGTTCCTATCAAGGCAGGTAAAGTCCCTCTCTATTGCCATCCAGGTGAATTCTTAGCTGGCAACTAGTGCTTTGCTCAGCAGAGCCCACATTCTGTTTTCAAATAGCCATTTGTTTGAAAAACATCTTAGATTCTCTTCCTTCTATCTCTCAAAGAAGAAAGTTGTTCATTATAATCAACTGTCCTTCACATCCTTGCCCTGAAAAGCAGTGCACAGATCTGTTCCCTCCATGTGCAAATACAACAGAAATGTTACCAAGCTTAACTTCTTTTAGTAGATTATTTTTTTAAAGTGTGTGTTCAGCAAAGTAACCTTTCTCTAACAAAGAGATGACCTTTTTACATTTATGTAGTGCTTGTTGCTAGGATTTAGATCTTTGCTGAAAGCTGTTATTTCTTTTAAGTACAGGAGAAAGTGCATTTTCACCTCCATTTGGGTAAACTGTCATTTTCTACTGTTCACTGCTTTTCTCACCATGGAATAATAATTTGAGGTTCAGTGGGTTTTTTGAGAGAAAGCATTCCAGGAGTGTGGAGGGGCCTGGGAAGTCCTCAACGTTTGCTGGTGGGGGAGAAAAGGAAGAGGAGGGAGAAGGCTTCTGAAATATTTTAGGCTTCTGAGTACTACAGTTTCTCAGCTTCTGCCATCAAACCATATTCAGTTTAGGAGGGTCATGCAGGTATTTTATAATTGTATACAAAAAGCAGCTGGTGGGTAGCAGAGAAGCTGTAAATGTATGCATAATACAGCATTTTTTTTGGTGGCAGCACTGTCATCCACAGGGAGCCACTTTAGGTAGATTTAAGAGGATTCTGTCCAGCCGTGATACTGATGAATAACAGAAATAATCTAATATTACTCTTTGTGTAGCTCTGTTACTGCTGGTATTACAAGTCACACCATTAATAGACGATGCAGTAGGTACTAAGTGAATGCACATGCAGTGGGCTGGAACAGAGGCAAAGGGAGCTTTAGGTGCATGTGCAGATCCCTTCGTGAGACACAGAAATGAGTCTCACTCTCTCTTAAACAATTCCCTGGATTAGTTTCTGTATGTAGCAAGAGACTAAAAGAAATGGCTAAGAGCAATTTGATTAGCTATATCTCTTTTCTCTGCAAATTGAGCATGGAAAAATCCCTCAGTTCCCTGGAAATACATGAAGTATGAAAACCCTGCCTAGGGAGGAAAAAGACACAAATGCTTCCAACATGTGCAGCTGCAGTTGCCTCCAAATAGAAACATGCAAAGTAAAAAGTGTCCCTTAAGAATATCCACACTTTTCTTGGTCAAAATTGCTCTTCAAACACACGACTTTGTAAGATGGATATACTATTTGCCAGTCTCACAGTGTCTCAGGAAGTGGGAGTATCATAAGCATCTATCAGTCATATACAATAATTGAATTGAAAGTATTGCTGGGGAATGGCACAAAATTGCACTGCTCTGTGCAGAGTCCAGTGTGGTGCTGGCCCAAAGCTCAGCCAGGACAGCAAGTTAGCAGGAATAGTCTGCCTTTCATCCTCTTTCCCTGTCTCATATGCACTTAGAGAACAAACACCAGTCTCTTTTGCAACTGAAAAAAACTAAAATTAATCAAGTCCAAATCCATCCTGTCCAAGAGATCATGAATTCAGCAGGATCAGAAGCCCTTGGTTAAGCAGCCCCTGAAAGTCTATCAGAAGTTTATTAGTATGGTAATTTATCTGGGTAAGCACATAAAGATGTTAATTGAAATGGTTTTTATGCATTATTTTTTTAAAGGCAGAAAGTTTGGAGGTTTTCTAGCAAGAAAAGTAGAATTGTCACTTTAGTTTCACTGTGTCATAATGTTATAATTTCATTATTTTCTTATGCTTCATTTTAATTTTATTTTTTAAGCATGAAAGAAAAAGACCTTGATACTCCAAAGATTTGGGGGCTCGTGCCACGTCTGGTTCTGGTCTTGATGCATGGAGATAGATTGAATTAATCAAACTTCTTCACACTGCTATTTAATCGGGTTTACAATTAGCTGAGGGCTGCAGGTCTCCCAGGCCTATCAGCTTTGCAGGCTGAAGCTGTAATACAGCAGCTCTGCAGCCACACACTGGGAGTGCCTTACAGACCAGATTGTCATAATGTGGCATGAAATTAAAGCGTGATGTTACTTGACAACAGAATTTCAATTTCTCCCTCCCCCTCTTTTCTCTTTAACAAAGTCCCTACCTAGAGATGGGCCTCCCTGTTGAGCTGTGCCCACCTGCTCTAAGCTACACAACTGCCTTCAAAAGAGTTTCTGATACTTATAAACCAATCTGTGTTCCTTTACAGTCATTCTGATATTCTTCCCTGTCCACTTTCAATGGTAGATTATTTGGCTGTGAGGAGCTAATAAGCATACAGCTCTTAACTTGTTTCAATTCTTACTCAAAGGGGTTGATTTCATCTCTCCCTCTCTTCTCACAGCACAGAGGGGTTTGCTGCAGTCTACTCACCCTAACCCTGCCTGCACAGTTATGTCCATCCTTCTCAAACCCACTTCCATTCAGAGTTTTTCCATCCCTCAGCCCTCACCTCTTGACAAGCAGAAAGGATGCACAGTTAGGAAATGAGATTTATAATCCCCCTCTCCCACAAGTCAAGATCTTGTGAGCAACACCACCATCACCACCAACTAATTAATTGGGCGTTGATGATTTTGTGTTGTTCAGGAAACCTGTAATAGGAAGAGCTGAAAAGAAGAACGTAATGAACCCAGAAGGACTGGCTGGAAAGAAGTGAGGATCAGGTCAGGTTGGTAATGGAGGATGTTATTCCCCCCTTGAACTGACCTGGAGTCCAGTCTAATTTAATGTACACCTTAGAAATCAATGGGTAGATGATGAAGCGTTCCTTGCAGTTCAAAGGAATGGGCTGGGCAAATGTTCCTGATGGTGAGGTTTGACTGTGGAACAAGCTCCCAAGGTGCATAACTGGAAGGTGCTGGAGTTCCACTGGACATGGAGAGTCACACACTAGGACAAGAAACCTGGTCAGGTGGTGTCCATGGGGAGCCACCTCTGGTCCAGCTGAAGGGAATGAGTGAGGCTCCTGCAGAAACAAGCACTGGCCTTGGATGACACAGTTTGGTTTCTGTGGACAACACTTGCTGGTTTCTTATGACTGCTCTAGGCCCTTCAGTTTGTAATGATGGATTCTGCTCATTAGTTCTGTGCCTTTTTCTACCTCCAAATTTAAATTAAAAAAACATTTTTAAGTTCTATCTCTTCTGATATCAGGTACTGAATTGGAAAGCAATTTGTATCCACAGAGTAACACCTGTAGAGAGGTGACAGGGATGAGAATCATGCAAAACAGACATAATTATGTCTTCTACACTTACTGTAACTGTATCTGCTGCTTGAAATGTCACATATGTACAATTCTGAGCATTATTTGGACATAATTAATGAGAGTAGCTTCCATTTAGTTATCAAACATGGGAGAAAAAAGAATCTTTACTTATAACCCCCCCAAACTCTGTAAACCTTTGTCTCCCATGGCTCTCCATTTCCCCCCCTTCCTGCATGGTGCTGAGCATCCCAAAGATCGAGCGATTATTCAGAAAATTGATTCTGCTCCCATTGAAGGTGATTACTTCCCCCATGCTGGAATCCACAAAAGCACAATCAGGTACACAACCAAGGTAGATTCAAGCATTTGCATCTCACACAGGTTGGCCTGCAAACACCTGTAGTTCTTCTGGCTGATAGCAGCCATTGATGGGCATAGGGGGTAAGGAAGAAATCAGTGAACTTGAAAACGCAAAATCAAAAGAGAACATTTTTCTGATTGAGAAAAATCAAGCTTAATGAACTGAGATGAAATAATTTCCTCAATTTGCTTGGACATTTTAAATTAAAAGCAGAGTGCAACCTCTGCTTGCAAATTGCTGTAAACATTTCAATCACTTTCTAATTCATGGTAAAAGGGAGGAAAGGCTGGATTACGAAATACTGATCAAGGATTACTCCTGGCAAGTCAGCTTCTTTGTTTTCCACTATTTTTGGGGGGTCAGAATACCCAGGACTGTCATGTTCCAAATCTATATATGTATGTGTGTGTGTGTGTATATATATATATATATATATATAAAAATGAATATTTATGAAGAGCTTGCTAGTGACAGACCAGGCTGGCCCTGCAGACCCAAAGGAATTAATGTAAATTTCAGTCAACCATGACAACCCACTAGAATTGAAGTGTGTTTCAGCGTGGTGGATAAAGCACATCAAAGAGCAGAATTTCTATAAGATAATTACACACAATGCAACTCTAATCACAGAAAGACTGTGGATATTGCTGATAAAGCGTAATAAATCTTTTATGACTATGCCTTGTTCTGCTGAATCAGCTTTCTTTTTCTATGGCACTAAACTCTATATTCTTGCCCTTATTTATATATTTACAATTTGAAAAAACACATCAACTAACAATATACTGTAGCTTCCATGACAGGTTTGAGCTTATTTAGATTTTTGTTGTTGCACTTGTTGAAGCACAGTTAGATCAACAACAACAGACATTCGTCTCTCCTGTCTGGCAAGTCTGCAGAAAAAATTGTCTATAAAATGAGAACTCCCCTTTCTCTGGTAGTTTAAGAAATTGGAATAATTTCAGTTTTGACAGTTTGAATTGCTCAAAATTCAGGCTCCTTCCTTTGTGCTCTGTTGCACCATGAATTCACCTCTCAGACTCACAGAATGGTTGAGGTGCCAGAGACTTCTGGAGATCATTTAGTCCAGCCTCTCTTGGGCCACCTCATCCTCAGGACCATGTCCACTTGCATTTAGAATATCTCCAAGGATGGAGGACTTCACAACCCTTCTGAGCAACTGGTTCCTGTACTTTACCCTCAAAGTAATTTTTTTCCCCATAGGTGTAAACAGAATTTGCTGTGCTTCTATTTGTGCCCACTGCCTCTTGTCCTTCAGTGGGCACCACTGAGAAAACTCTGGCTGTTTCCCAGCTTCCCACAGCTGCTGTGGCCTTACAGGAGCCAGGCTGGGGACAGAGCCAGCCCTAGCACAGTACAGGCCCTGAGAGCAGTACCCTGTGCCAGGGGTAAAGCCTGATGCTGGTAACACCCCATTCCTACAGCTGTAGGGGAGCTGGAAACATAGAGCCTGTGGTCACTCTCTGTTTCTTGACTGTTCTTGGGGACTCCTTGTGTCTCACTGTGGATCTTGCTTCTGTATCAAAACATCTGAGCATCAGTAGACACATTTATGGAAGGTGTCTTTGCTGTTCTTTAACCAAGAAGCTAAAGTTTGACTTCTTCACAGGAGCTTTGCCCTTCATTTGTCTTTCTGGCATATGGGCAGCAGAAGGTCTCTGCTTCTGACAGAGTGAAAGTGTCTTACATATGGTTTAATTACAGTAAATTATCAGCAAAGGGAAGAGTTTGCAGGGGCACAGCTGAATCCCACTCATGGGTTCAGTGAATGTCTGCCCAGGAACTCAGCGCTGTGCCACATTTCACAGTGACACTTTGCTCCATCCCAGAGGGCAACTGTGCTGAGAAAAGTCAGTCCCTTAGTGTCTCTGTGGGCTGGGGACATTTCTTGAAATGACAGCATGGGAAATGTCTGGCTCCTCAGAGTGTTGTCTCTGCTTTGGGAGGAGCATGGAAAGGAATTTGACAATATTTCCTAACTCCAGATTAAGGTCCTTGCCTAATTTCAGAGTTGAGAGGCTGATGTCCTCTCTGGATGTTGTCTTCATTAAGTCTAAGAAGTCTGAACATGAACTGACACATCCTCTGACAAGTACCTAGATATTCTCTTCCACATCTGTTGTGTTCTTCTGAATCCTTTGACAAATGCTTGTTACACAAGTTACACTTCAGGCTTTGCACAGCCCTTGTGAGCACCAGGACATCAGAGCCTTATTTATATTAGTAACATCACCCTGGTTGTCACCCAGTGGGAGGTGCTTTTGCATGCAGCCCCTCAGGAGGACACGAGAGACCATGTCAGGACAACGGAGGGTTGCAGAAGATGTTCTTCCTTTGCCTGATTCACATCATATCTTTGAAACCATGTCCCTCCTGTGACAGTCTGAAGCGAATAAACAAAGTTCCTGGGGAAATGGTATGCAGTGTTCAAACATTTTGCTGAACTTTAATGTTCTGTAAGTTGTAAGGAAATGACTACAAAAGCCTTGGAAGAGCAAAGGAAGAGAGTTAGCTCAAGGCAAGGTGATATTCCCTCATTAAAATCTATTTGTGCAAAGTTAAGACGTCAAAGAAATTTCACTTGTTCCAAGAGGGTATGAAAGCCCATGTTATTAGTGATCAGAAGGGACTTGGGAGTCCTATTTGCCAAGGAGGACGATGTAGGGAAAGAAGGGAGAAGCAAAAATAGTGTGTTTGAGCATTTAATGTTGTCTGAGAAGAGTAATGAATTCAACTGCCTTAAAACAACAACTCTTTGGATCATAGGAAGTATTTTAAAGGAAAAAAAGGTCTTCAAAATGTGCACAGTTTTTCAAGCCATAAAGCTGCACAGAGACACCCACAGTCCAGTCCCAAGGGCAACCAAACTTTTATCCCTTCTCTCGTTTTATAGAGGGTGAATGATGTTGTTAAAGACACAATCATTAGTTTTTAGCTTATCTGGATGTGTTCTTCTGTGAGTGGTGTTTGTCACAGAACTGTAGTATCATAGACAGGGTTAGAATGAGATATTTAGCATTAAACCTGGCATCTTTTCTATTTTCATAGCTCAGCGACAACATCTGGGGCTTTTACAATCCAAGAGCCAAACACTCCTCAGATGGAAACTGTTTAGTCCTTGGTGGTGGTTTGGCCCTTCAGATGCAGGGCTTTGGCACAATCAGCTTTGCATCTGCACTCAAAGTTGCCTGAGCAGAGGCTGGCACAGGTTGCTCAGAGAAGCTGTAGTTGCCCCATCCCTGGAAGTGTCCAAGGCCAGGTTGGATGGAGCTCTGAGCAACCTGGTCTAGGGGAAGGTGTCCCTGCCCATGGCAGGCAGTTTGGAACTGGATGATCTTTAAGGTATATTCCAACCCAAGCCATTCTATGATCCTACATGGCAAGGAATGCCACATAGTCAGCCTGGCCTCTAACTGCTGGTGAGAGCAAGGCAAATGAGTCTGGGCCTTTGATTCTGCACTTCATGAGGTATTAGCCATCTGCAGTAGGGAGAAAACCTGCTTAAAAATACAAGTCTGAAGTACTAACAACCCTGCCTGCAGGAAAAGCAGCTTCAGCTGGCAGTGGGAGGTACAAATGAGCCAGACTGCAAAATTTAGCAGAATTCCTGGGCACCATTTTCCAGCAGTGACTTTTTCCTGTGCCTTTTCCAAGGGCTGTGCTCCTCAGCAGGATGTGCAGTGGGACCTGCTTGGCAAACTCAGCCCGTGCTCCGGAGGGAGCAGCTGTGCTGCAGTGGGAGGGGTGGCAGCAGCAGAGGCTGCAGCAGCACACACAGTGGAGTTAGGATGGGAAAGGCTGTGACCCTTGGGGCCCTGGCAGAGCCTCCTTACTCCAGGAGTGGGCACTGCTGAGGGCGTGTGCAGTGCTTACTGAGTGCTTTTCTTTCTCTTTCCCTGAGAAACCAGCAGCAATCTCCTTTCTCTGCCTAGGCTGGGCTGTCCATCTGCTTTGATGGCTTCTTTTATCACTAGCAGCCATGTGAGGAATGACCATATTAAAAGGTGAGGCTCTCTTTTTGTGCTGATAGGAGACAAGGCCCTCCCCCAGTTTTGCATTAATGGAGAGCAGTGCCGTGGCCACGGGCTGATTGCATTTGCTAATGTTAATCACCAAGGGGCCAGGCGAGGTGAGGAAGGGAACTATATTTTATTCAGTTTGACAGAAGGAGGAGTCGAATGGAAATGATTTTTATCTCTGGTTGTGGCCGACCTAAATTAATGCTACCTCTGGTGCTGAAAGGCTCAGGAGAGCAGATGTCTGTGTTTTATAAGCTCTCCTTGGTTGGGGCACCATCAGCCTGTGCATTAACTTAGAGACAAAGCTGATCTGTGTCCCCACTTGCATGGGCTGTGCAGCCTGGAAGATGAAGATGTAGGCAGTGAAGTCATGGTTTATTTTGCCTGCTCAAAGCACAGACAGGTCACTAGAGATGAATTTCAAGTGCTGTGAGGTCCTTTCTCATGACATGTACAGAGGGAAAGCAAGGAGGGAAAATATCTTAGCAACTCTTCATCAAAACACTAATTAATTGCTGAGCAGCAGTGATGATTACTACCCTGCCAGGAGTGTAGACCTCTGTCTGTGTTGGTTTTATCTCAGGAGGCTGTTGTGGCTGTGCACTCCCAGACCAGGTAAACATGTGTGTGTGTTGGGCTGTCTGTCCCCCAGACTCACCCCAAACTTGCCCTCCAAAAAATACCAAGGTTTGAACAGGGGATAAATGTACTGCAAGGGATGGATATGGTTGCTGCTGTGCCCATTTGGCAGAGAGGTTACCAGAAGCCTGGCAAGGGCCCGTATCACTAACCTCCCTCCTGGGCAGCACTGGGAGCACGTGGGATCCAGGACACTCCTTGCCCAAGGGCTATGCAGGAGATTGGTCAGAGAATGACTAAGGCTTGACAGTATCCAGGCACTGGAAAACCTTTCCTGCCTTGCACCTTGCACCTGTTTCTTGGAAAAGCATCTTGCATTGACTTCTAGGAAAAAGAACCACTGGGCTAATGATAGATAGGTGAAAGCAGAGCAGTCACTGGAAAGAGTGAGGACGGAAGAGGCTTAATGAAATCTACCCAGCGAACGAAAGAGAGATGAGAAGAGAGTGAACAGGAAAGCAAATGTGATAATTGGCAGAGCATTGTAAGGAGTGCCACCCACACAGCCATGGGTGGGATGTTGGGAGCTAAGGCAAGAGCCACTGCAAGCACATTTCCATGTCTTCATTCCCTGTATCATGCTCCTCTTCTCATTTCAAGGTCTGATCAAGCCTGACTATTGTCACCCCTTTTTGCTGTAAAGACACCTATTAATGTTGACAGTTGAGGTTGCTGGGGGATGTGATATTAGTACTGACAAATGCGGGTAATTTGCAAGCAATGTTTTCCCTCTAGCACCAGTGGGAAATCACCTAACCTTTGCCAATAATGCTCAACATAACTCACAAAATCTCATCTTCTATCATTACGAGGAGCAGCATTTCTGAAAATTATCAGCTTCTCCTTGAATCCATCCATGCTAGACTATACAGAGGAGGTGATATTAAGCAGTGTGTGAGGCCCACTGCAGTATTAAGGATTCTCTTACAAGATCTTTTTGCCATATGCTCTCTGATATTTACCATACTTGATTATGCTTTCAGACTTTTTTTCCATCCTGTCACTTTAGCTTTAACTATTTTTTAGCTGTTATTATATCACTTTTTTTCTGAACATACTTTACTTAACATGTCTGTGGAGAGCACTTGTGTATGTTTATGCTTTAAACCAATGCTGATCAATCAATAACTGATGTACTGTGTAACTGGCACAGACCTGAGGGCTGCAATGGGACAGTGAGCTGAGTGTCTGACCTGCCATCCATACACTGAAGATTAAATAACAGTTTTTCACAAGTGCTGAGCTTAGGGCAGCTTCTTTGGAGGATACACTGAGCTGTTGGCCAGTTGTCTTTGGCAAATCTTGCCTTAATTTTTCAATTGAGAATATACAAACACACTGATAGTAAACACAATGACACCTGTGCTGAGCCGAGGAGCCTCCTGAGTTCAAACACAGCCTGAGCTTATTTTACAGAAGCTGTAGCCAAACCATGCTGATAGCAACTGTCTTTAAAGTGAAATTAAAATGTAATGAGGGTGGGAGGCAGGGACGAGCTAGCATGGACCATCTGAGCTGTTGCAATTCTCTAATTCATCAGTGCTGCTGAACGCAGAGAGCGGCTGTTGTGTTATTGATGCAGGCGGAGAGCAGGTTATTGCATTATTGACATGCAGTAGGTGGAGAGAGATTACCATGTTAGCAGCGGGACAAGAAGAGAGATTATCCAAATGCAATAAGTCATTGTTACAGCAATGACATTGTTCCACACCTCCCCCACCCCCAACTTCTTATCCTGTCCTTTCCACCTCCCGCCTGCATAATATTAAAGGTCAGTAATATCCAGACAGATGGTTGGGAGGGTTTACAGAGAGGGAATGCTTTCTTTGGTCATTTTTCTGAAATGGTGATTGTGCTCAAAAAAAAAAAGAAAGCATTTGGGTTTTCTGACTGGGATTAACTCATCTGAATGCTATACTAGGCAAGAGAAAATTTGGGTTAGGAGATTGCCCCTTTCACTGACATCTGTGCTGCTCTGTATGACAGCTCTGAGAGGCACAGCTTCATCGTAGGCACTGGAATAACCAGGGGATAAATGACACTGGATTTTGGCTCTTTAGTTAATGAATTTCTTTACTAACTTTTTCTCTGTGAAAAAGGGGCAGTAAACTTTTTGAGGAGGCTCTCAAAGGACTCTGATCCCTCATCAAGAGAGTATTTATCTCTCAGGTTCACTTATTTGCTTCTGGATGAAACCTGTCTGCTCTTATATTTCAGTCCCCTGATTTAGTTCTGTCTTTATCTGGAACTGCTTGCTTGCTCTTAGAGCAGGCTTCTTAATACCAAACCATAATTGAGTAAAATCATTACCCACTGCAGAGAAAGTGACTCATTATGTAAAATATCCTCCCTAGAAAATGCATCCAGCTGTGTTCATGGGTCAGAGCTGCCCTTCAGAGAAGTTCATGCCAAGATGCCCCATCGATGGACATGAATTTTGGAGCTGGCTCGAAGTGATCAGCTCATCTCCTCTTGGATTTAATTGGGTTATGGGGTGACTTCTGATCCCTGATCCCCAGGGAAGGAGCCACAAAGATTGCTGTGTCTGCAGCAATCTCAGCTGTCCACGGCCGCAGTCAGGGAGAGAAGAATGGCTGCTTAATCAGATGCACAATCTAAAAATGTCACATTATTATTTATGAAGTGTTTAATAATCACACCACAATCATTGGACGCAGTGAGGTGGAAAACGAAAATGTAATTTTTCAAATAATATATTTGAATTCTGTTATTTGGGGAGGAAAAACCACCCTAAGTAAATTATTCCTTTTAATTTGAAGAATACAGTTTGCGCCAGTCTCGCAACAATGCCTCATTTACGTGTGGGTGAGAAGTCCCAGGCAGCTGGGGCAGTGTGGAATTTGGCAGCTGGCATCAGCTAGATGTGCCCTTCTGCTGTCCACATGCAGCTCTCACTTTGATGTGAAACCCTGCAAAGTTTGTTCAGCATTGCAGCTCGGCCCTGAGAAGCAGCACACTGGGAAGTTCAAACCTGGCTGTGATGTGAGCACTAACAAAAATCTATAGCTTTGAGATAAAGCTACAGTATAATGGCATTTTCAGCTGGGATAAAGAAGCAGATCTACCATAAAAAAAAAAGTATTTACTTAAGTATCCCAAGGGTGGCTGGAGAGCAAAGTTTAGTCAATAGATGTGGGTCTATCCCAAAGTGCATGTGGAAATTGGATGGGTGCAGGGAGCATTTCTGCTGTGGGCATGGATTTGTATGATGCTGGAGAACATAAGGAAGGCAAACAGACCCTGTGCTTTCTGAGGGAGAAAAGGGAATATTCAATGTTTCTTTTCAAGGAGAAATGAATCAGAAAAAATTATTAGACAGTATATATCTGGTTTTGTTTGTATGTTTCATATAATATTTTTTCACCTAATATCTTTTCTCTTTTTGACCAGGGAATTATTTTGTAGAAATACTGGCCTGGTGTCTTGCTTCATTTTTGTATTTTCAGATGATGGCTCATGTTTGGAACAGGGTCCTCTGAAGAGCTGAGCTGTTTTGTGTCCTGACACAGGAGAAGGGAGTTCAGAGCACATTTTCCCTCCAAGGCTGGCACCTTTTCCTGCCTCCTAGTTTGTGTGCCAGCATGATCATCAGTCAAACAGCCGAGGGGATGGCAGAGCCCAGGAATGTGGTGCTGCTCAGGAATTCCTGCTCCCTCTGTTGGCTGCCTGGCTCTGGAGCCATGGAGGGAAAAATAAATGTTATTGGGTTAAGTCAGCCAGACACAATTTCTCTACTCCTAATTGCCTGGTGACCAGCAAGACTATTTTGGAGGGCACTATAAAAATAAAGGACCTATTGCCTCAGGAGTTTGACTGCACAGCTGCTCCTGAATTTGGTATGTTCTGAGTAATTCTGGGGATGAGGACTTGATTGGTTGAAATGCTTCAATCTGGGATAGGTGTGGAAGAAACAGTGTGAAGCCGAGGACTGTGGGCTCAGGTCTGTGTAAACCTGAGCAGCCTCAGGGGCTCTCCAGGACATCCCCGGGATGAAGAGCCTCCACAGTAAGGGGTGTCCCCAGATTTGTCCTCTGTGCTCTGGGCCTGGTTGTGGAGATGGTGCAGAGCCTCGTGCTCAGCGTGTGCCTCTGTGGTGGTGCCATCAGCTCCTCCCCACCTTCCCTCCACAGACACCCGCAGGAGAAACAGGTCTGCCTGTCTCCTCTCACCCCCCTGCACCGGCACCTCCCACCCCGTGGACATGTGAGGGGTGGGATGGGGAGAAAGACAGCCCAGTCCCACGCAGGCATGTATTTCATACAGCTTCCATGGATCACATCATCTCTGCTGATTAATGCAGTGCAATCAACAGTTTAATATGTTACTACTAAATACGTTAATTATATTATTCCTTTCTGACACTGCAATCACTAGATTTTTATGCTTTGACGCTGAATCTAGTAAAATTTTAAATTGGAGTAATTAAATAATTAGCTGTAATATGTGACAAGCCAACAAAACGATTGCTGTTTTATTATTTTTGTGGTGACAACGTTGCTTCTGTTTGTGTTCAGGCAGCCAGGCCTTGAAAGGAGTATACAGTCAGAAATACCATCCTACTTCAGACCAGACATCTCTGCCAGACTCAATTTTGACTGGGAAAAGTAATTTGTATTGTTTTGAGCTCCAACAATAGCTTTTCATGCTTTTCTGATTTCTGTTTCTTTGTCTTTTAGATATACTTCACCATCCTTTTCTTCTTAAGAATTATTCCTGCACTTTGCCAAAGCTCTACTCTCCCTAATGGCTTTTCCCTCTCTCTATGTTTAACCTTACACTTCAGTGCACTTATTTAGGCTTTTATCTTTGGTTCAGAGCTCTGGCTGTTGTGGGTTATTTTTTTCCTTTTTTTTTTTTATGTGTGTATGTATATATATATATATATATATATCAGCTGCCCAACACATTCCTGTGACAACTGGAAAAAGAAATATCCCCATTTTTGCCTGAGGAGCTCCTCCTGGGGAAAATGGGTTGGGTGAGGTTTCACAGCACAGCACTGGCAACCTGAAACGTATAAAACTGGGCAGCCCTGCAAGAGAAATAGGTCTGTCAGTGCTGTGTTATGAAATGCTCTAAAATCAAATATCAGTTTAGATGAGTATAAAGACTGACAGCACAGACTTGGGTTCTCCTCTTTCATTTTGCCTCTTTCCCTCTTCTCCCACTCCCCGTGGTTCTCTCTCACTCTCCTGTTTATTCATGTGACCACTTGTTCCTTGAACTGCACACAAAGTGCTTTGCCTGTCACTGCTTGCAGCAATTATAATGACTGTATTTTATAAATCTTTTGGAGATCACTGGGATTTTTAAGTTGACAACTGAGCAAGGTCCTGCTATTGAGGATATCAGGTTTTAATGGAGTCTTTGTTTGGTTGTTACATTCAATGCCAGCCATTTCCTTACAGGATGGTGCCAGGAGGAAATCCTGCTCTTGTGCATTATTCAGGACCCTTTAGGTGAAAAGGGGATGTTTCCCTGGCTCCTTGCAGTGCTTTGGCACAGCAAACCCCTGCCAGAGGCAAAATGAGAGTGTCCCCATTTACCAGCTCCCTCCCCTGATGGTGGGCAAAGCCTCTGGAGTGGCATACAAAACCATTTTGGCTTGTATTGTTCCCTCAAAGTGCCCCTTGTGAAAGCCCTTGGCACATGGGCATTGGCATCTCCCTGTGCCTGTGCAGAGGCAGGACCTCAGGTGGGGACACTCTGCACCACTGGCTTTGTCCTTCCTGCCCACACTCTCCTGTTCCCAGCAGCTCTTCCCAAACCTGGGAGCAGCAGTGATGTGTTTTACAGCCCCACTGAGTGTGAGGAGAAGTGACAAGATTTTCCTATAAATATGACTCTAATCACAGAAATGTGCAAACCCCTTAGGGGGGATCCAGGTGAATTTCACACTCTCTGATAGGTTTTTGTTGTTTCATTTTCTTGTTTGTTTTTTTCCTTCTTTCGTGTTTTTTTTATTATTTTTTTTTCCCTAATTTTTTACATCACTGCAAGTTCTGGGCTACACTTTACCTTTTTTTCCTGTGCCCAGGCAGGCTATGTCCCCAGAAACACAAAAAGGATCTAAAGTAAATACTTCACAGCAATGCAGCACTTTACATCCTTGAACTGACTATTATTCCTCACACTCTCTCTCTTGGCCAGCAGCATAAAAACAGGCTGTCGCCTCTAAAATAAGGAGAAAACAAAGCAAGAGAGCCAGGTTGTCTTTGGTTCCCCAATAGCACCATCAGTTTCAGTGGGCTTACATCAGGGGTTAATTTGGCTTAGAGAGACTCTGGTTTTAAAAAATATAAGCCTCCAATTTTCCCCCTCATCCTATCTGTGCTTTTATTTGGTGGGTGCTAATCCATAATGACACCCATACCCCTGTTAAAACTTCCAAGCCTATTGCTGTTGCTATTTTTTGAATACTATGCATATTCCTAATTTCAAGCATTTTACATCATCTGTACATGTCTGGCATCACTGGTCCCTGAGATGCTGCTTGCTGGGATATGAGTTTTGTTGGCTTCCCTGGGGAACATTCATTCTCTCACTTGTTTTGGTTTCTTGTTTTAAGCTTAAAAAGGAGCAGTAGGGAGCAACCTTGCAAAGTAAGATAGATATTCAAGGAAAAAAAAGTTGAAAATTGTTGAACAGGCATTTTTTTACGTATATAAGAAGCAATATTTTAATATATTAGAAATTGGAATATAGAGACACTCCAATGGATTTTTAGAAAAAATAGCAGAAAACAAAAAATAATACCATAAGAATAATAAGGCACTTTGCTGCTAACTCCTTATGTATTTGGTAGGCTTGGCTTTTACACAGCAGAAGCTGGATATCATTGTAGGGGGAGGACTCTAAAGTAACTTACACCGGGAGGAAGTCTGATGAGATGTAACTTAAATAGGTGCCTTTCAGGGCATGTTACATTAGCTCTACCTTTCAGCCCATTGTAGCAGCCTGCTTGCAAAGCAGTGGGATCTATTGTCCATCACCTCCAGTGCTATTTATATGGGTAATTTAATTTAACACCAGCAGGAGACTCCAAATAACTCTCTGCAGCATGGGAAGAACAATAACCTCGAGTGCATATTCACACAATATTTCTGACCTGCAAGGCTGCCCAGGTATGGGAGGGGATTTGTGTTTCTCTGTTTAGAGGAGAATGGAAGGCAAACAGACCTCTGCCTTCTTTCTGTTTTATTTAAGGGACTTCCTAATTCTCCTTTCTCAGAGCTGGATCACCAGAGTTCATCCTGTCCCTGCTATTTCTTTCTCCTGGCTTTTGCATTTGCTGTATTATATTAAACTGCACAAATCACATCTGTCTTTTCTGACCAAGTCTCTATACTGGATTTTTTTTTTACCATTACACAAATCCAGTTTCAGTGACTGCCCTGTAAGCAACTGTATTGACCCAGGAGCAGTGTGTGTGGCTCCAAGGGGATGGGGCTTTGGGAGCTGAAGGCTGGGAAACTTGGAACCACATCCTCAGCCTTTCTGTGCCAGGCTGTATTTTGGGTGATGGCCTCTCTTGTTTTGGCTATCATGACATTAATCCTCAATGGAAAGGCAACTGCAACTGCCAGTTTCACCGAGGTTCTATCCCACCCATCACAATATGGTGCGTGTCTGCGTCGAGTGAGGATTTATGGGCTTGTGGAAAGATGCCACATGCTTACTCGCTGGTGAATGGAAATAAGAGAGTACTAATTAGGTCTGTGATGTTGGCAGATGGATCCATGTGTCAGGAAAAGAAAGCACTGTGCTATACAGAAATCCAGCCATCTTTTAAGTGCATTCATCAATATATGTAAACCAGGAGGAAGAGTTATTCCACATTTAAGGAACACAGCACAGATTTTGGTGCCAGGCTCCTATGAAAGATGCCACCCCTGTTCCTGAATACATCATTTAACTTTATCTCACAGTGCAGCTGCCTTGTGTGCTTCCAAATGTCGCCAAGTTTGGGGAGGTTTCTGAAGGGAAATGTGCTCAGTGTGTCTTCGGCTGCCTTTATTGATGGAACCAGAGAGGGAACAAGTGGAGACAAATGGTTCTGTTTGGCACACAGGATATACTGATGCTGGTATTTCATCCTGTAAATACTACTGGCTGGAGCAGAAGTTTTCCAAGCTGGGTACCAGTTCCATTTCAGGCATTCACATACCTGGGGGAAGCTGGTGGCCTTGTCTGCAAATCTGGTGGCCCAGGTGAGCTCACTATGCTCTGACTTTGCCTGATGATGTTAGTCCTGGTCTTATATTTCCGTGCAGCATTAAACCCTCCTTTATTCTTTCCACCAAACAGGGCAGCAACAAGAGTTAATTCCTGCATCAGCTCCTCTGCCCAGGCCTGGACATACCCAACCCCAGCATTTTGCCTGTGCATTGAATGCATCACATGAAAATGCCCTGTTGCATCTTGCCAGATGCTGATGCCCCTTATACTCTTGCTCCACAGTAACTGAGCCCTGGCACATCCTGGTGATATTCCCACCCCTCACTCACAGTGCTGATGGCTGAAGAAACATGCTCAGCTTTTCTGGGAGCTGTGTTTAATTATTGCACTCAATTAGTCATTTTCCCCACCCCCTCAATTCATTTATAATTTTTTTCCACAAGTCCCCCAAAGGTTGCAGCCAAAAGCTTTAGAGATGACAGATGATTCACAGATAACCCTCTTTCCTATTTTATACTCCCAAGAACTTTGGGATACAGAAAGCAAAGTAATTTCTGGACTAATGCAACTGCTCCTGCTGGGGCTGTATAGCGATAAATTACCCGGCCCCTCCCTTCTCCTTCCCTCCAGAGGCTCTGGCACCTGTGCATTATGATTAATGCAGGCATTTCAGGTAATATTAAGCACATTGGAAGGTTTCCATGAGCCAAAGGCTATTGGGGGCCATTTCACAGGCTGGAACAGAGGCTGTTAGGGAAAATAAGGGCATTGCAATTTCATAAAATGCATGAAAAGCTGACTCTAGAGGAAGACACACCGACCTCCTTTGAGAGGGGACCCTAGAAAGGCAAAGCTTTATTTTCCTGAAGCCTTTCAATGCCTGCTTAAGTTCTTGAGCTGTTACAGAAAATAGGAACATTTGGGCCCTATCAGTGTAATAGCTAATAATGGCCTCACAGTTTACTTATCTTCACAGGAACCCTTTAATATACCCAGTCATTTTCTAACAGATGGGAAACAGGTATGGAGGAAACCTAAGCAGCTGGCCCAAGGTCATACAGAAAGGCTGTGGCAGAGCTGGAGCTGAGTCCAAGTCTACAGATCCTGAGGCAGATCCCCAGTGACTGAGTGACATCCTTGCCTGGTGAACATTGGGAGATAATAGCTGAGAGCTAAGCCATGTCCTGGGCTATCCTCAGCCTCATCTGCTGACAGAGAAGGTCTCAGATTGCTGCTGAGGGCTGAGAGTGATCTGCCCCGATGGATGCTACAGCCTGACCCAGAGGTGGGACCTCAGGAGGAAGATCTTTCTGAGTGGTAGTGGCACTCTGAGTGTTTGTGCAGCAGCATCTCTGCTGGGAGACCTGAAGGACCTGGTCATATATATACATATACACACACACACACACACAGAGAACCTGCCTCTCCCATGCAGCTGGAGAGGTTGAGTTCAGTGCCACGGGCTTTGCTCCCCGCTGTTACTGAGCCCACCCCACTCAGCCCTGCGATGCTCCCAACCAACACCTGTTTATACAGTATTTCTCTGTTAATTTTTGTTTGATGCCTTTTGCAGTGAGAAGCAACAAGGTATTTGTACAAACATCTCTGGGGAAAAGAGAGGGATGTTCTGCTTCACTCTGCAGCTCTCTGGGAGCCTGGGAACACCTTGCAGATGGGATGGTCTCTCCTGGGCTTGCCAGCATCTCCTTTGGAAGCCCCCAGACCCAAGAGGTGATATTTTAAATCTGTCAGGCTATTATAAAGAGGGCCATGTCTTTTTTTGAAAATGCTTCGGGGAAACAGATGCTTGAGTTGTTCTTTAATCTAGAAGGTAACTGCTAATTAGTTTTGTATACAGCATAAGCCTTCTCTCCACATGGCATATTTTGTGTCAGCGAAGGATCCCTATCAGGGACTTTATCTGTTCACTGTCCTCCCCCGGTAGTCAAGGAAGAAATAGAGTTTCCATCATCAACTCTGCCTTTCCACTTTTGTAATTTCTCTCTCAAAAAAATCAAATCATGTATGCTGTGTGGCTGAAATGGGGTGCTTGGAGGAGGGACAACCCTTTCCCCTGTCCTTGCTCACCTTCTCTCCAGGCAGGCTGTGTGGCTTCCACGTGTGTGTCATGGTGGCACAGCAGGTTTTTTTCCTTTCAGCAGGGCCTCTCTGCCACATGAGGATTGCACATATGTGGGAGGAATACAGTGCATGGCCCATTTGAAGTCGTCTTTATAAATATTCAATTCCCCTTGACGCAATGGGCAACGCAGCAAAGCAGCCCCTCGTGGTCTTGCATGCCAATAATTTGCAGATTAGAACTCCTCCAATGTGCATCTCCACAATGGGCCCTGCCTTATCTGCAATGGGCCTGTGGAACTATTGTGGTGATAATCTGGGGATTAAGAGACTTTAATAAAAAGCTTTGACATGACAGGTCACAGCCGCTCTGGAAAAAAAAAAAAAGAAAAAAATTCAAATCTGTTACTCCCGAATGGCTTAATGCTGTGTGAGCCAGAATCCTCACTCTCCAAGGTGCCAGGGGAATTCAGCACCTTGCTCCAGGAGCTCGCGGTCCCCTAGGACAGGTTTAATTGCCTCACAAGTCTGCTGTCCTCAGTGTGCCCTCTACAGCCACCCTGGGGGGACACTGATGCCTTTTTGGAGCTGTTCTTAAACCCCACCACTCTCAGGCTGCTCCTGCCCTTAACCCTTGGCAGCAGAGGGCCCACGCTGCATCCATCCTTCTGGCCATGGCCCAGCCCAGTCATGGTCCTTGTGCTGCTCCCAGTGCATTTCAGGGAGGACTCCCAGTTCAGCCACCTCTGGACCCCACACCAAGCATACACCCACCCACATTAATTACATTTGGGTTTCTTAGGAAAATACCACGCTGCAGCAGTCCTCATCCAGCACTTGTCTCTAAACAAATTGTTAATATTTTAAAGTGTCTTTCATGAGCCTGAGTCTAATTAATTAAAGGTTTATGAAAAACAATTAGGTTTTGATAGGGATCACCTTCTCTGGAGTCCCACGTCTGCACTGAAAAAAGAGAGGGGTTAGAAAGGCTCAGGTTGAAATTTAGAACTGCAGTGAATAAGAGAATACACAAATCCCACATGGATTGGGGAAATTAGGACATTTGGTGCCAGATTGTCTGACTAATTAGATTTCTATCAAGTCCTGAGGGACTGGCTGATGCAGCATTTTAATTTAAAGCTGCAGCAGCAGCAGCTTCTTTCCTTCTTCTCATGCTCTTTATCAACTGGTCTGTGTTTCCCTCATGTAACCATTTCCCTTTCTGACACTGGACCTCTGCAAGGACCAAACCTTGCAGGACAAGGGTCAGCTTTGCTGAAACCCATCACACTGTTGGGCTTTGTTTGAATGAGAAAACAACTCTCTGTGTCTGCAAGGGGATTTTCCCATTCCATGAGGCACGGAATTCCTCGACAGACAACAGACACGTGGGATAAGCTCACACAGGAGAAGCTGAGTTACCAGTACACTGGTGAATGTTCCTAACTGAGACCATCCTCAAAAGCTGCTGTACTGCACAGAAGGGCAGACTGAAGGAAAAGCTCCACCTCACTGTAGAGTCATTCTGCTCCTGAACCTGCGCTCTGAATACTTTCCCAGGAATCAGGAGCTTTGCATTTCAGGTGAAATACTGGTAATTTCTTGGAGTTAGTTCATTTCCACCCTGCACCACCTGAAATTAAGATCAATGCTCAAAGGCTGTTCCCTGCAGGGAGAACAGGATGGCACCTCTTTCAATTATATTCATTTAAAATATGGTGATGCAATTGTTCTGTGGGCAGATACAGGCTGGAAAACAGAGCAGCTTGGTGGCAAAGGACAAATCTAAGGGCCCTGTCCCTGAACTATATTGCTAATTCAGGTGCCTAATTTACAGCACGTGTCTTACCTTCTAAGTCCCTCAAGTTAAAAGGACTGAATTTTGGCTTAATGTGTATAGAGCAATGCACAGATCTACTCAGAACTCCAAAACTCCTACTTAGTAGACACCTAAATTTAGCATTAATTGCTCCAAAATTAGTTAGCATTATTGAAATAGAGTAAGTGAGGTTTTTTAAAGCCATTTCTTACTTGACAGTATGAGATTGCAAATATTCCTATGCCCTATTTAATGAAAAATTATTATGCTATTATTGCTATTTTATATGATGGATACATAATTAACAGGGTCTATAGAACCATTTCTTCTCCCATTTTGCTCCACTTCTTCCAGATTATTTTATTAAAAAAAAAAAGAAAAAAGATAATGGAATTATATCTTATGCTTCAATGAAACTGAAAACTATTATTTCTCTCGATAACCAAACCCAGCAAAGTCAACCATTCCAGTGAATATTAAACACAAAAAGTACATTTTAGATGTATTAGGAATCTGCTGCTAAGTCTTTAACTCATTGCTTTGTGTAGAGTGGAGGCAGTGGAGGGAGCTCAAATGAAATCACAGCCTCTGAAGACATTGAATTTCCCAGCGTTCATTGATTGAAAGCAGGCCTATAACATTATTGAAATGGTTTCACTTAACCTCATTTTCCCTTTATTATTTTGTTATGCTTTTTGGGGGAGGTTACATAATACTTATTTACTCCTGTCAGTGATCCCCAGATGCTAAAAAAGATTTAACCCCTCTGTGTTTCAGCCAGATGCCTGAGACAGAAGGCAACAGGAGCCAGGCCAAGACCAACAGCCCTGTTTGTGCCCTGATCATTTCAATTTACAGGAGATGTGTTAAAAAGGGAAAAGGCCAGCTATTACTGTAAAAGCATTAAGAGCCCCAGTGATGGATGAGATCCCACTAAACTGGATAATAAATAGAACAAAAAGGACATTTCAAGCCCCCGAGTGCCCAGAGCTGCTGGACTTTGAAAGATGCCATAAGCATCATGGTTACAGCAAATGAGTTTGAGCTCCTGTGAAAATGTAGCTCTTACTGGGGGTCCTAAGAGGGATCTCGAGTCTCTTGAAAAACTGCAGATCCTGAATTCTTGCACCCAGACTTTTGGACTTATATATAAAGTGCTTCTATTTTGTGCTGGTGCTTTTTCACCCTTCAAATATCAGAACAGAGAGAAAATGCAGACTGATGGTTATAAAACATGTTTTCAGAAAGCTGCTTCTGGAGAGAGAGATGTTTTCTCCCCTCAGTGTTTCTCTTTCCACCCAACAGATAAATATAACAAATTTCCAACATATTTGGACTAACTGGAAATTAATTTTCTTTCTTCTCATTTTTCTTTCACCAAAAGAAAAACAACAGAACAAGCCACCGTTTTGTATTGATGACACTGTTTCATTTCCCTTTCTTTCATTTTGAATCCCATTTTATTTTCAAATTTAATCAAGGCATATCCAGAGAATAATTTCTGTCATTGGAAGGTAGTCATCAGAAACAGGAAGCAGTTTATGCTCCTGGATTCTGCCTGCCATGTCTACCTGAGGTATTTGTTTGAAAATTTAAAAAATGAGATAATTTTGACTTTTCTGAAATATAACTCCCACTTTTAACTCTGCATTATACCTGTGAAAAATTGTCTGTGGCTCCACCAGAACTAATACAGTTTTGAAAATAAACTTGTTACCTGAAAATGCAATTATTTTGATTTGCAATGTGCATGCTGTGAAAACATTGTCCTGAGTGACCATGATAAATGTTATTCATATCATTCTGTGAATAACAATCCAATGAACAACCTCAGGATTGCTTCCCAACACAATCTAACAAATCCAGGCAGAATTCTTGAAGAAAAAGCAAAAAATTATTGTCTCAGCAATTCCCCAATCAAAATGTCTTTGTTTCTAATTCAAACAGTTCCAGGATTCACCTCTCCTGATTTGGAGCTGGATGAGTGACCTGTGAGAATTCCAGGAGGGAGGAACACAGGCCCTTCAGGCACCAGGGCTGGTGTGGTGATGCCCACAGGACACCCTATGGAGATGCATCCCGTGAGGTTGCTTTTGAGGACAGCAGTAGTGAGAGCAGAGTTTGAACTCCTTTTTTCAATCTTTACAGTGTGGAAATAAGACTGATGCTCATGGAAGGTGCCTTGCTGCCTTCCTTCAGGTAACTGGGAAAGAGCTATTAAAAATTTTGGGGGACATTGCATCATTTGAGCACCTCTCTTATGTTACTCATCCTCTTGCTTATAATGTCAGACCTTATTGCTCTCTATAACTACCTGGAAGGAAGTTGTAGCCAGGTGGGGAGTCAGTCTCTTCTCCCAGGTAACAAACAACACGATAAGAGGAAATGGCCTCAAGTTCACCAGGGGAAGATTTAGATTGGATATTAGGGAAAGTTCTTCACTGAAAGGGGTGCCCAGCACTGGCACATGCTGCCCAGGGCAGTGGTGGAATCCTCATCCCTGAAGGGATTTAAAAGACGTGACACTTGGGGACATGGTTTAGTGGTGGGCTTGGCAGTGCTGGGGGAACAGTTGGACTTGATGATCTTGGAGGGCTTTTCCAACCTAAACGATTCCATGATTCTATGATTCTAATTAGTCTCATTTGCTGACACACAAGCCTTTAATTGCAAGTTGAATAATTAGACATATCTGCATATGCAAATGAATGGGGTTATACTATGTCACTCAACATGATTTCTCTGGAGACAAATAGCTCTCTATATTTCAGGAGAGAATATGATATATTAATTTACGTAGACAAATAACTTTATTTAGAAGGAGCCGCTCTCATGTTTGTTTATATAAAGCAATAAGAGAAGAAATAGAAGAGATTTTTATGTGGAAGGAAACAGCTGGAAGATACTAATTTATGAGGGGGAAATCCTTGCAAACCGTCATGCTTCTGTGCAGTGAGAGATGGGAGCAGGGAACCTTCTCCTGGCAGAAACCTGCAGTCGGGGGGTCGGGAGCAGCGGCACAGGGCTATGGTACCATTGGAACGGCCGTTCCCACTCCGGGCACCCGACCCCGCCAAGCACCTTCCTTCTTCCCGGCATTTCTGCATCCCCCCTCCCCGCTGGCGGCCGCGATGCTGGAGCTGCTTGGCCTGTTGTTTCCCAACCAGATGGCCGCTGCAGCACAGCAATGGGCTGCAATTTGGGGCGGCTGCGTGCCGGGATGCCCAGCCCTCCTCCGCCGGCATGCCAGGAGAATCCTAATCAGGCAGCGGGAAGGGGCGCTGCTGGTGCCGGGCACCGCTTTGGGCGAGGGCACGGGCCAAAGCCCCTGGAGCACATGGGGCGCTTCCCATCGGGCTCCCAAAGCTCCGCGTGGGGCCAGGACACTGCGGAGGAGGCAGGAAGGGAAATCCCAGGCTGGTCGTTTGGGAAGGGCTTGGAAAAACCGCACGGGGGGAACAGCAGCTGCGAGTAGAGCACGTGGGAGCGGTGATGGTATTTGGATGCTGGGATATTTGGAAGCGGGGATGTTTGGAAGCGGGGATGTTTGGAAGCGGAGATATTTCCAAGCCTGGCGGCACTGCCCCTGTCCCGGCCCGTTGTTAAGGTAATACCCAATACAGAAGGGACATCTGGAGTTTGCTTCCCGAGTAACGCGCGGAGCAGAACCTCTCCCTGCGTTGCGCCTCTCGCCGTTCCGTCGCCACGTAGCGGCTCCCCCGCGAAGGCTCTGATGATTTGGGGCTGCCCCGGGACACCAGGCCGCTGTGCTCCGGCTCAAGAGGGGTCCCGGCAGCGGGATGCCCCCAGCGGAGCCGGGATCTGTCCCCGCGGTCCCCTGCCCGTCGTTACCGCGGCAACCGCGGCCCGGGCGGGTGCAGGGCCGGGCGGCGCCGGCAGGAGGCAGCACCGGCACGGGCTGAGGGGGCGGTGGAGGGAGGGAGGGACGGCAGGAGGATGGGGATGGGATGGGAAAGGGATGGGGATGGGATGGGAAAAGGATGGGGATGGAATGGGAATGGGATGGGGATGGGATAGGAAAAGGATGGGCAAGGGGATGGTGCAGGATAGTTACGGGCAGGTTGCAGGCTGGGGGCAGGCAAAGTTCAGGATAAGTGCAGGATGGAGGCAGGCAGAGTGCAGGAAGGGTGTGGGATGGGTACAGGCAGATTGCAGGCGCGGTGCAGGAAAAGTGCAGGCTGGGTGTGGGCTCGGTGAAGGCAGGATGGTTGCAGTATGCATACCTACCTACAGGGTAGGTATGGAAGGGATGCAGGCAGGGTGCAGGATGAGTGCTGTGAGGGTTCATGCGGAGTGCAGGCAGCTGCACAAGGTTCCATTTACACCCAGAGCCCACTTGTGTCACCCAGAGGCAGAGGGTTGTTCTGCCCTGCACCGGGAGCGGCCCCATGTCTCTGTGTGCTGTGGTCACAGCAGTGGAAGGACTGTCATTCAGGGCTGGCTGACTGTGTTTTCCCGTGTTATCCATGCAGCAAAGCAGGGGTTAGGAACAGGATTCCCATCCAGGACTCATAACCCTACGAGGAAGCCTAAATCATGTTCAGGATTTCTGAAACAATCCTGAGTCATTGACTTGGCAGGATCTGGTGATGCAACTTGCTTCTCAGCATTTCTGAACTTCCTCTTCCATCCTGATTTTGAACTTTCAGTTCACGCATCACTCCCTTAATTTAGGCATGGGAACAGCCAGGGAAACTCACAGAAAGGTAAGTGTCCCCCTACTACATCCCTCTGCCCAGCTAAGGGAACAATCACATCTGGTGTCAGCCCAAATCAAAAATGAAAAAACTGTGAGTTACTTACAGGTGTTCCTGGATAAACTGAATGTTGGTTAACTCACACTTTATTGGTGAAGTATAGCAATGAGATAAAGAAAATTGCAGTAAACATCTACATTCTTAATGCAGACTGGTACAACAACCTTAATGATCTACAAACAGCACTTCTTTAATGCAACCCATATAGGCCTTGTGAGAAGAAAAAGATGGGGAAAATGGCTGATAAGGCACACAGATTTCTGTGACAGGTGTTCTAAACCCAGCCTGTTCTGTGCAGTTTTTTCATGTAAAAGAAGCTCCATGTGACTGATCCCTTCCTTTGTTGCAGAAACTATTTTCCACAGGGGTGATGCATGCTGGCAACCATCCTGCCTTTCTCCCCTGATTCAGGGGGCAGAGGAGCCTCAGGATGCCTGAACCCTATTGCAAACTCCTCTGTGTCCCTTGGAGTTGATGAGATCATGCAGGTGCATTTCTGTCACCCTCCCTGGGACAGCTCAGTCCCATGTTCAGGCTTTTCCAATGACATCTTGAGTCCTTACAGGCTTTCCTGTGTCTACATACACATATTTCCATGTGCACACACCCAAATATGGTATCTTTTGGAAGGTGATATCACTGTGTCATGATGCTTTGCTAAAACCCATCAAGTTGTCATTCCCATTAATGCCTTCCTAATCCCAGTGTCCTGGTGAAGAGCCATCAGACCACACTTTTCCTTCGGAAAGGCCATGTGGGTCTTTTCCCTAATTCCTAGTTTTATTCTCCCTACTCGGGTGCAGCATTTTTAAGGCAGCTTGAACAGCATAATCCTTTTTATTCTGAGAGTTCCTTTGCCTTGTCACAACACAGAGCTTTCACAGCACAAACAAATCCAAGGAATAGATGGATTTCCTCGCTATGAAATAAGTAAGGCAGATGATAGAACAAAATTTCCTTTCCCTGCCTGGTTCAGCAGCTCTCTCTTGCTCTATTACATTTCCTAACTTGCTGCAGCAACTGCCTTACCCAGCTCTGTGAACCCCTGAGCAGGTGACACTGCTGGGTTTCCTCTGCCATTGAAATCCTGACCCGACCCTTTTACACAGGGCCAAATGCTGTTCTCAATTCCCTGTGTTAATCCGGAGTAAATCCCTGGGATTAACTGGATTTAACCCTGTGCTGGCAGAGCGCTTTGTGCAGCCCTGACTGGTGGTGTTGCCCAGGGTCTACTGGGCTCTTTGTCCTTGCCAGGAGCCGTGGATTGGATAAAGAGGTGCTCCCAATAAAGACCAGCAAACCATCCCACACCATGCAGGCAATGGCAGGTTAACCACCAAAATCAGCAGAGCTCTCTGCAATCAGGTAGACCTGAAAGCCCTCCTTG
Source organism: Sakesphorus luctuosus (assembly GCA_013396695.1). Taxonomy (NCBI): domain Eukaryota; kingdom Metazoa; phylum Chordata; class Aves; order Passeriformes; family Thamnophilidae; genus Sakesphorus; species Sakesphorus luctuosus. The sequence goes on from VWZD01002531.1 coordinate 97,574, forward strand.
GCTGCCCTGAGAGTTTCACTGCATGGTTTATTAGAATTTATTTTATTTTCATTCCCTCTGGTTTCCTCCCCAGAGCCCATGACATCCAGGAGGGGGGCTTAGGGCAGCTGTGCCCATCTTGTGAAGGGTATTCCCTTCTCTCCCCTGCCCTCCCTGGTGTGGGGACACAGGGTTTTGCTTCAGAAGCCTGGGTGAAATATTCAGGCCCTTTGTTTTGCCAAGACCAGGCTGAAAGCCTGTGTGAGGTTGGTTTTTTTACCTGCTGTGCCCTGAAGTGAACAAAAGCAGGTTCTGCTTCCGTGGGACCCAGGCAAGAGGCTCATTCTGCCCCTAACTGTGCATCTTACTGAAACTCTTTTAATGTCCATCATCCCTTGAGGATCCTGTGACTCCAGCTGGGTGCTGTAGGATGGAGGGCATAAAGTGCAGCATGAAGATGACTCTGGTCCTGCCAGCCTTGGATGGTGGAGGGCCGTGGTCCCTCTTATCCCCTGCCTTGTGCACACCCTGCCAAGCTGCTTCCCCTTGTTTTCATCCCTACCTGATCCTTTCTGGTCAGCTCTCCCTGTGTGTAATCAAGGGAGAAGCTCTCACCTCTCACTCTCCAAAGCCCCCTCCATCTCCTCCACCACAATTCCACCCTCACCAGCAGAACCCTTCCCCCTGGCAAAGGAGGCTGCTGGAAAAAGAGAGCAGCGAGCCCCAAAGATGTGTCATTGTGCTAAGTGCTTTCAAACCTTGCAGGATGTCACTGTGTCACAATTTCAGTTCATTAGGTGGCGCAGGGAAGACGTTGTGACATCAAAGCACTCCTTTTCCCTATAGAAACGGGAGCAGCTCTTTTGATCTCAGCCCCCAGAATCCCCCCCAGATTAATATTTACTTGTACAACCCAAACCTACGGGGGATCCTGTGCTTGATTCCACCATATGTTCTGGGGCGGTTTTCCTTGCTTCCCTGGTTTTCTTTGGGAGGTGGTTTGTCGGCAGGAGGAGGAGTAAGCAGTAATTTTTACATGTTTATTTATTTCCCTGCTACCCTCTGCTCCTTGGACACAGCAGGGGAGGGCACCTAACCTATTTCGTGTCAACCAGTTGCTTTGAAGCTTGCCACAATCAAACGCTTTTATTTTGGGGAACCCAGCCAGCTGTTTGTTTGCTTCCCTGCTTTATATTGATTCAAGGAGATAATCTCCCAGGCCCCACGTGCTTAATCTGTGAGCTGCTAATGTTGCATGAGATATCAAAACGGTCCCTTTGCCCCTGGATTGCTGGGATATTTATGGCTTGATGCAGAGGTTTACAGCCCAACGCTCATTTTTGGAGCAGCAGAGAATACATACGAGTAGCTCATAGCACAGACTGCTGTGGACTTTAGTGGGGATATTGTAGCTCTAATTCAGTGCTAAAAGGTGGCCTTCCTACTTTATTGTGTAGGTATATTCTGATATACTTTGGTTCCTAGTGAGTCATTAGGATCTCTAACATCAGGGTTCAGCTGCTGGTTGCATCTGAGGAAGAGCAATAGATGCTCCCTAAGAATCCATAATGCAGGGCATGAACTCAGGATGGGGGAAAACTTGGCACAAGTGTGAAGCCTCAACTTCCCCCCAAAAAGAGGGACCAGATATGAAGGCCAATTCAAGCAGGATCTGGCTCTCACTGCATTAGCAGCTGACAAAATGGAGTGGAAATGAATTCAATTCAGAGACATCTAATTTCATGAGAGACTCTCTAAGAATAATTCTGCTGCAGATGCTTAAAGTGATTTCAACTTGAAAAGCAGAAAAGACAGAGAAGATGATAGAAAATGACTACAGAATTTATACCTTCCCCTCCTTGCTTTAAGCCCTGAACATCCTGCGCGTGTCCTGGCATGAAAGGTGGAGAAAATCCTGTGAAAGCCAAGCTATTTCTTCTGGTTTTATTGCCCTGACACAAAGGGGTGGTCACTGAAGGTGTATACAGCCACCTGCCCTGGACAACAGGGACCAGTCTGGGGGGGAAATCCGTGGTTTTTTAGATCAAGTTTTTTTAGCAATATTTTAAGTGCTGCTTACAGAGCGCAAACAGTGCAATATTTAAATCATGTGCTCTGGATATTGGTCATTCACACCATCCTGGGCAGCTCTAGGTGATACTTCTGTGCCTTAAGTGCTGTTAGGGAAGGCAGATCTCAAAACCACATGACCACTATTCTTCCTATATAATTTTTTTTTACTGCATTTTTCCTTCCTGCTGTTTAGGGGGTTTAAACAGCCTTGATTTCCTGTGGCTGACAACACACCCCATATGCTATTTATCTTGTCAGAACTCTCTCCCTCTGCCCTCAGCTCCCATTTTGTTCTCATTAATAGTGATTATGAAAAATGGGGCTAAATACTTACTTTCATATGATTTATCCAAATGTTGAACTGCGTAATTGGAGAAGCTAAGACATTATCCCTTCAGATTCTGTCAAGACTCAATTTCTGCATTCGATTTAATTTTGAGACTCATGACCCATAACAGTACATGTATTTATTGCCTTTATGGTGGCTCGGCTGTACAATATATCTATCAATCAGAAGCAGGAAGCTGCATATTATTTATAAGGATTTCAGTAGTCAGTGTTTTTTAAGAACACTTGTCCTTAGCACGCAGTTATTAACACAGGGCCCCTAGATACAACAAAATTGAAAGTCAGCTAGAAGGAATGCCCTTATAATGAAGATATTTAATAACTAGCATCAGCCTCTGATTTTCCTTTCGGTGACAGAAGTGACGCATGAGCAAAGGCAAGGGAATGCTTTGCGCTGCAGAAACCTCCCTCGCCTGCCCCTTCCAGGGCCTGATCCTTTCCGCTTCCCACTGGAAATTGCTCATGTCTAAAAGGCATTAATGAACAGACATATAAGATTTGGTCCTGCCTTTCTGAGCTCCCTCCCAGAGATGTGCACACACACACACACACACACACACACACACACTCTTGCACAAACAGTGAGTACAAGAGCCTTGCAGCAGTTTGATGCACCCCTCTTCCCCTGCTAATCCATCATTTCCACGCCTGTTTTTCACAAATCACTTTTGCCCAGCTTTGGACCCAATGGCAGCTGAATGCAAATGTTTCTCTGCAGCCAAGTGTCTCCATCATATAGATTGTGAACCTGCAATTCAGATCAAAACTGAGTCTCCTCGAGGCTTTGGAGCTGCTGTGAAGTACCAAAGCATCACAGAAACTCAACCGCATCGTCACATCCACATCACCCACAATACCTCCCTGCTTCCAAATCAACCCTGACACAGTGTTGAAATTGTTAATAAAACGAGTAATCAAGCTGCTAATATCTGCAAGCTCCATTTTGGAAAAAAGATAATAGAGCAACCATCAGGGAGTATAGTTAATGTATAAAACAATTACTGTAGTCAGATGCTTAAGTAAGAGCCATAGTGGTAACAAAGGCATTGCTGTACACAGCAGCAGGGTACAGTACACAAGATATTTTATTTGTGATGCCAGGATGGGAAACAAAACTCTAAGAGGAAGCTGATGCATTTATCACCAACAGCCTTTTTCCTTGTCATGAAACCTCCTAACACACGTGTGTGCACACAAACACAGATACATGTGCACACAAATACAGTTTTAACTTACTAGTATTTGTTGTAGAAACTAATATAATTATTTAAAACACACTCATTTGCTGCCAGTTAGCTCATGTCAGTGGCCATCTTTCTTTTAAATACTAACAGTATATATATATAAATATAAAAATAGTCGATTTCAAATCCTAGCAGAGGTAATCAGTCAGGATAGCTTTGGTTCAAGTGTGCCTTTTAAACAAAGGCTTCCCAGTGCCATTTTTGATAAGGATCTAACTGCTAATCTTTTATTTTGCAGCCAGCCAGAGTCTTGGGCACGGCTCTTCCCTCCTTGTGAGACTCTTGCAGGGAACAATAAGAATATTGATTTTTCTTTTCTAGACTCATAATACCACAATGATTTTCCCCTGCTTTATTTTCTCCAGCATTTGGTGGGTTTTGCTCAGCTTTAATTGCTACAAAGCTCTCCTGTTTTCTGTTGTTAGCACTAAATCCGTATCCTGCTCTCTGCTGCACGGCAGCGGTTAGGACGTTTTATTGTCTATTTAATCCCAATTCTTCTGTTGTGCATCTTCCTCTGCATGGAGGAAAAACTGCCTGGAGAACCCCAAAGCACAAAATAAAAACCACCAAGGATATAAATAAAAGGACCGGATGGGACATCATGGTTAAGAACCTCTGGAGAAGGAGCTGTTTGTTGGGAGAGGGGTGCTGAGAAGGAATTTTGCTGGTTTTAGTTTAAGGATGAATGTAAGAGTGGAAGTCCCTAAAATGGCTCAACTGGATTGCCTTGGGTTTGTTCAGAAAGATTTCTGTCTATGCAGCCATTCAACTGATTGGGAGAAAAAAGTGAAGTATTGTCACTGATAATTTTTCCATTAAACCTCACCTTTTAGATATCCCAATTTTCTATTCATGAAATATTTTTTCCTATAGTGAACACTGTCCCATTTTTTTAATGTGTACAAGATATTTCAGCTGTTTTCCTGCCTTCAATTTCAGAAAGTTAAAAAAAAAGGTCAAAATTCAAAATACTTTTATCAGCTTTAGTAACTACTTTATTACTCTAGTTTTGGTTTTATTACATGTTCTGCATATTAGTAGAACTCAAATCCAACAAAACTACATATCTCTGTCTAAGTAAATGGAGAGAATCTACTGTGCAAATCCTTCTGATTGGCTTATAGATGGAGCAACAATAATAAACACACTCAGATCATCTACCACTTTACTTTAAAACTTGGTTTCACATTGTTCCAAATTTTGATGACTTTTAGCCCAAATTTTAAACAGAAACACTGCACTTGTTTTTCAGAATAGGATCAATGAAAATCAGAAAGCTCTGCCCAATAAATCACTAATTTTTGGAGCGTGGGTCACAGTCACTTGCTGAGTATTTTCCCATCACGTTGGGATTTGCAAAGGGCCATGTGCTCTTTCCCATGAACTTTGCCTTTATCCATTCCTCTAGTGCTCTCTGGTTCCTGTGGGAAATCTCTTTAATGCTGGAAATCCTGAGGTTAACTAGCTACAATTGGTATTTATTTATTAAAAGCATTGCCTGGTCCTGAGGCTGAGCAAGGATGGGCTTCTCATTCCAGGAGATTCAGGGATTTACCTGGGGGAACGAAATCAGCCAAGCCCAAAGGGTCCCACCCATTCCTGGGTGCTTCCCCAGGTCTGGTTTGGCAGGTCAGGGATGCAGGAGACCTCAATCCCTCATCCCAGTGTCCTTCACTGCACTGACCAGCACGGCATGGTTGCTATTACTGAATTTTAAAAAAATTCTATCCCTTGTCTTTTTTATGGTCAGACAGTCACCTGTCAGCATCAATTATGGGAGTTAATATTGACGTCCTCTTAAAAGAGGCTTAAATATTAAAGTGAAAAGGGACTCGCTCTGGGCTTCATCTCTTTGTGGTGCTCGTCAATAATACTGAACTTGCAAACCAGTTGTCACAGCGATTTTTTGTGTCTCGAGCTGACGTGATGCCTGAGCAGCAAATGTCGCTGGGATTTTTGAAATGAGCAAACTGCACTTATTAATTATGCTAATAATGATGACTCCAGATAGCTGCTCTGAGGAGGAAGACAATAGCTGAAACTTGCTCCTTGCAAAAGGGGCACAGGAGGAGCCGTTGCCTTTGTCGTATTTAGAGGCTTTAATGCAGAAAAAGAATCTTTCTCTGCTTCTGGGGAAACGACCATTCACACACATAAACCTGAACCCTCAACGTGCATATCTTTATTTTAACCACCATGCTATTTATTGATTTTCCCTGCAATTATGCAGTGCTGTATTTATTTGCAGCAGGGCTCTGCTGGGCCATATATTAAGCCTCCCTTCCTCCAGTGGTGGCTCTTTAGAAAAATGCTTCTGATTTCCCCTCAGAGTATGAGGTCAATAGGCCATAACTTATGATTTTGAACCTATAGCCAGACCTAATTTATGGATCATTTCTGGTTTCTTGTGTTTAACTGTTTCTAGGAGAGGTTTTCATCAGAGAGAGAGAGTAGATCCATATGCACAGCTGAGATCCAGACCTATGGACAGCAGGAAAGCTCAGGGCAATGCTAGAGCTAATTCAGATCTGCTTCTCTATAAATTATGTATAGTTCTACTGAAAAATGTTTGTATTTCCTAATATATCTCTAGATTATCCCATTAAAGCAAGGGAAATATTGTTAAGAAAGTCAGTTCTCACGTATCAGAAATTAATTTTCATTTGCTAAGCACAGAATGCATTTAATTCTCAAATTTTGTTTATTGGGCTAATATTGACAAAATATGGATTTGCTTTTCTTACTTCACAACTTTGGCAATATTTGCCATGAGCAAAAGGTGAAGGTTTTACATTACAATATGTAAACATTAAAAAACCCCCAAATCTCCTGGTCTCCTGCATGATCAGGTTTACATCGTGGTGGGGTATCAGGGCAATGCTGTGGTGGGGCAGGATCAGCAAAGGGATGGTTGAACTGGGGTTCACAAGCTGTTTGCTCTGACTCAAACTGGCTCAGGGAGCTCAGGAAAGGGCCAATTCCTGCCTTCCAGCAGATTTTGGATTAGAAGAAGAGAAAGCTGGGTGTGTAAATGGGGACAGCACCAGCTGCCTGTACAGAGGGAGGTGTTTGGAGCCAGCCAGGCCAGGACTGTAACTTGCTGCATGCATCAGTTCATTTTTGACTTAACTGCCTGAGCAGCTCCTGGGAGTCATCCCCTTGTGCTTTCCATCACCAAAACCATCTGCTAGAGTTGTGCCTGGAATCACCTGGTCCTCTGGAGGCAGTAGGGAGGGGAAAAAGAAAATGAAAAAAGCAAAGTGAAATTCTTCCCTGGAAAGAAGTTAAATAAATAATTAAATAAATTTAAACAGATTTAACCCATTTCATCCTGAATGAAGTTTTTGCAACCCCAAGGTAGGTCAGGCAGGAGCTGGGTTGGATCCATCCTTCAGGAGCTCACTGACAGTGCTGGGCACCTGGAGGCTCAGCAGGTGCCTGAGGGGTGTAATGGAACATGCCAGAGAACAAAGAAGTGGAGTCAAAAGCTCCTGATGAGGTCGGATGTGAGCCGGTGCCAGGCACACTCAGCACAGCTCTGCAGCCTCGGCTGTGTCAGCACTGAGCTTGCCATGATAACCCTCAGTTCTGCACACCCAGGCACGTGTGGGATCTCAGGAAACCCAGCTAGAAAAATGCCATGGGAAGTCCAGACTGAGGACTGAGCTGCTCCTCTCTCCCTGGGGCACGGGCAGAGCGTCCATGCCTGCCTCGATGCCACAGGGACAGCTGCCCAGATGTGCTGAGTGTGTGAGTGCTCATGCCTGCCCACACAAGGCTCTGACCCCCCCCAGCACCCAGGCACGAGGGGTGACTTGGAGGCAAACCCACAGCCCTTAATTCTGGATTTATGGCTGCTCCTGATCCTAAGCTAACCTCCTGCCATTACAGTGTCTGAATGCAACTTTGGGGATTAATAAACGGGAAAAGGCGAGACCTTAACTGTCAGGAATATTGTAGATGTGCCCAGCACTAAAACCAACAGCCATAAACCATGGAGGAATCCACTTCACCTAAAGAAAAATCAGCTGGATAGGGTTAACAGTGTCCAACCATCATGCCAAGAGACAGAGCCATCATTCCAGGCTCCAGTGTCTGCAGCGCAGGAGCCCAAGGAGTTAAACCCAAGCAAACCTCCTCATGCATTTTATGTCACAACTCCCCCTTTTTTTGTCTGTGTGTGTGTGTGACCAAGCCAAGTTCTTTTTTAGCTCTACCCTTTTGAAAACTGCTGGTTACAGATAAATTAAAATGCCAGAACTGAAATTGCCCACGTTAGCCCCTAAGGGAGCCTGCACTGTCATCTTTCATTAGATGCTGATAGACCAAAAGCCCAAGGCAAAGTGAAAGCTGGTTCCTAAGAAAGGGCTGGGAGCCAGGAGCTGCATCTCTCTGCTGTAATCTTGCATCTCTGTCCTTTTAAGTTTAAGCTGAGCAATGCTTTCTTGGACATGTCTGTTTTCATACTGCAAATTTCAGTCTTAAAATCAACAGCAAATATGAACAGGATATTCCACAGAGTCCTAAATTGTCAAGACAAGCCAGTGCATTTTCTCAGAGCAATCTGATGGTTTTGTCTGGTGTCAGCCCTTACATCCTCCAGTGCAGATGATATGTTTGGACGGTTTAATAAAGAGCTGTTTAGAAATGTGACTGTTATTATTATTTTTTTTAAATGGAATCACAGAATCTTTCAGTAACAGAGGTGGGATTTCCCCCATAATTCTTCCATCGTTTTGCAGGAGAGGTGGTGGCTTGGTGGGCTTTGTGAGGTGCAACACAGAGGTGAAATCAGCTAGTCTAAAAAACCCCGAAGTCTAAAATGATGCCTCCACAAGATGCTTAATAAACCATAAAGGGCAGTGACTTTCCAGCATCCTTTCATTTTGTGTTTGAATTAGAGATGTGCTATGACTTAGAAGAACGGGGCTTGTCCTGGGTGTGCACAGGCACTGGGCAGCAGGCAGGAGCCTTGGAAAGGAGCAAAAACCAAATCTGATCCCTAATGAGCAACTCAAACATTGTTTTGCTGCTGTGCCCAAAGGACAAAAGCTTCCTCATTTTCCCAGGAGCAGTGAATGTGTGAGAAGGCTCTTTGACATCACCCCTGTGCCACCTTATCCCTACAAAATCTTGCTGAGGAACTCAAGCTGGGAAACCATACTGGGCTGCCTGCTTGTTGTAACCTTTGGATGGACAGCCACCATGAAGTTCAATAGCAGGTGGCTGAATATGGTATCTTTTAAGGCATGCAAAAGTGTTGAAAGCCTGGAGAAGCCAGCCCAGTTGTTTTTGCTCATCTGTCGCTCTAGGCAGTGAAATAATTTACTCCATTTCCATCCACCTTCTTCTCTTTATTTGTATTGAGTTATGATGGGGAAACGAGCCGTCTTAGATGTTGCTTACTTTCCTGGAGTCAGCAAGGCTTTAGTTTCCAGACCATTATATCTCTGTGCTCCTAATCTCAGTAGGTTTTCTTTCTTAGCTGCTCCTGAATTAATTTTTACTCTGTGTATACAACACAAAGCAAACAACCACCCAGCCAAGTCAGCGTGCTTTTGTCTCTGTGGCAGGCAGGACCACTGCACTGTGTGACACCCACAGCTGATTGAGTGTATGAAACCAGAGCACAAAGTAAAGAAAACTGGAGAATACATTGTTCCAAAAGTTATTGGGCAAGGCCGTGGGGAATTGGTTTTCATTACACTACAACTCCAGAGGAGGCAATAATAATGAGCTGCACTTAGCAAAAGTAAATACCTGTGACAAGGGAGGTGCACAGGGCTGGGGCTGCCCTGCTGTGTCAGCGCTGTGTGCTGGACCCCTCGAGATCATGAAGGAAGGAGGAAAATTCTGGCTTCATTTCTGGGGAGTTTCTTCTATCTCTGGGCACTTCAGTGAAAGGCAGTCTGGTAGGTATGAGATGTCTTAGCAAAGACAAACATGCCTGCAATGCAATAATTTGGCATTTTAACTATAAATTCTCTTTCACTGCATCCCAGAGACTTGCTTCCAAAGGTACTTCCATGGGCTTCATGAACAGTGCTGCCACTGCTCTGCTTTCCCAATTTCACTCCTTCTCAGTTTTCAAATGAATGTATTCTCATACACTGCAGATGAAGCCTGTTGTCACAGGCTGTCATTGGGGATAAAGCAGGGGTTTAATTTCACATACATGATCCTAACAAAATCAGAAGCATGCAAAGAAGATCAGACTTTGGGTCTCATTATGCTCCCTTCCGACTATGGATAATTTTTGCAGACTGAGGTTCATTTGGAGGGTTGGTGAAGGGTGTGCAGGCACCCAGCAAGGCTTTGGGATGCCCAGCAAGGATGCAGCCACTTCCCCTTGCCTGGCTCTTCCAACTCCCCAGCATCCACTATTCTCAGAAAGGTTATGCAAAAAACCCAGCCAAGCCTCCAGCACTTTCCAGCAGGAGCCTGGGAACAGCCATGGAGCAGCAATGGTGCCTGACAGGGTTTCTCCCCCTGGTGAACAGAGGTGGATGATCTAAAGAACCTTCTTTGAGCACAGAGCAAAACTGTGGGGTTACAAGAAGGGCAAATTTGATCTAAAATCAGAACCCCCATTTAGTTTCCTGACTTATAAAAGAGGGTAATCACACTCCCTTTACATGGGTATCATGCCATTTAATTAGTAAATGATTAATTTGTTAATGATTTCCCTGGCATGGAAAGTGCTACTGAACAGCTTCTTTTCCCAGCCATGGAAATCTGTGGCAGAAGAGAGGGATGTCTGCACTTTCTCAGGTGCTGGGAACTGAGTATCAGCTCTCCTGGCAGCCACCTCTGCACCTTGCTCAGAGCCACCTGCAGCAGAGCCACGTTTGGCAAACTCAAACATAAAACATGTTGTTCTGCTCTGTAAACACTCAAAATCTCAAATTCTGTTTTATTCACAATTTCAGCAAATGAGATTATCGGTGAAAGGAGAAGGAAGTAGAAATGAATTGCAGCCTTGCTTAGGGAAAAGGAGAGAGACTCATTTAAGCCAATTTCTCCAATCAAGAAGAAAGGCTGTTTGAAAAACAGATCAAAATAAGTCTAGTTTCCTTGCAGAATGAGTTGATCAGAATGGTGTTTTCTATAAAAAGGGCTCAAGAGGGACCTTGAGAAGGCTGGGGCTGATCCCTGGAATGGTTTGCACCCTCACAGCATATGCTGCAGCATTTCCATACCCTGGTGTGGCTGTTTCTCCACCTTCCTCCAGCTCCCAAGAGGTCATTTTGCTACAGAGACGGATGAAAAGCCCCAGAAAGGTTTCCATTTTCCTGACCCTGCTTGAAAGCTTCTCTGACCAAGATGAATCTGTTCCCTGGCCTCTGGGAGCACCCCAGGTTTCAGGCACAGATAGGGCTCACGCCTGTGCTCTGCTGTGAGTCCTGCCCTTTTAATTCTTGTGAGCAGCTTATCTGCCTTTCTTTATCTCAGTTCCTCCCTTCTTCACGATTCCCTTCTTACCTTCACACTCCTGTCATCCTTTTCCCCAGCCCAGCTAAACCTCCCTGGAGAGAGGCTGCCCCTTTTACAGCTTTTTGCCTGAAGCTACACATCTCCCAACCAAGTGCTTTTCTGAGGGCTCTTGACTTTAAAAAGCTCCAGTTTTGGAGCTCAGTGAAGAAGTATAACTGTGACATCAGCGTTATGGCACTGGGAAAAAACCTGCTTGCAAGTGTGAGCAGAGCTGTACCCCTCACATTTTGAGTGGCTTCATATTCCTTAGGAAAGCTTGGCACAAAAATACACTGCCTTTTGTGTGTAAAGCCGTGCACTCAGCTCTGCAAACTGGTGACACTGGCTTAAAAATAATGACGTTTTAAAATAGAGTGAAATACATTTTGGGCAACTTTCATCTGCTCCTTGGCTTTGGAGTGGTTCTCAGTTTGGCCCCAGGGACCACTTCAATCCCATTTCCAAGTTCTTCTCTGTACCCTGGAGGGCCAGACATCTACTTGAAGAAATCAAATCAAATCTGAGATTGCCCGAAACCCCACAAAAATACTGATGCTTTTAAAATCAAACAGAATCTTCTCTCCAAATGGAAACTGGGTCCAGCCTGACAACAAAAATCACAAGTTGGCACTGCAGCCCTCCCAGCGAGGCATCCTGGCTGATTAGCGCTGCTGCCTCATTAACATGCATACCGTAATCTCATTTGCTCCAGGATTGCTTTGATGTTAATTCCAGCGTTTTGGTGCAGTGTGGTACTGCACTCTGTGTTTCCAGGCTAGCATCCCTCTCTTCTGCAGCCCAAGCCTTTTCTTTCCCGTGAGTCTGCCCTTGCTGCAGCCGCTAAAGCACCAGCCACCTCCATCCTCCCATGGTGCAGCTTTGTCTCCCACCTCCCAGCCTGGCCCCACAATGGTTGTGCTCTGCTTTTCACATAATTTTCCCTCCCTGTAATTTTTCAGCCATTCTTTCATATATTTTTTTCAAACTAAGAGCACCTTTCCCCCAGTCCCCATGACTCCTATGTAGGACATACAGCTGTGAAGGTTGTCCAGTTTGGGAACAAGGGAAGGATACCTTGATGCATCCTGCCCAGTGGGTTTGCTATGTGACCCATGAACAAACCTGCTCAGCCTTGCTGCTGCAGCTGGCCAGCTGTGCTGCCTCCCTTCACTGTGACAGCCACAGAATGGGGAGGATGGACAGACATCCTGGAAGGACACCCACCAAGGCCTGATCTCTCCAAATACACTCTTTGCTCCTAGAGCTATTTTTATGGCTAGAGGAGGACTGTGGGATGTCCAGTCAGAGTAGGAGATCTGGGTAGTAAATCCTGCTTGCTCCAATGAGAAAATAAATGCAGCACTGGTGCAGCATGGACAAGGACATCCAGAGATGTCCAGTGAGGTGGGGGATCAAAGTTTAAAGTAGGTCATTATGGGGAGCTGTGCTATCAAAAGAGCCAGACGTGTGGCTGGGCTTGGCTGGGGCTGGAGCTGGCATAAAGAGGTTTTGTTCAGAGCAAGATGGTGACTTTACCTCTCCACAAAATCAATCATTTGCACATTTCTCCAATGTGGATTCCAGATATCCCAGACATTTCTGACTGTGAGGACTGAGAGCTGCCTCAAAACACAGGCAGGCCAGAAAAGCGAGGATGCTTTATTGTCTGGGAGATCAATGACTTTAATAATTAGCATGTTACTTACACATGATTTCTATACTCAATTTGAATATTAATTAGAGATGGAGAGGGGGATTTAGAAAGCCTGATGTAGATCATGAGTGTTTCCTGCCTGCTTGGAGGAGGAGACCCTGCAGTGAGACCCATGACAAATCTACTGCAGTACTGAGAATCTCACCTTTCTGCTTCCTGGGGAGCAACCAGTCCCCCCAGAGAGGACATTGGAGCTGGAGGGTCCCACAGACAAGTCCTGTACACTGACAGAGTCCAAAGCACAGCTCCAGTGTGCAAGGACAGGGGCTGGCCAAGGGCTAACCACAAGTGCTCACCCAATGCGTGTCTCCAGCTCACAGATGCCACCAACACCTTGTGCTAAAGGGAGCCCTGATGGTCCCTGGGGCTGCCTCTCCTGGCAGGACAGCCTGCAGGGTGCATGGAGCTGCTCTGGATGGGCTGAGGCTGCGGATGCTGCTCAGACTCAGCATCTGCACAAAGTGCTCAGCAGCTGTAAAAATCCGCTGCAATGCTGGGCCCAATAAAGGGATGGAGGGGCTGTCAGTGCAGGCAGGCAGCTTTAAACTTCAGCCTACATGTCTTTACACAGGGACATGCATTAAAAAAATGCGAGGCATTTGAAGCCCACCATTTTAATTAAACTGATTTAACATCCAAGCTTGTGAGGGGCACAGGGCTGGCAAGCACAAAGGAGCTGCACAATCACTTTGGCTCCATTGTTGACGGGCTTTTGCTCTCTGTTTGTACAATAACCTATTGAACTTTTCCAGACTGTAATTCAATACAGAATAGATCCTTGCAGGAGGCTTTTTTGGCAGGGAGCACTGAAGGCCTTGAATCAATTTCACTTTTCCAGCATAGTTGTTTAATGTATTGATACCAGCTGGAAAAAAAAAAAGGAATCAATGTTACTTTTATTTGTCCTGAACTGAAGCCTTTTGGTTCTGTTCTTTGTGACACTGATACCATGCAGCGTGTGGCTATTGTCCCACCTTCGCCAGAGAAAGCAAAGGCTGCTAATGTGAAACAAGGCGGGTTTTTTGTCAGTAATACTTCCTGCTTTTGCAAAGGCTTAAAAGGTTTTATAGGAAGAGAAAAGTTTAGCAATCCACCACTGCATGGCTTAGCTGGTTGTTCTAGTGATACTGAAACAATACTGCAGAACTAGGACCCTGGTGTGCAGCCAAGGTGGTGCTCAGGGTCAGGTGTAGCTCCATTACCTGGGCACACACCTGGAGCTGAGCACAGCATCAGGCCAGACAGGGTTCCTGAGCTGTTTAAAAACAGCCTGGTGACCTCCTGGCATGCTCTGACAGCACAGCTGGGTCAGCCCTGGGAGGGACCTGTGCTGCATTGCCAGTGGGACACTTTCATCCCCTGCATGCTGGGCAGCAGCCCAGGTGTGGCTGTGCAGCCTCGGAGTAAGTGCCAGAGGAGAGAGAACATCAGCATGGCTGTGGCCAAGCCTGGCGTGGGCTGGCAGCATTGGCACAGCCCATCACAACCCCTCCAGGGAAAAGGATGAGGAGTGGGCAGGCGCTGGGGGATGCCCACGGTTTGGGTAACACGGCAGGAGTGTGCAGGCTGCAGAGCAGTGGATGCACTGCGTACCAGAAGCACTCCCAAAAGACAGAGCTGTTAATTGTTACTTAAGCAATGAAGCTGTTTCAGATTGCCTGGGGTAAAGCAGCAGCAGTGGAAGGTGTCTCATTGCCAGAGCGAGAAGTGGCATCCTCGGGACCCCTCTTTGCTGGGAAACTTACTGGGAGTGTGAATGAAAGCTGTGGGCTGCCCCAGACCCCCTGTGTGATGTGTAAGCATGAAGCACCTGGGAGAGAAACCAGAGAACCCAGCCCAAAGTAAGCATGCAGAGGGAAAACAAATCCTCTTGGGTTAAACCAAACTTCCAGACAAAACCAGGGAGGAGGACTGGGAGTGGTCAGACCTGCCCTGGCCTCCCAAGCATCCCTGCTGGTGCAGTGTGCCTTTTCCAGCCCCAGAAGAGGAACATTCCCTGCCTTGCCCCCATGCCAGCCCTCCCCAAGCCATGCTGTCTGTGAGGGTCTGGTCTGTGTGAACCATCAGAACCTGGCACATACAAACACACATGTAGAGATAGGGGATGTGCTTAGTGACAATGGCCAGTTCCCTTGGAAAAGGAAAGGCTGGATTTCACTAGCTCCTGGTGACGTAAAAGCAGAAATCCCACTGACTTACTCTGTCAGAGTATTTTTGCTGTTAGGATTTCCCCAAATGAAGAGAAGACTGATACTGCAGCAGTTAATTGAGGGAAACAGGACTGTTTTAAATGGAGTTTCACTGTCTGAAGATCTGCCCCAAAGAGTTGGTCTGGGGTTTAAAAGGCTGATGCTTGAGGGCCAGACAGAGCTTTCTGCCCTGCCATTTACCAGAGTAGATAGGTAAAATATACCTCTCTAACCTACCTTACATCCCTAATTTTATCTGTGTGTGCATGGCAAGGTGTCTGTTCCTCCCTGTCTCATTAGAAATTCAAGCCGTCTGATATTACTGTAGCGAATCCTGACAAACGGAACTGGGAAACACAGTCACTGCTTATAATGAGGTGCTGCAGTGTAAATCTAATCTTCATTTAGAGCAATTTCTGAGAGACAAAGAAAAATCCACCTGACGAGGTGTCGGCGAACCGTGCAATGTTCCTACAAATCAAAGCCCCATGTCTCAAAACTTAGCTGGGGAGGAGAAATAAATGGAAGGGGAGCAGCCAAGGGGGTGGCAGGCTCCTTGCAGGTGGCAGGATGCAGCAGGAGAGGATGGAGCATCCAGGAGCGTGTCCCGTCGGGGCAGCCCCACCACCAAACACCGCCACCCACACGCGATGTGCGCCTGACCCTCAGCATCCCCTTCCTCCCCTTTCTCCCCCCTCCACTTATAAATCAGAGCAGAATTAATTCAGGCGCCGCGTTTTATTTGATAAACGTCAAAATATGTAAATACCGGGCTCTCTTCCTACAGTCGCTAAAACAAATGGAAAACACATTTATTAGCATAGAGATGAGTTTAATCAAATCAGCGGCGAGTACAAATTAGCCACAGGAAACGTAATGAGCTGGGAATTAATTAGCAGCATAATGGTAATAACTTTGCCTGCTGATTACCTTGCGGCCATGGCTCTCCCCCAGGGCTTTCCATGGGTTCTCCAACAGCTGATCTTTTCTGTTGCAGGAGCCCCTGAACTGGAACAGCATGGCCGACAGCTCCTGTGCAACAGACTGGAGGAGGGGAGGGAGATGGAGCGAGGGAGGGAAAAAAAACCCCATGTGAAAGATCCACCGCCTTTTACCTTCCCTAGCCACGAGTCTGTGCCTTTACCTATCGCTCTCCTGGTTTGTCCTGCCAGGCTGAGCGTTCCCTGCTCCTGGGTGGCTCCGCTGCGGAGTGTGGGGATGCTGCCCCCATGGCTGGTGTGTCGGGTGGGATATCTGGGTCACCTTCCCCAGTTGAATATTGCCTCCCAGGGCAGGCACATGTCACATTTCAGAACCCCGGGCTTATTCCAGTGCATCTTGCTGCAAGGGAATGATGTTGGATCTGACTCGTTCAAAATGAAGTACCCAGGCGGTTTTGGACAGGGCCTGAAGTTGCCTTGGGAAGGGCAGGAGCAGGCTGACCCCCAGAGACTCAGCTGGCTGTTCTGAGGAGCTGATGTTGCATGAGAAAGGGACAATTGGTGCTCCAGGGGCTTTGTAAAGTGCTGGGCTTGTAAATTAACTGTTTGACACAAACAGTGATGGAGGACAGTGGGAGGCAGGGGCTGGATGGAGGGAAGGGGCAGTTTCTCCTGATTTATTTGTATTCTTTCTCCAGTTCCTCTTCTTCTAACACCTGAGCAGTCCAAAATAACTTGCACAAAGCCTTCCAGTGCCAGAGCTAAAAGCACTTCATAAGCCTTAATGAATCAAGCTGTGCAACAGCCCTGTGAGAAATTATTATTCCCAATGGTGCTGGAAGGTTAAGGGGAAAATGCTCATGTTTGGGGGTCTCCATTTAGATACTCCAGTCCATCCTTGTGCACCTTCACACAGCAGCCTCCCAGTCAAGTGACTGAGTCAAAACTTGAGAAGCTAAAAAAAAAATCAAAGTTAAAAAATCAGCCAGGCCATGCACTCAGGCACTTTAGCAGGGATCTGTGGGAGAATTAACTGAGCATCGAAGTTTAAAATGTAATGCAAAGTGTTTTCTGGAAATTGTAGGGATGGTGAAAAGTGGGAGCCCTGCTTCCAGGTTGCTGGTACCTGCAGAGCATCTTCCTATCTCTGCTTTGGGTAATTGTCTCCAGTCTGCATAAATGCTCCATGAAATCGAGGGAGATAAAAAAGACAAGAGTGCAACCCTGATAAGGATGAAGGAATATTTTTTTTCCAAGGAGGTGGTGTCAGCTTGGCCTCATGGTACTAGTGGTGCTTAATAAATCTACCAAATAATATGGCTGGTGAATCCAAGAAGTGATGTCAACCACATCACTCCAACTGCTCCGAGTCGCGACTCAACCGTGCCAATTGCTTGGGCCATCCAAGTTTGGGCAGATGTTTGATTGGAGCTGTCAGGAGCTGGCAGCCCAAAACTAATGCAAACAATGAAGGAGTCAGCACCTTAAAACATATCTGGGTTTGGATGGGAAGGGGCAGAGGTTCTTTCATTTACTGGAGATAAAGACAGACAGGATTTTGGCACTTCACAGAGTGTGTCTGTGCTAACAGGAGAGTGTCTGCACTTCAGCTTAACTGTGCCTTTCCTTAACAGAGAGGGACATCGACCAAAATAAGGGCTCTGTCTCTTTTTCTTAAGCATAAAGAAGCTTCACATTCAGCTCTGATCTCTGAAGCTGAGACTAATTTCTCCTGCTTAGAGATCTGAGTAAAATCCATATATGTGCTCTGGATTCAAAACTAAGCAAGTAAGCATACAAATTCCTCCTTGGACACCCAAGAGAAAGTTTTCCAAAGTCCTTGCTGTTGCCCTGACTTTGCTTTCCACAGACATTTCTGGAGTATTCACCATTGCCTTTCCTTGCAGCGTGAGGTCATTGATTCTACCAACATCTCCCCAGTGAATTTGATCTAAGCTGTCCATGCCAGCAGCCCTGATGGCAATGCCTCACCTCAGCAAGGTGGCTGGGAGAAAAAATCGACACCCTGACAGTTGTCCCTGGAAAACCTCACAAGTCCCTCCAAAACCAAGTCAGAGGGGGGGCAATGGAGCCCTGTGGCACTCTGGCTCGGATCTGCTTTCATGCAGGGACTGAAATGCATGTTTAAAAGTCCCAAGATGCATCAATAAACTTAAACCTTGTCCCTGTGGGGGGTTTGGTGATGAGTGAACTTCCGTGGGAGAGTTTTCTCATTCTGGAGAAGCAGAGGCAGAACTAGGACAGAGCAAATCTTTAGAGCCCGATATGCAGAGGGGTGTGGGAAATGGATGTTTGCACAGGTACTTTCAGAATTTTCTCAGAATTCCTCCTTCAGGAGGGTGTGCTGCCTGCCCTGTTAGTGGCTTGGCAGGGCTCAAGTCTTCCTGCTGCTTGTTGGGTTTGTACCCAAAGCTGAAACGTGATGGGTATGATGGGCTATGCAGGAGCTGTTGTCTACTCTCAAAGGCCCTCTCTGGGATTCTGCTGTCTGGAGATCCCACCTGCAGAGCCAGGGCAATGTGGGTCTGACCTAGGATGAAAGTTGTATGGCTTCACTTAAAGATGCTTCATTTTTTACTCCTTTTATTGCCTCTGATTTTTTTTTCCAAGGGAGCTTGTGCACGTTGACACAATAGATTAAACCATGAGTTGTAGCTGAAGAATCCTGTATTTTATTATCATGGATAAATAATATCTCACCCACAGGAAAATGGGAGAACACAAGGTCACCCAGCATGCCCAGAGTGGAGCCTGAATAGAAGGTCTAAGTTGCTGCAGCCTCCCATGCAGCCTGTGCTTTGTTCTGAAGGCAGAGGGGTTTATTCTTCAAAGTACCACTTTCCTTTGCTACCTGCAGACAAATAGGTTGCTCTAAGATGCGTGCTACGAGCTGATTTTTGATTCATGAGAGCCTGAAACAACACTGATCATAAGAGAATCGACAGTGATCATAAAATATGAAAGGTTTTTAAGAAGGACTCTACATCATACAGCCAGAGGGGCCAAATGCATCCCTGGTTTATTGATGAAAATGTGGAAATGAAAGCAGCAAAAGTAGAATTTGCCCCTGTATATTCAGGGCTACCCAGTGCCACAGAAGCTTTTAGGAAATCTACCACTTTAAGTATAAACACAAGACGATTTTGTTTTCAGGCAATTTTCTTGCCAATGCTTTTTCTTAAAAATCTGTACGGCTGTCATATAAAATATGCCTCGGTTTGTTCTAATTTAGATTACGCATATTTGTCCTCAGTGAATGATTGATTAAGTGCTCTGATCTTGACTGCTATGTTAGCAGCAGGGTATCTGTGCAGGAGGATTGGGAAGCCTCATTGGATAAATGGGAGAGATGAAATCTTAGCTGTTACAGATCTGGATTTCTTTTTCACAGCCAAGGCAAATGCTGTCTTCTGTGCAATAACAAACATGCTTTGTAATGTGTTCCAGGACAGCGCCGAGCCTGACTTTGTTTCTTCATGGAGGGGCTTTAAGCTGTCACAATACCGTGGCACCAAACTCTTAATGTCACAGATCTCCCTGCAAAGTGGGTATCTCTGAGTTCACTGGATCAGTTGTGATTTACACTGGTGTAACTCAAAACAAAATGTGTCTCGCTGACATCTGCGGAGTTGCTCGGATAAAACCAGCACAGAAGCACAATTGGGGGGTGGGGGAAAAGATATCTCTCTGCAACTGAGCTCATTCAAAGCAGCAAGCATGGCTTAACAGGACTGCCCAAAATGGAGAACCTCCTTCAGGGGTTAGTTACCCTGTCAATCTCACTTTACCGTCACTGACCCTGATCTGTGAGCGAGGATATTGTTGCCCACAGGAGCTGGGAGATATTTTCTTGCTTATTTGTATAATCTTAGGTCTCTTATTTCTTAGGAGAAATTATGCCAAGTTGTGTTTTGTCATCGTTTCATTTGTTTATATTTACGAGAAAGATACCTGAAAAAATGAACTTAAAAAAAATTCCATTTTATTTTTCTTTAATGCATTTTCATTTCTACACTGCTCTATTGCATTGTCTTTGGAGCACAGTAGTGCTAAGAAGGTGTGGTAACAAACCAGGCAATTTTCAAAAGAAAAGAGGATTTTTTTTCACCTTTTCTCTTTCTGAAGCATTTCTCTGACCTTCTTGGAGGTGTAGAGAAAGCTTTCAAGACCATCAGAATAAATGGGTTGTTTACTGTGATGCTTGCAGCCTTGGAAAAAAAAAAGGATAAAAGAATAAAGAAAAGAAAATCCCTATACCCGCTGTCTTCTGAAAGGAGACAGATGAAGTGTGAACTCAAGAGAAAATATTCCAAAATCTGAGCGTGATGCTGTCACAGTAAAGCAGAGTAAAACAGAGAAAGCTAAATAAAAAGGTGCTGACCCCAGGGGTGACAGTGGGACTCAGCACCCTCCTTCTCATGGCTTTCAATACTTTGGGGGAAAAATAAAAATAAAAAAAAAAAGGGAGAGGTTGCAGAAATACCAAAACAATAAGGTATATCTTGGAAAAAAGTCTGTTCCAGTTTAATTTCCCATGATTAGAATATCATGGTCGCTGTTGTCTGCACGGATTTGCTCCCACATCCTGCACAGGCAGCGGAGATGGCTGGGGGCGGCATCGCAGGTGACTCCTGAGGAGATCCCCAGCCTCACTCGGCAAACCCCGAGCCCTTTCCCGAGGCAAACCATGGCCTGTAGCTGTGCAGGGAAGTGCTAAGCTGTGTTAATGATGCTGTGTTATCATCAGGCTCTAATGCTGCCTTGAATGGATGTCACTGCTGTGTATGTTCCTGCAGATCAGTTGGTAATTACACTTGGATCCAAAGTAATTACGCTGAGACTTGCACTCTGGTTTAGAAGACAGAAATAACCATGCACTTGCCTGGTCCCACACGTAGCACTTGTGATGTAATTTAATAGCCAGCTACTAACATGAAAGTAAAGAGGCATTTCTCTTATATTTATGCCCTTTTAAATTAAACATGGGTGTTTTTCCCTGTGGAAGGGAGCAGGGGCCGGCATGCCACTGGTCTTTTCCCACTCAAGCGCCCTCCTCTTTTCTTGACAAAATGAAATACTCCAAAGGAAAATAAATATTTATAAGCTCCTCCTGGGGTGTGATTGCTTTGACGCAGGTCTTGCTTTGGCTTTACTCTCTGACCTATTTAAAATTTCGGCAGGGAAAAGCCATCCCTCTAAAGGCTGGAGGAAGATGAGGCATTTGGATGGGTTTTGTGGTCTTTGAGTGGGGAATGGAGGGACCAACATCCCTTTTGGAGGTTTTCCAGGCCACATCTGCCAGTGTGTTTCCTCTTTAACCTCTGAACATTGAACACCTGGACAGCTGTAGCACCACATTAGGCACCTATTTTTGATGAGGAGCTCAAAGGCGAGGGAGGCAGCCAGATGCCCCCAGCCCACCTGCAAAGGGAACCTTCCCTGGCTGCAGTGCTGTTTTCCAACTGTCCATTAGCAAAAAATACAGGTTTTTTCATGTAGAATTCTCTTCTTCTTGTGCATTTCTGAACAAGCCAAGGCTCTGCAAATAGTCTCTTTCTTTCAGAGTGAGGAGCTTCTTTTGGTTAGGAAAGAAAAGAGTTTACTGTGATTTCTTTCTTTTGGCAATGTCTGGGTAATCATTGCTCATAATAATGCCATCCCAGATGTTGAAACATCTCCTGTATTAATTTTACCCAGAAGATAATTTCCCTTAGAAATCATGTGCAAATCCTCTGTTCTAATTTAAGAATTAATTCAGTACACTAAATCTTAGCACTTCATCCTAGAAATGTTTTGCAGTGTCTGTTAACCCTTTGCAACAACAGCAAGGAGCCCAAATGAGAAATGTAGAGATATAACTCAGTCTCATACCAAGCTCTGTTTAAGGCTAGTACAGAATATTTTGCATCCTAGACACCTAGAGCCTACCTGCTTGAATGATTTCCTTCTCCTCAGAGAATCACAAATATAAATTGATTCGCTGTTGCAAATATGGAGGGCAGATACACCAGTGATCCCAGACACCCCAGTCCAGTGATGCCTGGGATTGTCATTCCATCCATCATCAGGGCTTTGACAGATGCTGGAAACGAAACATGATGGTCCCACATTTTTAACAAGACCTGAAGGAAGAAGAGGAGCTGAATGGCTCATCTGAACCTGTATAATAAATATATGGGAGAGCTGGGAACACATCACGCTTCTTCTAAGTCCTGGATACAGGTCAGTAGTACCTGACCACCCCTCCCTCCCTGGGTGGCCTCATGCACACAAAAGTACATGCCAGTCTGCTACTGGTGTGAACTGCCCCATGCCTTTGATAGGCTTTCTTTATATAATTTATAATGGAAACTATGTCAGACTCCAGACTGGGAACTTTCCTGCCCCTCTACATCATGACAACCTTAATGCATTGCAGCCTTTATACTGAAAGACTGACTGTCATTGAAAAAAAAAAAAAGAAGAAAATAAAGAGGCCACATCTATGAATTTACCCCAGCTGTGTTAGATCAGACTGCAACCCAGCACACCTGGTGTGGAGCAAGATGCTTCAAAAACATGTGTCCTGATTCCTATCAGAACAGCATGACTTTATTATGTCTCAGTGATAATATCCAGCTAACTGCTTTATGCAATGGAAGGTCACATTCTGGATTTCACTGATTTTACTGGGGATTGTTCCGTTTGCATAAGTGGTACCTGGTGCACTTGGCAGAGCAGAGGGCCAGCCAAAGAGGATTCATTCAGAATCAGCTTTGATAATTATCATAAGGTGATAATATGTGATTAGTGCTGGGACGTGCCAGCAGCTCCACTACCACCACCTCCTAAACTCCCAGATGCTGTTCTGAGATTGTGCAGCAGCTCAGCCTCAGGGAAGAGGAATGATGCAATCACAAAAAAAAAGGATCCTTTCTCTTTCATTTCAATAAAATATGCTAGAAAAATATTGCTGTGTCCTTCTGGTCCTTAAGCAAAGGAGATTGCATTTGTGTTACCCTGAAACTCAGCACACTGACAACTGAAGGATGGATCTGCTGGCCCTGCAGCCCCAAGCTTGTGCATTGGTTATTATTCCTCCTGATGAATTCACCTGGGGGATCTGCTCCTTGAATGCAAAGCTCTCAGGTCAGGACAAATGGAAAATGCATTACATGGAGCGTGACATGCTGTGAGCCCCAGAAACGTGTCGAGATATGTCCATAGGTAGTGGGATAAAGTCGTTCCTTTATCTTCAAGTTGCTGCTGGAATTTCCTTCTCAGAAGCTGTGTTTGCATCAGCAATGGCTATTTGCAGTGAAATATTGGAGTTTCTTGTATTTATTACATATTGAAATATAACAAGCTAAAATCACAACTTTGTTCCAGTTTTGGTTAGTGTGTTTTTTAGCTCCCTGTCCCTGATGTTCTTGGACTCTGTTCCCTGAAGTCAGAGACCAAGGACACCGGAAGCACAGAAACTGAGAAGCAGTTTAGTTTCTTTCCCTTCCTTTTACTTCCCATTTGGGGTCCCCTTTCACAAGCCATCCACAACCAAACCAAGTCCACATGTAACTCAGGCACCTCCACACTCACATCCTCACAGCACAAAGAGCAGAGCCCAGCACAACCCATCTCTGCTGTGATGGGACACGCAAGTTTCCTTCTGGGCTATAATCTCTCTTTATTTTATTACCTCCAGGCAGCACTCCTCAGCCTTGCCATTAAATCACCCACCCCGATTCTGCATCACCAAAGATTTCATCTTTATCTGCCAAAGCTGTGTCTCTTGCCCCACTATAGCTGTGCTGTTGGTGACATCCCTATTTTCAGCCACAGAGGCGGCTGTCGTTTAAGTTTTGTCAAGGCAATGACAAAAAGACACACTATCAAATATGAAATATTTAGAAACCCTCTCTCAAGAACACCCCTCCAGAACTTAAAGCATTGTCCTGGTGGGAAAGCTAGCTGTAGTTTTCCAACAAACCTCCAGCCTAAATTTTCTGCAGCATCTCAGGATTTTGATCCCGAAAAGGAACAGTTTGTGGTGTCTGAGGCCCTGATCTGCCATCAAACATGTGCTGGTGGGTTCTGAGGGCGTTTTCTCCTGTCTGCAGTGAGAGAGAGACATAGTTTAGTGTTATTTAGTGCATTGTCACAAGACAAGCAAACACACAGCTACTCTCCCCCAGCCCACTGATATTTCTAGAAAACTTTATATATAATTTGTTTTGCTGTTTTCATTTGCTTTGCTGTTTTTCTGAGATACGGGATACTGTGTTCTCATTTAGGTTGTTTAATATTCAGATCCTAAAGCATCTTGTGAAGGCGAACTGTGTTTTCAGACACGTTTTGCAGCTCAGATCAACATGCTCAAGTCTTGGTCTGAGCAAGAGCTTCCCAAATGAGTAGGATGTGGGAAGCTGATGTGTGGATGAGTTGATATAATCAAGATGGAAGGGAGCAGAAGTTCGCTGCTAGTTTTGTGGCCTGGGAGAGGTATTGGTATCTGCTGGAAATGGGAGCAGAAGTCCTGTGCAGCCTGTTGGCAGCAGGAAGGAAGAAAATATCTCACCAAAAAGTGATGCCCACTGTCAAGACTGGCCATCCCTCACCATAAACACACCCCCCTGGCACCTCTTGTTCCCAGGACTCAGCTCCCAAGCTCAGTGTTTGAGCTGAGGACAGTGAGTGTTGGCACAATGGAACATTTTCTTTTCTTTCCCTTCATTTCCCCTCCACTGGGGAAAAAAACTTGGGTTTAAAGACTGCTCTTGTTTGATAACTTCCCTTAACTACCAGCTAAATAATACATGAACACTGATCCACTGTGCTGACTGATGACTCCCTCTCCTGACCCTGTTTTATTTTTATTGCTTGGCTCGGGCCAGTTCCTTCAAGTCCTGAATCATCAGAACAGAGACCTTGAGGTATTCCAGCCAAATCAATCCCTGGCCCATTGACATATTGCTTTACCTAACCAACCATACAACTTCACTTTTCCCTGATAATTTCTCAATTAATTGCTTTTCAGCTCTCATTCGTTACAAGGTCAGGCTGTGATTGGGCTTCTACATTCCCATCTCTGATAAACTCTTCTGGTCCCCTAATCAGCTACGACTGGGATTTTAGTTCCATTAACTTATTCATCATCTAGACATTTTCATCTTGGGGAGCTTGACTTTTGATTGTATCAGTGGTATCTTCAATTATTTAAGAGGACTTGAAATTCCCTTCCTACCTAGAAGGAAAATGCATTTTGAGCCCTGAAAATTGAACATATTGGACCAGAGTCTTTTGGATGTTTGTATGTGCAAATCCATGTTAAAAATCTCGTGCATGGCCAGAGCATAAGAATTTGCTGCTGGTGAACATGTGTGTGCATGGGGCTGACTCTATTAAGATGTCAGCTATAGGGGAATGACAGTATGCTGATGACTGGTGGCTTACTAATGCTAAATCACGCCTGAGATTCTGTTCCATGATGTCAAACATTGATTCAGTTTCCGTGGGAAGTTATGCAAATGCCAGAGCCCTTCAATGAGATCAGAAACTTAAATTGCTAGAGAAAAAAAACAAACACCAAAAACCCCCAAACAAACAAAAAAACCCCTTGCCCTCTCCTAGCAAGAAATCTTTTCAGAAAATCTTGAAGGCAGCTGCTCCAGGAAGGGGATGCATTTTGAACAGGCCCCCACAGACAGGTCGTGTAAGACCCTTTGGTGTGAGGTGGGAGCCAAATCCTTCTCTTCTGCTGCAACCTCGTCTGGTCCAGTCCAAAGCAGCAACCCACTAGTGCTACTCACTACTAAATTAGCCTTTTAACAGAAGCAGCAAGTTCTGTTACACAATGAAATGTCCCTCAGCCCAGCTCTTCTCCATACTCCTCTTCCCACAATTTACATCCAGGCAAAGCTCCTGAGAATCAGAAAGCTCCTCCCAATGGGAAAACTGGTGGCAAAAATGAACAAACTGGCATCAGCTGGGAAATGGTACCTTTCTAAACAGGGTGATGGGGCCAAGGAGTCTGGAAACCCATCTTGGTCTTTGTCCCAGGCTCTGTGGAAGCCAGTTTACTGAAAACCACCTTCCTAAGATGGTGCTGGGGAACAGTTTTAGATTATCTTCAGTCTCTGAAGAATATCCACAGAGAGAGATCAAACTGTATTAGTAGGCTCTCTAGGAAGGAGGTAGTTTATTATCGGCAAGACAAGACCTACAGCATATTTAAAAGGTGCCTTCTCTTCCAGGAAATATGTGCTCCAGTTTCAGTTCTGCAGAACATGGGTGATAGCTTTTAGCACCCATGATTTCATTGCAGGCCACAGAATTATAGATTTTTCTGGCAGAACCCCATGCTCACACTTTTGAGTGTAAATTTTCATCATTCACTTAAAAAGAAAAGCCCACATGATCGCTGAGAAGGGCTTAAGAAAGATTAAAAGCCCAGAAAATTGAAAAAACCCCACACCAACAGGCAGTGCGCTGTGATGAAGGAAAGTGCAACAGCAACAACAGTAGGAACTCCGAGGTGTTGCTTTGCTTGTTTTTCCCCCCAGACTATAAAAACTCACCCATCCCGCTGGAAAAAATCTGCCCTTTCTTGACGCATCAGCAAGAAGGGCCTTTGCACAGTGTCTGTTGCTTCCTGTAAATGATGTACCAGAAGGCACCAACACTTGGAGGACGTGAAGAAACGTACAGTTCTCTCTCCGCCTGTTGCTAGGATTCACAGCTATACCCCACAGCTTTCCAGGGCTTCAGCTCCTATTTTGGCTGTAGGAAAACAGAAAGAAACCTTGTTGCTTCCAGGCTTTCTGCATCAGGCTCAGGCAGCTCCAGTGCCAACCCTTACAATATTGCTACAGTCAGACATAAAATCTTAATGCACAATAGTGCCTTGAATCTTACATTCTTTTGAAAAAGGTGAGTCCCCAGTAGTAAATGAAATATTAAACATTATTAAATATGAAACAGCTAAACCTGGATTCCATTAAAATGAATCTTTCATAGTTTTCCTGGTTGCCTTTTTCCCTCCCTTTCCCTTCTTTTCCCAGGGAGCGCAGTGATCTTGTGAGCTTTTATGTGTCCTTTTAAAGACAGAAAAATCACAGGTAATTTGAGTCTATTCTATTCGGATTTATTTTAGCTGGAAAACAAATCAAGGCTGTGAAACTCTTGCGTGGTCGCATCTGTCTGACTGAACTATTCAGCAGCCTATATCAAAGGCTCACCTAAAGACACTCTTGTAATACCTGCTGACATGTGCCACCTATTTAGAAATCTTGTACCCAGTTACACACTCCACTTTCATTTAGAATGGCTTTAATCTTCCACCATATGCTTAAAAAAACCCTTCTTTTCTTATTACATAGGATACACTTAGAGCTGGTTTTGTTGTTCCCAAGGTTTTCTGGGAGTTAAACTGTGAAGGAGGTGAGTGCTTGTGTTGGAGCTTGGAATTGGGCATAGGAGGGAATATCTGCAAGAAAAATCTTGAAATTTTATAGGTCTGCCCTTAAATTGGCTGATCACACAAACATGACTGAGGTTATGACTACACTGATAGAACAGGGCAGTCGACAGAATAATCCATGACTCAATATTGCTGCTAAATTTCATGACTATGGTATTTTCACCTCAAAATTCATAAATATATGGTGATCTGCACAGGCTGGCTGAATGTCTGGTGCTGGAACAGACCAAAGGTGTGTCATTCTCATTACATGTATTTAAGTCCTTGCATTCAGAACTTAAGTCCTTTCTGTTATTATTAACTTCAGTATTTGAACAGGACTGGCAAAAACTTTTAAAAGGCGATGGGAAACAGAGCTCTTGGTCTTGCTAAGGGGGTACCAGAGCCTGGCTCTGTGTGAGAACATCCCCTCACTCTGGATGGTGGGGAATGCTGAAGGAAGCAGGGGCTGGTGGGCTGGTGCACATCCAGCAGATGTCTTAATTCTTGACTCTTCTGGCTGCTGCATTATGGTCTCCAAACATGCATGAATTAATCTACAGACATATTTCTGGACTGGAAGGCAGTAACTCCTAAGAAAAATGAGTTAAAATGGCAAATAAGGTAGAAACCATTAATTATTCATGACTACTGTTCCATTTTGTGCAAAAAGCCTTTCTACCTTGCTTTCCATTTTGCTTTCCTTGGGTCACTTCTGAGGCACAGCAAAGGAGATTTAAATGGTCCCCCCATCTCAGGAGCTCATGCTCATGACTCTGATGGTTCCTTTGCACCCTGCTGGGTTTCACGTCTCCCCCTCCAGGAACACAGCAAAGTGGGATCCTGCAGCAAGGTGGGAGAACTCACACTCTTCCCTGGTTCACATTGTGCCATTTCACAGTTTTCTAAAAGGACTAAATCGTATGAGGTTATTTTCTGTATTTGAACACCAATGTTTTATTTTTAGTGTGTTTCTATTTCAGCTGAGATGGCAAGAGTACCCCACCAGCAATGGCCTGACCAGAAGCATACGCTCTTGATCTGGTTTTGTAAGGGCTTTTTATGCCTTGCTGTGGCCTGACACCCTTGGGATGGAGAGCAGCAAATCCCAACTGCATTATTTATTTATTTTAATGAACTGCCTTTGGCCAGCTCACGTTTTCACCACAAAGATTTCCAATTGCCTCAGAGCACCAGAAAACATGTTGCAAACTGCTATGAAGCTTAGACACGAACATGTCAAATAAGTGATCCACATGAGAGTAGATAGACGTGACATTTAGTAATCATCTTTCTTGGACAAAATGGGGCATTGCTGTCACTTTAAGTAAATCTCAGTCAAGTTTCTGGCATTTTACCATAGGGGAAGCAAGAGGCATAATAGTAAATTTCTCTTTAAAAAATATAAAAGATCAACCTTGGGAAAAAAAATGGTTGCCACAATTTAAGGTGTAATACCTCATCCTAGCTCGGCCATCCGTTTACTTGCTGCTGATATCAATATGTCACTCCTAATGTTTACTGATGTTCACTTTATAAATGACTTTTCCTGGCTGTCAGAGTATCTGCCACCGGCATCTCTTCCCCCTCTTTGCCTCTCATCCCCTTTAATAAAGATTAATATCTTTGAGGTTAAGTAAAAAGATCAGATACTACGTAAATCACACCATAGGTCTGATATTTAAAAAAGATGAACATGTAATTGCTGAGATTATGTGGACAAATTGAGTAATTCCAAAATGAACACAGTTGGCTTTTGTGGGGTCAGTTAATATAAGTGAACATTCAAATAAATTGTATATTTTGCAGGCATTTGGGCTTCTGAAGGTTCACCCATTGAAGAATTATAGATGTTCAAAGCAAAAACTGGTGAGTTTAACTTCTACAGCTTCTCTGAAGTTTTAATATGTTTAAAAGACATGCAGAATGAGGATTCTATAAAAATATGGCACACTGACTTTCCATATTTATAGTCCACCACTGACTTCTATATTAAATGGTTTCAGTCTATGAGTCCAAACAAGATTTTTCAACCTGTCACTCCTGCAGCTCAGCCTGGTATATGAAATGCTAAACATGTTCTGGCTGCTTTGTACATCTTCCTTGACAAACACCTGGAGTAATGATTCCAGAATGAATATTTAGCTGGCAATTTTACGGATGAAGCACAAACCGGTTATTTTGGCTTTGCAATGCTAAGAGTAGTGAACACGCATTTGGCTTTTAAATGGCAGGA
Organism: Sakesphorus luctuosus; assembly: GCA_013396695.1. Taxonomy (NCBI): domain Eukaryota; kingdom Metazoa; phylum Chordata; class Aves; order Passeriformes; family Thamnophilidae; genus Sakesphorus; species Sakesphorus luctuosus. Next base: position 127,229 of record VWZD01002531.1, read on the forward strand.
TGCAACTTGGAAGACACAGTGGAGTAGATGATGGACCCTTCATATGAGCTGTGTTCCAAGTGGCTCCAGTAAGGTTTGCCTGACCAAGAACTGCAGGGTCAGACCAAAAGAGCATATCATACCTGTGGACCAAAGCTACAAAACTAGAAGTCAAACTTGGATTCATTTTTCTGACCACTGCCTTTGCTGTGTAGGTAGGATGGCCTTGTGGTTAAGAGTGGAAGATACAAGATTCATGGTCCAATTTAGAGAGTTTCCTGCAGACCTCCCAGCCAGATTATATGGGTCAGATCTGATAAAGCAGATAACACCTCAAAAGGGACTTCACATCTTCTTCCTGATCTAGTAACCTGAAATCCTTCTCTTTTTGGCACTCCAGCTTTGGGTGTTAGAACTCTCTGGTATCTGCAGCTGTAATTCTGTGTGTCCTCAGATTTACGGCAGTTTTGATGTGGCTGAGCCACTCAGTTTGTAGTTTGTACATCTGATCCATTGGGAACTTGCACACAGAGGCTCTTTCACTCTCTTCCAGGCACTGTCCATTGGGATTTCTCTGAGAGTGGTGGAGACCAAGCACAGGGCACCAGAGACCCAGGTCCTGTGCTGTCTAGGAGACCCAGACCCCCTTCCCTGTATGGGGCAGCATCTTCTTCTGTAGGTTGTGGATATTTTGGACATGTGTGGTATTGACCTGGCTTCTGTCCATCCTGCCTCCTCAAGAAGCATCCTTGGAAATGAAGAAAAACCTCAGGACACACTGGATCGGGAATGGAGTATGAAAACAGTTGTGGCTTTGATGAAGACCCCTCTTTAGCAATGGAGCATTTTGTTTCTGTTTTGTGCTTTATCCATAAGCAGTTTGAGGTAAATTGTTAGATTTAAGCCTCAAACTCTGAGTACAACCCTCCCCCTGGTGCCAAAGGTGACATCCCTGTCAGTGCCCATCCTACAGCCTCCTCCTTGAGCAGGTATGTTTTGCTGTGTTGAGCTCAAACTCAGGGATAACTGCAGTTCCCTGACTCCACAGGGATGGGACCGTTTGAGAGGCAGATCTCATGCAAAGGGCACTTGATGGTGTTCTTTAGTATCACAGAAAAGTTCCAAATATTGGCAAGCTGCAAAAAAAATCCCTGAAAAAAAACCCCTCAAACCAAACCAAACCAACAAATAAGAAGTAGGTACCAAAAGCTGATTCCTAAAGTGAGACTTCTGTGTGTAATTCCTTTCCAGTGCATCAACAAAACTATTGTGCTCAGAAGATGACTCTGAAACTGCCTTTTGTTGTATTTTGTATGAAGTTGGATTTTCTATCTGCAATAAAAACCAGGTGATTTTATTACTAGGGACTAGATTGTTTTATGATAAAAGCAAAGACCCTCCAACTCACATCTTAGCAATCATATTACAAATAAAAAATACCTCTAAACATTCCAGGAATATTATAATATGTCCTAAAACCAACTTAGCTTTGACTCACACAGAGTGCTATTTGCACTATTTCACTGTAAACAGTGTTTTTCTTACACATAAATTGTTTCTTTCAACTATAACTAACTTGATTCTCCATGTAGCAGGATCTGAGACAAGTAAACCATGAAGAAATTTTACACTGCAGACTGCAGCAAGCAGAGGTCTCTCTAGCAAAGGCATTATTTTACAAAATGATGGATGTGCATATTTATTTGCTCTGTGACTTCCACGTCAGGTTTGTCATATTTCCTCAAATTACTAGTTAAACCAAGGTTTTGTGTTTTGTTTTGGTTTTGTTTTTGCCAAAGCCTGCAGGCTCAATATACCTTATAAAAATCAAGCTGTAATTTATCTGCTCCATAGATCATGTGTAACAATAATCACTCTGGAGCCTGTGCCGGGTTCGGATGTCTGGCTTTGTTGGAAGAGATGTATGAAGTGAACAAAAAGCTTCCTGATTTTCATACTCTGTAATAAACCTGAAACATGGAGAGAAGCGAAACACATATTTAAATTAAACTGAGGAATCATGACAAAGAAGGAGCACAGAGAAATACACGCACACACAGACACATATTACACAATGACACAGTATTATTTCTCTTACCAGATGGACCTCCACAAGTTCTGTACAGTCGATGCCTCATACAAACAGCAATCAAAGCAGTGAAACAATTTTCATCCCGAACTGGGAGTCATCAGAACAGTGAGTTGTCAACTTGCATTTTGCAGGGACATAAAAACGTGGGGACCCCTAAATGGGTTTATATTCACAGGCGCTACCCACAATGGCTGAGTGCTGCTTCACACTAAATTCACTGCTCAGTGTTAGTGCACATATGGGTTATTTTGGAAAGGCCATGAGAAAACCTTAGAATTTTTTCGTAGAACTTTGCAATATCAATAATAATAATAAAAGGATAAAAATATTAGATGACCAGTATAACCATATACAAATGGGTAGATTTTCACAGCTTTGATCACTCCACACCCACATAAACCTCTGGGAGGGCAGGCACAAGATTAATATATTGAAATAATTTTTATTGCCCTGAGTGGACAGTTCCTCCTACAGCAAAACTGCCTTTTGCAAGGCATTGCTCTCCCCATATTGTTTATCACAACTCAAAAAGAGTACATGATTCATCTTGCACCTCCCCATCTGGGGCTGGGGAGCAGGCGCCAGGCACTGTGTGGAGGCTCCTGCCAGGGCCACGCTGTCCTTTGTCACCGCAAGGGTTAATCAGCAGTGCAGCTCTGTCACCACCGGGGCCCCAAGGAAGCCAAGCACTGGGAAAAGATTTCTGGTCCACTGGCCATAGGAACACAGAGCTGCAGCAAGGCCCTGGCATTAGGAGCAGAATGTAATTTTAAAATTAATTAATTCTCTGCAATTGCACTTAGTGGGAGAGCTGCAGCCCCGCTCTGGCTGGGGAGGGGGGTACTGGTACCTCCTCTGCTCTCCAGATAGTGCTGTGCCTGGGTCTGGATGGATAAAACACATCTAGGGAGGTGCTTCCAAAAGGCCAAGATCTGTTTAGTCTGCAGACTGAGTTACAGGGCAAATCTGATTCTGCCTCCAGCTCCACAGTCTCTCTTGCCATTTTTTTTTTTTTAAAAACTCCTAAATTGCAATGGCATCTTCATTAAGAGATCCAACAGAAGCCTGGAAGAAGAGATTAGCACATACCAGAGTGACAGGGCTGCTGGGAAGGGGAAAAAATAGACAACATCAGTGCAATGTACCATTAAAAGTATGGAGTGACAGATGACAGTTGGTCTGTGATGGGGTGATTCAGCTAAATGGTAAACAGAAGGGCAAATTCTGATCTCGCTTATGCCAACATAAACCTTGGGCTGCAGAGGAGCTGCTTTGCGTCTCTAGGACCAGAGTGGAGCCCATAAAAGCTGTGACTCAGCCAGATAATCTCTGACAACTGTTAGCGCCGTGGTAAATATGGCAACGTGGCAGGCTGGAAAAGGGGCTAAAAAAAGTTTCACTTCCACACTTCCAAAATGAACTGTTCCAGAGATTTTTGTCTCCAAACAACAGTTAAAATCTTGATAGTAATAATAGAAGTGCTTAAGAAATATTGAGTTAAAACATATTTTTGTTGGGTTGGGTTTTTTTTCAGGTTGGATGAAATATTTTGATTAAGGCCAAATTAATGAAGTTGCTGAGCCAATGAGTGGAAAAGTCAATTATCCCCACAACTCCAGTCCCTCTGCAGTGGACCTGATGGACTCTTTACACAACCATCAATGGTGATGTGGTGGACAGACATTAACTCATGTCTGTAGGAGATAGACAAGGAAAAGCTTTTAAAAGAGGAAATTTGCTAAGAAAATCTTTAACATTTGTTTTTGCTTCAAAAACACATCTTCAAAAGAAAGGATCCCTTCTAAAACATATGTTCCATCCCTGTGTGGGCAGGCGTGGAAACACTAACGTGGGACTGAACAAACTGCAAATTAGAGCTCAAGTCTTATGGAAGCCAAAGTTAAACTCTCCCATCTTGCTGCTGAGGTTTCCTCGTGATAAAGCTGCTTCTCCCTGGTATTAGCACTGAGATGTCTGAACTCACAGGGATGGATTTGGCCTGTCCTGCCTCCTGGATGCCTGAACCCTCTTGTCTCTTCACCCTATAGCACCATCTGGCACCACACTTTTTGTGTTTGGTAAATGACAACCCTACAAACTAAGGGGATGTGAATGTTTGTTGCATTGCTTTGCTGATTAAAAGAATTAATTCCCTTTTTTTCTGCCTGTGGTTTCACTTTGTGAGGTGTTGGTGTTTTAACTTCAGTCCACACAGTGCCTGGTTTCACCAGCAAGCTACTGCGCTGTCTCCAGAACTAAAAATAAGCCATTTCTGATGGAAAATGTTCCATTTCTTGTATTTCAGAGGGTCTGAAAGGCAGATATTCATAGAGGACTGAAGCTCTGCAATTTGTCTCTGGAGTCCCTGGAGTAGGTGGGAAAGGCCATGAGAAGGCTCCATCCCATGGGGGAGGCCACCACAGCAGCTGCATCACCCTCCAAGGCTTCAGGAAATCGAGAATCACCCAGCGCCGTTCTAAGATGTGAGGAAAAGTTTTTGTATTAAGCAGAATTACTTCCTCCTGTGAGCCTGACTCAAGGTGGCAGTGATAATGGGTCTAGGAAATAATGCAACTCATATAAGAAAGCTACCAAAAATATATGGATTGTGGAATTACTCTTTGCTGAGAAGGGAATTCAGATTTTATTCCTTTTATTGCGTTTTATTTCTTGTGTCATTACAGCAAACACAAGCAGATTATTCCCCAGCCACAAAAACAGTTGCAGTGAAATGCTGCAGTTGAAAAGAACAAAACAGGCAACAGTTCAACATTCTCAGTTAAGATAATTATGATAATATTAATGGATATTAATTTCTGTTTATTTTGCAAATATTAGGGAACTAGTTTTCAAATTCACACCTCACCAAATGGTTTACAACAATGATTTGTTTCATTAATTTTATCAGCTGCATCCCTTGTTTTTTTATAGCATGTTCTTAGCTGAGAGACATTAATCTGTGATAGAGCATCCTGAGAGCCTGTGCAGAGGATCCAAGCTGATAAATGTTGGTGTATAGGCTGCCCACCACTGTCATTTTTTCAATTTGCAATGTAGTTGGGGCACATAATACGTATCTGGGGTTTTTATTTTTATTTTGCAGAAGCCTTGAAAATTTCCTGTGCATATTTTCTCACTGTTTTTACATACATATGAGCCCTCAACATTCAAATGTCAAATTGTGTGTGATATGGGTTAGGTAATAAACCCTATGGCATTTTTTTAGAATACCTATAAAAATAACTAGCACAGTTTAAAGTCACATCTTCGTCAAATATTCAGTGTAGAATTGGGTTTTAGCTGATTTCAGTATCTACTATTTCTGAGTTTCTCACTAATAAATACAAAATGCTAATGGAAAGTGAACAGGAAAATATTCTGCATATGCTAAGTTGACCTTATATTCAAAATACAAAAATGCTTGTGCCACGTGTTTGGTTGGTTAAGAAGAATAAAGTGGGTTAATTCTTACACCTGGATGAAAAAGAGAACATTGCACACATTTTTATTTAAAATACTTTCCTTAAAATCTCAAGGTTTAGAAAATGTCATGGCCTGCTCTGTAATGGCAAGAGCAGAGATGGGAAGCTGACAATAAATTGTGATTTTGACTTTGATTCATTGTCCCTGCCTGTTTCTGGAGGATATTCTGCTCCCGAGTGCTGCAGTTTTCCCCTGGTGCCCCTCTGCCCATGGCAGGGAATGTGGGTGGGCAGCTGGCCCAGGGGAGCAGAGGCAGGTGCCCTCCAGTTCAGCTCCAGTCCAGTTATGTCTGGCACAAATATCATGTAACACTCGTGCCAGTAGCTTTGCAGGCCATAATCAGATGGTTGCATACATTGTCACACCTCCCAGGTGATAAACTCCTCCCCAAAAGGAGTGTGTAAAGCCAAGGCAGGGCTGGAGGTCTGTAGAACCTTCCTCCAGCTAAGGGCAAGCCCAGGGTGAGGGTTGTACAGGCTGAGTGAAACACCAAATGGCTTTTTCTCTGCTCCTCCCTGTCAGTTTGCTGTGAATGTTCCACCGGATGCTGAATTCCTCTGCTAAACACTGGAGATGGAGCTAAAATTCAGGTCTTGTGATTGGACCTTGCTGTACTGTGCTGGGTCTGGTGTGTGGAGAGCACCTCCAGCAGGGAACCAGTGCGGGAATGGCAGTGGTGAAACGCTACAATAAAAAATGGGTGCTGGAACATTCCCTTCCCTCCTCCTGGGTGGCTGGAAAAATTTCTTTATCCTTTTAAATGTAACTCAGTAACAGAAAAAACCAGTTAACCAGATCCTGACTCACCCCTTGGCTTGCTTAAACTCCAGTGTTGTGGAGTTAACCCATGACACGTGTCAGTTTACCTTCATGTCTTCCTCCAGAGTAGAGAGAGAATCCTATTTTTCATATTTCTTTCCCTGGACCTTGACCAGCTGAATAGAGGTCAAATATGTCAAGCTGGGTCTAAACTACAGGAAAAAAATGAGCTCTATTTCAACCTTTTCTTCGAGCAGAGTGACAATATAATTCATGTTTATATTCCTGTCTTTGCCATTGTCCTGCTGTTTGACCTTGGAGAAGTCACTTCATCTTTTTGGACCTTCATTTCTCCTCCAGCTCGTACCTTTTATCTCTAGACTAATATGGGGCAAACCCAGATAAATATCTATGGGGCAAAACATGGTTTACACTGTGCATTTGCATTGCTACTCCACAGTTCTTCCATCCCATGGACATGATGACTCAGGAAGAAGTTAAAGGAAAATAGTATCAGCACAAATTCCAAGTATGGGATAAATGTAAAGCAACGTGCTGTCACCATACATGCACAGGGGCAGTGTGTTTTCCATATTCCCTGCGTGTTTAAGACAACTCAGAAGAATTTGTTCCCAGCCACCCAAATTAGCAGGCAGCAATTTGATGCAGAGCAGCTCCGTGCCCACCAGTTCTGATATGCAGCAGGAAAAGCCAAACACTCACGCTGAACTCAATTCCTTCAGACTGTATCAGGAACTGAGCAAATGTGAAATGCCTTCATTTGAGCAAAGCTCACATTTTTGTGGTGGCTGTCTTCAGATCTAATTTCAGGATCCAAACACTCCGATTTTCCCATGAGAATATGCTCGAACATCACTTGACTGCTATCTTCTCTCTTGCTGCAGAGCTGGGAAGTCATCATGGCTGATGAAGAATCATTATAAAGTTGACAATTTGCCCTGTCCCTTCAAAAAATCTCTGCAGAGCTTTGTTCCTTTCAGCCCACACTGACTCTCATCAGAAGCCTTCCCTGCTGCTCGAAAGAAACCTAAAATTTCCCAACTGCAGGATTAAACCCATCTTCGCCCCCTCCAAACAAACAAATAACAAAAGAGGGGAGAAATTATCTCTACAGTAGGGAGATAAATGTAAAGAGCTTATATGTTAATCATTAGCAGAAAAAAATCTCAACTGAAATCAGAAGGAAAGAAAAGAAGAGATAAAGGAGGAATAGGGGCACTGGGAAAAAAGAAAAAAAGAAAAAGCAAGAGCAGGAAATACAAAGTGTCACTGCCAAGAGTGTTATTTCTCTGCTGTACGAGTGGCCAGAGCCTTGTCCAGACTGGGGAACTGGATTATTCAACTTTTTAACTACCAGCAGCTCCTGCAGTGAGTCCTCTGTGTCCGAGCTCTCCTTCACCCCGTTGGGTGGGGGCCACCCACCCTCTGTCCCCTCTGTCACCCTGCAGAGCCTTGCAGGAATGCTGAGGGCTGGGAAGGAGGGAGGAAGGGCAGCCCAAACCCAGCAACCCCCTGTGCTCTGCCAGCGCGTGATGTCCCTTATACCCATCACTTATTCAGGCATCCGTTTCTCCCCATAATGACTATTTGTAAAATAAAAGCAAATTTATTTGTTTTTATTTTTAGTTTGGGTTTTTGCTTTTGTTTTTGGTGGGGTTTTTTTGGGTATCCCTGGTCTGGAAGGAGTTAAAATCATTATCTCCTCGATGTCCACCGCAGCACCACATCCCTGCTGAGCTCCATCAGAGCTGCTGGGGCAGTGGCAGCGATGACTTCACCTCGGTGCGTTGCAGCATCGCACGGTGCCCAACTGCTGGAGTTTGCTAATTTGTGTGTTTTCACTCGAGGCCTGCTGATTCAATCATTTTAAAGATGCCCATTTCTTCCAAGCCAGGGATTTTATGACTCTAAGGATTAGAAGCTGTTATCCCAACAAACCCTGGAGCTCTATATATTCTGATTTTATGGTAAGCTTCACTAATAAACTGTTTAAAACATATGCTAATTGTGTTTATTGTATTCTTTAATTATCATATGTATCATTAAAGATGTACTATCCCGTTTGGAATCCTAATACCTAATGCCCTCTTTTTTTTTTTTTTTTGTACCATTGCTCAGTACTGCATTACTTAAAAAAAAAGAGAGAGGAAATATATGTATATATTTTAATAAGGAAGCTTATTTTCAATTTTCATTGTCTATTTAAAAGTAGAATTTTTGAATGCAATTTGAAATCTTTCTCCTGAAGAAAGGCAGGCAGGGAACGACATAACAAAACATGGCATTCCATCTCTGTGCATTTTATTCCTTAATTCATTTTTTACATAGGCCTCCCTAACGTCTATTATGCTTAGTTTTCTGTTTTCAGACTGCTCGAAATGATAATTTGCCCAGCCGAGATGGGTTACAAAAGATCAGAATAATTGTCCCCCCATTTTCGTTATATCTCATTATTCTTATCATACATACACACACTCACACACGCCCCAGCACATGCATAATAAGTAAGTGTATTATGTATATATACACACACCCATCTATATGTATGTATATTCACACTTATTCTTGTGCCAATTTTTTCCCAATTAATTAAGAGTAGTTTTTCCAAAATAGAGATACCTGCCATGCAAGCTGTGTGTGAGCAATTTTCACTATTTTGAAGACTGATCTTGATCCTGAATGCAGTTTTATCCTGTTGCTTTAAAATGAGGGCTCCCCTGCATAATAAAATCCTCATATTTACCATTCAGGATATATCCCCCTCTCCTGACCTGCTCCTGACAGCCAGACAATGTCTCCCAGCCCTGGTCACTATTCATTGCAGTGGTCTGCCCTCATTTTTTTTACTGTTTTTATTTTATTATATTCATTCTTATTTTTGTTTTCACCTGGGAAAATGAATTGGCATTAACACGGGGGCGTTTTGCTCACTGCTCAAAGAGAAAACAGCAATAAAAAAATCCCAGCATTTTTCAGCTGCGCAAGTCAGGGGACGGGGAGGAAGACGCATGTGCAGCGAGGTCGGTCCTTGGTCATCAATATTGCAGATGAGAATAATAAATATGTGCAGACACACACCAGCAAAATGTGGGCAAACACATTTATCACGGGCTCCTTCTCCCTTTCCACGCTCATGTGCTGCAGCCCAGACCTTAAAATTCTTTTTTCCCCCCTATATTTGAGGGATATCCTGGGAAAAACACATCCCAAGAGGGAGTTGTGTTTTGATGAAAAAGAATGAAGCTACTGGGCTGCTTCACTGCTGCTGTAGCAAAGAGCTTGCTCTCAGGAATTTATCAATCAGAATTTTTTTATTTTAGTTGGTGAAGAATGTCTCCTTTAGGTACCAGATGTTAATGTCACCTCATGAATGAAACTGCTTCTGCAAATTGAATAATGTCATTTGCATTCGCTCATTCTAAATAACATTGAAAAGTGGCAAATCTTCTTGTGTTAAAGTTAAAAATCCTATTTCCAGGCAAGAGAGACTCTGCTTGGGTATCCAAGCGATGGTAAAACAATGAGATTTGGATTCTGATATAGGTATTTAATAAACCTGTTAAGTAAGTGTAGCATTGGGCCAAAAATATTTAAAACTCACATAATTTTGGTTCCTAAACAGTGGCAACCAACAGCCTACAGAACTCACATCACATAGTACAGAACTTAATGTTGGATCAGACTCTATTTACAGGGGTGCTGGGTGAGTTTGGGATAAGCTGCCTGCATATGTGTTGCAACATTTCACTTGCTGGGATCCCTGAGAACAGCATTATTCGTTTGTTTTGTCTTTTTGGAGATGTAGCCTGCTGTTGGTTTGACATCCCAGCCACAGGTGTGCTTGAACCTGCAGGAAGAAAGAGCTGATTGTATCCTGTCAAAACAAACCCACTGTGGTTGGAGACATCTCAGCCGTGTGCAGCCCATGGCTGGTTTTACCCTGGATTCTGTGGGGGTGATATTTGGGGTGTTGGCGTGTCTCGGGTGCTGGGGGAGCACATCCCCTGCCTGCCCCAGCCCAGCCAGTGCAGCTCTGCCCTTGCTGCAGCCCCTGGAAATGATCATTTTGCACAACCCCACACAAATTAAAGCATTGCCCTCTCTCCCTATTATACTAATGGATTTTATGCTACTTTTTAAATTACACTGTTTTCAAACAGGAATACATTTGAATGTCAGACTCTAATACCCAAATATAAATGTCAAGACCTCTGTACATCTCTGGCATGTAAGAACTAATTTAATCATCTCACTGAAGCAATTTCAGTTCAGACAATCACTTTGTTCGAGTGGAAGGGTTATGAAGAGGGTGCACAGTCGCAGGAGAGTGTTTACACACTATTTAGGGCCACGCTTTTTTATGAAAAGAAAACAAAGATGTGCATTTGCTCAGGAGTGGAAATTCCCAGCCCCTGCCCAGCTGAGGGCAACTGAGGCAATCGTACCTCTGGTTTAGAAAAATGATGTGTGGCACCAAAGAATATTAATTATTGGGGAAAAAAGGCAGAAAGAAAAGTGATGTAAAATAATTTTTTTTTTGCCCTGTGATTGGAGAAATAAAAAGGACAATCTTGTGAAATCCAGTCTGCCTGGCCAGCGTGTGCTGCTGGGCTCCCGAGTGGGTGATCCCGCCGGCTGCACACACGGATAACGCAAAGGCGGGAGCAAAACCAGCAACAGTTTTGCATATGGACTGTGGGTCTCCTGCTTCTAAAATTCAGCTTAGAAGGTTTCGTTCCTCCCTTTTACATATGGCATTTAAAAAAAGGCGAAGGCAGATTTTTTCCGAAGGGTAACTGCTAAACAGGACTAGCAGAAGGAGCTTATTCCTTACGTGGGCCAGCAACCCACAGCAGTCATGGTACTCAACCTTAACCCATGGCTTCAATCTGTCCTAGGAGGGAGGGAAGTTCTGGGGAGGGAAGTTCTTCCTAAATATCAGGGGTAGTTCAGTCTGGTTCCGGGTCATTGCTGTGCAAAGACTCTGATCAGCAGGAGGACAGCGATTGTAGGGGAAAGAACAAGGAACATCAAGCTCCTTTCTCAGGTTTCTGAAGGATCAGGGAGGCTTGTAAGGAACCAGCATAGTCAAAGAAAGATGGGAAAGAGCAAGGGGAAGGGTGGATTAGGGCCTGGAGGCATAAGGAATGGGATCACAGAGTGACTACAAGGATGGTTAGGGACTGCAGAGTTAATAAATGAAAGAAAGGCATCAATCCAGCCAGTTGGTGTGTGTAGGGAATGCTTGACGATGTCCTTTCCCTGAGCGTGCCATCACCTCCTGAGCTGCAGCCTGGCACAGTCTGCTCACGAGCTGATCCAGTTCCTGATGAAGTTGTTGGGAATAAGCATGGATTCAGTGCTGATTGCACTTGCCTGCCTTGAATTTAAAGCTTTCAGCCCTAATTCTGTCTTCACAACAAGCAGGATTAAAAAGTTTGAACTGAAATAATTTTGCTGCTCTATCATGCATCCCCAAACAAAACAAACTAGGAGAATAATGAGGAGAGCAATCCATTTTGGAGGGCTTTGGTGAAAGAGGCTTAATTTGTTGGGTTACTTGTTACAATTAGATGCAGTATAGATGATATCAAATTATATTAATAGCTCTAACATTTTCTAAGTGTTGGTATGAAAACTGCCCAGCCTTGATAATGAAAACATGCGCAGGCGAGCTTTGTAAAACAATCAAAAATCAATCCCGTGTGTCAAGTTGAACATATCAATGAGACAGTTTGCAGTCAGAGGGTTTTCTTATGAAGTGCTGTCAACAGTCAATGCTACACTTGTCTGATCCGTCCAGCTCCGCTAAGTGGAAAGATTTCTCTTTATATTAACCCAATAGAAGGGAAAGGAAACCCAGGAAAATGTAAGCCACAGTAATTCATCTCAAGTATCCTGGAGGACAATTAGTAACAAAGGCTAGCGGTGGTAAGCCTGCTCTTTGGTGGGGTTTGGAGATCCAGGGCTGTAATTATTGAGCCATCCTGCTGAATAGCACAATCAATGCTTGACGGCTGCGTGGCAGCGCCGGTGCGGCGGCTCGAGCTCTTGTGTAAATGAAACGTCAGGCTGGGGGAAAAGGGGCCATTGTGTTTACCCGCGCCCGGATTAGCTTTTAGAGAACAATGAATTTTCAATCGACGCAAGACATTTTAATGGTGTTGTCGGGATCTTTCTTAATAGGAGGTTCGTGAGATGCAAAAGGAGGGGGAAAGGCTGGTGGGAAGGATGGATTCTGCCCGCTCCGTGGGGTGCGACATCCAGGCCCACTTCCCAATGGGAAGGCTTGTCCCGACTGGATCGAGGTCCTTGGGGTTGGCAGCAGCCACCCAGGATCAGAGCAGGGGGACCACAGTGCAGTCCTGCCAGGCTTCACGACTGGCTGGGCAAGGAACATCTTTCTGCACCTGACTATGCATTTTTCCACCCAAAGGTCCTTAAATCTCCTTCTTTTTGCTCCCTGGAGCATGGATCTTCCTGATTTATAACCTCAGGGTTTGTCCCTTTCCATCTTCCATAGCATTTTCACTCTTTCTCTCCTTCTTTCTCAAAATTAAGCTTCTCCCCTGCAACATCAAGCTCAAATCCCTCTAAATTCCTGTCTAGCTTCTCACAGACACATCTCTATTCTTGTCATGCCTTCCTTCCTTCTTTCACAGCAGAAATATTTATCAAACTGTTCTTCAAACCTGCCCGTAGCTTCACTTCTCCCTTTAGTTTTCCCAGCACTGCTCCTTATATTGCAAAATCATCTCTTCCTCCGTGCACTGAATGAACATTCCAGCTCCAGCCATGGATGTTCTGGGAGAGTTCTTTGAGGGTGTGTCTGGAGATGAGGGACTCAGCCAGATTATTGTGATTATTCAAAGGTATTGTCTAATCCTGTTTTCTCACCAACTGAAAACATTACAGGCCCAGACACAGCCAGGGAGGGGACAGGTATCCCAGTGCCTCCCTTCCAGCCACATGCCAGAGGAGCAAACTTGCACTGGCAGTGCACATATGAAAATTTACCTTTTTGCCCATGTGCAGACTGTAATGCTCATCCCTTCAAGAATATTGAGAGAAATAAATCCCTGTAGAAAAAACATTACATTATACCTGCTTTTACTGCAGGATGTCAAACCACCCCAGTGAATGAAGCAGCCCTGGCTCTGCTAAGCCTGGAAAAGACAAGTGACCCCAGGAACATCCAAAGGCATACCCAAAGGCTTAGGGAATGCACTTTTTTTCTTTATTCAGGCCTCATTCAAACACATTTTTGCAGCCAACCGGTACACCATTAATCCCTCCATAAGGAGATGATTCCCACCCTACCCAGACCCCTCCAACACCATGATGTCTGATTTTTGCCACTAAACTCAGAGCATTTAGTCCCATATTTCTTCCTCCAGCCACGGCACCTGCTCAGCCACAGAGCAAACCCAGGCTGGAGGTCTGTAAGCTGCTCGGGGCAGGCACGGAGTTTACCTGTAAACCACCACCACACACCTCCTCAATGGAAGGCAAACTCCGCAGATGTAATTGATTAGTAACTATCAACTAATTACAGGGTAATCACATGATTATTTTTGCTTTGCAAACTGAATAGTTGCCATGAGATTGAATAATTGTGCGGAGCAATTTTACACGGAGGCACATACGAAAGCTGAGTAAATCCAGACAGCCTCAAGGCTGCACAGAGCAGGGAGGGTGATTTTATTCCTGTCACTGTGTTAGTCCAGTGTGTACATCAGTGCATCGTGTGCTTCTAAAGGGATGTTTTGATCCTATGCTCTAAAGTAGAACTGAAAGATAAGAAATTGCTCTACCAGCACTACTAGAATTAAATAAAAGCCCTAAAACCTTAAGCAAGGCAGTATCTTTGCAGGTCTGCCAGCCCAAAGGGAAAATGCAATGCTTCAGTCCTTCGGAGGAGGATTTGGGCTGCTCATCTCCCAGGAAGGCGAGAAGGAGAGGCAGAGGCAGGGACACACTGCAGGAGCACATGCTAGTTAACCTAAGGAACTTGTTTGCCTGCAGCCCACGTAGCCACTGAAGCCACAGCCGCACCTGCAATCGAGTGCAAAACATCTCACTCCCCTCCCAAAGCCTCGTCACAGAACATGGAGATGGTGGTTGGAATAATTTGTCCCTTTGTAGCTTAGTAAAATTTTCGTATTGGCAGGAGATTCTGTCAAATCCCAGCAATGCAACCCCCATATTTCCCCTGATGGGCTGAACACTGTACCAGTAGGCAACTGAAGACATTATTTTCTCTGTTGGCAGTGTGATTTGAAAGGCGCTGGAGTCTCTGAATATCTCTTAGACGATTAAATATTTCAAGCCATTTTCAATGTCACTTATCCAGATTAATCAAATATTGAAGAGATGGGGTTAAAGCTGGAAGACTCGTTCTCTTTGGCCTCTCAGTATTGTGGGATAAAGGCTCCCACACAAGAGGCCTGTATTTTCTAAGTTTAATGGATGCACGAATGCTTCCCTTGCCAGGGAATCCTAAACCTTTCTAAAGCTTCCTACATCTCAGGATTCCTGCAAAAAAACATTGGAACTATTAAAATAGGACCAACTGGGGAAAAACCCCACACTTCAGTGATTCAGAAAAAATCATATAAAGAACCAACATACGTCTGAATTACCCAAATGCCTGTAATGCCTGTATTAATTTCAGTTTGGCATTAGAAGACACATTTCTATATGAGCCAAGAGCCAGCAGAACGTACATGGGAATATTTTTAGGTTTTGTCTAAGAAAAATTAATACAGGAAACAAATGCCATAAGCACATTCATGAATGTACAGGAGGATGGTTTGGATCCTCAGCTGATGGAGATACAGGGATTTACCCCAGCTGAGGCTTCAGCTCAGTCTAGGAAAATACTGTTGGTGTCAAGTGGCCAGGAAGGATGAAAGTCTCATTGTATTTCTTTATGAAATAAAGAAGGAAACATAGCAGAACATATCTATAAGGCCACACTGCCATTAAAGGGTTTGGGTGCAAGAAAAACAACTCCAGCTTCACTCTTGCATTCTGGTATTGACTCTAATGTGCTCAGAAGCTCCATTGGAGGCTCAGCCCAAGGCCCCAAATGAGCTAAACAATGTTTCTGTGCATGAAAAAAACTCTCTCAGAATGAGTTACCTTGGCTTTTACAATGAGCTACATGTACTCACAGCCTGATTTAAAGGGAAAAACATGGAAAACCCCCAATTCACTGCTAGCAGGAATGTTTTGTCTTCCAGAAGACAATCTATTGGTAATGTTGCATCTGCAATTAATTTTGAGTGGAACTGAAAGCTCCTACACACCCACTGATCTGACTTTGGAAGAGCAGAGACACTTTGCAATCATTTTCATAATGCCCTTTGCTACTCCCACATCGTGTATTTCAGGGGGCACCAGCACAGCTTTCTTTAGTTTCCAGGTGTAGATTTTTGTCACTGGAAAATATATGTATCATGCAAACCCTTTTTTTTTAATGTCTCTGGTTTTGAAAATCCCAGTGGTTAAACTAAGAACTGTGTTAGAAGTAGAAAGGAAATGTTGAAAGCTGTGAGAAAAAAAAAAAAGAGGAAAAATCAGGGTCACCTGGTTACAGTCAGACAAAAGCCACATTTCAAAAGTGTACCCTGTAATTTAGTCAAAATGGAAAGGACAGGAAAAAGGTCAATATTGTTTTAAATGAGACTAACAGCTTCCTTTATGTAATGGATGAACTCCAGTGTGTTTCCGGATGATTGGCAATTTAGCTGCTCAGGGAAAAAAAAGGTTAAACTTATCAGCACACAAAAGTGCCAGCAATTTATTTCTGTCACTTTCCTACAAATTAACCTATTTTAAGGCATTCTGAACCTCATCAGCAAACCCAGGTGTGGCTGGGAATGAGGGTCACCACCAGGTCCATGTGCACAGGGAAAATGTGACAGCAGCCCTGGGGAGGCAGCAGCCACACAAAGGAGCTCTTGGGATGGAGGGTGAACCTGATGAGGAAAGGGTTTATATTTACACAAAGTAAATAAATACTCAGTGGTTTCCCAAATGAGTGAGGTTTGCTCAGCCTGAGCACTAACGTGGATGCTCTGCATCCGTCTGCCAGAGGGAAGGTGTAAGGGATGGATGCTCCAGGGGTATGAGCTTACAGAGTTCTGCTACATCAAAAAACATTTATTGGCCTGGGTCCTGCCCTGCCCAACCCCTGGCTTTGAAATGCAAAGAATATGGACAAGCAGAGAAAAAAACAGCTCTAACCCCATCCCTTCACACACCTTTGCTCACCCAGCCTGAAGGAAACCCTGTCATATGGTAGAACTGGGTTTCTTAGGCTGTAATCTCTGGATACAGCACAGAGAAAACACCCTCTTTGCAGCTGCAGCATCAGTCTGCTCTGCTGTCTGTCTGTCCATGGTGCTGAAGGCAGTTACAGCTCTGAGGACAACATAAGCTTGGAGTCCCGCCAGCAGTGACAGTCCCAAGCAGAGGGGTGGCACACAGCTTCAGGATGTGCCCAGGCAGGGAGGTTTCCCATCAGCTTATTCTTTCATGGAGGAGCTATTGATCAATCTCCACTGATTTTCCCCATGAGGTTGGCTTGCCTCTGTGCTGCATCCTTCACTGGCGGAGTGTCTCAGTGCAAGGACAAAGTGGGACTGAGGAGGGCCTGGGAGAGAGATGGGGAAAGCTCATGGTGTCACAGCTCCGTGGGAATGGGATGGGAAAGTTGTAGAAATGTTATGGATGGAGGCAGGGAGGGGGCTGAGCAGGAGGGCGGGTCAAACGCACCTCTGAGAGCCCCTGAAAGGTCCACATCCCCACAGCAGGGAAGAATAAAACAGCGCAGAAAAGTAACTTTTTTTTAATCAGTTTATCTGAGAGATACGGGCTTCTGCTACAGACACCATCTTAAAGGAGACCTTGAGTGCTAACATTTTCAAACAACAGTTGGTCTTTCCTTTCCATGCTAATTACAGCCTTTCTAAAATCCCAGGGCAGGGCCTCCCCTCATCCCGTGTGCACCAGGGCTGGACAAGGCTCTCCCACACAGCACACTGCAATTTCAGCAGAAAATAGCATAATTAATTTAAACATAATAGCTACAATTTCCAAGATTACCAATGTGAAAATCTAGTGAATTGAGTTTCCTGCACCATTCATGGCCATAAGTTTCCAAGTCTTTCCTCCATGGTGAGGTGCTCAGTGATCCGAAATTCTGGTATTTTTACCTGGTGCTGCCTCTCAAAGGGGACATTAATGGCTTTGATCTAAATCACTGAGACTCAGAGTTGATAATGCTTTTAACCAAAGCAGTGGCTCTCCCTTTAAATCACACTGTGTAGATAAAGCAGCATCTTTCAATATCTGGATATTTTTTAGTGTCGATTTTAAATACAAGGATGCTTGACTGGCTGTTCTGCACTGTAACAAAGCTCTTAACGATTGCTCCAGACACATCCACAGGTGAATCTGCCAGTGAGTTAATCAGCAGAAGATGCTTGACACAGTGATATTTTGATCTTTTGGATTTCTGTGAATGCTTATGGGCTCTTTTTTTCCTTCTCTAACTACTTAAAACATCATCAGTGGGTCTCCTTCATACCCAGATTACTCTACAGCTTAACACTGACCAAGAGCAAAATGCTGACCTCAAATTAACAGCAAAGATAAGACCCTTGTAAAACTTAGAGTATGATTTCAATTCAGACCATTAAAATATTTCAATGACTTCTGCTTGATCCTTAATGCTTCTGTTCTTGAATATCTGAAATACCTGTTTTAATCTGCTGGAGACATCATTATTTCTGCCATTACCCCTTGTGATACAGCTCTTACTCTCATGATTCCTCCTATAGATGATCAGGAAAAACAGTGAAAATGTGAGTTATTTTCAGGTGGTGGTGGGAGCCTTTAAAGTTTGTCTTTTATGTCTAATAAATACAGTTTAATGATCTTTTAATAAAAGTTACAATTGTAGTAGGAATAAAATAGTATGTAAGCAGCATCAGGAGGACTGGGCTGTAGATGTCCAACCAAGTTTTCAGGCTCAGGTACAGAACCTGGTGTAGGGGGCTGGTAAAGACTGTTTTAGGGAGAAAATTGGGAAGGCTTCATTTTCACTAGCTCTTTTCCCCCTCTGGTATGAGACAGTCAGGTGGCAGCTCATGTTAGAAAAAACATTAACTTCCAGAGGCCTTTAATAACAGCCTTCAGTGAACCTAGAAATGCTAAGAGGGACAATTTTGCAGTCTAGGGTATTTGAATCAGTAGCTTTTCATATCACAGTTGAGGCATAAATAGCCATTGTATCTGCTGAAATTATTTTGATCAACTTATGTATTCACCAAGTGGTGTCACTACCACCGTTCTCCATTGCAGTGCTGGAGGAGCTAAGATTCGAGGAACTTGACAGGATAATTAAGTATGAAAGCAGACTGGATTTAGCAGGACCCCAGTGAGTCAACAATCCCAATTGTTTCATCATCTTGGCTTTGTGCTGTTCATATCTTATCAGATTAGATAACAATCTGGTATAGCTACGAGTTGAATTACCATGTTGAACTGCACAGTTAGACCACATGAAAAACATCAATACACATTTAAATAATCCCATTTTCAAACTCAGATAAGAAATGGCCAACCTCTACAAATCAAAGGCATATCCTCAGGCTAAAATAAAGACTGGTCTGATTACCTATTCAGTGATATCAAAGTGCAACAATCAAATGCTATTGCCAATATATTGCAAGGGGTCTTACAGCAAAGCAGCAGCACCACAGCATCCTGACAGCAAATTTCAGAGCTAAAATTCACAGGTGGCAAATTTCAAAGGTGAGGAAAAGATGTAGCCAGGTAGCTCTAACAGAATGGAAAGTGTCTCTTAGCAACTTCCTTTTCCTCTTCTGTGTTCCACCTTGTAGCACTCCCAGGGCTGCCCTTCTCAGCCTCCAGTGCAGGAGCTCAGAGGGTCTCCAGGCAGCAGCCCTCCTTTTTTGGGACCTTTCCATTACCCTTCCTGGACACAGAGTCTGTTACCAGCCCACACACAGAGTTCCTCCTACCCTGTCTTCCCAAAATTACCTATGCTCTCCCCAAACCTCCCATTTTACACTCTTTCCCATTGGAGACTCCCCACCGCCACCTGCAGATGCAGGAGGCCAGACTGTGGTACCTACAGGAGCTTTTCCTGCAGCACCTCTGCATCTGTATGAATGGAAATGAAACTATTTCTGACTTGTACTGGGTTGAGAAGAGAACTAAGATTGAAGAAGTTAAGTTTGAGGTGAATATGGGGCCCTTTTAATTACAGCCACAGTTTCTACCACAGTGCTAGATCCTGATACCCCAGGAAAGCTGAGCAGAAATCTACATTAAGAACCTGATTGCTGAGAACAAATATTGAGCCAAGAAAGAATTAAATAGGAATCAATTTTCTTTAAACACTAGCAGTCATTCCCCTTCCTCCCTTCTTTCCCCACCCCTCACACGTTATCCTCTGATCTTTCATGCAGCTATTTGCAAACTAACCATTAGTTGTCAGTCTGCAGCCGTGCACTGCCGAGCAGGCAGACCTGAGGATGCTGCGACTGCTCTGGGAGAGCCCTGAACCTGCATAGCCGGAGCTGCGTGGAAGGGACACGTGTGACCCCCAGAGCAGAGAAACGCTGCCACTAAACAAGGATACCTGGGAATAACTGAGTAATGATCCCCAACCAGAGACCTTCTCTTCCCACTCTGCTCCAAATCCAACAGCAATGGGCTGATGTGCAGCACAGCCAAGTGGATGAGCTGAATTCCAGATGGGGCACTGACATCATGGCACCTGTCCTGGCAATATCGGGGTGGAGGGAATGGCATGATAAAGCAGTGTTGTGCTGGGCAGGTTTTGCCCTTGAGTTTTATCAGTGGAAAGCAGAAAGAGCTTGGGAAGGGACACCAGCTATTTCTTCACATATTTGGCCAATTATTTTTGAAGTTTCCTTTGCTGGAAATGCTGTTTGATCATGACTGTGAAGGACTACATATTCCCTATAAATATCCCATCCCTGGAAGTGTTCAAGGCCAGGTTGGATAGGGCTTGGAGCAATCTGGTCTAGTGGAAGGTGTCCCTACCCATGACAGGGGGGTTGGAATGAGATGAGAAATAAACTGCCTTCCAACCCAGACCACTCTGGCATTCAATGACAATAGCCCATTGCATTTTATGTCTTTTCCTAAACTGGAGAACTCTCATCTGTGTTTGCTCAGAAGCTCTTGGGCTGTAGATTTGGTCCCACAGCAAAGAATATCTGCAAATTTCCAGAGTAGATGGAAGCTGACCTGCCAATGAGCATTATCCTCATGATGAAATGACCAATCTGCAAGATGCAAGTTGGAATGGTAATAAATATGGGCTGTGGATATTCTGGGCACTCGTTTTGAAAAAAGAGCAGAAAGGAAAGTGTCAGAGTGAAAACAGCTTTGGTGTGCTGATGCTGGATGAAGATGTGTGAATACCATAACTTGATCTGTTAAACTGTTATCTGCTCATGGCTTATATACCCTTCAGGACATGGTTCATCTGACCAGGAGTGGTCAGAGAACAATTTCCCTCAAGGGGCACAGTGTAAGCTTTGAGAATAATTGATTTTTTGAATGGTGGCCAAATTGCAGGGCTGTGTGCATCTGTACTTAGTTCTGGGTCAAAGAGAGCATGTTCAGTCCAAAATGAAATGTCTGATTCCCAAATGCTTCTTTAAAATAAGATTTATCCAGAGCTGAAAAGAAAGCACGAGTTTGAAATGTTGCAAGTATATAATTCAGGGAATTTCTAATGAAAAATCCTTTTTCAATGTTTCCATCTTTGCTAGTTAAAATGATTTATGAATTCAAGCCATATTTAGCGAACATTTTTGATTAATGTTGAATCCAATTTTTAGTGACTAAACCATCCATCCAGCACATTCTCTGGGACAGTAGTTGCAATAGTGATTGAAGAAAAAGCCAAATCCAAAAGCCACAACTGGGGATGGTGGCATTTTGAACCCGTCAGCTTTGCAAGGATGGAGAATGAGGAATTCAGGCATTGGCTCCACATAATTCAAAGGATTTCCCCTAAAATGCTTCCAGAGTAGATACTTGGATCTCTGCCTGGCAGCACATGAACTCCCAGCCCTCCATTCACATCTCCTTTCCAGGTGTTGGCACCATAAATCAACATTTTCCCTCACAAAGTTCCCAGCATCCTTCTGCGACGCAGGTCCGGTGTCAAAGATCAGTTAATTCTCCTGTCATTGTTCCCCTCCCTGCAAGATTTCATGGGTGCCCTTGCTCAAAGCATCACAATAGAGCATCCTCAGAGCCTCACTGGCTGTTTCTTGGGATGATCTGAAGGGTCTTTTCCAACCGAAATGGTTTTATGATTCCAAGTTGAGGAATATGATTGTGCAGCTCATTCAGACTGCCACAGCTTATTATATTCCCAGGCCTACCTGTGTACTGAGGTTAGAAAGACATTTCCAAAATAAGGGGTGAGATACCAAGAAGATAAATATGGCTGGGAAACAGAGGGTTTTTTGGTTTCTTTTCATATAAAAATGTATTGATATATACATCGATGAGCTAAACTGACAAGCTGTGCTTGAGAAAGGAGTAATTGCATCTTTACTTATATTAAACCTGACACCTGCCTTGGCTGATAACACACAGTCCTGACACTACTTAGCTAACAATTAGGACACATGAAAAGGATGAAGGGGAAAACAGTATTAAACCGAATCTTCATTTTAAAGAACAACAACAACAATAAGACTGTTAATTGTCTAATACTTTGTTACTTCTATCAGGCATGCAATTTATAAATAGCTTTCCTTTTTCACTGAAAGAAGAAATAATTATGATTTCTTGCTGATTCCCATATAGGAGAGAAAACATTTAGGACAGTCACTGTGCTCTTAGAAAGACTGTTTATTAATAAAAGCAGAAAATCCAAAGCTAATTGGTATCATAAGCACATTTAGAAGAGTTGTCCTCCATTTGAAAAAGAACAGAGCTATATAGCTGAAGGATATTATTGCAAAATGATAAAGTGTTCAAAGATACAAGAAAAAGAGGGTCTTGTCTTTAATGGTAAAATGTCATGTTATCTTGTTTAAATGGCATAACTTTGCAAAAGGCGCCACAACATTTCAACCTTTTAAAATGTCGTTATTAAAAAATCACAAATGGTGTCTTTATACACATCTTTTTTCTTTACCTTTTTTTTGTCTCTCTTTTTCTTTTTTCTTTTTTTTTTTTTAATGAAAGGCTTATGTAGAACATGCAACTTCAAATGAAAAAGGAAAGGAAATAGCAAAGATGGTTCAAGGTGATCTTGAGTCTCACCAAATGTAAACAGACTTAGAAGCAAATTTGGCTTTGCAGGGTTTCTTTCCCTCTGTCTGCATGTTTGTCTGTGCTTTAAATAAAAGCCACATCCATCCTGCCAGCTGGGTATATATTGTCTCCAGCACTGGTGGGAGGGGGGTTTGAAATGGGAGGTCCTCACTCTGCTGAGCTCTTTCCCATCCTGATTAAACAGAGAGGTTGTGTAATGACACAGGGTGTGGTGTGACCTACGTGGAGGTACTGGGAGCTTGGGATTATTTATCTATTTCTTGGAAGGACACCTTAATCACCACCACCATGCTGCTTACTCCTCTTTTTTTTAATTTTTTTTTTTTTTTATCTTCACAGTCACACTTGGGTTTCTTTGGGGAAATGAATCTGTGTCTCAGTGTAACAAGAGAAAATTATTTTTTCTCGGTTTGGTGCCTCAACACAGTGAAACATTTTATAATCACCTGTTTTTATCAACAACAGTGGCAAAAAAAGCAAAGGGGGGAGGAAAAGAGACAGTAAAAATCCCTCATGCAAATATTAGAAACTGGAAGGGTATTTGATCCTCCCTGTTCAACCAACAGATAGATGTTCATGCAGAAGCTGTTATGGATTAACCAGAATCACAGAATTCTGGAATGTTTTCAGATGGAGGGGACCTTGAAGCTCATGTGTCATTCCAAACCTCCTGCCATGGGCAGGGACAACTTCCACCAGACCAGGTTGCTCCAAGCCCTGTGTAACCTGGCCTTGAAGCAGGTTGAGTCCATGGTTTTGGCAACAGGATTTGATTTCTAGATTTGATCCAGTCAACAAGTGACCAAGAACTCAAATGGTTCACTCAAAATAATTTTTTTTGTTGGAAACCCTTCTTCTATTTTTCCAGAAGTTCTGCAGTTGATCTCAATGTGTCATAACTGTGCATTGAGTAGGATTAAAAAGTAAAGGCGAGGTGGAAACTTCCTCACCCTTGGATTTTTAAAGGTTGTTTATGACGGGAGGAAACTATGGAAGTCTGAGCTGCCATTCTTGGTTCTGCACTGGGCTGGATGGATAAACTTTGATTTCAGTCTAATAACCTTAAACTGGGAGTTTTTGTTACATCTGGAATATTCTACAAACAAACCATCAACACATGTGTATAAATGTTTGTGTGTGCACACATTCTACATATAAGCACATGTACATACATGCACACTCACATGTATATGTGTATATATACATATACAGTTCCTTATTTTAATGCCATAGGGAGAACCCCACCCTACTGTTACACTGGGTATCTGAGAACACAAATGACTATAACTCAGCCTGATCTGTGTGTTTTTTACCATTATACCTCTATCAAATAATCAATGACATTGTATATATGCAACAGAAGCATATGCATTTATTTATACATATAGAATATGTTATATCTATATATATAAATGGATTATTTACAAATTATTTCTCAAAATGTCGTGACACTTCATCATATTGAAGGTGCAATACTTGGGTTAAAATGACATTGTTGAGCCCCTGGGGTCTTTTTTATTAAATATATTTTTGGCTTCTGCCTTCTGGAAATCTGCACCAGGCTTTGAAACTCCTGAAAAATTGATTTGCTTTTTTTATTGCTGCTTAGCCCACACTACAGGCTGGACATATTTGCTTCTTTTAATTGAATCTGCCCATTACACTGCACAAGTGCCAGGACATCAATTTAATATCTAGATTTTTTGTGAGCTTTCAAACACACACAATCCCCCCCGCCTCCCTTATTTAATATGGTTGGATGTTTCTATTTTGCTCCTCAGAGTTTTGATTTGTCTATTAGCATTACAGTAGCTGTCCAAGTTGTGTGATATTCCTTGGGAGAAAAAGATAGAACACACTAGAGGAATTTTTTTCCTTGCTGCTGCTTTCCTGCTGTAGCTTATCTTCTTAACAAAGACAAGACTACAGTGGGTTTCACAATGTGAGGGAAAGCACTTTAGCTGAGAGATGCACCAATGGGTAAGAACTGAGCGAAGATAAACATCCCCACATCAAGAGCACCATGAAAGCACCGCAGCGAGGAGGGATGCGCAGAGGCTCTCGAGAGCAGCGCGGAGTCTCCGGCACAAAGTAGGGCTCTGCCCTTCATCGCTGCCATAATCGGCTCGGGGACGAGTGTTCACCTTGCAAAAGTTGAAATCATGCTTGCAAAAAAAAAAAAAAAGGGAAAAAAAATCATGCCAAAACAGCAATCAACCCAGGGAGCCCAAAGTGCCTGATCTCAGTTACCGAGCAAGGCTGGGAGTGGTGGAGTCACTTGTTTGCAACAAGCACAGGTGGCTGCAAAGCAGCAGCTCGTGCAGTAAACACTGTGGGCAAACAGGCACTGGGATGAACACAGAGCTCAGGAACACGAGCTTATTAGTTAAATGCACAAGCAGGTTTTGGCTGGGTTTCAGACAGTGGTTGCATTCCTTGTGCCTTCGAGCCATGACTAACAAAGACCATCCCAGTGATGGAGTGGGGCAGGACTGGGCAGCAGCACGTGCTCTGCGTTGGCTGAAAGACTTTGCTAACATCAGTGAATTAAACCTCTTGATTAACTTGGAGAAGGAAGAAATAAGCAGTATGAGGCAAATGGAGCTTAAGGTACTCTCTACAATAATTTTCCTTTGTGTAACTGATGTATTTGCTTCCTGAAAACTCCTTATGCAACAAGGATACAGGAAGGGTGCAAAGCAAAATTTACGTCACTCAGAGTCTGACTGAATCTAAAAAAATACCAGAACAAATAAGATTGAGCAGGACAAAGTTCTCTAGTGCTTAGAGAGGCTCTAGACGTGTGCTCCTCTTCCTGATTCCAAAGCACTGCCCACATCTCCTGAATACAATCCTTACTCACTGAGTTATTATTTTGAGGTTTTGTCTATCATCTGTTGAACAGGAGCAGGACAAGCACTCAGGGAAGTCCCTTCATAGGCTTTGCTGTGAAGTACCTTGCTCTGTGATTGCCATCTGGGATTAGGAGAGAGAACCTAATATCAAGAATTTTTGTTTACAACATTTTGTTCTGCTGTCATACAAACCTGCAAAATAAGTATATTGTGCTGGGGCAAAAAGAGAAATGCATCGATACAGCTGAGTCCATGTGTAATTAAGGTGAGGCAGTTGCAGAGCGCCGTAGCCAAGTGGGATTAAGGAGTTTCCACTTGTGCATTACTTTGATGTAAACCCCTTTCCCCACTGGATGGGATAAACTCTCAGCTTCAGCTGACTGTCAGCTTCCCAACCCAGAACAAAGCAGGGCCTTCACAATCCCAGAGAGAAAAAAAATTACACATTAAATGAATCTCAGAAATGAAAACAAATGCCAGAGTTATTGCAAAAAGGGTTGTATCATGTACCAGTGATATTCCTGGGCAAGGAGGGGGCAGCCCTGGAGCAAGTACTATTCATTATTATTGATGAATATTCTCAGGAGAAACAGAGGATGTTGCTTAATGGCTTGATCTAATATGCCATCAGAGAAGAGAGAAAAAATAGAGTGAAAGATACCCTCAAACACAAAAGCTAAGGAATCTTCTGAGCTGTGGCTGGTCCTTTAATTACCCATGCTGTGAGGGAGGAACACACAAAGAAGAAGATGGCTTCAGTGAAAGTCCTTTGAGATGAAGTCCTTTTACTGAGGCACTCTACTTGTTAAAGCTGCAATAATGTCACCTGGAGGTTAGCTTTTTGATTAGGACTTAGAGTCACCAGAACATTTAACACACACTTGTGCATCTAATTTGCCGTGTGATTGGTGTAACTACCTGTGCCAGGTGGGGAGGTGCAGGAAGGAGCTGATACAAATGTGCAAGGAATTATTAGGCTTGTAGAGACAATCAGAAAAGAGTAGGGAAAAATAAAGGTCAGAAGATGATCTAGCTCTGGCATGGAGCAGAAAGGTGCACACAAAACCAAGGACAGCCAGGGAAGCTTTGGGGAAAGTAACACCTGTGGCCAACAGAGCTGCAGAAGTGGATGTGCTGCACTTTTGCAAAGTTATACATTTTTTTCCTCCAAGTTGTATGGATTACTGGGAGAGCAAAGCCAGTTGATAGGGTACCTTGGTGTCTGGACAGGCAGATACAGAAGTGCCCAGTGGCACCTGCTCATCTGCAGTCTCCAAAATCACTCAAAGTCTGCATCGAGTTGCAAGAGAAACCCTGAGACACATCTCTGCAATGTCTCCGTAGGACACTTCCTCAGTACCTCTCTGACAGCTGTGTGGACTTGCAAGCTCTGGGGACCAGGAACTCCCCCATCACAGCCTCCCACATCCCTTTGCCACGAGTGGGGACCCAGAAAGTGCTCTGGATCCTGCTGGGGAGCAGTGGGATACCAGTTACCTTGTGCTGGGCACCAGGGATGCTCTGCCACCTGTACACAGGGTTCCCAAGCTCTGTATACCCATGAAACCTTCCCAGCTGCCTGCAAGGGTACAGGACCACACCAGCCAGCTGGCAGGCAAGGAGGGCTGTGAGCAGAGCAGGCAGAGGAACCATTAGGAAAATATCTCTGGCATGAAGCCTGGCAGGCATGTGGTGCCAGTGCAGAGGAAGCTGCAGGAGGAGGGGCAGCAGGATGCTGCCTGGACTAGCCCTGGGGTCTGGGTGACAGCAGGGCCCCCAGCTTTGTCCTTAGTTTGGCTACAAGCTCCAGTGTTCCCATGGAGGTTATTTGCAGGCTTTGGCAGTGCAGCTCCTTGGACTTTTGGGGAGTTTCTGCAGCAAGGAATGGGTGAGAAGAGACACAGACTCAGGGTTCTGTGGTGGGTACAGGGTGGAGCTTGCAGCCAAGGGAAAGGTACAGGCAAGGAGCCAAATCCCTGCACTGGGAAACATAGGGAGACACTGGATTAGCAATACCAGATGCTCAAAGTCAATGATCAATGGGGTGGCAGCACCCAAATGACCAGGCTGGGCCATCCCTGACTCTGCAGTTTGGATTTGTCCAGCTCCCACCACACGGGCATCCCTCTGCTCTGTCAGCAGAAGGGAAAAATCGGTGCCTGACTCTCTCCTCACTCACAGCTCATCTCCCCCCACTGGTTTTGTTAAATGCAGCACATTTCCAAAGAAGCAGATTTTAATTTCAATAAACTCTGTAAGAAATAGATCAGCACTAAGGAGGGGAGCAGCCACAGGAAGTGAGTTTAACTGCTTGGCTGCAGAATATTAATACGATAGAATGTTATTAGAATAATTTTTCACCGTTTATTAGAATAATTTTTCATCATGAATAATAAATTAATAGAATAATTTAGTACCACTAGCCCTCTGTTTGAAAGGGTATTTTATTTAAAAGTAGCTTGAAAAGTGGCATTTGGGGAGGTGGGATGGAGAGCAGACCCTGGGTGGAGGAGGTGCTGTAAGGCTGCTTCATGCAGGGACTCACTGCTTGCCTTTATCCCTCCTGACATGGGCAACCTCCTTCTGGAAAACCCAACCAGGTGAGCCACTGGCTCTGAGAGGGTCTTGCTTGTGGCAGGAAGCAGCTGACACAGAGGATTCAATCCCTGGAATCCTGCAGCTCAGGCCTCCTCATACCCAGCTGTGCATCACCAGGCACCCTCTGCAGCTCCAC
The DNA here is from genome assembly GCA_013396695.1 of Sakesphorus luctuosus. Lineage (NCBI taxonomy): Eukaryota > Metazoa > Chordata > Aves > Passeriformes > Thamnophilidae > Sakesphorus > Sakesphorus luctuosus. The sequence goes on from VWZD01002531.1 coordinate 155,520, forward strand.
ATCCATGTGGAAAGTCTCTGTTACCTTCCAGCAGCCTGGGAAGTGGTCACATTCACTCCAGGTACCTTTACCTGGCTTTAACTCCTTGTTTCTCTATGTCATGGTGAGACATTGATGCCCATTGCAGTAGTTTTGTGAAAACCAAGAGGTCTCTCTCTCTCTCTCTCTTTTTTTTTTGTTTGCATCTGTGTGGAAGATAATCATTCCTTGGAAGGCTATTCACACCACAAAAGCACAATGACATTATTCTCTCCCTCTCTCTCTCTTTCTACTGTTTTACTCTACAACTGACAATTAATGTTAGAAAGAACATGAAATGGAGGAGAAATTACAGCAATTTATCAACTGAAATTATAGGTGTAGACACATGTCAGCAGTGGAAACAGTTTCTATCAAAATTAAAGTATTTAGAGATTTTCCTCAAATTTCAAATTATGCAAATCCCATTTTTGTGATACACTGGTACTGTAGCTTTAATTGCAGGATTACCAGCAAGCTGCAAACTGCATTTGTAACCGGGATTCAGCTCTTCGGGAAGCGGCTCCCTTCTCCTAGCACATCTTATTAATTCAACAAAGTTCCCATCTCTTTAACAAATTAAATATGTTTTGCAGAACAGGCAGCGGTTTTCTCGGTTTCAATCTGTCACGAAGGACCCTGCTGTTTGCAGAGGTTACTCGACAGCTGGATGAACAGACAGGTTTGAGTCCAAACACGGATTCAAATGCATATTTATACATAAAACATATTTATACAACAACATCACAGGAACAGCTTGTGCTGCTGAAGTTCTACAAGTCCCTTTACAGTGAGGACACTGTAACCGAAGGCAGAGAAGGAATCTGGATTTAACCTTCTTTCTCCAGGTCTTTCTGGATTGGTTAAAGCTACTCTGTGACCCCAGGAGACCACGGTTGCTTCCATGAGGATGGAACTTGCTTTTCCTCCAGCAATAATCGGCATGACTGGAAAGCCCCATGCCAGCAAGCCTAACACTGTGTGCTCCTGAGAAGCTGTTTGATCACTGCCAGCCTAATTAGAAGGCACAGTATTCAGGGTGTTACTTCTCTCCCTTCCCCCAGTTTATGTTCCTCTGATGTTGCAAAAGGAGCCAAGGATGAAGCATAGGAGCTGACAGTAGCTGGGAAAGGCATTTGCATGGCAGAGTGTGCCAGGAGACTGCCAGGCCAAGGAGGGGAGATTTGATGTGCCACACTGGTGCCTGAGATGTCCCTTGGCTGCACAGTGTGTTGGGATGCTGAGGTTTCTCCCACAGCATCCACAGAGCCAGGACAAAGGACGACAGCAGAAGGAGAGGAGAACATGTTTCATCTCCAGAGGAGAAGCAAAGAAAACTCCCTGGGTGACTGTTCTGTCATTCCAGGCACTGCTGGCAGGGAAAAGAAAACATTGTTTTCTCAACTTGCCCCATGGAAGAAGAGAAGGGTTATACTTGGCTGCCTCTGCCAAGTCGTGACACTGACACCTGTAATATCTGTACATCACATTTAACCTCAGTGGTCCCTTATCTGTATCTGAGGGCAGCGCTCTGGCATCAAGCTGGTTTTTTTAGGTGGTTTGCAATGATGCTATTTAGTGCAAGAACATCTCAATGTTGTTCAACACATCAGTGGTAAGAGTCCCCATCCTAGAGGCACTGGGGCTGAAAATCCTTTCTCAGGCTCAGCTGGGCAGTCATAAGATGTGGCTGTAAAAGCTGACAGGCCTGCGAGCTCCATGTAGAGAGGTGCAGAGTTTTCTTTCAGATGGAAACTGCACCAGTTTGGGCTGGATTTTTCATACTCATTCATCTGCTGACTCACTGGACCACCCTGAAGAATACTGGACATAAGCTAACATTTAATTTCCCTTTCTTGAATGTTCTGCAAATGATGAACAAGTGTTTTAGGATTGTCCAGTGCAGGGCCAGGAGTTGGACTTGATCCTTGTGGGTCACTTCCAACTCAGGAAATTCTATGATTCTCAGGTACCAAAGTAAAGTAAAAGATGATACAAGCATCTGAGGCTCATAAAGCATTTGTCAGAATCACAAAATCACAGAATGGGAAAGGTTGGAAGGGACCACAATGGATCATCTGGTCCAACCTCCCTGCTCAGGCAGGGTCATCCCAGAGCACACGGCACAGGGTTTTGTCCAGATGGTTCTGGAATAACTCCAGTGAGGGAGACTCCACAACCTCTCTGGGCAATCTGTTCCAGTGTCACAGTGAAAAAGTTCTTCCTCATATTCAGGTGGAACTTCCTGTGCATCAGTTTCTGCCCATTGCCTCTTGTCTTACTTCTTTTGAAACCCTTTTCCAATAAAGGGTACTGCACCCATCTGTGGCTGTGCTGTCACACCCATCAGGTCCCAGCAGCACCCAGGTGACCTGTCAGGTGTGCATTTTGCACAGCTAGTTGTACATCGACTCCTTTTGAGAACTCCTCCCTTCCTGACTTCCCAGCTACCACATCATGAATCACATGGTGACCGTTTCAGGGTAACATCCAAGCCACAGCCAGTGGAGCTCCCAAATCAAAAGGTTTCTTTTAATATTTTTGAATGTGGCCAGCCCAAGACACAACCAGATGCCTGGGATCTATTTGCATATGCCAGGCAATACAAGGCTGCTGACAGCCACTGTATCCAGCTTCAATAACCGCGATATGCTCCATCTGCTGACGCCCCAGCATAGCCACAGCAGGGAGCTGTACTGCCAGAGGCACTATCCTGGAACAGCTGAGTGGCTGAACAGCTGGGAAAGCATCAAAGGACACTTTTCATACAAGAGCAGGGCTGTTGGCCCCGTTTCTCACCACACACACGTTGTGGAGCAGAGGCAGAGGAGCCACATAGGCAGTGACATGTTACAGGGGCAGCCCCAGTGAGTGTTTGTGTACTCTGCACCCTAAGTAGCCAGGAGACAAAGAGAAGCTGGTGAAGAGGTTCATGTAAAAGGAACAGTCTAATTGGGAAAGTAAGTCACCTGCAGGCCACCATGCATTTGGATGGGGTAGAATCTAACCTTTTTAGAGATCCAGTGGTGATGCTCCCTGGGTACCAGGAATCCTCTCTGCTGCTGCTGTAAGGAGTGATGGGGCCTGAGCTGAGCTCCAGAGACAGCTCCTCCCTCTGTGCAGGGGTGATGAACCACCCAGTTGGACTCCCTGGTCAGGCAGCAGGATCTGGCTATTTGGATATACATTTTCCCATGCAGGGAAGAATGGAGATTGCACAAGGATGGCAGTGGGGGCTGCTGGACAGGATGGTGAGGGTAGGGTGTTGGGTGATGCCCAGGAGAGAGCTCCAGGTTGGTGCTACCCTACTCTTTGGAAAAAGAAAGAGAGAAGACAAATCTTGGAATATCAAGTTGTGCACATTCAGGGGAAAAAGGCCTTGATTTTCCTGTGGCTTAGGGTGGAATCTTGAGGAAAGGCTACAGATAGGGTTTACCTGAAATTGGGAAAGGAAGGGGAAAGGGAAAGGGGAAAGGAAAGAGAAAGGGAAAAGGAAAAGCAAAGGGAAAAAAAATAAAAGAACAATCACTGTGAGAAGGGGAAAACCGGAATTGATTCTATGATTTTTTTTTTCCAAAATAATTCAGTGATTCTCATTCAGCTGGTGCTTTTCTTAAAGACCAAAGAGCCTATATGATAAGCATATTTTACAAATTAGGTAGCGATTTATCCCGCTTTTGTTTTAATGATTGAAATGAATGATGTCGTGCCGCTTGCTGCTGCTGCTGCATTCAGCGCCTGCTGTTCTTGGGAGCTGAAGACACCGAGAAATTTGCATACTTAATGCCGGGAACTGGCACAGACTAAATAGCTTCTTTTCTTTCCTCTGTGTTTGTAGATTTACTGTAGTGCTGGGTTTAATCAAAGGCTTTTTAAAGCTGTCCGTGTGCCGTTTCACAATGCTGAACTTGCATGTGACAAAGGCAGCTATTTATTACTTATCAGCTTTATGGCAAGTACCATGGGCTACTCTAATTAAAGGTGTAGGGCCTGTGTGCCCCTGCAGGAAAAGGCACTGGCCAGTTAACATTTCTAATCCCTAATCAAGGCATGGCATGGATTATTTTTCATTTTGTTTTGTTGCTGGTTAAATATCCAGCAATAAGGTTAGGGTTAGGCAGCAGCTAAGCCAACTTTGGATGGGAAGTGAACTTCCATGGGTATGTGCTCTCCATGTGGATCCCACAGGCTTCATAGATTGAAGTGGTCTACACTTTCACCTGCACTGAAGCAGAACTGGCTGGGACACTGTTTTCTTCATGAAATGTCAAACCGTTATTGTGCATCCCATCCCTGGAAGTGTTCAAGACCAGGTTGGACAGGGATCTAAGCAAACTGGTCTAGTGGAAGGTGCCCCTGCCCAGGGCAGGGGATTGGAACAAGGTAATCTTTAAGGTCTCTTCCAACCCCAACCATTCTGTAGTTCTGTGATTCTATGATTGAGGATAAAATGCTCCATGGAGACAAATCCACACCAACCAGATTTCTTATGGGCTTCCCTGCTTATTTCTCATGTGAACACGAGAGAGAGCAGAAAAGAGAGAGTTGTCATACCCCATCACTTGGTTTGGAGCTGAGTGCATCATCAAACAGACGATGTAGAGCGAAAAACTCTTCCTCAGAAAGAGCTTCAACCCTGCATCTCTTATGACTAGGAAAAGTACTCCAGAGATGAGGTTATGGACCATAAGTCACTTCACTTTATTAAGGTCATCCAGCAGTCCCAAATCTGAGAAACCTTCTTATGATAATTAGATTTTGATTTGAAAACTAGTATTTTGATACAATTGTATGCCTTCAAAAACTGGTCCCAAATTCTTTGTTTTTGTTATAATACAGAAAAAAATAAATTGCTGAACTTCGGTGGATGCTTACAAAACAGAAACACCTCATCCTGGATAACTCTGCATCCAAATCAGCACCCACGAAATCCCCCAAGAACAGCTACACTGACTGTAGTGAAAGCAGAATTGCCCCTTATTTACTATCAGCAAATTTAGGGCTCCCTTTGAAGTCAGTAATAAATTTCCACAGGCAAATTTTGAACAGCAAGAAAACACTTTTTTTTCTCTAAATATTTTCCAACTTAAAGAGAAAAAAAAACAGTGCAGGGGAGAGCAAACAGAATTAATCTCTTCTAGAGACTGATTTTTAAAGAGGCAAACTTCATAAAAAAAATTAAATAAATTGCCCCCTCCCCCCAACATCTGCTGGGAGCACTCAGAGATAACTGGCAGCTTGAACAATAACTCCGAGGACTGGAGGCCTGGAACAATGGGAGTGGGACGAGAGCAGCCCTGGCTGTGGCTTCGTTTCCAGGCCTTCTGCACATGCAATTGGTTCTCAGGAATAAAGATCAAGTTGGACCAATAACACTATAATTTGGAAACAAATATATTGATTACAAGAGAGTCCCACTGGAATGAATGGGACTACTTGCGAAGTGCTGTTATTATTCTGCCTGCACGGGGATTGTAGAATGTGGGCTGCTGGGGCTCTGAATTGATCAGCATGATATTATCAGCTTGCAAATGCAGTGTTATCCTACCGTGGCCTTGTGCTGGGGCTGCACAGCCATGGGATGACCCAACCTGAAGGGCCACTCATGCACAGGGATTCCTCTTCACTCTTTGGCTGTGGCTGCTCATTCCTACAGATCCTTCCAAAGAATCTCCATCACCAGACCCTGCAGGTTGTGTGATTCTGAATGGCACTAATAAGGAGTTTATCTTTTTTTCTAAAGTGACTGTTTAATAAAAGAAATAAAAACCAGCTATGGAATATATAAGGTAAGGATAGTATTAAAATAACAGGATTTGCCCAAACCTCTGTACCTATTAATGTTTTAGAGCACAATAATGGGATTAATTTTGAGCTCCTGCCTTCTTTTTTAACCATCAGTGGGTTTCAGTTTGGTGCAGCATTTTATTTAGATCTTAAAATGACATCAGATCACTCTGTTTTTATTCTCTAGTATTCATTTATTTATTTAAATTTAAAATAAAAGACAAGATGCACATCTAAGGCCTTAATTCCCTCAGTCATCTTTCTTAAAGCAGCAAAGTCCCAGCATCATCTGAATTATCATTTTGAAAGGAAGGCAACCAGCCAGATCCCTTTAAAAATACAAAGAGGTGTCCTTCAATTTTCATTGCTTCTTAACTAGCAGAAAAGTCCCAGGATCCTGGAGATCTCATGGTCTCTGTCCTCATAACTGAGGAAGATTGGCCACACCTTGTTCTACTGTTCCTCTGTGTCTACTACTTTTATTATTTTTTAATTTAAGGCCAAGCTGAGCCTTTCAAACAAACTGCTGAGTTTAGGGCCCATATTTAGCCACCTGCAGAAAATGGCTTTTCCAAAGGTGAGTGTTCAATATTTTCTGAAAATTGTTTCTCTTTAATGAGTCCAACCTCAGGCTCCCAAGACGAAAGACAACCAAATTGCTAATCATTTCTTAAAACTTCATCCCTGTAGCAAAGTTAAATTGCAAAGTTGCATTTTCTTTTCTAAATCATTTTCTCTGCATTTTAATTCCTTTCACTTTGACAGCCTTAAAGCAGACAGATCAGGCTGAACCAAAGATTTCACCGGCTCTAAACTAAGCCTGTTTTAAATGACTGCTACGTTCATTTCAAACTAGGAATTATAATGCAAAAAGTAATTTTTTCCTCAATGTGTAGGTAATAGCCCTGGGCAGACCCTTTTGGGAAAACATATGCAACAGCAAAATGCTGATCAAACCATTAAAAAAAAAAAATTAACAGGATCACAAATTTGCAAAGGGGGTTTTGCATTCAGTCCACTCTGCTCCAAAACAGAGAGAGAGACTCTAATGGCCTTCTTGGGTCTCATCAGGCTGCCGCAGCTGTTACTGCAGCTAGTGTTGGCCAAAGGGGTAAAGACACACTTCTTTTTGGTTTGTGGTGGCTGCTGCCACTCCAGAGGCCTGATTTACGTGCTGGTTTGCGTATGTTCACCCACAAATGCTGTGGGTTGTGCTTTTCCACAGGTCTGTCCCATTGGCACTGGCTGCCCCAGCAGGGATTGCTCAGTGGTGCTGCTCCATGAGCTTGTCTTGCATGTCTTGGCTGGGAGGGGTCCTTTCAGGCCAGGCTGGAAGTGTCAGGTGCTCCCATCGACACTTAGTGATAATATTCCATATGCAGGAAAAGATGGATGATATCACAGCTGGGATTTTTTTCCCTAGGAAATGAGTGCTGTAACATTTTACATCTCTTGCCAGAGAGGATATGACCAACACATCCCTTGCAGGTCAAAGCTGGGGATATCTCTGTGCTGCAGTAACTGGCTCTCTAGCACTCCTTTGATGACAACTATAATGCCAATTCATAAAACACAACCAGCAAATACCCCTTGAGCACAAACTTGTTTATTTATAGTTTAATTTCTCAACATCTGGTATTTCTGCAAGAAAACTAGATATTATCTTTAGTCACTCTGCAAACCTCTGAATAAATCTACAGTCCCATGATAATCTGAAAGAGAAAAGACACAAAGCACCTGGGAAATCACTGGAGTGCTGGGTGATACTGGAATGCTCAGAAGGAGGTTTCTGATACCCAGTGAAGCACATGTCCTCTTGGTGAAGGTCATCAGACCTCAGTTCGAGCTGGACCATTCCCAGTTTCTTGTCTTTGAGGGGAGAAAGCACTCAGACCCTGCTACAGAGCCCCTTCTGCCTGCAAGCAGCAGTGCTTGTGGTGATGGTGTGATAGTCAGGATAGAAACTTGGCTCTGTCATTGATTTTATTCCATTTTATTACTCTCAGCTCTTCCAGAGTATTACAAACTCTCAGGGGACCTTTTAAGACATCTGCTGATGCTTCACTCATAAATCAAATTTCTCCTTCCTGCATACTTTGCGGTGTCCAATCCTCCTCCTGAGCTCTAGGAAAAAATTCCTGTGGAGCACGGAGCCCACCTCCACCTTCACTCTGACTCCCCAGAAAAGTTATAAGGGGCAAATTTCCTTAGTGTGAGCTCAGATTTTGTCAGTTAACCTTTTTTTGTTATAGCTTAACAAGATGATTTATCACCCTCTTCCCAAATGCTAATTGCAACAGGTAAAACCAGCATTTTGCTGCTCCATCTGGATCTGCAAAAGACTTTTTTGAGCCTTGTGGTGTTGGGTGGAGATGGCACCTCTTCACCTTCCTGACTGACAAGGCTGTGTCAGATGGTGCCTGGGAGTGTGGGCATGTCTGAGACAGGGGAAGGTTACTGAGAAAGAAGATATTTTCAACCAACATTTTTCTTGAATAGAAATTAAAAGCTGAAAAGATTTATTACAGTGGCATATTCATGCTGCTATATTTAAGGTGATGTCAGTGTTCTCAGCATAATCCTTCTTATGCACCGAGGATTAAAACTCAGCCATAATAAAGTATTCCAAGCTGAAACTTGTCCTCACATGTTTCCTATTTAAAGCATTAATTTTATTTTATTAAATTAAAATTAAAATCAATTCAAGATTTTTGTGGGTTTGGAGATGAGAACAAGGAGGAATTCTGCCCATAGACTTGTCCCTGCTGATTGCTAACAAAGTCAAGAGATCCACTTGGAGATGATGTTTCCAAGGGAGAAACGCTGCTGCTTCTCTTCCTTTGAGCATGAGCTGTCAGACCACGGACTAAAAAAGTGCCTTTACCTTTAAACTGATGATAAAAGTGCAAGCGAACACAAATTCCTGTCTGCACTGTGGCCCTTCCTGAGGTGCTCCCAGGACTTCTGGGTACCAGCTGAACTTTAAAAAGCCTTGGCTTCCTCTCTGCATTCTGTGTTTACTCTTGAACATGCTATAAATAATTAATAAGTTTATCTGTTGAAAAGATACATAAAATGGCAACAAAGCTACTTTGCTTGTGAGGTAGGAACAAATCTCTACATGGGAATTTGCTTTTTTCCACTATATTGTCATTTTCAAAAATCTGTGGTTTCCTGAGTTCTCTTTTGTTGGTGAGTCAGCATTTTTATTCCCTAAGTTTAACTTGAAAATATGAACTTGCATCATAGCCCAGATCATACCATAGATGTTTTGCATGATTGTTTTCACCTTTGAGCCTGGTGTAGGACTCCAGGTTAGGATCCAGCAGGCTATGCTGGTTCAGTACAAGGCATTCAGGACAGGGAGTGCTCAATGAGTAAATGGGAGTGAAAGTACCAAACTGACTGTGGGTTGCCATCCCAGGCAGCAAGAACAGCCAGGATACCATTGTAAAGAGGATAAGCATGAGTTTAGGTGATGTCAGGAAAGTCTCACCAATACAGACCTCGAAGACTGGGATCCTACACTAGTTGGGACATGAAAAGACTTGACAAGAGCTGTACATATCATAGGGCTCTTAAATGTATCTGTATTAACCCTGGGCTATTTATTGGCTTAGCAGAGAAGCCACTAAATTAATTTCTCTTATCTGCCTGTTCCTGGTGGCTACTCACAGGTCCTGCACGAGGATCTCAAGAAGATACTCCTTAAAGGGTAAGAAACAGATGTGCTTTTCTAATACAAACACCTTTGTGCAATTAATACATCCACATATTAATCAGTGGGGATAACAACTGTTGGTGTTAGGCCACAGAAAGTTGTCAAACACTCTAAAGCCCATCTCCAGCCTCCACAGGAGAAGCAGAGCACGTACAGCCAGGGAGTGGTACAAAGGAAGAGGGGGGTGGGAAGAGCAGCAAATCCATCTGATGTTCCCTGCATTGGCCACGCTCAAACCACAGCCTTCGGGGCCAGCTGGAAAGAAAGGCTGGTGGCTGGGCTGGCCCTGGGCACAGCGAGCAAACCTGCCTTAATGCAGCCCTTTGGTGGAGATAAGGATGAAACGAATCTTTGAAGCTGAGATTGTAAAAGGAGGGGAAAAAATTATAAAGCTGCTGAATGAGCTTGGTGTTGCTCATAGCACTGGAAATGGCTGAAGTCAAGGGTGTCCCTGTGATTAGTTTTAATATGAAACTCTCCTGAGAGTGGGCTCCAGCTGACAGCTTGGTTTGAGGAGGAGGAGGAGAAGGGTGGAGGGAGACCCATGAAGATGGGCTGTTATCCCTGAAGCAACATAAGACCACCAGGTGACTGTCCTTTCTGATGTTATGACACTAAAATCTGGGATTCAGGGAGACCATGAAGCATAAAGATGTTACATATGCAATGTTTGTGTAATACATAGCCTGAAAATGTCAAACTAAATTTACCTGAACAGTTTCAATTTGATTTATTTGGGGATATACATGGGTTTATATTCTTTAAGCTAAATGTCCACCTGTCTTTTTTATTTTTTTCAAAGTGTCCACATGCACAAAGTACAGAACTCCTTTAGAGGAGGAATTATTGGATATTTTAATTCCAGGAAACTGCTCAAACACTGCTGTGGAGGCAATGACTAACTTCCTCTTGGGGTTGTCTGTTGAATTCATCAGTTTAGCATTAATTTAGGAGGAAGGTGACACTATTGCCATTTTCCAGATATAAGTGTTGAGTCACAAACGGAAGTTTGACCCAAATGCACTAACTGCAGGACCCAAATTGCAGTGATGCTGAGCTGAGTATCTCATCCCCTGGCGTGCTTGCTGTGTTGCCCTACCTGGAGCTCAGGACCACTCTAAGACCAGAACATCACCCTAAAATGAGCAGCTTGAATCCATTAATCACTCAAAAAATGTTAGAACCTTGTATAGGAATTCTGTGAGGGAGGTAGAAGTGGGGAAAGTACCCAGGGCTTTGGAGACAACTGTGTTAAAACCAGGAGTGCCTTTATAGTTGTTTTGATTAGGAATTTATGGTTTGGACTAAAATTTACTGATGGAGAATTTTGAAAAAAATTAAGCATTAGAGATTAGAGGTTTATGGGGAGAGGAGGGGGAGAGAGAAAGAATGAACAGCAATCTGCTCTGTTCAATTTTTGACTATTACAGGGAGATGTGGAAGGATTTTATGCTGGGAATATGCCTTTTGAAGTTCCCATAAAAATCTGTTCAAATTTGGCCATGCTAAATGCATTTGTGAAATCACTATTTGCACATGCTCACAAGAGTCTTTTTGAATTTTATTTTTAGCAGCTAAAATCTCTAGAGAACCACCTGAGCAGCTTGGAGCTGTGCCATACCCACAGGCTGATCATACTCCAGCCCAGGACATCAGCATGAGATGTGGCATGGGGGAGGCTTTTCCCAGAAGAGGAAGATTTCAGCCCTATGGATAAGCATGTGAATAGCACAAAATAGATGTCATTATACTTTCAAACCCCACAGACAATATTGACAGATACTCAACCAGAGTCTTTCCAATTGTCTTTGCAAGTCAAGCAAAATTCATAGGAGGTGGAGCTGCCAGACTGCTTGCAATGAATTTTAAGTGATGTTGCTCTCTGAAGACATTCCTGACTTGGATGAGGTTTGTTGTGTGTGTTTGTCTGGACAGTCACTCCTCTGATTTTCCTTCTGCAAGGAGGGAACCATGCCAGACACTGTGGTGGCACACCACCTTTCCTCCCACCTTCCCCACTCCTTGCCTTTTGGAAAGGCACCAATGCCAGGCTTTGTGTTCAACATACGAGTTTGGAGGAAGGAAAAAACATCCCTAGGGACAGAGAAGACATCCCTGCCTGGACATAGAGCAAACAGGACCTTTGCTTTGCATGCCACAGCCCTAAATGTGTCAACACAGGGTCAGGTCAGCAAAGGGGAATTTTACCTGGCTACAGCCACAGGGAGATAAAAGCAGCAATGCTGTTAAACAGAATTAGCTATTTATTTGCATGGCATTTGATTGTGCTGAATAAAGGTCAGTGTGTTCTCACAGTCTTGCCATTTGTGTTGAGGGAAAGAGAGCAGCTGTGGCTCTTCTCCAAGCTCCAGGATATCACACTCCCTTATTCTCCAGTCAGGTATTTTCAGGTACTTTTTATGAACCCACTCCATTAGAAGATGTTTCTTTTGCAAGTACATGAAAAGGAATTTGTATTTTAAATTCTCATCCACCACAACAGTGAAGACAGAGAAGATGAAGAAGTCAATGAAGCAATAGTATTTCTCCAGGAAAGCTAATCAGAAAAGTTTGGCTAATATATTTTTCCTCAGATCAGTGGGATTTGCCCACATGCAGTCCAACATCTCACAGACAGCCCTTGCCATGGATGTACTTTGTATGTCCCTTGGTCCTGTGCCTTTTGTGTCTCACAATGAGCTTCTGCAGATCTAGCCTATAACAATGTTCAGATAACAGGAAGCTCTTTGAGAATCACCAGTACCAATTTGCATCTTTCTGTGCACACTCACACACCAGTTCCAGCAGGCACCAGTGAGTGCTGGGAACTGGGAGAGGTTATGTCCCAGCAAACTGTGCTAAAGTCTCTTAGCTGCAGGTGCAGATACTGCCTGCTCTTCAGTCCTGGTGCAAGTGTCAGGGCTCAAGGGCCTGAGGATGGAACACCCCACACCTCACATTGCAGGACATGGAGGAGCTACATGGACTCAACACTTCACCCACACATAATTAAAACACATTAGACTTCCATGTAGGTGCTCTCATTGGAAGGGATTTAATTACAGTGAGCTGAGGAGCCCCAAGGTGTTTCACCTGCTTTAGTTTTCACCTTTTCCCAATAACCTTTGGTTATGCTTAACCCAACAAACCTAAAGCTGGCACCAACTGTGCACTCTCTCTGCCTGCCCTGGGCTGGGTGCATGGCTTTGCCTGCCCCTGCTGCCTTCCCCACAGGCCTGTAAGGCTGAGGCAGGATTGTAGAAATAGCAATACTTCCCATGAAGAGCTGTTCCCAAATGTCTCCTCTGGGCTTTTTATAACCTGGTGCTACATCAACTCTTCTCACTGGGCTGCTGTGTGGAATAATGTGCCCAGGCAAACATTGTTACGTGCAAACACAAATACTGGAGATGCTGACAGATGGAGAAATCACACTGTTTTGCAGGAAGGAAGGGCAGAATAGGAGCAGGAATATCAGAGTGAGTCTTGCCGTTTACATATAACAAGCTACAGCTATATTTGGATACGCTGCGGCATTCACAACCTTCCCAATTGCCAGGCTTTCAAATACACACATTACCACCAGAAGTGCTCTTGCTTAAGTGCTCCCATCTCCAGGATTTCCTTTGAAGTATCTGACTGAAGTAAGGTAAAGTGCATTTCAATTGGCAGTGAATGCAGGTTAAATGGTAACAGCACAACAGATCCAGTGTTTGTTCCCTGGGCTTTTTCTTTTACCAGTCTCTCCTTTTACGAGAGTCGGTTACTTACTGGAACGCTGCATTCAGGCACCTCCAGTCTATTAAGCCTCTTCCCTGACCCTCTATACAACTGCTTGAGGACGCTGTGAGCTGTATCAGTACTGCTTTAGTACACACAAAAAAGTGAGTAAATGCACCGCTGAGTGCCCAGGCTGAGCAGTAAGTGGTGGGTAAACTCCCTTTAGAAATCTGTGCACTTGCATTTCCCCTTGGCTGCACCCCCGAGCTGGCTGGAGACCGAGCCAACCGCTGCGGATCACTTTGGATTTGTGTGTCACCTCCCATACATGTTGATGCAGTATCAACTATTTAACCTTTAAACAGAATGCTTTTCTAATCCATTGGATTGGCTGAGGGATGTATATTGTGCTAGCAAAATAGCCAAATCTGCACTGAGCAATGAAACATCCCCTGCCCATGCCAGACACACTCTCTGTGCCTGCGATCGCTGAGCCACTGCTGCAGCATTGCTCTTTGAAAAGAACCAAAACCTGCAGCACAGGGAAACAGCTTCTCCTAAGTTACTGGCATTATCCAGGAGGTACCTTAACCTTTCTGGACCTGAACAGGATCTTGCTCATCAGAAAGCAGAAAGACCCACTGCAAAACTGGGAAATGAATGCTCCTGGTGGTGAGACTCTAGGCTGATTTATATGGGAAAAAGGACCAATATGGGTTATGGATGTGCTAATACACTATCCAGATATGTCAGGGAGAGGACAGGGATTAGCTGAGGAGGGACAAAGAGGTTACGTCCTTCCACTTCTGTACCACAAAATCAGGCTGAGTGACTTCTAAGGGTATGTCCTAAAGCTGCTGTGTAGTACAGCCAGGCTGAGGCTGTCCCACCATCAAACCCTATTTGTGTCTGTGTTTATGAAAGAGAGATTGGAACTGAATTGCTTCAGTTAACTTGCTTGTGCTTCACACATACAAGCTCAAGAGGATTTTCCTTTTGATTTTTCTTCTTAAAGCGGTGAAACATTTTTTTTTTCAGATTCATGTTTTTGGAGTGGAAAGGGGGAGAAAAAAAAGGAATGTTCTTTCAGGACTTTGCTGAAGTAAAAACCTTACATCTGAGCATCTTCCAGATCTATGTGTTGGCACCTTCTTACATCTTCCTCATGACTTCTCTGAACCTTCACCCATGATAGATGTTTAACATGCTGTAATGCATATTCCTCTGTAATGACTTTTGTGGAGCCATTACCATGAGTTACTCCAGTGACAGATTGATACTTAAGTCAGTATATGTTTGCATAATATCTGTCTGTGTTCCCACATAGGCCCCCATTACCAGCACACATAATGACAGCACTGAGAGCCATATGACTGGTGGGTTCAGCCCTAGTCTCTGTCACATATTGCCATGGTACCCAGTGCTGAATCACTGAGGGTGTTTAAATAGTCAGACATTAATTTATAGAGTAAATCATTATGAAATGGAAGAAATCAGTGACTATCACTGGCACTGATTTGGTCTAATGGAGCCTCACACTAAATTGCTAATATTCTCCCACTCCCACCTTTTTTTCTTTTCCCCTCACTGACAAAACAAATAAAAACACAAACCTTTGTTCAACTTGCCTTCAAAATGTCATTTCTAGGTATGTGGTTTGCTGATGATGTACAGATTCAACTTACCTCCTCCCTTCTGCTTCTCTAGCTGGGGAACAGGATCTCCTCCTTTTCATTTCTGTAGAGACTCAATAACCTGAAAATTGAAGGAAGACGCATTTATCCCTCTCTCCTCCACTGTCCTTTCCCTTTCTTATCTGGAAGAAGGTGGCTTTTGGTGCACTCGAGTGGAAGTTGGCTGTCCATTTCCTGATGGCAGCAAAGAGCAGACTCCCATCTGGTTGATGCAGATGCCACTGTTTTGACTTTATCCAGGTGGTCACCCAGCAAACCCTGTTGTGCCTAATTATTTAAGAGGGTTGTGAAACACTAGGTGATTTTATATACCATATGTGCTAGAAAACATAAGCATGAAGATGCTGTGACTTAATGATGTGGCAACTTCAGCTCTGAGTCTTCCATGTTTTATGGCTTAAATCTGACCTTTCTTTTTACTGAAATGCACTTTGCAGCGTTTAGCATGAAAGAAGAGCAAACAGAATTGGAGATGGGGAGGTTATCAGCAGCAGTTACAGAGCCATCCGTCACCCTCTATCGAGATAAAGCACTTGACTCAATTTTAGAATATCCATCCTAACTGGGAGAAGGTGGGAGGAGAGGGGGAGAGAGCCTGTCCTTTAAATGGAATTTCAGGATTTGGAGTTCAGAGACTTTTCATGGTGTTAGAGCAAATCACAGACCTTCCTCCTCAGAGCAAAACAACAACTCATCAGGTCTCCTGCTCTGGTTATTAATTTATTTATTTTGAACCCATGTAGTTTGTTGCTTTGACTTCTCAAACAATGGGAAGGTACAAGGAGAGAAGGATAATAAATTGCATTCCCTCCTTTTTGCCATCACAGGAAACCTTGAGGGACTGTTCAGCAAGCTGGAGCTCTTATCTGCCTTTGGGCGATCTCATTATCAAACCTTCATTTTGCTCCCCAGCAGGAGAGATGGCCTGCAATGTATGATAACCTCTACTTATGAAACTCACACTCCAGAAATCTCTGATAATAGGCCAGCTAAAATGGAAAACCAAAGAGCAGGCACTGGGGTTTTTGTCACCAATAAAGACTACACATACACACAGGCAGGTACTAACACGCATATATGTTTTTATTTTTATTTCTGTGTACCAGTCTAACCCAGATGGAACCTCCCAGAATTTGAACCACAAGTCTAATAGTACTAATATTTTCCAGCATATTTTAAACAATATTTTCAAATAAGCTTGTGTGATATAGGAGCTTGTATCCCATCTACAGAGAGGTCAGTGAAATCAGTGGGAATTCTAACCTATCTAACCTGCTCAGGTGTTTTTATAAATCCCATTAAACACTTATTTAAAAACTTGAAAATGTGAGCTGTAGGAACAGAAGTAGTTCCTGTGGGTAGAGAGAAAAAGAGGAGAGGAGGGATAAAGAGAATCAGGTTCCTTAAACACTTGGGCACTTTGATTAATATAATAAAATATAATATAACATGATATAATATTTTCTATTATTTTTCAATTACTTTCCCATCATGATAGCACCATCTTATTCATCCTTCATCCACCAAATCTCCCATTTCTGAGCCCTTCATCTCTCTATAGGCCTGAGGAATAAATAGGTTTGCAGCACTCCCAGTGCAACCCCTTCTGGGTCTGGTCTAGAGAAGAGATTTTGATTTGGGGAGTTCAGCTGCAAATCCCAGAATTTCATGCCCCTTTTGCCTGGTTTGTGTTGTGTGTCCTGCAAACCACCATGCCCAGCAGAGATCCAGCTGGCAGCAGGGCCATGAGTCACAGCCTACACCCCAAATCTGCCCACCCAGTGTGGGAAGGTGAGGTGTTGGATCACACACCAGGGGCAAAGAGGTCCTTTGGAGCCCCAGAAGGTCTCCAGAAGGACTTCCCTGGGTGCACAGCCCAACTAATCCACACATTCCCGCTTGTATGGCTGCACTGCAAGCACGTCCCACCTCCAGAACCTCCCACCAAGAGTAGCTGCTCTGCCATGGACTGGTTTGCTGTTCTCCATAGGCAGGGGATTAGGTCATGGGAATCAGCTCAGCATCCCTTGGCCACCCACATCCCCATCACACTGCCAAAACACAGCAATCCAGGTTAGGAACTTAATTCTTATCTCCTTCTGTTGTACTGCTGGGAGACGTTCTGGATCAGAAAGCAAATGGTGTGAAGGTAAAACACCTGAAAGCATCAAAAATTCATCCTCTCTCTTTTTGTTTCCACTTTCCTTTCAGAAAAAAAGGTCAGTTGATCTCCCTCACTTGTGCAGGGGATGCAAAAATATATTTGCTCTTGTAAAATCTCCCTGGGCATAACACACTGCTGAAAATATGATAACACTTTTAATTATATTTTAATATATCATATGGATTATATTTTCAATACCTTAAAAAAATAATCAGACTGAAAAATCCCATCCAGTGAGGAAATAAAGGCAGAGAACAAAAATATTAAGATATGAAAAGATTTTTTTATAAAGGCTAAATAGAGCTTATTTTTAAATTTCCATTAAATAGGAATAAATAAAAGAAAATAATCATAAAAAGCCACAGGGAGGCACCTGGTTACCTGAATGGATCTCATTGAGATGGGTTGTTCTTGCTGAACAAAAGAGTATAAGTTGTACAGTTACCCAGAATTTCCTGAATCTTGGCTATGGGGACATGCTTATCCAGGGATGTTTTCCCTAACAAGCAGAGGCAGGAGGGAAGGGGAGCCCTCCTGACCCTGGGGCTCCCACCACAGGGAGAGCTCATCCACCTGCACGGTGGGAAGGGAAGCACATTTGCTTCCCTGTACCTGGAAGAGTGTTCCAGGCCAGGCTGGATTGGGCTTGGAACAACCTGGTCTAGTGTAAGGTGTCCCTGCCCATGGGAGGGGCCTGGAATGAGATGAGCTTTAAGGTCCTTTCCAACCAAACCATTCTGGGATACTCTGATTCCTCTGCCCAATCTGTAGCTCACCACCAACCACACACACCGGGAGGGTGAACAGGAACCAACCCAGATACACTCTTACAGCACCAAAATGATTATTTTATTTTGTTAGATTAGAGCTTTTCAGTTTCAATGCCTACTAATGGAGTGGTTTTGAAAAATAACACTACCCCTCTTAAAAGCACATTGGATGAAGTTTGGGGGTTCTTTAATGGAAAGCAGAAACACTCCAAAACTTGCCAGGGCTGAAGGCAGACCCTGAGAAAGTCCTCATGAAAACAGTGATATTATCAATAAAGTCAAGCCTATTTTAAATCAAAACACAGAGGCCTTTCTTTTAGAAAGACGTGAGAATACAGGTGCAATGCAAAGCAATTTTAGCAGAGGTGTTTGAGCTCTTCTCAGCTGTTGTTTTGCAACAGCCAGAAAAATGAACCCTAAAACAACCTCACAAGGCAGCAGATCTTCTCTGCTCCCGACATCCTCCACCTCCCATTCCACGCCAACGCAGCCGTTGGTTCCAGGGAACTGCGAAGAGATGGAGCTCAGGCTCGTTCTCCTCTCCCATGCTAAGGGCAGGTAATTATCTCTGCATTCCTGGAGGAATGTTACAATAAATATGGCTGTCATTTTTCATTACTGCACAGTGAACAAAGGGAACAAAGAGAACAAAAGAAAGTGTGGTTTTGCTAACCTGGGTTTGCATGTGCTTGCTTATGTGCAAGACAGAAGGAGAGGTGGAGAGTTTATTGCTGGTTTTTAGAGTGGATATCCAAAAGAATTACTGATTTTTTTTAACTTATTAAAAATTATTCTCTGGGAAAATCCTTACCTCTTACTTGCTGTCCCATCATCAGGGTTCTTGGCTTAAAATGGAAATTATTTAAATAACAAGAAATGCACTCAAGTCTCCCTAATTTCTACCATACAAACCACAAATACTCACTTTCTCCCTTTCTTCCCCATTTGGCCTCTCAGTAGTGGCCAGATTTCCAAATTTACCTTGATGACCACTGTCTTGCCATGTTGAAAAATATGACAAAGGAGTTTGTGTAAATAAAAACACCCAGAAACTCTGTGTGTGTGTGTGTATCTTAGTTCCTTCCCTCCAAAATCAACTTCAACACTTCTGTTTCAATGCAGACAAGATAAAATGGAAAATGATCAATACCCCTAATCACTGAGAATATCTAATCTGACACACAGCCAGCTCAGAGTCCAGTTCTCTGTGTAGTTCTTTCATGGCTCCTAGGTGTTTTTCCTGCCTAACTAAACAGACACTTTGATTCTCCAAACTGTTATTAAAGGAAAAAAAATAAATTAGAAGGTTCACAGTGTTCACACTGACTGCAAAATTATCTCCTGAGTTGCAGGGAGAACAGTTTGCACTCATCTGTCTGAAATCTATCAGCAAATGGAAAATTACGGTGTAAGCAAAATTTCCCCTGGCAACTGTGTACGTATGAAACATCAAACTCTGTGAAGGACTCAAAACCTCGTAGGTCACACTAGTTACTGACATATGAAGGATCCCAGAGCACAGTCCTGCCTCTCCCTTAATAGGCCTCTGAGACTGTGCTGAGATCTCCTAGTGCCAAATTCACTTCTGTTATATCCCAAATCCTATATTCAGTCTTCCATTCTCTTTTCCACAGCCTTTACAAATTCCCTCCTTTCAGTGGACGTGGTTGCACTGACACTCCTCCACGCCAGGGCTCTGGTCCCTGAGGATGGATCCCTGTTGCAGCCTTGCTGGTTTGCTACCAAGATCCAACTTTCAGGGACTCAGGCACCAGCTGTGTGCTGATGTTTGCACCAGAGGCACTCTCCTCCCCCACAGCAGCACGAAAACACCAGTCCCACAAGGTCTGCAAGCCTCAGACTCCCCACACAACTCCTGCCTTCAACTACTCCCCAGAAGTCCACAGCTGTCAAGATGCTGCATGTTGCTCTGTAATTTTGAGTCCATTGTACTGAGATAGAGAGATAGAGAGATAGATACAATGACTCCATATGGGCCCAGAGATGACCTGGGAGAAGCTCAGCCACTCCAGAACATGCTGGTTTCCAGCACTGTGGACAATCTGCACCATCTGGCATGAGGTGAGCTGGGCTCTCTCCAACTATTGCACATAAGGGTTGTGCAGACACACAAGTGTCACAAGGCAGATGATCAGCTGCAAAGGCTTCCTGATGGGCGTTTCCACACTGTGGAGAAGGAGCCACACATCCCAGCCAGGCCCTCAGCAGCTTTACCTGTGGGGTGAAGCACCTGCAAGCTCATCCCTGTCAGAAGTGCAGGAAGCGAGTAACTAGAAATTGGCAAAAAAAGAATTTCTGGAATAAAGGACATTGATAAAAAATGATATATTTCTGGTTTTCCACTTTTAAATGGTCTCAGCCTGTTCGGTCTGACAGGCACCTTCTTGTCAGCAGCCCCAATGACATCAATTGAGTGGGAGTGCAAAGCATCAACATTACTTGTGAGAACAATTCAGTTAGAGAAGGTTGCTCTGCTGGTAATATTAGAATCAAAACATTCAAATGCACAGACAGAGAGGCTAACAATTCAATTTATGCCATGAATGCTGAACAGCACATTAAGCAAATCAGTTCAGATAGCTCTGAGTTGTTCTTGTTTAAAGAAGATCAGAAACAAAATTTCCAATCCTGTACCACATCTAAATGCTTGAGATGAAGCACTAAAACCTTCACTACTGATATATTTATTTTTCTGCATTTCACTAAGCTGATTGGTCTGTTACTGCTGCCCTGTTGTCCACAGGGAGCTGGTGTGGCCCTTTGCAGAAGAATCAAGTTTTCCATATGGTTACACCTCATTTAATGGGCTGGGAGGAAGACATTTTAGGGGTGTTAATATTAATTTTTCCCCAAATAATCTTGTGTCATAGATCATCCACAACGTAATGTGCAATAAAACTTTCAGCAAGAGTTTGCCATTTTCCCTACAAGCCCAGATTTCCAAAGGACTGTGGGTTTCCAAAAGCTGCAAATAGCCATTCCAAGGACTTCAGAAGAGTTTTAAGCAAGTTTGTTACCTAAGCACAGCAGCTTATAGAATGTCAACTGACCCAAGAGGACCTGGAGGTGTTCCCATATCTCTGACACATTGCTTTGAGTCCTTCAACAACCCTCTTTCCACGATGGACCTAATCTTAGGAAAAAGCTCAAAATGTTCCTGGACTCAGTCTTAAACCCTGGCCTGTCCACTCCAGGGGTCTCCAAATACCACAGCAAGGTGGATATCCCTGTTGGTCCCTTCCAACTCAGAATATTCAATGATTCTGTGATTTTAAATACAAAAAATACTGGACATAGCCAGACAGCTGGATACATGGATGAGAACAACCCCCACAGCAACACCCAGCTGATTGCAATTTTATAGCTGAAAACATCTCTTTCCAAAAACTTGAGGGGATGGAAAGAAAGCCCTAAAACAGAGATGTGGAGCCAGCGGTGCTGGAGGCAGCACAGCCAGCCCCGGAGCTGGCAGTGCCACCGTGTCCCCTGGTGCTCTGTGCTCCCAGGTAGGGCTAATTAGCTCTTGTTGAGCAGCACATTAGCACAGCAATGCAGACCTGGGGACTCGTGCTTGCTTTCCCACATACCCTGGCTTGCTTCGAGCTACACTGTGCCACTTACAAATGTTTTAAGATTCATTAACCTCCCTCTGCACTCCCCAACTAGAGAGACAATATATCAGGAGAGGAAACCTGCAGCAGTGGCAAGACAGACAGGATGATAATTCCTCACCCATTCTCCTCTGCTCTAACACACTCCAGATAATCACACCCGAAGCTAGATCAGACAAGGACAAAATTAACTGGAACTAGAACTCCGTCCTCACACATTTCCTGCTTGTCCTCACACGAGGCACTGCGACCCTTCCCCATCTGTCACCTTGTCCCTACTCCCAGCCCAGCTCCACCACATCATGCAAACCTGGTCTGCTGCTGAGCTGAAAGGAGATTGAGGCACTAATGGTTCTGTGTCTGCTGATCTCCACTGCTGTGTGTCAGAGCCCATACGTGCATCAGGTGACAAAAGCAATGGCACAGATGCTTTCCTGGGTCCTGTGTGTGCTCCCACACTGTTTTCCCCATGTCTCTCTCTTTTTCCAAAACTCAGGAGAGTCAGTCCCTACAATTTAACCATCTCTGCAGCACTGCTATTCAGTAATTAATGTCTTAAAGGTATGGAAAATATTATCGAAAAAATGAGTCTGGTAATGAATTCTGTATTTGTCTTTTTTTTTTTTTTTTCCATAAAAGATCTTTGAAAAACTATTTTTTTTGGTCAAGATATAACCTCCTTAATTTTATGAAGTTTACTGGGAATTGTACAGGTCTACTATGCTGTTCTGGACCTGAATTAATAGTGACTCGTTTGACACATTCTACTTAGTTAACCTAGGTAGGATATTACTTTCTTATCTAACTACATTAATTGATTCTACATCACTTAATAGCTCAATAGCTTATCAGGTTACTTCACTCACTAGACAAGCTAAATGTCTGGAGGCAATTAGAGTGTCATTCTCCGTAATAACAAGTTTCTTTGAGAAGTTGCTGATGAGGTTCTTTATTACACAGATTATAAAACGTATCTTCATACTGTTATAAATATAGGTACAAATTGAAATTACTTACCAGGAGTCCCACTTCCCTAGCAACCAGGCAGATTTTAGGCTCATTTTAGGAATGGCTGTTTTCTCCCCTTCCTCCCCCCTCCCCAATGCTCTCTCCTGCCTTCCTTGTGATCTGTGTCCAATTTTCTGTCACTCAGAGGTGATCTACGACCACGGAGAACCTGTCACTCTGTCCCTTGCAGTTTGCCACTCTCAGTATTCAGTTCATTTTGAGGATGTTACCTCCGGGACACCAGGGCTCATCATCCTGGTTTAATTATGGCTGCTCCTCTCCTTGGCTGCCACTTACAGGAGAAGTGCAGAGCCAGAGAGGAGCTCTTCCCTCTCACATTTCCACACTCCGACAGCCATTCCATACAGGAGGCAGCACAAAAATTCCCGGCCTTGCCCCAGCAGAAGGTCTGAATGACCTGCTCTGCTTTTCACTCCATCCCTTCCCCTGCAGCTTTCAGCTTCATCTTCATTACCTCTTTCATTTCTCACCCATGTGCCTGAAAAGCCACTGAACATGGCTGGAGAGCCCTCTCTGTGCATTCCCAAATACAGTGCCCGACAGAAACATGAAAGCATTTTGCTTACTACTGTATGTATGCAAACAGTAATAAATGCTTCTTTCCATGGATTAAATTAATAGCATTTAAAATTAAGTGAAAGATCATTAAATTCAATTGTTAAGCTATCTACAAGGCTGAATTGTACAGGGGAAAGAGCCCAAGCCCAGTACAGTTGATTCCCACTTTTATGCGATCCCCAAACCTATCCCCAGTCCATAAAGCCTAAATCATATTTTCTTAAACCAAAACAGTGTCCCAATTTTGGGAAGCAAAGAAAGCAAGTAGAGGGGGAAGTGGGGATGTAAGAGACAGGCTTGGGGCTCTGGTGATCTCAGCACTATGCAAAGGGGCAGTTAAGACCCCAGTGATCATCCCTCAGGCTGCTGCTGGCTCTGCCTCCAAGCCCCCTGCTTCCCTTGCCCACTTCATTCAGGCTAAAAATCTCTTTGCATTACTGGAGTGGTTGGGATGTCTTTCTGTGAATCTTCTCTGATTGTCACAGAAATGACAATTTGCTGCAGTGCCCGTGGTGGCAGAAGTGCAGGAACAGCGACCTTGGGTCTCCTGCTCGCTTGCAACTGTCCAGTTTCCACTGCCAGAAGAAAATGGACTCCTTCTGTTCCCACCCCCTGGCAAAGATGGGAACAGAAAATCAATCATCCTCCAAGATCCCAGAGCCATGCTGGAAGGTGTCAGCCCAGCTGCAGGCTGGATCTCAGGAGAAGCAGCCCCCAAGCACACACAGACTTTGTGCTCCTGAAGTTGAGCAAAGAGTTACTTTACCCCCTTAGGATCCAATTATAGGCCTGGCTTAATTGTGGTGGCTGCAGGGTCCTGCTGTAAGGCAATCCCCAATCAGTCCTTCCAATTCTTTGCTTGGATGCACTGAATCATAATGAAAAAAATATTTAAAATGTTAGATTTAGTTTTGATGAAAAGCACCAACAATGTTTCTCCTGCCTCTCCAATCTCTGCTTGGAATGGGGTAGAAGCATGATTATAAATGGCAAAGGAAAACCCTTCATCATGTTTTCTCTTTGACCCATTCTAAACTTTGCTGCTATTTCTCAGCCATCTCCTGTGGCCAGGCAGGTGGCTGAAGCTGCCATTAATTGCGCTCTTTCCTCTGTTTCTGTAGGAAAGCATTTTTGGTCACTGCTGAAAAAGCTGCAGGAGGTATGGGAAGATGGAAAGACTGGCAGAAGTAAGGCAGAGGGTGGCTAAGGATTGATTGTGATCTTGGTTTAGAGAAGGAGAAACCCTGTGTCCTTCCACAGAGGGAATAGTCATGATCTCACCTGGATTCGTGATAAATGCCCAGTGGAGCTGTGGCTTTTCCATCCCACATGGAGGCTTTGCATGTAAGGGGAACCAGCAGCCCATGGCCCCTGGGGTGAGCTGAAGAGGAAGGCAATGACAAGTCACATCCCAAATATTGAGCTTCTCCACTGACATGAGTATTTCCATCTTGATTCGCACACAGATCCACGTCTCCCTTCAAAAAGCAGTTCCTCTTGTCTAAGTCAGACTGGGGGAAACTGTGTGTTTTGCTTTTAAGGCCCTGATGCTGATCAGTCTCCATACAAATGCCCTCCTGAGTTAGAAAATAAAAACGTAGCCCAGAGTATCATTGAGAGATGTTGTCCTGAGCCAGCAGCTCCTTTGCCCGGCAGCTCTCTGTGTTCCGGAACCACCAGGGCTCTGAGTCTGCAGGAAGGTGCCTGCAAGACACAAAAGTAGCCTCCAAACAATTCTGTGCTGCCCTGCTCAATCCAGTCCATTTGCTCTCTGTATCTCCTATCTCTGGCATTTAAGATTTTCGGTAATTTTCAGAGGACAAACAAACAAAACCCTTGCAGTTCCCTTTAAATAGTTGGCAGGGCCCACGGCTAGTTGATATTCACCAGCCAGAGATGTCTGCTACCTCTGAACAATTAGTCTAAAATATTTATCAGAAATAAGTGTTGGGGTTTTTTGTCCAAGTTTTTGAAGTTATGAGGCCTCAGATGGGATTAATGGAAATTTTAATTAAGATATGGAAATAAGCTGCTTTCTCCCTGTCTCTCTGAGACTGCAGGGAGTTCACATTATCCTCAACAGCATGTCTCAACCTGCTGGGGGAACCATTTGCAAGATGACTTTGTTTGTAAGTTCACTTTAGACAGGATGTTTGGCTGGGAATTTGATGTGAACCCCAAGTCCAGGTCTGCAAAGAGCTGCTCTGCCCCCGAGAATGGAACCCCCCTGCTTTTTTCCATTGCAGGGAAAAGCCTTCCTGAAGGAGGGAAAGGGATGTAAATCCTTTTATATGTTTCCTGACAGGCATCCTGGCCATCTAGCTGATCAGCTGGGCTCCATTCATGGGGAGAAGATAAACAGAAAGAAGAACTGAAGGGGCAGTAGCTGAGCAGAGGAGCCCAGTGGCTGCCACGGGGCTCTTGGGAAGTGCATCCTGGAGGAGCAGAGGCTCTGCTTTGGCACTCTCCAGGCTTGTGCTGCTTCAGACAGAACCCTGAAGAGGCTGGTGCTAAAGCACATTTGAAGCACTGGTGATTTTTCGGTCTGATTTTAGTCCCTGACCTTATTTAGCAGTCACAGTGCAAATGCCCAACACCAGCAGAGTGAGCTCCCCCCACTTGAAATATTGCTGTTGCCCTTGGGAAAACATTTATTTTATGGATGTTCTCCCTCCTTACACTGAGGCATTGCTAATAGTGTAAACTGAGAGGTTTTTTGAAGGTAAAGGATTATAATTCGAGCCTTGGAGCAACTTTGGCCTCTAGTTTTTGAAGATTTCATTTGAAATTGGGAAGCCAAGTGTGCTGAAGAGCTGGATTTTTGCTCAGAACAGAAATTGGGACGTGCATGGAGAGGTCGTCTCAAAATATTGAGGAAAGCTCTCTGCACTAACTGTATGGAAGCTTTTCTGCTTCTCCTTCTCCTTTGTCCCTTTAGTCTCTACAGATAATTTTCACTTTTTCTCCATCTAAAGATGAGGGAAAACAAAGCACATAAGCAGCCGTATTTTCCAAAGAGAGTGATATTTTTGGATGCTTTGGCTTCCGGATGCACCAAACTACTGTATTTCTAGCTGAGCTCACCATGAGAAGAAGATTTAGACAAGGGCATTTTAAATCTCTTTCCAAAGGTAATGAAAAGTATCCGATAAAAGTATTTCAAATTATTCATACAATTTTTCACCCTGTGGGAAAACACTTAGATGCCTATTTATATGAATAAAGATCCCTTATTTGTGGGAAACAAATACCATTCTCAAACCTGACAAAGCAATGAAAGCACATCTGAATATGCTGTGAATAACTTAGTTCATGTAATGATCACAAAATAACTTATGAACGTTAATTAATCAAGTACTGAGACCTAAGCATGAGCTATCTGGGCATTTCCATACCAAATCCATCTTACTGACAAGGGGGAACCAAAAGGCATGAAATGACTTGTCCACGGTCTCAGACAAGTCCATGACAAGGCTAAAACTGAAATTTGGACATTCTTTTTCTGTTTCTTCCAAACCAGAGACTGTCCTCCAGCTTTGGGAACAAAGGAAAAAGGAAAAAAAGAAAAAGGAATGGATGTATTAAGGATGCCCAGATGTTCTTGACACGGAGGGCATAGGTCAAATCCGAGATCCTATTTCAAAATCTAGAGAAAATTACCTTTCCAATGACATGTGGCGTGACCTTCAACTCCTAATAGTCTAGGAACAGTCCATTTCTGAACGTTTGCATCATGCATTTTACATTTGCCGGATCTCTAAATCATCTCTTATCATTTACTTACTTCTCCCCGATAATGAACACTATTTTTCTGCTGTATCTCTCCTTTTTTTTTTTTTTTTTTTTAATGTGGGCTACATCCTGCTACACCCTTTTCAAAAGCACAGGAAAAATCTCAAAGCACAGAAGTGACATTTAATGCAAGGCTGGGGTATAGTTGCTGATTACTGCTTGCGTGTGTGTTTTGTACAAAACAGGCAGACAGACTGCAGAAGGCTGGGAGGCATTAAGCAGAGATGATTTTGAAGGGATCTCAACCAAATTAAACTTTTTTTTCAAGTAAAGCCCAGCAGGGGATAACAAAAATTAGGGTTGGATTTACTAAAAATGAAGTGCTCCGGTGATTAAAACATGGTTGGCTGCAAAATCCCAAACTGCATTTGATTGTGAAACAGCACCAAGCCAAGATAGTGCAGCTTTAATAAATTGTGTTGCTAATTACAAATATTTCATAGTATCTTCATTTGTACAATAAGGATGGGACTGTTTAATGACAATTTATTAGTGCATATGCACAGATATACTGTATTTTAATCTTCTCTTTATTTCCTTTTTTTTTTTCCAATTGGTTCTTCCAAATAGGAAAAAATGATAATCGTTATCTAAGCTCTTGACTTCCCTTGACTTAATTGCAATCTAAGTCCGCTTCTAATCTGTACAGATCACGGTTGCACGATTTGGAGTTTAATTTGAACCCCCAGTGACTACATGTGCAGGGGCTGGAGGGTTTGTGTGTGCACACATTTGTGTGCTCAGTGCTTTGAACTTGCCTTTCTCCCCCCCCCCAAAAAAAAGCAGAAAAATGTCTTTCTATCTTTTCCCTATTAGCACACACAGCATCTGCCTGCCTGCCAGTATTGCAGCTTTCTAAAGGATAAGGGTTCTTCTCCACACAACTCCATATTTCATGATATAAATAAAATCAAGAGCTTTTGAAGAAGAAAACCATAATTTGCTGAGAGTGGGGAAGACCAGAGCAGTTCTTCTGTGCCTGGTCCACAGAGTGTGTCATGCCCCTGAGCTAGGGAGAAGATCCCTTTGTGCCTCATGTCTGATATTGCAAAGCTGTTAAAGAAACAGGGAAGCCTAATTCTTATTAGAATACTAAATTGAGGTTTTTCTTACACATCTTCACCTCGCTTGTGCCTCAGGAGGATTCCTCCATCCATTTAGAAATGCTGGGAAGGGCGTCTCAATCTCTGCATTAATGTGGCTCAGCTGGGGAGAACAGGCAACACCGGTGAAGTAAGAAACAACATACCTAAAACTTGAACCAATTCATTTTTGAAGCTCAAGAGAGAAGTGCTACCTATTTTTCTACCTTTTTGATTATTATGTTTAATGTATATGCTCATGCTAAATCGGGCTGAAACCCTGAAGCACTGAAATATCTCTGTGTTTGGTAACTGTACTGAAATAACACAGAAGGGCTGTGTTTGCCCCTGTAGGAACCACACCACCTGCACGGGAAAGGAATAGGCTTGAAACAGCTCTGGCCATGGACAAAAACACACTGTCTCCTCCCCTACTCACTTATCAACATAAAAGCAAAGCTACACACACTGAAAAAATATTTGCTACACTCGTAGCTAAGATTTAGGTTGATTACAGCTGAAATAAGACTTCCACAGTTTAATTAGCTACAGGGTGGGGGCCGAGCTCATTACTATGAAAATGTAATGATGTTTCCGCTTCCATTTCCACAATCAGGCTCTCCTCTTTATGAAGGGGCTTCTGGCATGTTAAAGATGGGATGTGAGCTAGTCATACCACATCCACTGTTGTTGGACCACTTTGGACCTGGATGTGGGCTGTGGCTTTACTCCATCCTCTGCTGAGTTCAGAGGCAGAAGCTGCCCTGTGCTGGACTGACCCCTCTGCTGTCCTCACCTCGGCCCTGCCAGCCTGCAGTGCCTGCTCCAGCACTCCTGATATCTTGCCTGAGCTGAACTCTTCTTCCAAAAACAGATCCCCAAACCCTCCTGCACGGTATTTTTATCTGCAGTATTTTCAAGCTCATAATGAGCTCAGAATTATCCTCACCTGAACTGATGCATTGTCCAAGGTTCCTCCAAGCACCCTCCTACATGCCTGGAAGTCCTGGAGCCTGATGATTAACAACGAGCCCAAATGGGCACTGAGACAAGCAATGAAAAATGTTCCCGCAAGACAGGGAGGCTGAATGGGAAGAAACGAGTCCCTCTGAGGTGCCCTGAGAGTTACTTTTAGGCCCATGATAGATCCATTAGTTGTATCCAAGGTGCCACTTCGCATTTCATGCTACAGCGAAGTTTTCCTTTGACCAGCAGTGATTTCCACAACTTGGGGAAGTTTCTTTCTCAGTGCTGGCACATTAAAGGAAAAGGCTGTACGGCGCTGCAGGCGAGATCCAATATTTTGTTGTCATGTACGATTGCCTATTGACTGTGAAAAAGCAAATAACACAGGCTGAACCAGGCAGGCTTTGGGATACCTGCATCCAGCCTGTCTTGCTGCTTACAAAGAAATCCTCTGCCAAGTGTTTTTTTAAGGGGGGGTCCTGTTTTCCCTGAACCCAGAAAATGTGTCAGACTCTCCCAGTTAAGAAAAGGGATGTCTTTCTTTTAACTCAATTAGCAAACAGTGCCAGCTCTGACAGTCCCTAGCTCAGTACCCAGGCTGTCAGCTGCTGGTCCAATTTTAGTTTTGTGTACTGTCTAGATAGCAAATTTATTGATGAAATGTGCTCGTAGGTGTAAGAAAAACTTGGAGGATCCAACACAACTTCTTGAACCTATACTTACGAAGACTAATGTATATCTATATGAGCTGGCAAATGCATCTTTCAGTCTCTGAAGGTTTGTGTATACAAAAAAATAAACCTGCAAAAAAGATGCTGAGGCTTCAAACGTTGGCTTTTGTTTTAATCTTTTAGTCCTGCTGCATTCAGGGGAATAAACAACACAAAAATAATTGTTACTATGACAGTGTTGAGGACATCCAGACCCAGAGCAAGGATTTTTCTTAGCTTAAAAAGTCCAAAACTACTTGTGGGAGGGTTTTGCCTGAAGCATTATTGGGCACTAATAGGTGAAATTTGTTTCTTGCTGCACATATAGATGATGTGCCAAGAGACTGAAGGTGAGAAAGGAGAGTAATAGAAGGGATCTGTGGGTTGGCAGCTGGATAGAAAGGTGACACCATCCACAGGAATCTTTGAGTAAGCTTTGCATTTCTCATTTAAATTAATGCCAAACATACAGTGTATTATAGTGAGTTACTGTCCAGTCCATGTGCCATGTTTCCTACAAACAGAGTCTCTGAAAGCTCAGAAAAGACACCTGGGGACACATTTAGCACAAGTTAGTGCCCAGAAATCCGGATTTGTGAGATCTCAACCTATGCAATTCTGAAGCCAATGGGGTGGGAGAACAGAGTCTCAGATAACCAGGACGAAAACAATTGTAATGGAGATGACCAGACCCTCCCACACCACTGTATGGAGGTCTTGGCATGTCTGGGGATTGCCCTTTGCAACAGGGAAATCAAAGAGATCAGGGAAAGAGGGATATGGCTCCATGGTACTCCGAGAAAGGGCTGAAACAGAAAGAAATCCCTCTGTAGAGAGTCCCTGAAAATAATTAAAGTTCTCCCTAAGGACTGTGAGCATTGGCCAGGAGGGACTTATATCGGGAACAGATGAGATGGTGCAAACACCTTGAAGTTGGGAATCCAACAAATCACAACTCGTTTCCCCATGGAGAGGGGAGCGGGCAGCACTGCTGGCTACAGAGCCAGGTAGCAGGGGAGGCAGAAGCCCCTCAGAAGTGAGAGAAAAAATGTCCCCTGTGTGGGAAGAGGAGTCAGACAGATAATGCTGCTGGCTTGTGTTTTGTGGCTCAGGTCTTCTCACGTTCTGACTGTGTTTGACATGAGTGTGCCTTATTTTAATTTAACTATAACTTGTATATAGTAGGTTGTTAATGCCTTGTGCCTCATTTGGTAGAAGCAAAAGGTTCTGAGTCCATAAGGGGGGAAAAATCAATAAATTACAATAAATGTGAAAGAAAAACATTTCTCTGGCAACCAGCAATGCAGCACCAGCAGGAGAAGCAGCCGCACCAAGGGGGGAGCAAAGACGGGGGGGAAAAATAAACAAGATGTCTCATATAAGGAAAAAAAATTTAAAGCAAGGCACATGTTTTGCAGGAAAGGAAGATTGGTGAAAAGAGAACAGTTATATGGAATAATTTCCCTTGAAAAGCTTGCATAAATGGGAAGGAATAGATCCTAAACAATAGCTGGGCTTTGCTGGGCACTAAAGACAAGTGAGAGGAGGAAAGGGAAAACACCACCAAATTAAAGTAGGATGCAGCAAGCTGCCTTCCTGCATGGCTGTTCCCTCTGCAGCTTCTACCAGCAGAGCAGCCTCCAAAGTGTGAAATTCCACATGGAGAGGAAGAGACGTTAGGGCTGGGGAGGGAGGACAGACATTCTGGGTGGCACTGGTGGCTCTGCCTGAAGCAATTTCCACATTCAGGACCAGGTCCCAGCTCAGTCCTGCCTGTGCTCTTCCTGCACCTCGGGCTGAATTTTCAGTGGAGGGTTTTTATGGCACTGTAGAAGCCTCTGATCCAGGGTTCTACAATCACAATGAGGGGCACAATCTGCTCCAGGTCAGCGAGACTGGCTGGAGCAGGGAATGGCTCAGGCTATATCCACACCCTTGTGCTGACACTTCCTGACCCCTGCATTTCTGCAGGTGCTCCAGCCTGTTCCTGGTGCCCAAACTAATCAGAAATTCATTGCTAAACCACTCTTTGAGAAACTGCTTTGCAAATAAACTCTGGGCCTGGGTGCTGGAAGAAAACAATCTAATTATTGGCTTCTGGGTTATTTTCTTCTTTAAGAGATCTTTAAGAGCAAGTCTGATCTATTCCCTTGGCAGGTTTCTTCCTCCTTGTCAATACTGAGAACTCATGTGAAGCAAAACACTGGATGCATCAGATGATCTTCTCGCTTGCCTGAGAGTCACTTATGGCAGGTCCAATATTTTTATGTTTTAGAAGTAGTCAAAAGGTTTTCAGAAGAAATGAGATGGAAACAGGATGATTTGTATACATGAAAATTCTGTATTCTTGGAAAAAACTCCACACAGCAGCTAACAGCAAAGGGATGAGTTGAAGGAGAAAACCACTGTTAATATGAGCTTGAAAGTAACATGAAATTAAGCAGGTATTCTGCTAATAGGGATTTAAAGTCAGACTTCAGCCTGGGAAGCTCTGCAATTGCTGAAGGGAGACACATGGCTGCAGAAAGCCTCATGCTCTTGCAGTGAAACCCTGCAAGGCTGTTTGTTCTCATGAGAAATACCCCATGCCTTCCCACTGCTCACATACCTGAGTGCTCTTTCTCTGCAAAAGGTCTCATTCTCCCACCATTTACAAGACAAGGGCTTGTACAGGTAGAAAGAGATGCACAAATAACATTTTCAGTGACTATTTTCACTATTTTAATATATGGAAACAAAGCAATTACCCAGCGGAATATGGTCTCTCAACATTTCTGAGTCTTTGACAACTGCCCAGAGGAACTTCATTTTCTCGTGCACCCAGGAAAGATTGGAGTCAGTGCAAAACATGGAACATAAAGCCACTACTTCAGTGCATAAATTAATCACACTGGATGGAAACTTCTTTGTTCACTGCCTCTGTATAACCTGTGCTGCACAGACAGCCTCAGTGACATTTCTCAACCCAAATAAAGAATTTCTAATGTTAATCCTGATTTGACTGAAAAAAAAAAAAAGAAGCAAGAGCCTCTGTCATGGCCCTTTGCTATGCTAGGTCTAAATACAGACAAGAACGAGGATCCTCAGCAGACTAAAGCCAGGAAGGAAATTCTTCTTTTCCTCTCAACCTCTCTGCATTAAGCATTTCTATGTGTCTATACTTCCCCTTATGTGTGTGTGTGTGGGTGTCGCATCACCAAGACTCTTCCTCCCCCCAGTCCCTCCTTGCCTGTCACCAGCCTGCAAAAACACATGAGCTCAGTCTGGAGAAAAATAAAAATATTGGAAAGCAATATGACCAAAGCAATGAATGTGACCATTGTCCTCTTGGAAGTTCACTTGGAAAGAATATGCATAGGGGGAGAAAAAGCAGAGGAGAGGGCAGGAGGAAAGCTGAGACCCAGAGAGGAGAGACTTGTGGGCAAGGAAAACTGGCTTGCTGCCATTGTGGATCATGGAAATGCCCAGGTCCGCTGCACTGGGGCAGATTTCAGAGGAGGTATTCCCACTTGTTCTGCTTTCTCCTCCTCTTCCAAAACATTGAAACCCACCAGGTGGTTTTGCAAAGGGGTCATTCAGGCTGAATGGTAAATAACATCAAATTCACCCAATCTGGAGTCACCACAGTGAGGTGTTTCAGTCTCTGTGCTGATTCATTTCTTGTGAAGGGATGTACCATTGCCTCTCCATCCCAATATCCCACACACCTGAGGAACAACCAGAGGCCTCATTGTCTGCCAGCCCTCCAGCTCCTCCTCCTCCAGCATCCAGGCAAGGGAGGAACATCCCATTGCAGGTGGCAGCTGTGTATCATAAAGGGAATTTGTCATCATTGTTATTCTGCTGTAATCATTCAATAGCAACCACCCCAAAACTGTGTCTTTTCAAGGGGAATTGGGGTATTTTTCAGCCTATTTCATCCACCAGAATGCTGCAGCCTGGGAAGAGTCCTAGATTGAGGATGGACCCTAAGGACCTGATTTCCAATATTGCTGCCCATTGGCCCCATTCAGAAAGAAACTGAAACTTGTGCCTGACTCGTCTCACTGAGCTCACAGGCACAGGAGTCAGAATGAGGCAGGAAGGCAGAGCTACATCACCTTTGCTTCAGTGTTAACAAGACAATACAGATAATATGAGGCACTGCTGTGCCAAAGGTGAAAAATGCACTTTATCTTCCTCATCATGTTATTAAGAGCATTCCAAAGAAATGTGTGTATGTCTATATTTAACTCCTGTTCCTCTTAAAAAAAAATAAAAAGAAATTATTCAGTTCATAGAAGCAATGAATATAGGCCACAGAATCCAACACACAGCAGCAAAAGTACTCCATTATTAAGTCTGTAATTGCCAAGAATTAATTTGCTAATTGCATGCAACTAATCTGCGTCCTTTTTGTTTTATATCAATTAACAGAGTAATTAAAAAAGCAATCTTCTTGATAGTTCCTCACTGGCAGACTTAGCCCAGCAGAGCTAATGAAAGAGGGCCACCCTTTAACTAACCTCATTAGTATCTCTTCTTTTGTTAAACATCCTACAAAAAATAGTTAATTTTGCTGCATGAAGGTCCTTGATGTTTGACTGCTAATGAGGGGCCACACTGCTCTGATTTGGTGTTTGTTTGCCGCTCCGTGCGTGGCAAATGCTTGTTCCCTGCCTTGCTGCCCTTTTGGGGATAGAGAGGCAGGTCGAGAACCGGAGCTGGGGACTGGTTAAAGGTTTACAAACACGGGCAGTTACCAAACATTTAAAATTCCCTCCAGGACAAGGATTTAGTTTATTTCAACCAAAATAAAAACAAAACAAATCATCCAACTGAAAATAAAACAAACCCACAAACACCCCAAAAAGAAAAGAAGACCTAACTGTAAGGAGAGAGTGTCAAACAGAGGGGAATCACCAACAAGCAGGACAGGAGGATGAGTGCAGAGCTCTTCCTGTGTCACTGTGATTCAGGAAGAAAAACCTCTGCTCCGTTCACCTAAAAAAATAGACTTTGAAGTCCTCCACCAGGCTGAACATCGTGTGAAACTTTGTATGAGGCATCTGTAAGTTCAGCTGGGCACTGAGCTGCACTAACAGAGCCTTCCTCAGAATCTGTGGGCTTGGTACTGCCCTCACTCAGCAGGATAAAAAACTCATATGCAATTTTTTTGGTTGGTTTTTTGTTGTTTTAAGAGACATTCTATAACATTCTACTATCCACAGAAAAGCTGTGGGGAGAACAGCAGAACCCCTAGTGTAGCAAACACACGCTGCTTCTCAGGGCTATGGGGTCTTTAATTTTGTTTGCTTTGGGCTTTGCTGTGTTGGGAGACCCCTGTGCTGGAATAAGTGGCATGGACAGCTGGTTCCTGCAGCCCCCAGTGCCGTGCTGGGCATGGAGCTGGGCGTACAGTGACTTCTTGCCTCTGGTGTAGCACCCACCTCCCTGTCAGGCTCCTCTGAAGACTCATGTCCTGCTTTTTCTGAAAGCTTCTGGAGCTGGAAAGCATCCTTGCTGTAATGAGACCTTCCACCAGGAGGCAAGTCGGGCTTCCCAGCGGCACAGAAAGGCACGGAAACGGCTGTAGCCAGGAGCTGTCTTTCACCACGGAGGGGTCCCAGATGATGCTCCGGTACCAAAGGCGGCAGGAATTTATTGCTGAGCACATCAGATTAGACTTACAAATTTTTCCCTGGGTTGGATTTCTGAATTTGGTCTATAGATTTACTGAAAAAATATTCAGAGTAGCAGGTTGCAACGTTAGCAGTGTTTTCCTGCTCCAGGGGCTGGGCTTTTTCAAAGGAGGCTGAAATGAATTCCTGTAACTCTCAAATGACAAGCCAAAAACACTGACAGGTTCCAAAATCTCCTCTCAAGCAAGCTGGGAGCCCATGGACAGAGACAGAGCATGCCTTGTTTCTCTTTAGGAGGATTTTTGAAGCCGTCTCTTCCTTCAGAGGGTTCCTCCCATGTTGAGTTGATATTCCTACCATTTTTAAGCAAGACCTGCCAGCGAGATGCTGGACCCAGTCCTGGAGCTCCTTAGACATGGATCAAAGATCTTTTCACCACTCTCCTGCCTATTACCTGTGTCTTCAGGATGCACTCTAGCAGGGAGCCTGAAACCTTTCGGTCACTTGTAAGTGAAAAGAAGGGATAAAATAAAAAATAACCCACAACTGCTCTTATTATAGTACTGGTGACTTTGCAGCACTTTGCACTGGTGAGGGCTGACAGCCGGATGTCAGGCTCTCGAGCCCTGTGCCCTGTGTCCTGGGACATAACCCTGTGACAATGTGTTTGTTTGCCTTTATTTTGACCCAAACTCTCACCTAGATAATAATTGCAGCTAAGGATCCAGCTGACTTGCTCCCTGTGTCTCTGAATAGTGAAAAACATTCACTACTGTGCAAAACCATGAAGATTTTCTTTCTTTCCTCCATGCAGGGATGTCTTGGAACCCAGGGCATGGTGGTGCCTGTATCTGTCTGTGTTGGCTTCCCTGCATGGGGAACAAATGGAAGTGAAGCAGGGGAGGAAGCGAGCTGTTGCCACCAAGGGGGGAAAAAAAAGAGGAGGAAAAAAAGAAAGAAGCCAGATTTATGCTTCAGCCATTTTCCTCTGTAATCAGCTTATGTTGTAGAGTTAAATGAACCGATGGGGAACTCACGCAGGCGGATGGGGCTTGTCAGCTGAGAACTTGTAAATCAGATGACAGCGTGAGAAGTGTGAGCAAGGGTGGGCGTGCAAGGGTGGTCAGTGGTCTAAGGATGGTCAGTGATGCAGGAGTGGACGGGGTGGTGCTCAGTGGTGCAGGGTTGATCAGTGGTGATCAGCAGTGGTCAGTGGTGCAGGGATGGTCAGTAGTGGTCCGTGGTGCAAGGCTGGTCAGTGGTGCAGGGGTGGTTGGTGGTGGTCAGCAGTGGTCAGTGGTGGCCAGCAGTGGTCGGTGGTGGTCGGTGGTGGTCAGCAGTGGTCAGTGGTGCAGCAGGAGTGTGGCTGGCAGGGGCCCAGTACCCACAAGGCGAGTGCCCCTCCCTCCATGCTGGGTGTGAAAGAGCAGCTGAGACGAATTGCAATACCTCCCACTCCTCTGCCCATTTGTTTCTTATGAATGCATAATGAATGCTAATGAATTCCTCACTTGGGGCATATGGTTAAGACATATAGAGCCTAACCTTGCTACAGAGAAGAAAGACCTTGATGTTACAAGATGGGGGAGGGCTGGGAGGAACTCAGCAATTCGTGGGCTGAGCTTGGGTCAGCAGGACTCATCCTGCTCCAGCCCAAGGCCTTCTTCAAACACAAGGGCTATAGGACCTGGGGAAGGACAGAGAAATTTTTTGCTTCCCTACTAAAGCAAAGGCAAACATATGTCCATGGATGTGTTTTAGAGGCTGAGTTGCCTTGAGGTAAAAGTAAAAGGATTTCTCATTCTCTGGAGAAATGGAGGATATTTGAAGGAGTAGCACAGCAGTAAAGAGAGGAAATGGATACACAAGGATTCAAAAGCAATGTTGGAAAAGACCAAACCCAGCCTCTGCTTATGCTGCTTTACTGTCCATCAGCCCTTGGCTTTTTACTCCAAAGCAGTGGCTGGAAGTGCCACATAGCACCTGAAGTGAGGGCTGAGTTTGTAGGACGAACAACTCTCCTCTGCAAACTCAGCAGAGCGCCAGATCCCTGGACAGGAGCTTTTCCCAGACCTGGCACTTGGTTCTGCCCTGAAAATGGTGTAATATATGAAAGTTCATGGGAAGAACAGGGCAGGAGTGATGCAAAGATGCTGCAACAACACCACAAATACTAACTTTGGAAATGGAGAGAAGGATGAGGGGGTTTCATTGATGCCCAGGCCACTGAATCCCTCCCAGTGTGTCATGGTCTGGTTTAGTGACACTTTATAAGCCTGATGGTATCAGTGCAGATTGGACCCCTGCAACAGCCCAAGGTCATGGTTCTGCATTGAGCTGATGGGTAAATGAGGTATTTGTGAGCTGATTTCTGCCATCCTGCCCCGAGAACTGCAGTGCTAGAGCCTCATGGATTAGTGCTGCAAACCTTGGACTGTGCCCCAGCCTTTCCCAACACCATATATTTGAAAATTAGTGAGAGACTTTTTTTTTTTTAACCAAAAGACCTAAAAACTTGATTCTTTAGACAACTTTGGATCTAGTTACAAAATGCTGCCAGTACCCCCAAGAAGCAAAAACTTACAGATGAAGATTTAAATGAGCTTAGATACCTGTAAAAGCACAGATCTCTACTGGGCTATATGCCAAACACCTGGCTGAATTCTGAGTCTCCATACAGCTCTCACCACTCTGCTCTCAGTCCCAAGCCAGGCAGTGCTAACTAGCTCCTGGATTCCTCCACAGGCTGCTGTCATGTCTGTGAGATATCACCAAACATACACACTAATGGCGTGTCCACAAAAGGTTAGAAAACATCAAGAAAATACTCAAGGACTTTCAAAGTGTTCAAAAATTGTCTGAAGAAACTTTCAGCCACACCGAAAATTCTTTCAATACCAAAAACTGCCTTAGAACCCCTTCTGGAATCTTGCAGCAGACAGATTTGTGAGTGAAAACACCTCTCTTGGACAGCTGGGGGCTGAGATGACGTGAGGCTGGTGATCCACCATCGGCATTAGGACTTTGGCTATGGTGGTCTTCCTCTCTTCCATTTTCTGGCTAACTGTATCCACATTCTCTCCTCTAAACTGTAGCAGGAGCATTTAGATGGAAAATTTAGCAGTACTTTGAGGCACTGCTGTCCTTAGAACAAAGCTGAGATTGGTCAAAACATGTAGAAAACCAGTGTTTGCCATACCTTGACTGCTAATTTATCAATGCAT
The DNA here is from genome assembly GCA_013396695.1 of Sakesphorus luctuosus. NCBI lineage: Eukaryota > Metazoa > Chordata > Aves > Passeriformes > Thamnophilidae > Sakesphorus > Sakesphorus luctuosus. Next base: position 194,008 of record VWZD01002531.1, read on the forward strand.
TTTCGAGAACAAAGCAGCCCAGGTACCTCCCTGAGCAAGCAGTGAAAAACAGCAGAGAGAGAGCTGGAAAAATTTCAAAGTCCTTCTAAAAATTAAAATCTGAACGCCAGCCAAGTCCCAGCAGCCGATGGAGGTGCGAGGCATTTAGTCTCCGGGGTGGGCAAAAGCAGCCGACTGCCGTATGCATCAACACCTCTTGACACTTATGAATATGGGGCTGGTGCTGATGCCCACTTGGATGAAAGAACAGAGTGAGACTGCCAGCGCTGAAGTGGGTGGAAGGGAGGGATGATCTGCAGCAAGATGTTGGGTTTTCTTTAACCCTCTCTCACACAAAGAATGGTGGTTTGATCCACGGAGGTTTAAAGACTGGAAATGTTCGGATGCAGGCTAACTGAAGGATGGATCTGGGCTAAGCACATGGAAAACCAGTTTGGTTTTGCGTGCAGATGAACCACATGTGGACACTGCTATTCAGTGTTGGGGAAAAAAGGTTTGATGGATTTCTTACAGCACTGAATGATTTGTGGAAATGCTTTAGTTTGCGTGGAGCTGTGATTGTTGAGCCACTCTGGAAACTCTGGGCCTTTGCATCTCCTGTAGTACTTTGGACACAGCTCAGCAGCAAACCCTGCCTTCTGAAGAGCAGGGAATCAGTCTGCCACTAAACTTCTAAGTCTTGATGACTTCTACAAGCCTAGAGAAGATACTGTGATTGGCTAAAATAGTTCTTTGCAATAAAAGATTGTGAGATCAAGAAGTTTTCAGTGAAAGCTGCTGATAAATGAAGCATCAGGCATGTTTTAACTGTAAATACAAATTCATGTAGGGGTAGACGGTCACATGAGGGTTTGAGTTGTGGTAGCCTCATCAACAGACAAGGAATTTCTTTAATTTGGAATGCCAGTCTCCTTCACTTTCAAAACTGTCAGCTGTGGGGTTTGGTTTTTGCCAAATCATAAACAAAACAATGAAGTAGTCCTGACCTGCTCTGCTGTCCTTTCTGCCCCTTCTCTTGCTCCCCTCACAAGAGGCTTCCCCAGCAGAGCCCCAGGGGCTGGAGCAGCAGCATCCCACTATAAAGCCTTCCCCACTCCCCCAGAGCCATCAGGGAGCTCACCCAGGAATACTTCCCTTGCCTCTACATTTGCATGACAGGCAGCACCTTTGCATTATGCACCTCTCCCCACAGAAGCCCAGTCCATCCCTCAGGCATCCAGAGGGGATACCTGCTGTCGAAGCTGCTTTCCACCCCCTCAGTGCCCACCCTTGCCCTCACTCTGGTGCGTTGGCCCCATGGTAACTTCTCCTCATGCTCACTCCCTCTCTCATTTGCCTGAAATTTCAGGCCTTGGAGATGAAAACAATGAGGCAGTCCTTTGACACCTGCGATGCCCGCCCTGTCAGGACATCTCCAGCTTGGCTCCAAGCCCCCAGCCCACCCTGGAAAGGGGCTTTGGTGGTCAGGAGAAAGACAGGAGCATCTCTCTGGGAGAGAAATAGTCCCTACCCCAGCTGCAACATGCACTGTGCCTGATACATTGTAATGACATGAAAATGAATAGAATAAACCGACTGAGTGGCATTGTTATTAACCTTTGTTACCTCAATAAATCACCCCAAAGAGCAGCAATTACTCCCATTTCTGACAAATACTGGTTACGCAGTGGATTCCCCCTTGCTCTCGGTCCCGTGCCCTCTCCCTCACTGTCTTTCTTAACTGGAGACAGGACAGTGCAGTGCATATTGAAAGAAACAGGAATAGTTTAATACCAGCTCATAAAGACATGTAACAGACAGCATGGGACTTCCAAAGCATCCATCTACTTTACCCTTAAACCAGTGGGTTCTCCAGGATCTCTGCATCCCTGGATGGATCCTGATTCCAGCCACTCAACCCAAATGCACAGACAGGGGTATGTGCTTTTCTTTCACATCAAGCTTTGGATCTCAGGAATTACTGAATGAAAAGGCTGGGAAGTAAAACTTCCCCTTCTCCAAACTCTGGTCCAAGGCATGAGTCAAGCTTTTGGCCCCAGACCAGGAGCAGCAATTGGTTTTTTTGCACAGCACTGGCTTGGCTTGGGTTTTGTCACGCACTCATGTCAACACCGATAGGAGTTTCGCAGTTTGATGCTGTTCCCAAGCCAGCTAATTTCTGAGGTCGGTGCCACGATTTCAGATCGATAAGTTCCGAATTCAGTCAGCACAAACAGCCTCGCAGCAGAGTGCTATCCTTGCATATTTAAAGCTGTCTGGGAAAAGGACTTTTCAACAAAGGTATTCAATGAGACTTAAAAATCAATCCTCATTTGGAGAAACTGGCAAAGTATTGTAGTAACTGTTGTTAAAATGCCTGGATTGATAATAAATCAGAGTTGACAAATAGTTCTGGCATTTTTTACTTTATAGATTTGTTTTCACAGAGGAACTCGTTGTGGACATGATATTTCTTAACAGAAATATTCAGAATTATATTTCCATAAACTTCAAAAGACTTTTTATAAACCTGGAAGAACCTGTGTATTTTATTTGTTCATGCTATTTTTGCTTTAGAAACCCACAGAAGTCACTTTTGAGGCTATAAAAATTTCCTGGAAATTTCCAAATTCACGTATAGAGTGAAAATGGTAGGATTATGATATTCAAATATCATTCCCAGTTTTGATATAGTTTCCAATGAAAACCAAATAAATGTTTTGTGGCCAGCTATAGTTGAAGTTTGGGTTCCTCTGGCAGAGGTAAACTGTTCGTGGAGCAGTAGCATTTATGACTCTGCCTCACCTGTTACAGGTGCCTCTGTGTGTGCTCACATCCTGCTCCAGGGGCCAGAGAATGCAGAAGCAGTGCAGGGCTGGTTATTCTGCCAGGTGAAACCTTCCTTTTGAGATCCCTTTGCTGGGCTGTATTTGCTTTCTCATGCCTAGATTTTCATTAATCCAACATGGAACACCATTCTCTGATATCAACACCCTCTGGCACAGAACCAGTGCCCATGGCTATAGGTGCTACTCAAACCCAGAAGACGTAAGAGTGGTCCAAAATCACGGTTGACTTTTACCTCTGTCTGGAAGACACTGAGGGGACAATAGATAGGATTGTGTTAATACTCTGAATAAATTTCACAGCAATGGCTTATTTCCTGTGATATAATTTCAGCTGTGAGACAGTGTGTGGTTTTCACTCAGGGAACTACAACTGGTTGGACCAAGGGGAAATATCCAGCTCTTCCTGAAGTAACTGCTTGTCTGGGTAGCTTTGCTGCTGCCAGATCTGCAATGAGACTCAACCTTTGTTTTAGGTCAGCTCAAATCTAATTTAGGGAGGAATCTTTGTTGTATGGATGTCTGTGTGACTTATGTGCTCGGAGTTGATTTTACTCCCCCAATCTTATTAAGGACTGATTATAGAGTGAAGACTGCTGCAGAGTCCATGAGGGTGCAGGAGAGATGCCCTTTATTGGTAGTGAGGGGTAAGTGTTGAGCTAGGAAGAGTGAAAGGGAAGAAACCTGGACATAAATCATCTGGAATGCCAGCCAGCAGAGCCTAAAACCCGTGGAAAAATAAGATTATTATCTTTCTTTTTTCCAAAGAACAAGGGATCTGACCCAAAGTCCTTTAGTGAGCAGTGACTTCAGCAGGCATCAGGTGTACAAGAAGCAAGACAGGACCTCTTCCCGACTAACCTCAGTGACCCACTTTCTGCACTTTCATTATCCCAAAATAATCCTTCCTCTCCTGCCTCCCCCACTGCTCTGAAGAAAGGAGGTGGGATTTTGTCATTTCCATCAGCGTGAGAGGAGCAGGGCTTGTTTAGGGACAAGGCGACTGGAGCCCACATTTCCTTCCCTTTCTTTTCCGCTGGAGCATGTGACAGTTTGCAATGCAAGGAGTGAGCGGCTGCAGGAGCAAAGTAGTAAAAAAACCCACCCAGTCCCACATCACAATGACTTTTCTCAGATGATAAACATAATAATAAACCCCCTCCTAGTAGCCAATATGATGCTAATGCTTCTTAGCTCTGTCAAAAGTGAAAACAGCTCCTTGCTGTCAATTACTGGAGGGACAGCTGGAGTCTCTCCTCTCACTGTCAGGATGCAGACATATTGCATGTCATCGAGAAGGTAACAAATTCACCAGGACAGCATCACCATCTGTCACCAACAGAGACACTGCCGAAACAAAGGGTCAGGCTTAGGCACAGAGCTCGGGCCTGATCTCCCCCCATCTCCCTCGTCCTTCGCTGCACAGAGCAGGGGCACAGGTGGAGGTGCCCCCCAAAGCCAGTGTTCATCTCGGGGATACACCAGGGATTTGGGGTTTGTAAACCAAGGCAAAGGGGGTTAAGTTTTTAAATTATTGTGTGCACCAGCAAACTCTGTGCTGAAGCCTCCAGACCCTGCTGATGGGTATGAGCCGCTGTCCAGTTCAGCACTGTCCCTCACCCACCTTCCAAGGGTCTTCCCATGTGACCCCCTTTGTTGCAGCATCTTCCTATACACATGAGGAGATGTGTTTGGGCTACTCACAGGGTAAAACAACAGCCATGGAGGGCTGGGGGATCAGCCTGTAAGTCGATTTGTTTGGGGCCAGATGGTTGATTCCCCACATTATTGAAGTCTGACTGCCCTGGATCTGTTCTTGAGAGGAGAAGCTCACCCACCCCAGGAAGGCACTTTCAGTGGTCCAAACCCTACACATGATCTGAAACCCAGTCAAACAACAAATATTTCTGTGATATGTTTTGAGGTCATTTTCAGTATTTAACCATCTCTCCAAAAACTTCAAATAATCGTCTTCAAAAAGCCCCCTCAATTAACAATGCCATTTTTTAAAAACATGTTTTTGAAGAAGCTGTTCAGGAGAACACTGTAAATAAAGTAAATAATTTAAGTGACTTTTTTTCCTCTAGCTTATATTGTTGTGCTAGTTAAAAATAACTCACATAACTCCATTCTTTCACTCCAGACAAGGCTTACTTCCAAGGGATGATGTGCTAATTATTTCAAGAGCAAAGTTTATTTCTGACAGAAAAATCGTTGTACTTAAATTCACGTAGAGTGCTGAGACTTTGGGTGAGTCTGAAAGAAAGATGTTTCTGCAAAACTAGCTCAATGTGACAATGCAACATGTTCATGTACCTCCTGCGTTTGTCACAGCATTAATTTGGGATACCCTGCGGCTGCTGGCAAATGCAGCTCTGCGGGGTCCAGCTGACATCTGGGGATACCCTTTGGGTTTCCAGAGTCAGATGGCAGCTTTCCTGTTTGCTATCAGTCACAAAATCCAGGACTTACAATTTATAGTATTCGATATTTTGGGTGTTAAAAGTTGGCTCAGGAATCATCCTGATGAAGGAAATGAAGTTACCTGGAATTAAGTAGCACAATTCAGACTTTGGCAGCCACTTGGAAGCTGCTTTTCTTTGGTCCTGCAGGATTTCCCTGCAAACCTTACCTCCTCCCTGCTCCATTGAACAGTAATAATACAAAATAAGCACAATTGAAATACGAACTTAATTCCAAAATGCAGCAAACTTGCTGCTGCTCCTTCCCAACTTGCACTACTTCTGCTGTGATTTACAAGCACATAGAGAAAAAAAGTGTTACTGCAGACATAAGGGTTTGTTTCTAACAAGGAGAAATATTCCATCCTCTAGTCACAGGCCTAAATGCCAAAATTCACCTCATACTTTAGGCTACAATAAATTAAAACTGACTACCCTGAATCACATGAAATAACTTTTAAAGTTACAACTGCTGCTTCCACACCTTGCCAGCCCCGTTTCATTTCTCAAACCCAGGACAAACATCTCCGGCATGGAGAGGTGAGGCTGTGTCCCCCACCCTCCCCTCAGAGTTCTTGGGCTGCCTTGGGATTTCTCGCTTGACTCTCCTCCAAGGTTATGTCAAAATTGCTGTGATGTGGAAGTCATGGAATACTGCCAGCAAGGGGTTGGAAGTGACATTTGAATTGTGGCTGGTGGTCCTCCCTCCATTTCTCCCTCCCTCCCTCCCTGCTACACCCATGTCCTCTCCCACAGAAATCAGGACATGTTTGGGGGAGCTGCAGCACTTCCATGCTCTGTACCAGTAAGACTGCATGAGTGAAAGGAGGAGGTTTGCAAGCTGGTTTGGGAGAACAGCTTGTGTTTAGGAAAGGAGGGTGGTGGTTGTCCTTGTTAGAACAGAAAGCACAGAACAGTCCCATGTCTGTCACCATGACCTGAGGGCTGGTGGTTTGGGCTGCGATTGCTGCCGTCATCCAGACCCACATTAGTGTCTCCTCTTGGGGAGGATGGAAGTGACTCACTTGTTACACAATTTCCACAAAACCCACTTCCCTGAACTCCCACCATTCTGGAGGTGGCTCCTTGGCAGACTTTTAGATGGACTCTAGTCTGCAGCCCTCCCTAATTTAATTTTGTTGGGAAGAGCAGACAGTTCCCAAAAAATCAGTTGTGGTTCCTCTACCAAAGCCTTTCAGGGAGGTGTATTCCAATACACCCTTTGGTATCCTTGCCAATACCTTGGTACCCTTTGGAAGAGCTGTGATCTCCACAGGGGAGATGAGGCCATTGGGGAGGCTATGACAGAGCAGGAGGGGAACCCTGAACTACTTCTCTGCTCTTCAGGACATCCTGCATCCTCATCCTCACGTGGGACAACATTCTTCACTGAGAAAATCTTTCCCCTCCAGCCCTTCCTCCCGGAGAACCAAACCTGGGCACTTTGCTGAAACACAGAATCTAATCTCTAAATTTGAACATGATCCTGCCAAAAACCAACTTCAAAATACTCATTTGGCCCTCCTTGACAGGTGTCCTCATCTGCTTTGAAGAACTGCACAGAACCTGCCTCGTTCAGCCCACAAGTTGCAGGTTTAATGACATTGAAGGATGGAGGCTGGGACACCCACTTGGCATGTGGACAGTGTTTTAATTCTCTTGTTTGCAAAGGTTTTATTACGCCAAGGCAAATCCTGCCCTGGTTGCCCAGCTCGGTTTGCCCTGTGATAAAGTGAAATGAAGGCATTTTATCTTTATGGCCTACATAAGAAAAAGCCCAAATGATCTACTGCTCCTTGTGCCCCTCCCTCCCTCAGTCCATGCTGGGCTCTGACTTCACAGCCAGTGCTCACCACCTTTCACAAAGTCCTGTGCAGCTATTTTGGAACTGGAGCTGATCTTTATGCATTAACATGGACCCAGATTTCAGAAGAAAACTCACATCTCTTTTGAGCTGCTGCTCAGAACATTTTGCTCTGCCTGCAGAGCCCTGTAGCCACCACCAGCAAAAGAGACACGAGAAAGGCAACACTGCTGCTTTATTAAGCAGACTGGAAAACTTTGAGAGAGCGAGAAACTTGGCTTGAAAGCAATATCTGCACTTGGATGTTGTTTGGAATGTTGCTGCAATATAGAGGCATGTAAAAATACAGCCTCAGCTGCTCTCCTGAACTTGGATTTCGGTGGTGCCCCCTCATCACAAGGCTCTGTCAGTGACATTGGGTATAAAAATTGCTTCTCCCTCCAGTGAAATGTGGCTGTTTCTGGGGTGGAAAGAGCAGTTGATAAAAATGCAGCTGTTTTCATTAGTTTGGACAGGGAGTGGAAAACAATTGGAGAGCTACAGGGGGAAATCAGGTGGGAAGAACCTGATCTGAGGACCTTTTCTTAGGAAATGGTTTTTGTTTGAATACAAGTGGTTTTTCAGCATGGATTTTTGGCATTGGCCACATTTTTCTCACTGAAACAATTGTGGCATTTCCATTAAAACTTTTAATTTCAACTCATGATTTCATTCAGTCTGCAAAAAATCACCAAACGTTCTGAACTATCTTATAAAAGTCATGCACATATTTGAAGAAATACATGAAAATATATCTAAAACCAGCAAGAATTTTGGAAATTCTGTTTTTTCCCAGTAACTTGGCCAGATGCAGCAATCAACAGGCACACAGAGATGTCACAGTTTTAACTCTGAGGACACACAAAGAGGGAAGACACTCTGCAGGGTTATGAAGGACTGCACAGAGCTGAGTCGAGGCACATCCAGCACTGGTTCAGAGGCCTTTTATGAACTGGGAACATTTGCACCACAGTTTCTACAACTGAAATGGGTATGGGTGCAAATGGTGTTAGGAAACAGATTTATCCATTAAACAGCAAGTCTATCTCCTCTGGTTTCAAGTTATCAAAGATATCTCATGACTAAACACCAAAGTTATCTCATGATTAAACACCAAAGATGAGTCACGACTAAATACAGGAGAGGCCCAGATTTTGTGTAGGTAATAAATTCCGGGACTCTGGGGCATGACCCACATTTTGTGAGTGTTTCCTGCATCTGTTTGATCAGGTTACTGATAAAAACATATTTTCTAGGAATGCAATAGTTCACTCCTCCTGGGTGACCACAATGCATGAGCCAAGCAGGTGAGGGCAATGGGCCCAGAAGTATTTTTCTATACCTTGGATGTCCTTGATGATAAAAAGTGGTGTATGCAATGAAGTGCACATTTAGTAATGACCTTTTTAGTCAAACAACAAAATAGTTTTATAATACATTTGAGTTATTAGAGATGTGTATTTCTGGAATTTTTGTGTTGCACTTCTTTTAAAAAATAATTTCAAGTCTAAGGGGCTTGGCTCTACTGACATCCAGAAGAGAGAGATTCCTGCTCAAGACTTGGGGCAAGATTTATCAAAGGCAAAATGAGTAGATTTTTTTGACATTTCTCCCTGGTGCACTGGAGGAGCACTTTCACCTCAGTCACTGCAAAGTGACTCCTCTGGAACTCAAAGCCAGCCCATTTGCTCCAGCTGAGGTGCTTCACACAGAGATGCAATGAAGAAGCAGCACAAATTTGCTCCCATATACTGGACAAAATATCAAGTACACAGCTAATGTTGTTTTGGTTTAAATTGCTGTTTTTTCATAAAGGTAGGTACATATTTAAAATTCATTGTTATATTTTGCATAAAATGTGAGATTTTTTTTAAGTCTCACAGATCTAGACGAAGTTTACACTAAAACCCCCAGGAGAATTAAATATTTGATGTGCTTAGGCAAGTTCAAGCAAGTTAAAGAAATCTTTATTACAGTTTTAAGTTTTACTTGCAGTTGGAGTACTTTCCAACAGACAGGGACTAACCACATCTAGACATTCAAAAATGGATTTTTACAGCAATTTAAAATATATTTGGGCACTGCGGGTTCACGTGCTCATACTGCGATTTTTAAAATCTCTTAAATGTCTTTAACATGTCACAAATTTTGAATGCTGAAGCAGATATCTATATGAATTTTCAGGCAGAGAAGAGTTTTTACAAACCTAGGCTATTATTTGTAGGGATAAATATAGGAGAATGTAGAAAAATAGGCTTCTGAAGATGGTCACTTTTGAGAAAATGATGTGTAATTGTCCAAAATTTTAGCATTTCTTTGCTTTAGTGGAATGTAAAAGACAAAATGGGTGCCTGGACCTTACTCAAGCTTTCCTACCAAACAGCTCCACCAAATTAGGAGTTGAAACTGAGTCTGAGACAGCATTTAGTCTGCATTTACAGACGTATTGCCCCAGGATAAGAGATGTAATTCTCTGAAATGAAGAAAATTAAATCATTACCCTCTTCACCCAAGCCTTTTTGCTGTTGGAAAGTTAGTTTTGCATTTAATGAATATGGGCTCATGTCTTTCTAATGAGTATGAGATAGCTGATGTAATTGAAAACTTAAGCAGGGAAAAATCATTACAAGGTTGGGGTTTTTTTTAAATTAATTTATTTTGTATATTTGTGTTATGAGTGATAGCTACCAGTAGAGTAATGGGGATGCAAAACCACAGTTTACTCAACAGGCAATTCAAAACCATGTGTTGCAATAGGAGATTCCCCATATTTTACCTGCCTGAAGGGAAGCAGCTGGAGAATAATTTTCTGCTGTGCTTCCCTAGGTCTCTGGGAGATCCTAGGCATCTCCTTACTCTGTCTTCCTCCTCCTTCTTGCCATTATGAGCTTGATCTCCTATTTTCTGTTCTCCTTTTTCTGACAGGAAACACCTCCTCTGCCCCGTATTCTTCAGGACTGTCAACCACCCTGACATTTGGGAAAGGCATCTGCAAATGGGGAGGTGGGCAGGGGATAACAGCTCCTGGGCTGGCATCTCTCCACAATCCCTTAAATATCCCACACTGGGATGTATTTCAAGCTGGGTTTTTATCTTCTTTAGGTCCAGGAACTAAGTGAGAGCCTGAGGAAATCCAGGGCAGAGCTGCTGCTCAAGGCCCATGTATGTCAAGGACTGCAGTGATGGCTCTGATCTGGACAAAGGACAGACTCAAGCATCTTCTGCTTATTGTTCACACCTTCTGCCTGTGTCTTCAGTGCTCCAAAGACTAATGGGACTGATTGTCACTGTGTTCCCATGTATGAAATTGAGGAGAGAGATGCATTTTTAATAATGAAAGGACATGGAGAGGAGGGGCAAAGAAGGTGCTGGGGAGAGAGGAAGGGGGTTCATAAGGTCAATGTGATTCATAACAGATCCATAAATCTCTACCATTAACCAGCAATGCTTTTCTTCATCTTTTTTGATATCACTCCCTGGGTTTTGATGATCCCCATCAGCTTCCTGCACATTTACCTCTGGAGGCCAGCCTTTGTCCACAGGTTCACGTATCATTTCCAGACACAGATTTTCCTCTCTGAGCTTTTTGTTTTCCTTTGATCTTTCACTAATACTTATATACTTTGTGTGTCGTTGCTGTCCCATGAACAGCTTTTCTTGCCCACCACCATCCACAGCAAAATACTTGTCATCAAGCTGACTTTAATCCCTGATACCATTCTCCTGGTGGTTCCTTCTATACATCCCATACCAAAAGAAAATTCATCCTCATGCCCATTTAAGAGAACACCCTAGAGATATCATCTCTGATTTCAAGAACAAAATCAAACGAGAGAGAGAAGGTAAATTGATTCTGAGAAGCTCTCGCTGCTGGGAGTTTTCCTGGAAAGCCCCATTCGCCTGTTTACAGATGTTGGTTATCACAATGATCACAAAGTCAACACCAGGCTCCATGTACCACCTTGTCCTCAAAGAGAAAGGTTTCTAAAGTAGCTGAGAGTGCAAGTTAAAAATGTAAAAAGATATTTCTTTGCAAACTGCAGAACTGATTGAAGACTTCACCAGCATCCAGCTTTTCCTTCCTTCCTGCCAACAACCAGCAGTGTGTGAGTGCTCCCTAATCAGCTTCATGAGATCATCCATCTCCTACCTGCAGCCACTGGAAGTCTAAACTAACCTGGCTGATTCTGCCCCAAGTGGATTAGGGAGTGCACATACCATCACTCCTACCCCCAGGGCTGGTAATAGACAGCTGGGGAAAGTTAATGTCTTCAAGTAGCATCAGTTGATCTGCGAGAGGATAAATGCTGGAAACAGTAGCCAAGGGTTACGCCCTGATTCCAGTGCATAATTTATCCCTAAATTGGCTTCCTGAAAAGAAGCAGGAGTAGAAAAATCATCACAGTTTCCAGTCAGCTTAATCTGAGATATAAGAAGGTTGAACTCTTCTCCATAGCTAGATCTGGACAGTGATTTTTCTGCTCTTCCCTTTCCACAAACTCCCAATTTAAAATCAAATGTCAGTCCCTACTCACTGTTCAGATTAGAACAGACGCATCTGGAAACCACGCGTTGCCCTGAAAGCCACCCAAGCTGGCTCTGAAGTTGAAGACGAGGGTGGAATGTTCTTATCCCAGAGCCAAGGCTGTCTCTGTGCGAGCACAAAAGGCAGTTGGTGGGACATCAGCTTGTGGGAGTTTCCTTAGTTACCATAAGGAAAAGTTAAATGTCACAGTCTCCACTGGATCAAATCTACAAGAACAGAGATTATTTATTTGAGCTCAGATCTGGATTTACCCATTGATTTGAACATGACAATGGAATATGGAGCTTTCAGGAAAAGTGAGTTTTGATTTCTAAGGTAAAATGAGAACAGTCCAGGCAGCAAGTCTTAAATGAGGTTGGGAGATTGTGGTCCCCCTGATCTATGATTTATCTTCACCAATATTTTAACATGCATAGTTTGCTCATATGAGCTAAATTTAACTAAGAAATTCTACATCTGAGGAGAAAAGAGACACAAGATCTGCAAAGCATCTGGTCTTACTCTCCTGTCAACTTTCTGGTGACCTCAGTGTGATCTGGGTAATATCTGATGGCAGGGGTGGGAGGTGTCAGCTCCAAGGTGGCATTTGCAGGTACAGTGACCCACATCTCCCCATTCCTCCACCACCCAGCAGGCAACAGCAACTAAACCTTGCACCTCACACTCAGGTCTCTGTTGACCAGAAAAAAATCAAAAGGAGAGCCTGGTTGAAACGTTATTGGCAATTTAACAAGATGCTAATGCCACTGCCAGCACTGAGACCTTCAACAATATTTTTTTCTGCCTAAAACCCACCCTTTCAAAAGTCAGCACCACTTTAAAGAGGCAGAGGGAAGAAAACGGTACTCATTAATCATTCTGCCACGACAACACTACAGGGTGATTTCTGCTCTACACCTTTTTGCACAATAGTATGCAATTTAATTGCTTTTAAAAAAGCTTTAATGATACAGACCAAAAGCTGATCTTAGCAACATCTTTTCTGCTTCAGTGGAATTAAGGACACAGTTGGTAGTTGACAGAAATGAGCGACTGAACCACTTCAAAAAAGACAAATATATCTCAAACCTCAGTCAAGCTAAATACACCACTTTCTGTAAAGGCCCAGTAAAACCTGCTATCTATTCTAAATCCAAAATGCCTTTTAACTTTCTGTCTGTCTAATGTATATCATTTCAGGGTGTTTTGACCCAGGACCTTTTTGTCTATAAGAACCGCTCTCTGACAGGCAAGTTTTACAGATGGAAAGAGGATGGAGACACAGATGCATGTTTAGTAAACTGAGAAGACAAAATGGATGAAGACACTGATGGAATGCCAGAGAGTCTTTATAAAAACGAAGAGTCGTAGACCACCAGCTGTTCAAATAAACGTGGTGTGTATCAGCAGATCCAGCTTTCCAGTAGCACTCAGCAGGCTGGGTGCTGGTTACACACTGGGCACCTCACTAGGATTGCACTGGATGCCAGGAATTCCTCCAAAAAAATCAGATTATTATGGATGCATCAGCTCTGTAGCTGGACTTTTCTGCAGCTCTGGCCTAGAACAAAAGTGCTTGAAGCTGTGAGCCTGTATGGATATTGCAGAGAATTAACAAGACCTGACAGTGTTCAGCCAGGTTATGCAGACTTCTTTTAAAATGAAATATGTCCAAAAGTCCATCAATGACTTTTGTATTTGTGCCACCAACTAGAAAGATCTTGTTTTAAGGTCGTTCGGGTCGTTTCTGCTCTCACTATGAGAGCACTATGTGATGTGTGGGTAGGTACCAAGCCACGAGTGGGCTCTGCCTGCTGAAGGGGCAAGCCTATGACATGCATTTCTGGAGATGCCTGGTGAACACACCACTCACAGATCACTAAAGCATCCATGCTTTTAGATCACTGGACTTTGTAACCAAATTCCCTAATCTCAGAACGTCTTTTTCTCCTTGTGGGATTTACCACTTCTTTGACAACTTTTCAGCTTCTGACATGGCAGAACAGCACAGCCTTGCTCTGGCAAGCCTTCTCAGGGAGGGCTGTCACAAGTCTTTCTGCCTTTTCTGCATCTGAAGGAATAGTCCCTTTCCCCTATCATTGCCAGGAGAAGCAGAATTTCTGAACACTGGGGTAGGAATTGAGCTGAAGAAATGGCACCATGGGAGAGACAAAGCTGCCCAGGGCCACCAGTGGAAACCAGCGCCTTGAGAAAGGTGTTCAGAACTCAGGCTGGAGACACGAAGAGGTTGAAAAATGTCTCTAGTTGGGGAGGAGGGGAGGGAGAGGAGGAATGCAATTTGTGAATAAAAACTGAGACCTCATTCCATGCAGCTTTGTCTCTGGATAAGCAGCTGTGACCATCTTCTCCCAGCCAGCACTGTGACACTATCCAAAACACACAATGTGCCCCAAGTCATAAGGTTTCCATCTGCTTTTGGTCACAACCTCAGCAGAGCTAAGGCCAATTCAGAAGAGATTACCTTCCTAAGGTGAAAGACCTTGCTTTCACTAAGAGCTATTAATGAAAACCCTATTTGATACAGGAAGAGACACAGGAAACTTACTGGAAAATATTTCCCTCGGTGATAAATGTTGCTCTGTTCATCTACAGGTGCTACATCACTTCAGAGAGCACCTTAAAAATTACTCTGGGATCACTTTTCTTAAAGGGATGGGGTTTAGTGCCAATGGGGCTGCCTGGCAGGATATTTTCAATGTAATCTATACCTGTGAGTGATTCATTTGATTTAAAAAGAAAATAAATAATGCTTTGGGGCTGTAGGCCATGGACAGGTTTCCCTTTTGAACCAGGTTGCCAGTGAAGGGCCTGGCACCACTCTGTGCTCTGCTGTTTTCCAACCCTGGCTGCCCATGACTGAGGAGAACACAAGCACTGTCACTTTGCCCCATTCAAAAGCCTCAGATTTGGTGAAGCCAGGAAATTCCATTAATGCTTGGGGGTTTATATGGAAATAGAGAGCTCTGAGGTCCTATGGGCCAGGCATGCTCCAAAAGAACAAGAAGCAAAAGCTGCTTTTTAGTTGAGCTGATATTTTTAGCTGTAGAGAGAAAACAAAGAGGCAAGTTAAGGTCACAGAGCAGGTCGATGGCAGGAACAGAAAGAGAGAACAAATCTCTCTCCTTCCCAGCTGGTGCCCTGCTTGCAACAAGGTCTCTCCAGCTGGAGTAAAGCCTATCCTAGAAACTTTGGCCCCATACATACAATTTTCTTCCTCTGGCTTTTATTTAATAAATGAGATATAAGGCTCAGTCTTGTGCCATTTTATTAGTTTAACATACATTTATTTTGTATACGTTATCTTTCCTTGCAAGCACTTCAGTATGTCTGAAAATCAGAGATAAAAAGGGATAACACATTAGACAAGGCAACTCCCAAAGAGGCAGCCGGGGTGTGAAGAACACTGAATTCCCACATGATATTATTATATTGCCTTCTTTGCTGCACAATGTTACAGTAAGTAAGGGGATTAGCTGCTTGTCTCACAATATATAGATGAAGAGAAGGAAAAAAAAGAAAGAACTGCTTTTGTTTCAGTGGTTGTAGTCTATTTGCCCTCATGAAGACAAAATCCTGCCTACTCAAAATACTATCCTCCTGCAGCACCACCTTCTTTTCTGAAGAAATCATCTCTGTCTAACCAAAGGGAAAAGGGAGAAGGTAGAGCAAGCTAGAGGATGATCCAGATGCTCATCATCATAACTTACACATTCACCTCCTTGGTAGTGTAATAACACTTAAAGTGGACATTGCCCTTTGGAGCTGGGACATCTTTGAGACCTTGTTCCTACCCTGGGGATTTGAACCCTCCCTTAATGCTTCAAGGAAAGCCAAAGAGGAGAATATCCCAGAACCTGGACAGAATGTTTAGGTCCTGTAGTAAGAATAAAGTTAGAATCTGATGAAAGTATGTGTTTGTGACCCTGAGAAAGGTACAGACAAATTATTTCTGAGTATTTCAGATGTTCCCTTGGATACTGGCTATTGAGAGAAAGGCAAGGAGCAAGGTTGTGCCAAGTCTGCTGCTCCAGGAAAGGACTTGCACATGAACAGGAGGAACCTCCACATGTCTGGCAGCCCACTCACCCAGCTGCAAGAAGGTACAGCACAGCTAGGGAGGATGGGCTAGCACTGGAGCAGTTCAAGGGACCCGCATAGCTGAGGCAGCATGAATTCCTACTACAATCACCTTGTGCTGAAGGCAAACCATAGCAGCTGGATGCCACAAGGTAAGGAAGTGAGATCATTCCCCAAATGTGCCCAGCTCCTTCCAGGATCAGGTCCTCTCACCTGACATGCCACTCAGCCTGGTGTCTGACCTAGTAATTAAGATGTCCTTCCTTGTCTATTAAGTGTGGAAACCCTCTCTCTCTTTACTCTAAACATTAATTTAGAAAGCAAAATGCTGGAGTGACTGCCTCTCTTGGGTAATTTTTCCCCCTTCAGATTCCCTTGCTTCCTTTATTTAGTGCCAGCAGAAAACAATATGGTTTCTTTCATTGTCTTCTCTGAAGACTTCCAAGTGATGGGGGAGATTATTACTATTCCAGTGNNNGGGGGAGATTATTACTATTCCAGTGTGACGACATAATAGGCTCCTGTCCCAGCAAACAAAAGTCTTTGCAAGACGATAAAGAGACAAGTCCTACTTATGATGTCACCAAGAAGACAGTAATAAAAATAAAGAAAGGAGGGGGGTGGGGGGGTGGGGGAAGATAAGAATAAACATCTGTATATTGGGAATAACAATAACATTTGTTCTGCCTTTTATTTCTGAAAGATGCCTTAAATCGTGCCTTGTACAGAAAAGACTTTTGTGTGTGTGTGTGTGAGCACAGATGGATTTATAATAATAAAAAATCCATTGAAATGCAAAGTTTAGGATTTCCTCCCTCCCCCTCAAAAATAAAAAGATCAAATAATTCTTGACAAAGAAAACTGTTCCAGTTCTATTTTTTTTCCTGATCTGCTCAAGTTCTGCCCCCTTTTTAACCAGACAGAGCAAAATGTAGGATTCTTTTCAAAAGAGAAATGTATGTATTTCTGGAAATATGCTTTAGGTGGTATAATTAATAAGGCATATGAACAACAGGAATTACAAATATAGAAACTGATNTTTCATTGTCTTCTCTGAAGACTTCCAAGTGAGGGGGGAGATTATTACTATTCCAGTGTGACGACATAATAGGCTCCTGTCCCAGCAAACAAAAGTCTTTGCAAGACGATAAAGAGACAAGTCCTACTTATGATGTCACCAAGAAGACAGTAATAAAAATAAAGAAAGGAGGGGGGTGGGGGGGTGGGGGAAGATAAGAATAAACATCTGTATATTGGGAATAACAATAACATTTGTTCTGCCTTTTATTTCTGAAAGATGCCTTAAATCGTGCCTTGTACAGAAAAGACTTTTGTGTGTGTGTGTGTGAGCACAGATGGATTTATAATAATAAAAAATCCATTGAAATGCAAAGTTTAGGATTTCCTCCCTCCCCCTCAAAAATAAAAAGATCAAATAATTCTTGACAAAGAAAACTGTTCCAGTTCTATTTTTTTTCCTGATCTGCTCAAGTTCTGCCCCCTTTTTAACCAGACAGAGCAAAATGTAGGATTCTTTTCAAAAGAGAAATGTATGTATTTCTGGAAATATGTTTTAGGTGGTATAATTAATAAGGCATATGAACAACAGGAATTACAAATATAGAAACTGATTTGCCTTCAGTGCCAATACAATCAGGATGATGGTGGAGTCACCCCTCACTCATGAGCTGTTTTCTCAGAGCATGGGAACTGAAGGATGCTGGACTTGGAGAAAGTCACGGACACAATGGGGGGATCCCTGCTCTGTATGTGACCAGGACAGAGCAATGATGTGCAGAAGCACAAGTCTGAGTCCTAGCAGCAGCACAGTTGTGTTCACACTGTGAGATGCTTGAGCTATGATGCTGCTTGGGCATGAGATGGTCCTGAATGCAGAGGTGGTTCAGCTGCAGCCACCCCAGGGCTCTGCACCACACTGTGCGTTGTACATGCGCGTGACAACGAATCGCACTACCAAAGGCTTCCTCAGGGACATTCTGGATCTCTACCAGCCTATCTGCAGCGTGTTTGTCCCTTTGTTTAGAAAACAAGGGGGTAAGCATCTTGCTAGTTTTCAAATTAGTTTGACTTGTACACTAGTTCACATACGGCTTGTGGGCCTCTGATGTGCAGGGTGAGATCATGAAGTACTCTCTGACGTATAAAGAGGGAAGCCAAGGCACTGCAAGCCTCTAGCAGTGCTGGCAGTTTCCTCACTCGGTCTGTGAAGATCCTAAAGCAGTAGGATAGATCAGAGTATGACACATCACAGCCCTGTGAAAGAGCAACAGCATCACTTCCCACATCTGCTGTTGTTGGGACCCCTAGGAGTTGTTTCTCATGGATTGCCTAAAACCCCAACATAATCAGCCTCATTGCATCAATGGCTCTAATGACTATTTCTTGCTCTTGAAGGCAGCATTGTAACAAAGGTGGGTATTATTGGATAAATAACACCGAACTAGGCATTGACATCTGATTTACCTTCTCATAGCATGGTTATTCCTAAAACTTGCATAGTATTATTAGATCTATATTCCTGTGTATTAATAATAACTATTGTACTCGCAATTAATTTTAAAGCCCACCATCAATCTTTCTTAGAATTCAATCTGATGCACAGCCAGAGGGAAGGGACGTGTGCACTGAATTCATTTTAACCCCTTCCTTTTTTGTTTGCCAACACTGGATTTACGGTGAATAATAAACCACTGCGACTATTGCATTTTCAGGCCAGACCTGAAGAGTTAAATTTGCCATCTCAGGGACACTGGACATCATCAAAACCTAAAATATCCCCACACAAACAGGGGAGAACAATGAGCTCCTCCTTCACACCACAGACGTTACTCGTGGAATTAGGAATTAACGGCAAGATTAAAGCCACCATTTTAATTCTTCAGACAGCGCTGGTTATCTGCACAGCCATCGTAAGCAGGTGGCCAGCTTGCAAGCTCCCATGGACACAAGGGCCAGTATAATGCAAAGTGGACTGGGAGGTAATAATTCAGCTGATAACCCCTGACACGCTCATTCAGTTGCTAATTCACCCTGCGTGCAGGAGCTGTAACCAGCGCTTAAAGATGCGTTATGATATTTAAAGCTTAATTTATTCTCTTTATTAAAAATGATATCAAACAATATTTCACTCTCCCTTTTGGTGAAGATTAACTGTTTATGATCCTTGTGTATTACGTGGGGCCATAACCATTACTCACATCAACGGTTTGGCCGGGGCATCTGAGGCCCTTTAGATTAATCGTCTGGTGGTTGTTTATTAAAGCACAGGAGTTGTCATGGAAGGAAACAGCCTCAGCTCTGAATCAACTTATGCCAAGTATTAAAAACATCTACTTGAATTTGATTATTTATAGTGACCTTCATATTTTGATGCTGTTTATCATAGGTAGATATATATTTTCAAATAAAAGTACAGGAGATTTGTTGTTAGATTTATTTAATACCCACTTTTCCTCAACTGGATTCCTTCTAAAAGCATATATTGATTACTAGCTACACTTCACAGATGTCCAGGTATTCAGGAACTTGTAAGATCATTGGTTTGAGTAGGTTACAAAAACTGTGGTCAAGCTGCACCAACCAATCCCTCCACCAAGACCTGGATGAGCCACTGGGCATCAGTGATTTCAGCTTCCCTGGGGAATGGATTTATTTTTTCTCCTCTGGATTGTCTGGCACATTTCCTCATGCATCCTGCTTCCTTGCACAGAAAGCAAACCTCACTGCTCAGCAATTGTAGCCTACAAGGACCATGCTGATCCCTCAGATGCTCCCCAGGTTGCCTGAACCATCCCAGTTAAAAGTCATACAAATATGGGTGGAGTACCATCATAACGGCCAGGGAATTCCTATGGAAATAAGGCTATTTCTTTTAGTTGCTTGTGGCTAATGAAATATTATTAAAGCCGGTCACTCCAGTTAAGGAGGTGAAGTTTGACATAACAAAATGGAATTAATGTAGAAATAGTGATTAACTGTCCTTCTAAAGTGCAATGAAGAGAAGTGAATGAACACAATTCCTGGAGGTGTTTATGAGGCATCTGGATCTGGCACTGGGTGATATGGTTTAGTGGTTTAGGGGTTACAGTGGCAGTGCTGGTGGATGGTCAGACTGGGTGATCTTTAAGGTCTTTTCCAACCTTGATTATTCTATGATTCCATGTTTATAAAGCAAGGTATCATTACCTGCAAGAGTTAAAATGGCACAACCTCCCCCAGACTTCCTATGAGACACAAATAGAGTGTTAAGAGAACAGTATTGCAATGCAATACACTAATGTGGAGCTCTGAGTGGGAAGAGACATTCAGACTCCAATTTAGGCACAACCACTGAAGCCATAAGTGCCTGGGACTCTCTTTGTCTTGATGTTGGTCTCCAGGATTTCAGAGCTCCCTTCCAACTGCATTTATGATTTGAGGGCACTATGACAGTTAAACTGCAGCACACATCCCATGACTCCTTTTCATTCATTTGTATCTCTGGATTTTCTAAATTTTAACCCACCGAGAGTGCTTTGATTTTTCTGCCTGCCATAAAAACCCAGCAGCTCTGGAGGGATTCTGCTGGCTTGTCATAAAAGGCACAGATGTGAGGAGCTTCTTGCGAGCGGCAGAGCCGGCTCTGCGGAGCACAGCCCCTTCCCGCGCCGCTGCAGACCTGGAACAACTCCACTCATTTCAGGATGCTGCACTGGTGCTGCAGGCAGCAGAATGTGGGCCACTCACAGGGAACTGTAGGATGGTATGTGCTCTTTTGCTGTAAAGCTAAGGTGGAAGTGAGTGGCTCTTACAGCTCCATGGAGTCTCATGGATTTATAGCAGCTGAGTGGCTGCAGAACACCTCCAGTTTCCCTTGACCTAAAGGGAATCCTAATTCAGAGTGAGGGAAGGCAGGCAAGCAAATGAGGCAGCCATCAAAGCCCTCTCCATCCTTCATCAGTCTCATTATGCCACAGAGCTTCATTTTCTTCTCAGTCAGAGCAGTGCTAGTCAAAAATGGTCCACAGAATCACAGGATGGTTTGTGTTGCAAGGGACCTTAAAACTCATCTCATTCCCAGGGACACCTTCCATTATCCCAGATTGCTCCAAGCCCCATCCAGCTCAGCCTTGAACATTTTCAGAGATGGGGCAGCCACAGCTTTTCTGGACAACCTGTGCCAGGGCCTTACCACTCTCATAGGGAAGAATTTCTTCCTAAAACCTAAACTAAATCTCTTCTCTTTTACTTGAAAACCATTCCCCCTTGTCCTATCGCTATCTGCCCACATAAAAGTTCAATAAGAGCCTGTAGCTACATAATACAAACCAAACAATACATAATACAAAATTGGATATACAGTATATCCCTTCTGCTCTGTTATTTCAGGCCCCCTTTCCCATTTTGTCACCCGAGCTGTGTACATGTAGCTACCTGGACCCACAAATCCACCTGCACACTCATTTTAGGTGTTCCTTTGCACTGCAAAGCCACCCAGAACAGCCCCCTTGCTCCTGGTGCTGCAGAAGGGACTAAACCAAAGCAGTTGCTCATCTCACGCAAGTAGAATTTTGATGCCAGAAACATCAGGAGATTCAGTTTTACATGATGAGAATAAAATACATTCCTCCTGCTCCACACCTCTAAAGAAGGGAGGGATTGAGCTGGAGGTCCTGGGACCAAGAGTCAAAATCCCTGGAGCTGGGGATTTGGTCCTAGGACTTTTCTGGAACTCTGTGCTTCCACTGCCCCTGTGTGAAATGGGGACAACGGCACTTTCGTGAGAGTATGACAGCTTATCTTGGAAAAGGACTGAGATAAATAGATTAAAACTGTGCTGGTGGAGAGCTACAGAGAAGAGGGTCATGAGACAGCCTATTCAGACAGTTCCTATTATTAATATGTAAAGCTGTCATACTTCATAAGATCACATCCAATGTAATCAAGAGGATTTAGTTCACTAATATAGCAGCAGTCACACTAGATAAGATTGCTTATAGGGATAAGAGTGTACATTTGTAGCTCCATTTTAATTAAAAACAACCTTAATAAAAGGTTGTAATGATAAACTGATAAGCAATTGCGTCTCCCCTTCTCCCAGTAGGTTACCATGAAAAACTCATATTGCAATTAAAAACCTCCCATAAGACACCATAGGACATATATCAATGTTGGCTCAGCAGCAGAGAGTTACTGGTCACCCCACTTTGTATGTTCAATTGCTGCTAACTAGATTTTTTCCCCCCACCTTGATTCACAAATTATTTTGCCAGACAAGGAACAACCCAGAGTGAATTTATTTAACACATCCTGGTGTTATGACTAAGTGGGAAGAAAACCCTCTCTCTAATTGAAAATGGAAGCAATTCCAGCAAGACATCCCTGCTGCAGCTCTGCCTTGGAAAGAAGGGGCTCTCACAGTGCTAAACATTCCCCCTCCTCAGCTGAGGTGTTAAAGTGTATCTCTTCCCCTTTTTGGGAGATGAATGATAAAATGGTGTGATCCAAAGCTCCAGCCTGGTTGGATGAGAGGTGCATGTCGATTTATACAACGGAGCATATACATTCTTGTAGCAGCATGAAGAGGCATGCTGCTATTGAAATTCCAGATCATTTTGCAGCTGCAAACTGTAATAGCAGTAATAATAAACCAGAAGCTGTGCTATCCATTAAAAAGAACCCCAGACACTCGAGCATGTTTGTTTTGCCTCTGATTTTAAACATTCAGCACCAGCTGAACTTCTTGTTCACGACTCATTAAAAATGTCCTGCATCTTTTCATACCCACAGGCTACGAGGTGTGCCCAGAGATAAGTGCACAAAGTGGGAGGAGAGATAAAACCCGAGCTCTCCCCTTGGTGAGATGACACCTTAGAGCGAGGTTTGATGGTTCCCTTCACCTTGCTGGGCCTCAGGTGCTCAGAGGGCAGGATGTGCCTTTGTAAGGTAGGCACTTTCCTCCTGATCAAACCCTGGAAAGTTTAGAGGTGAGCTGTGGTGGGTCTGAGCAGGCAGAGAAGCTGGATGGTGGCGTGCACATGTCCTGCTGAGCTCACTGTGCATCACTGTGTGTGTGCAGTGCCAGTCCGAGCTGCAGCACAGGGACAGGCTCCAAGGCCAGTGGCAGGAGGCTTTGAGCTCCTGTGCAGGCAGAGATACCAACACTCCACAATCCTGAAACCCTGTCTGCTGTCTCAAACATGGAAATGGTTTGTATCAGGTCACAGGTGCAACAAGCAAGGTGAAACTTTTGCCTAAGAGAGCTTCCCTGTGCCATGTGTGCTGTGGGTTAAGATGTTTGTGCACAAGAAAGAGCCTCTGCTGCTCCTCCCCAGCAGAGCAGGCAGCTTTAATGGAAGCGTTTCTCTGCCTCACAAGGTCTCACAAGCATTTAACTTCATTCCTCAGGCTGTGAGGAAGAGCAAGATCTGTTCCCAACCCTGTCTTTTGCAAGCTGGGCAATTAACTGAGTATGGTCAACTAAAAAGCTACACTGGGTTTTGTGACCCTGTGAAGAGCATTTTATCCCTATAAGAAGAAAGAAACATTTATTTATCAAAAATATTTTTTGCTTAGCTTTTTTTTTTAATTGTGCCAAATTAACACAATAATGGCAATGTTGATTTTTTTTATCTCTACTTTTCAGTGAATATGAATGCTCAACTCTGGCAGGGCTTAACTTTGTGTATGAAGAGGGGGAAAAAAACCCCTGGTAAATATGTTGTTACTGATTTAAAAATCTATTTGTTCAGTAATTTCTGCTGGAGCCATCATTATCTTGCCAAAGCAGCTGTTGGAATATTAACTAGACACAGCAGTAACAAGTGGAATATAATTAGCACTCCTTGTTCCAGTGAATTTTCAGTTTTAACTAGGAACAATTTGCAATGAATCTCTGTGCTGTTGTAATTAACTTAACTAATGCACCACACATACCAACGACTGTACTGAGTACTGTAGGAAATCACCGAGGGTGCTGCGGGTGGGGCAAAGCTATTGCCTAATTCTGGCCAGCGATTACATACCAAGAATATCCCTCCTTGCTTTGCAGTGCGTTGTCTGCAATTAAAGACTCGCAGCCTGTATTTGTGAAACCATAAAAATGAAATTACAAGGGGATACTAATGCCTCACGCTTGTTTTGGGGGTGTTTTTTTGCAGCCTGTGCTTTTAATATACTAATTGTTTCCCAAGCATTGATACTAAAATGATGAGGGCAGAAACATAAGCATCAAAGCGAGCTTTCCCAAGAAAAGCTGCTCCAGCAGCCCCATCCGGCAAAGCCACATGTACTGTCAACTTTTACTGCTCCAAGTAGCTCTATGCACCCACTGACATAAGGCAGAGCAGCCAGAGAGGCTGTTGGTAATTAAATAAATGACTGTCACTGTTCTGGTGTCCACCAACATGCCAGTCACACATTCTCTTGGGCTCAAATCCCTTCTTGACCAACGTATTTCTTCCAGCCCCATTTCTCTCACTTGATTTTATTCTGGAGATTGACATGAAACCATGGTCCTGCAGTATTTTTGTAATGGCAAATTCTTCTTGGGGCTTTGTGAGACCTCACTGGGCCAAACTCTTGCCTATATCAGCTGGGGTTGAACCCTCATGACCTGCATCCAAGTACCTTCTCCAGAGACTACATCTCCATCATCTTCAACTACATGAGCTTGCCATGCTGTCCTTGCCAAAGCAAAACTCTCAGGGAATTAGCTGCAAACACAGAAGTTGTTTCTGAGTTGTCCTTGCCTTGTTACCTTTGGAAGCTTCACAGTTGTTTAAGGGTGTCCCAAGGACTAAGATATTGGTAAATACTTGGGGGTCACTGGGGAGAGGGATAGAGTTAAAGGTTTGCTCTTTCCTCTTACTCTTGCCTCTCAGAAAGTCAAGTCTTGCTGGTGGGGGAATTCTGTGGCTGGGTAATTTCATTCACAGTGGAGACTTCAGCACAAGGTGTCTCCACTGAGTGGATCTACACTACCTACAAGGAGAAGACCACAGCCAATGACAACTCCACCTGAAAACACTTACTTGCCTTCTCTATGGTCAGTTTTGCAATCACCTATAATATGATTGAGTCACCATCCTCCTGCACCTGTGCATATATGACCAAAAGTACAGGTAAGGCCAAAGCATTCTGAGGATGATCAAGATGTTCTTGCAAAATCTCATTACACAATACTTGTCAGACTTCAGCTCTTGGAAATGTGCTGTGGGAGACTCTCAGCTGTATTAAAAAAGGGTATGTTGCTCCTTAGAGCTTATAAATGATTCAAAAAACTGTCCCAAAGCAAAATAGCCCAAAGCAAACAAAAGAAATTCAAAAAATCTGGATTTTTTCAGGTTAGAGTCTTAAGACACTTGTTTTTGAGCCAGTGGCATGAGTTGCAGCTTCAGCCACAGGTGTCTATCTCTGCTTCCTCATTCTTGTACTCAGTAAGAAATTAAAATATTGGAAAGTTATACATTTGAACAGTTTTACAGAATAAACCCCTGAAAACTGCTGTTGTCTTTGACCTTATGAGTGAGAGAATCAGCACTTCAGCACTGGCACCTCCAGCACTTCTGCCCAGGGCTGGATCAGCCCCACATCTGGTTCCCTGGGAGCTGGCATGTAAATGAAAGGAGTAAAACCCTCTCCTGTATGGGCTTTTTCTAAAGGGAATAGTCTTCTCCAAAAGTCAATTCTGAATGAAAAGTGCTCACAATATATCAGTTTCTAAAGTTTTCACCCTAAAGCCTCATTTTTCCCTGAAGAACAAAGGTGGGGGAAGAAAAGCTGAATTATTGCATAAATTTTTAAAGTTCATTTCCCTCTAAAATTTCGTGTACAAATAACTCATTTTCTGTCAATCCTAGTCCACGTTTTTTCCCCTGAATACCTGCATCTTCTTCTCTTTTTTATTAGTGTTGTTATTATTGCACATTTGTCCTACCTCTAAAAGCATTATCAGCAATCAGAAGCTCCATTGCTTTTTAGTGTCTATAACCGATCTCAGAACAAAATCCCCTGCAAGAAGGACCAGTGTGTGTTTGTAGGATTTTTGAATCAGAGCAACAAACGGATCAGATTTGAAGAGTCCCACTGATCTAGCAATTTTTCTTTAAATACTTGGTATGCTTGAAGAAGGAAACAAATCTTAAAAACCATGTCAGCATAAAAATAAAACGGAAATAGAGGGAAAAAAAAGAATAAATAGGAAAACTGCTATTTTTACAAGCAATCAGAGTGCTACAAATAGTAAGTCAAGCTGATACTTAGTCACCAATATGGAGAATAAAGATTAGAAGGAAGCAAGAAACAGGGTGGGGACTGTAAAGAGCTGCTTTCGTTTCTATAAATATTCCCTTTGCCTGTGTTTCTGCAACAGAAGGGAGTTGGGAGATGGGCCATCTTTTGAACACCTTCACTGCAGATAGGAAAGTGTGTGATTATGGGCTCTGTCAAAGCCTCCAGCATCACATAAAAGACAAGCCAGGGGAGTGGTAGCTCAGCAGAAATTGTCAGAGCCCCCCTGAGTCAGGTGTGAGCTTCCAAACCTCACCTCCAAAAAAAAAAAAATCCCACAACATAAAACTACACTGAGAAAAAGCCCTTTGTTGGCTCAGGAGACAACACCAGAGAAGGCAGCAAAGGGAAAATTTATTAAGTCATGCTGTTGCAAAACACGATTCTTGACATCTACCTCCTGAAAGGCGAGTGAGGTGGCTCCTCGCACGCGCCTTGGAAAGCATCACTTCATGCCTTCTTGTCTCTTCCCATTAAGATCCCACACGCGTGGCTATTCATCCCCTCAGCACACAGCAGCCAGATTGTTTGCCCAAGTGATAGATGAAAAATTCATTCTGTTTTGAGGGTGTTTAAACATTCAATGCGGGAGTGTCACTGGCTGCTGGGCAGCCAGCTTAGCAGTTGCTCTCCAGCTCAGAGTCTCCAAGGTTCAGGCTGCAAATTCCAAACTCTATTCATGGTCACAAAAAAAAAATCATCAGAATTTTGACTCAGATTTTTTTTCTCTTTGTTTTTAATAAGGATTTTTCAGTTTATAGATCCATCCACACTGTAGCATTTTACAGTTTTTTCTCCTGGGCTTGACCATGGCTGTTGTAATGAAAATCTTGAGCTCCAAAGGGAAACATCTCTCTGGGTTTGTGTGTGTGTACACATACATATATTATTTTGAAAAATGAATTGACAGACACCCCTGTGAGAGAATGTTTGCAGGCTGAATTTC
The DNA here is from genome assembly GCA_013396695.1 of Sakesphorus luctuosus. Classification (NCBI taxonomy): domain Eukaryota; kingdom Metazoa; phylum Chordata; class Aves; order Passeriformes; family Thamnophilidae; genus Sakesphorus; species Sakesphorus luctuosus. The sequence continues at coordinate 220,997 of VWZD01002531.1, forward strand.
CGACCCTATTTTTTTCTACAAGACTGAATCAAGATGTTTATGCTATGGAGGCAAAAGATTTGAATGTCTAACCCTTCCCCACCCATACATGCCTGCACACACACAAAGCCAAGGCAGAAAATCTCATTGCTTTCTCAGCAGATACGTATTCCACCCCTGCAAAAATAGTGTAATCTGTTTTCCCTGCAACTGGAATTCGTGATATCAGGGATGCTGATGGCAGTGTCAAGAAATCAGCTGAGCCTCTGTTAATGGCATTTGCACATATGACTTTTCTATTCTCCCTGCTTTATGATTTAAAATCCACAGTTTAATCTGCACCCACCATCTCACATGAGGACTGTAAAACACCCACATACCCTGACACAGAAGCAGCAAATGCTCTTCTCTATTGTCAGCCATTGCTGTCTGAGGCCAAATAAAAGAGGTCACCCATAATAATGTCAACCATCACCATGGTATCTGAGCACCATTTGATTTAAAGAATGCTCTGAGAGCCTATGGAAAAACAGAGGCAGCAAAGGCAAAGCACTCAGAATAACTTCAGAAATAATTGCAATGCAATTAAGATGTGCCATCAAAATGAATATTTCAGAGCAGAGTTCATCTATGAAGAAGTCGCTGGTATTAGAAAAGTTAGAGACATTCAGACCTCGTTAGGCTCTCACATACAACTCAGCAGCCAAACACACAGAAATCAATGGATTTGTATCAATAAAATCCTCTCTGACAGAAAAACCTTATGTAGAAGGGTGTAACTCTGCCCATCAGCAGCTCCAAAGCCTCTGACATTACTGAGTGTCCAACATTGCTCAGGATCAAGCTCTGAAGCTGAAATATTGCAGGACAAGGGGAGGGAAGGAGAGGAGGGACGATGGAGTTGCCATTTTGGAACAGGCTTTTCACCATGGCCTCCACATCTGCAACAGGCAACACCTGCACCTTGGCTCCATTTCAATGCACATGGGAAATGGCCCTGGGAAAGATCTCTGTGATGCCTTTAGTTCCCGATGTCTCATTTAAAAGGATCTTTGTTTTCTTGCTTCCAGAGCAAGAGCAGAAGGGCTGTGATCCCACAGTGCACCCACAGCAGGGACCAGGACCAGAGGAAGAGGCAAGGATCTTTCTAGCAGGTTAAGCTGCCTAACCCCACCAGGGAGCAGTCAGTCAGTGAATGACTTGAAAAATGATGGTATTTCTGCTAAAAGAGAGAGAAAAAAGGGATCCTCAATCTATCCCCTATGACTCCTGTCTAGCTAAAGCTTATTCCAACTTTGAGCATCTTCTCCCCACTCAGCACTGTGCAGGTTATGAGCAGCTCCAAGTGAGTTCAGCTAACAGGGTAAGGACAAGTTTAAAATTAAAATTAAACATGTTTTGCTTAAACACTTAACAGTTCAATATTTTGGTGAAGGGGATAATTTCTGGCAGCCCTGGAAGCCCAGTGAGTTCAATCCCAAAGAGCACTGAAGGAGCATGAGCACAAGTTAAAACACTACAGAAATCTCTTTGGAGAAAGCACAGGGGAGCAGCTTTTGGAGGCTGCTTTTCCCAAAACCATGCTGCAACTCTCAGCAGCAGGTTTGTTGTGAGCAAAGATGGAGCTGTTTATCTACTAGAGGTGAGGATTTATTTTCTAGAGGGCAAGTACACCTCTAGGGAAGACTGTTTTGGTCATTAATGCAGGTTTAGCAGGCACCATTATACGTTGAGCTTTCCTGGTAAGAAGCTGTAAATATGTTTCAAATTCTCATGATTGAAAACCAGGGCCCATGCTCCCCTGGCCAGGCAGTGGGCCAAGCTGAAGGCAAATATGAGCATGGGGCAGCTTTGTTGCCTTTTTATGATCCCCACTGTACAGTAGCCTTTGATGCTTATTATGAAATATTATGATTTAAGTGACTACGGTAGTTCATGAAAAATGACCCCTGTAAACGCTGCCTGGGAAGCAGGAATCAGTAAATTAGCACATTCCTTAACAGGAACCTCCTTCTTGTACATTGTATGTTAACTTAAATGTGCCTAAATGGACAGTTCAGGAGCCTATACATAAAATCTTTACATGATTATCCTATTAAGGACGATTATTGGAGTGGTTTGGTTTTGTGCTGTATCATTTATGCAAATAAGAGAAAATCTGAAGTTACTGTTACTTTTAGACAAAGTGCAAATAAGCTTTTCATTGCATATTAATGAATTGCTAATACCCTGGCTCTTTTGCATCCATCTTTATGCAGATTATAGTAATGCTGTTTGCACAGTTGTATCATTTAAACGTTCTCATTTTGAAGGACTAAGATTTAAAAACAAACTCTAACTCAATACTCTGCAAGTCAAAACAATCTGAACCCCATAAGTCTTCCCACAGAAATTTAGAGTTGAGGCTGCAGACTTGGGAAACTTGTTTGTTTGACTGTATTTTGTGTTAAATAGTTCAAAAATAATTTTTACAATTTCAGCGGAAAACGTAGCAGATACAAATGACAGATCAAGAAATCATCTAAGAACAAACTGAAGTCTGTCCATATTTGAGGTGATTCTGAGCTTTAAGCACATTTAAATTCCTTCTAATTGCTGAGACATTTGGATATGTTTCAGTGCCTCTCTGAATGAAATATTTTTTTGATTCAAGACTTTAAAGAGAACATCCAGCTTTGGATCCAATCATGCAATCTGAACTCATAGAAGCAACCCCTGTGATATAAGACCTCTTATGTCTGGGCAAATTCCTCAGGTATCAGAATCAAAACTTCAAAGAAAACAGTAAATGCTTCCTGGCACCAGTGGGAAGACTATAAAGTCCACAGAGAAAAAGAGTGTTGATAATGTGATCAATAATGACTGTAACTTGTTATGTTGTATCTTTATTAAAAAAAAAGGAACTGCTTCCACCTGTAGCAAAGGTGGGAAGAAATATAAATATACTATTTCAGTGAAATTATAATGCATTTTTATGAAGGTTCAGCAAATTTGATCCCATAAGAGAACCAATGAAAGCACTTGATGGATCTTAATTATTTTAGATTTGCTTGTTTATTTTACTGCTACCTGATGCAACAGCTACACAGTCACTAATAAAAGTCATCCTCATAAAACTATCTGGTTCATATTTACAATGTTACATTTGAATAAATATTAGAAAAATGAGAATCACAGTGATTAGAAAAGTGAAAATCGTGGAAGAAAGTACCTCTTTTGGAGATACCTTTCAGTGCAAAACAAAGGGAGGGAGGAAAGGCTGACCAAAAGACACCTTTCTTCCAGGTCCCTTCCAACCCAATTCTGTTCTTCCCAGCAACTGGCCCCCTGCATTTGCAAAGGGATGGTTTCTCTAGCAGAGTCTCTGCTGAGCCCAGATTTGTGACACAGCTGGTGGCACCAGACTGGTGTTTACATTTGATTTCTGTTACTTTCAACACTGGTTGTTTTTCCTTCCCCTTTTGAAGAAGACAAGAAGTATTCTTGTGTGAAATTCTGATGTTCCTACAGAGCACAAGTGCTGCATTCAGAGAGGAGCCCTATATATGTTTTGGGAGAATTTTGCCTTTAAAAAGGCAATTTACATTCATGGTTACAGGGAAGAAAAACTGAATTTTCAAGAGCTCGTTTCTTCCAGGGACTCACACACAAACCTGTCTTTTGCAACCACCAAAGCACATACAGCTGATTGTGTTGGAAAGGGTAGATTCTGGCTGCAAAACTATGTGATAACTTTAACAGCAACAGTGTGTGGCTTTCTATTACCACCATTCATGTTTACATCATCCTGAGGCTGGAAAAATAGCAGCAGCAGCCCCAACTAAGCCAGGCGAGGGAGCAGAGATTCCCAGTGCTCCATCCCTAGTTCCTGTGTCCTCCTGCTTCCCCTCAAACCCTGAGACATTCCTGTTTACCCTGGATCATCACAACTGCTTCACAGCCATTACGAGCCCTTCAGTAAATAACACATATGCTGTCTAAATGCATAACATACAAATGCTCAAATACATAATTAATGCAGGTTTACCCTTGAGAGCTGTTGTTGGTCTCTGAGGTAAGTAATAGGTCTTTTATTGTTTAGACTTAAAGATCTCTTGAGCCTCTTTTAAGGACGTGCTTTGAGGGCTAAGAGAAGAAAAAAGAGAGCTCTGCACAAGAAATCTATAGGTGAGTCCGTTGGCAAGAAGCCAAAGCTGCTCTTCTGCTCTGCTGTGCCCTGGCAGGTCTCCATAGAAAACTGAACAACAAAACTGTCTGCGACACAGACTGAACAACAAAACCTCTTGCAGAAGCCAAGAATTTGAGTGAAGGATGAAGCTGCAGTTTTGACCTTACCTTGAAGAGGACCGTGTCCGGCTGCTGCCCTCCCAGGAGCTGGCTGGGACCTTGCAGAAGGGCTCACAAACAGCCTAGCAAGCAGGGAAAGGACTCATGGTCCAGAGAGCAGTGAGCATGGGAGGAGGCTGAATTTGAACCTACAGCTTACAGGTAAAAGGGCATTTATATTTCTTTGCTAATTATTAGGAGTGTTCAAGACCCTCACCATCCTGATCTGGAAAGGTTACAACATGAAATAACCCTGTGGCATGTGGGCAAACCATTTCTACACAGCTCTGTGAAGCCACGGTGACCTGTTCCAGGTGGGCTGGGCAAGCATGTCCAACAGCAGAACACGGAGTGAATTCAAGCAGTGCTATGGTGTGCTCATGAATGGTTCCTTAACATGATCCTGAAAGCTCCAGACAGGTGCTCCTGGTATTCCATGAAAAACCCATTACTGACATCTTATCAGTTTGCACATTTTAACATTTTCATTTCTTCCATGCATAAATAGTTCACATTCTGTACTTTTGAGGGCACAAAAGGTGGGACAGAGCCCAGGCAGGCACAGAAGCAACATCCCATCAGGGCTGTGCGCATTCACACTGCTGGAGAGCTTCTCCTTTACATGGGGCTGCTATTTAGTGATGCTAAAGCTGCTTTAGGACCCTCTTTCAGCTGAAGGGAATGGATTATATCTCAGCCTGCCTTAGCAGGACCTGTGCAGGGCCAAGTGTGTGTGCACCAAACCTGGGCTTTCAGAGTGGCCCAGGAGACTGAGGCACACAACTCAAATCAGTTCAATCCCTGTTCAAGGCTGAAACTGTGATTTGGGAATGGTGTTTGCAAATAAGGGCATGTGGGGCAGATTTCAGCTCTCACCATAGGCTTGTGCAATAATTACTATTGGTATTAATGAGTTTGTGAGAGAATATCAATGGGGAATATGCCCCAAAGTACTTAATTTAGAAACATAATACGAACTGCAATACTGCATACAAACATGGGACACAAATGGAATTCAGGCCTTTCCAACACTGCAACAATTTTGAGGAGGTCAATAACTATTTTCATACACAGAAGGTGTTGGGTTTGCATTTCCTTTTATAAATGATCAAATTAAATTTGAACCATTACTTCATTTGGACTCCCCTCCTTTTATGTTTAAAACAACATTATTATAGACTTACTTTATGGGTAAAGTAACTAAGAACAATACAAGCATCATAATGAAAAAGATGTGTTGCGTTTTACACTGCATAATAAGTGTGTGTCCATATCAATGTAAAACATACAAATGGCAATAATTTAACACTGAATATTTTTCTGCCTTTAATTAAAATAAACTAATAAAGATTTCAGAGATGCATTTGCTTTAATAGAATGCAGAGTTATAATTGGTGACCTATTTTAAGCAATTTAATTTCCCATGACCTGTTTTCCAAATTAACATAGTAATAGAAGAATGTTTATTGTGTTTGGGAATATAAGTTTCTCCTTCAAAGATGTCATATGCCTTTGTGATTTGATTTAAAGGTGTGTTCTTTTATTAAAATGTTCATATAAAGAGCTTGTAAATTATGTAAATGTTTCTTTTTATGGCATTTAATAAGCCTAGAATTTTAAATCAAAGCACAATCAAAGAAAATAAACAAGGACATCTTGAAGATTCAGAAGATCACTTTAAAAAAAGCGTATCAGCTGGGTCGTACTGAATTTATTTGAATCTCCTTTTTCTCACAGCATTTGTGAGGATACTTTCCCCCACTATTTTATTGTATTCTTGTGTTTGTATATACACATAAACACGTCTGGGCTCAAAATTATGTATTTTACACACAGGAGCTCAATCTGCAGCTGTTTGGAGATGGCTCTTTTTGGAATCTCATTAAACTCTCGTGACATTGTGTGCCAAGGGTTGATTAGGCATTATTTAAAAAAAAAAAAATTCCCCTGTGTGATTTTGAGGCACCTGAATTATTCACAAGTTGCACAGGGGGCCCATTTATTTCCTGGGCCTGATGCTTCTGCACTGGCACTGAATGGAGTGAAAAGTGAGTTCAACCCACTCTCATAACAGAGCCCAAACCCCACAGTAGGGACCAAGTTTTAAATATTAAATCCTCACCTTCAAAGAATGATGCAAGGATGACCTGAGGATGGATTTGCTGAAAAAGAATTGTTTTTTAAAACTAATTTTAGCGAGCATTTTAATTTTCTCCTGGTCCTTATTCAATTTGAATGCAAACTGCCTGATAAAATGGTGGACTGAAATGCTTCAGGACATGGGAGCTCATATGGGGTGAAGGTGCTGCAGGGACTTGGGAAAGCCTCTGTGTCCCAAGATCTCTGTCTGAGTAACCAGCCCAATGAGATCATCATGCAAAGACCTGCATGTGTTACACTGGAGGTAATCCTGCTTTTCATTATGGGATTATGGAGCAATTCTTTACAAGGCTTCAGAACAACTCCAGTTTGCTTGGGGCGGGGGGGATGACCCAAGATTGAGGCCAACACATACTAAAAAAAATGAGGAAAAAACATGTATTTGTCTTCTGAAACACAGTGTAGGTGGGAGTGCATTCCAAGGTCACAGGGAATAGTTTCAAGGGGTTACACAGGGTTAATGAAATATGTCACTTCTGCATAAAAACAATTCTGATGTTTATTATTTGAATTATTTTGTCATGCTGAGAAGTTGTAGATCAAGTTCCTTTTCTGGAATATTTTCTTTCTTAAATTTCACAGAATCAGCTGAGTTGGAAGGGACCCACAAGAATTTAAATACGTTTGCTCCTTGTGCAAATATGCAAAGGCACCTGTATATGTTTGTGTACATTTTGCTGCTTACTCATATATATGGATATACACATACATACATATATATACATATAGAGAGACATAGATAGATAGATACATACATACGTATATATAGAGAGAGATATATATCTATCTTCCCACAACTGTGCACACACCACACCATAGGTCTATCCGTGCATGCAAAACACGGTAATTCAGTCCCTGCTTGTATAAAGTCTTATTCACTCTCCACAGGACCTCATCACCTGAAAAGGTGAGAGGGGAAAAATCCATCTACAGAACCAACTCTAACATACCACAGACTCACTTAGCCTGACCGAAAAACCTTCCCTGCACTGTGCTCTCTCCAAATCACTTGTGAAACGTTTGGGACAGCAAAGGCACATGTTTAACAAGAGGAAACTCTCGTCAAGGCATTCGTGCCTCTGTAAATATGCAGAGGAGCTGAGTGAGTTTAACAGGGGGTCAACTGCTTGACTACATCTCTCAGTGACGAGCAGGACATCAACACCTAGACAGATGACAGCCTCCTCCTCCAGCTCGTCTCCTTAGGGCTCAGACAGCCACGTGGCATTATTTCAGCAGTACAACCCCACCGCAGAGGAGATGCTGTGTAACAGCTTGTTATAGCCCCATCTGTTAAGAATTTGCAGCTAATGTATCTTACAGCATGGGTTTTTATAGGTAAGAAAGAAGCATTTGGCCTGGTTACGAGATCTCTGTGTGGCTCTGATCGTGATCTCGCTGCCTGACACGTTGGGTTTAGTATTTTGGGGAATTGGTATTAAAAATATCAATGATTCATCCATCATTGATAAACGTGCTGAGATGTTCAATAAACCTGCTTCAGCAGCAATAGCTTTATGTATGTATATATAGATGGATGAATATGTCTCCTACATGCGTTTCAAGCACGATTCCCTCAGAAAGGTCCAAGCTCTATGGTATTTCATGCTCAAATCCAAACTTTATGTTCTGACAATTTAAACCATGAGATCTATGAAACTGCAGGGTCTGGGGGCTGATGGGGTTGGGGTGCCCAGCTGGACCCCTCAGCCAGTTGCTGCTGTCCTGGCTCCTGGAAACAGAAAAGGAAAGGTCAAGTCCCTCAAGATAAGAAGTTTAACATGCTGGTTTTGTTACATTATTTGATCTTTACAGCCTTATTAATGCACCAAACAGCTGAAGGCTCTGCCAGGAAGACTCAGAGAGACTAAAATAAATGGTTTTGAGTGGAGAAAGCAAGACTAAATCAGTCTTTTTCTTCAAAGACTAAGGCTAACTGAGTTCTGCTTTACATCTGCCCATTGAATTGAAGTTCTCTATCCATCCAGACCCCTAAAGCACCCAGCCCCTCAGGGATAGATGCAGCCCTAACCTCGGGTGGTGCAAACAGCCCTCCCAATGAGCAGGATGGGACAGGAGTTGTGATGCTTTTACCAATGTCCCTCACTGATGAAATGCAGTGTGTTCTCCCTAGTCCAGCCACTCTTGTCAGAGAGCAGGAGAGAAATGGGAGCAAAAGCACCAAAATAGACAATAAAGAGATCACTTTAGAAACCTATCCATTGGGGATCTTTGAAAAGCATTGATTTCTGGGCTTCAAGAGAAGAAAAGGAAGAGAATAATAATTCAAGGAAAACATAGCAGCTCTCAAACCACAGACTTCTAGCTGCCTAAATTTCCTATTGCCTTCAGGAGCAACAACCCATGGTTTAATGCCTTTACTGCTGGATCCAACCTCAGTGAGTGCTTTACCAGGACACTGCTCCAGTACAAAAGCAGCCAAAACTGCCACCACATTTTTGGGGATCAAAAGATCCAGTGCTGCTCTTACATCACTTCCAACCCTGGGGTGATCCAGACGAGCACCCATTGATGAAACAGCCCTGCACGGAAACAAAAAACAGGCCCTCCATCTCCTTTTTATTTGATTTTTAAAGGCTGTGAACCGAGAGCGGGAGGAGGGGAGTATCTGAAGATCTCTGCGTGTCTTCTTTATTCAAGGGGTAACAAGGAGAAGCGTTTTGCTGCTCCGAGGGCGCACAGTCAGTGATCTTAGCAGCGCATTATATAACGCTGCCGAGCGAATGACAGACAGGCGGGATCCGCAGGGCGAGCCGAGCACATCAAAGCGCCGCGGTGACGACACGAACCACGCGAACGCAGCTTGACTGTGCTCGCTGCCGCTCCAAAAGGCAGCCTCGTGCCAGCCTGCCGCTCTTTAATCTGGGCAAAGAGTCCCTCTCACCCTCTGACTCTCCCCCACTGAAAGGCTGGTGCTTTTCTGCTCTCTCTTCTTGCCTGCAGGTACCTGCTCATCCAACACCCCACATCACCGCCGACCTCTCAGATTGCCTGTTCTTCCTCCAGTCTAGCCCTGCTCCCACTCCTCTGCTCCTCCTTCAGTCCAGCAGGGAAAATACTGCTGAAATAAATTATTTTGGGTTTTATATAGGACAAAAAAAAATTACTTCCGTGGTTACCGACCTGGAATATCCACATAGCTCTGCCTTGACCTTACGTGCCTCTGGTTAAAGGGATGTTCCATTATTAATCCAGCTTAGAGCTGGATTAACTTTTAAAGATACAAAAATGCCCACAAGCCAAGGAAGGTGATATATTTTTGGCTGGTTGGAACTGGCAGACTGCAAGCATCTAGGGCTTAGGAGAGGTGCTTTTGGATATAAATCCTGATGAAAAAATCCCATCACACCACTCTAAAATAAATTACGTAAGCAAGTGACAGCCATCAGGTCATGCAGGATAGTTATCATCCCCCAGACATGTCTGTACTCTATGAGAAATTCCCACTGTGGATCGAATCTGGCCAGTCTGGAAAGCAGAATCATCCCACCTGAAAACTTTGCATTTTGAAAGGGGAGGCATGAGAGCAAGACATGGGCAGAGGGGAAAGGTAATTTAAAAGAAGATCAGAAAAACGTGCTGAAGAGAAACCATATAAAGTATGCTGTAAATCCTACAAACACTGATGTCAAGGGGAGGTTTTTGTTTTCCTCCTCTCCACAGAGATAGGATTATGTCCCTAGAGGACAGTTTCCAAATGTGGCCATTCTAATGAAGCATCTGGGATCTGCATTTGGAGCCTGAAAAATCACAGTGATTGCAGCCCCCAGGAAGGGACTCTGCCTTGTTTGCTGTTTTACTGACCCTCGAACAGGGTGGGCATTTCTGAAAATGAGACCTAGCTAGCAGGAACATGACCAGGAAGAGAGCAGAATGACGGTTGTAGCTGGTGAAACATGGATTTTCACAAGCATCTGTACAAAGAAAGCTGTAATACCAATCTAAGATACCTCCTCCTATTTAAAATCAGGTATTTCGATATTTAAACACATTAGGACATTAATTTATGCATCAACAGAAAGAGAGATTTTAAAACATCTTTTCGAACAAAGTCTGAAATACTTTTAAGGGATACCTCTCATGAAAGTCAGCACATCTCTACCCATGGACTGCTGCTGGCTGCAAATACACATCCATCGTGTTTGCTCCCATCACTTCCTGGAGAAGGAATTTATGAGCAGGGTACTTGCTTCTGATGAGCATCCCAGTGAGAAGCCGAGCAGAAAAGGAGAGAGATGATGTTACACCACATCTCCTCAGATGCCAAATAAACCAGAAACTGTTGAGCTGCTACTGTTTTCTCATTGCAATAAAGTTCCTTGTTCAGCACTAAAAGGAGGCAATTTTGACTGGTTTACTTCCATTACCATGTATCAAGAAACGTATAAGCAAAAATAGTCAGATAATGAGAAAAATTACCTTTGAATAAGTATCACATAAAAAGAAATAGTTAAGATCTGCCATGAATTATTCAAGTAGCTCCAAATATAAATTGCCACAAATAGCAAGACAAGATTTTGCCTTTCTCTGTGTTGCACATGTCCTACAGCAACCCAAACAGCACATTCCGCTTCAGAAGCTGCATACAGAGAATTGCATCGCCTGGAGGAAATCCAATGGGAGGCAACAGTACATGGGACAGAACATGCTCTCCTTCACCTCACAGCTCACATCTATATATGTTTTAAAGCCATTTTGTGCAACTAGGATCTTTCAGCATGTAATACCTCTGCTGAAAGCCCCCTACTACACCCAGAGGGTTTCACAGGAAAGGCTACAGCTGAGGGGAAGCCTGGGTCCCTCAGCTAGAAATAAGGGCTGTGGAGCTGCAAGGGAATCTGGGCTCTGTTATAATTAAGAGCGATTCTTCACTGCAATTGCAGTTGTGTTACTGCAATACTGACAGTTACTTAGATGCACTTGGAAAAAAAATCCTGGATGGTGGTTAGATCTGTGTAAATCTGTTTATACCAGCAGGGCTGCATCACAGGTCAAACAGCAGACTTGGCACAAAGACGATGGCACTCGGACTCGTCTGCTTTTTCTAGGACACAGAACACAAAGGACAGTGGTAATCTGCACTTGTACTTGTCTGAAGCTGCAGGGAACAGAGCTCCTCTCTTCTGACTTTGGTCACTGTGGAACACCTCTGATGCCTGATCAAATTAAACAGATCGAAGTCAGAGGCGCATCCTCATGTGACCTGTGTGAGCCGGGCACGGCCCCTCCACATCCACAGGGTTCTGCATCCTCCCTCCTGCTCCGGTTCCTTCTTCACCCTTCCCCTCAGCCTCTCCTTTTCTTTAAAAATTTGGGTCACCTTGCTTACACTGGCACAGATTTGCCCAATGAAAACTGCTTTTGTGCAGTTCCCCAGGGTAGGAATAACGTGGGGATTGATGCTACAGGGAAAGAGACAGCTATTCATGCACAGGAATTCAGTTCTCTCCTTCTGGGGAGAATATATAGACAAGCATTTATAATCTTTTTTTTTCATAACATTCCGTATAATGGTCAGAATATTACAAACATGCAATCTGCAGAAATGCATTTCTTTCCTTAAATGCTTAGAGGAAATCAAAAGTCTTTGCTCTCTGAGTCATTGTTTTTATTTTTTCTATTCTTTCTTAAAAATCCCAATAAAACCCCCCAAACAATCAAATTAAAAATAAAATAAAATAAAAAAACCACCAAGAACAAACCCCTAAATGTTCTGCTGCTTTGAAAGCAACACACATTTACATGTGCCCACTGCTCGAGTGTCTCTCTGCCTTGCCCTGAGGAGCATGTGCCTTGCTCGAGTCCCCACGGTGAGTGGCAGAATCTGCCGTATGGAGGTCACCTTGTCCAGGTCCATAAATAGCTCTTTTTCCTAAGCAGGGAAGGGAAGGAGCTACTGAGAGTAATGAAAGAGGAGGCTAGCTCGCATCCGTGGCACTGATTGGTGCCAGGGTTACAGCACGCAGAGCCTTGTCATGCCAGCAGCAGCGATACCGTCAATCTGCAGGCACAGAAGTCACCTCGCTGCGCCGTGAAAACATGTGCCAGCCAGTTTTTCATTTCAGCTTTCACACAGGGGTTTGGATGCCTTTCAGGAGTTGAGAACAGATACTTCAGGAAAGGTGTCCTTGGGGAGGCAACAGCAGGCCCCAGGCAAAGGGATTTGCTGCCTAAGAACACGGCGTGGAGGCTGCCAGGTTGGTCCCATGCCTTGGGTCAGGGCATGGGAGGGAGTTTGATGAGGTGAAGAAGCATCATTGGGACAACAGCATCCCACCCACCCACTGCTGCTGAGAGCTGTGTAGAGATACAGGCATGAGGTGGTTCAGGTACAGCAATGTAGCCACCGTAATTCAGTCCCCCAGTTTGTGGCAAGGACTCCTTTTCCATGCACCAACTGGAGATGGAAAGATTAAGAACTGCACCTTGTGCAATGAACCCTTTTGCTTTACTCGGCTTTCAAGATACCAACAACTATGAAACTGCTACAGCAGAACCATCTGATAGCCAACAAGATGCTCAGCAAGCAGCTAAGTAATTGATACCTTCATTTAAAAACAGGCTGGAATGTGTCAGCTAGACTGTCATGTCAGACTGACTTTCACAGACCAGAAAGCATTGTGTAGTGTTTGCATTACAACATCCTGGGGAAAGACAGGAAATTAATGAAAATATGGCAAAAGTAATGTTCCTAGGTAAATCAAAGGAAATTTAAGGGAGGAGGAGAGAAAAACCTTTTCTTTGATTCTAATTCAAAATGCTTTTAGAATGCAAACCCCTGAAGTCTGAATTAGCACCAGCCCTCTTTATGCTCAAAATGTTTAGCTGATTAGTCATATCAGGATATAAGGTTAAGGAGGAGGCGGAAGATCTTGGTGCATGATTGCAACTTTATAGACAGTTATACCTGGTAGCAGCCCGCTGGTAGTCCAGCCATTAACACCCCCTTGGTGCAGGTGATGCCAGTGCTCACTTCTCTGTCCTGCTAGAAACGATCCCCTCCCATTTGTCAATATAGGAAGGGAAGAGCACTTATCCCTCCACGACATGTTTTTGCATCTCACAGGCTGCAAATCCCTGGTTTGATCTTGTTCAGTGTGGAACATCTGACATGCCTGTGATGGGGAAGCTTTAACTGCTCTTATTCCTTCTTATGATACCCATGACTATAGGATTGGATAAAAGGGATGAACAGATGGATGGATCACGTACACACACTGCAAAGCCTTTATCCTTTGCTAGGTGTTGGTTTAAGCGGTGCACAGTATTTTTAAATAGCCTCTTCTCTTTTTCCTTTCCCCTTCACAAGTTTTCCTCTAATGTTCCTCCCTTCGGCAGTCTCTTCCCCCCTCTCCCATATAAACACTTTGAGCTTGAGTTTTGATATATAAAGAAAAAAACACCCAACCATGAAGCGGCCCTAAGCCAATGTTTCCTTTGTCCTTGCTCTTTAAAAGCTGTAGTTGCTGCTCAGACGAGGTAACGGGCCTCATAACACAAGAAGTATGTTTTTCAGAACTTAATGTCCTCTGCCACAGATGTCGTCTCTGCCAGAGGCTTATTAACACCTCAGAAGAGCAAAGCCCTGCCCACAAAGGGAAGGGAATCTAAAGAAGATACACAAACAAAGGAGGTGAATGTTAAAAGCTGCTAATGAGGGGGAAAAAAACCCCTCCACCTTCCCATCACAGCACTTCAGAACAAGTAGCATTGCCAAGCACTAAAAACCTGGGGATTAAAGAGACAATTTAGGAAGACTTGATGTGGGGAATGGAAATCTCCTGGAAGACATTAAAGGAATACAGAAGATCAGCGCGCATGTTTGGGGAAAAGAAGAACCGTCTAGAAAAAAACCCATACGTATATATATGGACAACTTTGCCAGGATTAACAGAAAAGCTATTAGAAAATAATCAGGCACATTTATTCCCTATAAGGGAAATTTAAATTCAAAAGGAAATTTAAATACGGGGACATATACAAAGCGGTTTCATTATCTAAAAAGGTGTAGGTTCAAAGGAACTAGGAGAAAACAAACCTGTTTGTTTACCAACCATTCTACTTAAACCAATCATCTTAGAAACACCAAGAAGCACTCAAAATATCCACTTCACTGACTTGTGTTTCTTGCTCTGGAAATACAATGTGTTGCTTTTGAAATTATTTCTATTCCCCGTGTGGCTATACTTGGTCCTCTTCAGCAGCAGGATTTGGTTTCCAACACCCCAAGGCTGCATGTAGGTAACTCTGCCAAGGTGTGCCTGGGGATCCCATGGCAATCCCACCATCTCATGCACTGGCATGGGATTTCTCTTCCCTTTCTCTCTGAGGCAAGTTAAGGTGGGTGTCCCTTTATTCCTTTGGAGAGAAATTTGAAGAAACTGAGGCAGGTTGTAAAGACCAAGACTTTCTTGCCAGGGCAAGACCCTTGCTCAGAGACACAAGTCACTGCCGGAACACGGCAGAAATAAGACTTCTGTTATGAAAAATGGATGGGTAAGAAGTAACTATGAGGCCACAAAAAGCACCAGAAATAAACAATAAGTCAGGATGTTTAAAAGGGAACTATGAGTGAGCTGAGCCACAACAAAGACAATAAAATCAGCCCCTGAGATTGTTGCTATTTAAAGAAATGTTTCATATGGAAATGAACAGCCCATGGAGGGATGAGCTGGGTGCATAACACACATAATGATAAAAATGCCTGGTATTTATCCCCAGTGCAGCACAGAGATGCTGCAGGGATCACAAAATGTATCACAGGGGTTAAGAAAACTCAAGGGGCTAAAAGGATTCAAAGAGCTCTTAAGCCAGGTTAGACACTCCTGCAAGAGCTGGATGGTAATTAGAGTCTTTCCAGTTAGTTAAGTTGCATTCACTCATTCAAGGAGGGGTCTTGCACTGCCTGCCTTGCATTTCCTGCCTTCTACATGAGAAGAAGTCAATTCATAAATTATCCTGAACTGCTCCACACTAAACTGAGGCTGCAGCAGACCCTGAACAATCCACCTCTTAGAAAAAGCTGAACCAGTGAGATGTCCTGGTCACAGTGGGGCTGTAAGTCCCCATGTGGATAAGGACCCTTGGAGGAGAAGGTGCTGTTGTCCCTGTGGTAGCTTAGTTCTTCATCTGTCACATGGAGGGTCAATTTCTGTTGTTTGAGGCTGTCCAATACAGCCACATTAACAGGTCACATGCATGGAGAGGAGATGTATGGAGCCCCTGTTCCATCCCTGGGTCAAGCATCACATCTTGAGCACTGGATGCACTTCAAGGAGTATTACAGTTTTTCAAATTGCCCATCCCTTTTAGAGAACTCATCCCCAGTTTTGTCAGCCATCCTTGCCTGTGCAGGGCTGAGCCAGACCAAAGATAAGATCAGGATCAAAGGGCAGAAGGATGCAGCTTGCATCAGATGGTGCAGGCTTGGATTGCAGTCAAAGAACTGAATCTTCTGCAGAGATTAACAAGCTCCACAGGTGCAGGGGAAGAACAGGCTCTTCGAACACAGGAGAAGAAAAACACACAGTATGGAAAAATGCCCACTGCCTGACTCGCTAGTGAAACTGTTAAACAACTGCCAGTGGGTTTTCTGGAAGGAGGTCGGGAGATGCAAAGGTGTGGAAATAGAGAAAGCAGCAGCCGCCAATGTCCCACAGGAAGGAAACGGCGGCCAGCGCTAGGAGATACAATCTGATCCTTTGTGTATTTTGCAAGTTGCCTTGTTGGAATCAAAGACCGTAGAAAACCAGTTTGTGAAATAATGGTGGTGACAGAGCAGCACCACCCCGTGTCAGGGCTGTTTCACAGAGTGGGGCTAATTCACCTTTTGTCTGCCTAATAGTACTGCAGAAACAGAATCCTCCCGATCAGAGAGGCTGAGCTATTTCATGCTATAAACCCTTTCCAGGCAGCCTGACAACAGAACAGGCTCTGTAAAGCATTTCTGAGCAGCAATGAGCCTCAAATGGCACTTCCCAAAGCCTTTCTACCCCATGGAGAACAAAAAATGTGGCAGGGAAATACCAGCTTCTCGGGGAAGGGGCGTAAATAGCTCTAAGTGGGTATGGCAGCAAAAGCAATGTGATAATAAGAAGGAAGAACTGCTGAGATTATCAGTTCCTGGCATTATATTCCCAAAACACTCCTGAAGCCTCACAGCCTCCATATGGCTCATCAGACACATACAATAACATGATCTCTCAGAACATTCAGTCCTATAGAAAGGAAACAGGAAACACAGACACGTCCTTGTGCTCCTGCGCAGGCAACGGTGGCACCAGGACCCGAAACAAAAGGGACAGGAGCAAATTCTGTGTTGGTGTCAGCTTCCTCCAGGCTTCCTGATCATGAGTTCATTGTGAACATCAAATCTTTGGAGAGATGGTTCATGTGTTTCTCCACGTGGGACACAGAATCCAGAGAGCCACCAGACCCTCTGGTGAGGCATGTCCACACAGATGACACATTTGTGGCCTCAGTGGAGACATGGTGCTGACCCAAGGTCATTGGATGCATCCTGCAGGTCTGTATTGCAGACCAGTAGGTAGCACCAGGCACTTCCAGAGCCACAGCTCCTTGTCAGCCAGATGTCCTGCCTATGAGCATACTAGAGAGCAATTCTGCTAGAGAGAGCAAAGCTGTACTAAAGTGACTCAGGGTAGTGGTGGGTCTGTGCAAAGGTGGCTGTTGTCACATCCACCCCGGTGACAGAGAAGGTGGGGCTGACCCATCTCTGGAAGCGTTCAAGGCCAGGGTGGATGGGGCTTTGAGCAACCTGGTCTAGTGGAAGGTGTTCCTGTCTGTGGCAGGGAGACTGGAACAAGATGAGCTTTAAGGTCTCTTCTAACCCAAACCTTTCTGTGGTTCTATGATTCTATACATCTGAATAGGGCTTTAAAGTCCTTTGCACTATCAACACAGTGAGGATTTAAGAGAGCAGAGAGTGTTATTAGTCCTGCAAGAAAAACATGGCTGTTCCCCAAAGTTTTCCTGGAAGATATCCTTGTGTGACAACTCTGGCCCATCCCAGAGCTTCTGGAGTCATGGTCTCTGCTGACTGCAGCATTTTATTTTCAGTCTGAGGAAGGATCAGGCCTGTAGTGAGCTCCAGAAAAACTTCTCAGTCATGGCTTGTAACCATGAAAACTCCTTCCCCAGCCTACCAAGGCTTAAATAGATGCAGTTTCAGTTTCTGTGATTCTTTTCCAAGACCGATAAGCCAGCAACCATATTACTTGTTTCTCAGTCATCTGTTCCCCAGTTTTGAGAAACTATTTCAGTTCTACAAACCTGGCCTGTCATATTTTTCCTTCTATGAGACTTAAGAAAGAAAAAAGGATGAATCACCCCTTTTAAAAATTATTTTTCCAAGTGTGAGGAGCTCCTTCACAAAGTTACTTACTTCTAAGTATCCATTGCACAGTTTCTAGCATGGTACCTGCCACTTCTTTGATGCTTTTGCTTTCCTCACCAAGGGGCTTGTTTATTTTTATTTTTTGTAAGCAAAGCCTAATTCTGGGTTTTCTTGTTCAAACCCCTCAACCAAGCTCCTTGAGGAGTAAAGTAGGCATACAGAAAGTTAATGAGAAATTCTCCCTCTACCCCTGAGGATTGAAGAGGGGATAATTTAGGCAATATTCAGAACCAGCTCTGCCCATTTTAAGAATATTCAGCATTGCTGGAGGATGAGGAGGAGAATCCAGCTGTCCTACATTTTCCTTGTGGATGCTACCACTGGTAATAGTGCATGGCTTTTCTTCAAGGGCTCTCCTGAGAGGTCCAAGCAGAGCAGGCGGAGCAGAAGCTGCAGTGCTGAGCACACATCCCCATGCCAGGACCCAGGCAGTGCCAGGCTGCCGGCGCGGTGACAGGCTCCTGGCAATAAGTGCTAATTTCCATCACTTCCCTCCATTGGACACCCAGAAAGCTGATGACTAGTTATGGCACCTTCCGCTGGATGTGATCAGCTCATCATATCCTAATTAGCCAGATCAGCTTTCCTCCTCATCACGAGCAGCAACTGAACGCCTTCTCCCTCTGCCCAGGATGGGCTCTCCCCCCGGCTCTGCTCTGCCGCGCTTCACCCTGGGAAGTGTTTTGTGATACTTTGGATCCCTTGTAAACCGTATTCTTCCATTTGGGCAGTCTTTCAACTCCATGAAAGTTACACGTTGTTTTCATTTCTTCTCGAGTACCTCAGGTCAAAGAAAGACCTGTGTCAGTGGCTCTAAAAGCCTAATAAAGTCTTTCATCCAGAGACCTGCTTGCTGGCGCAAAGTCAGGGAAAACAAACTAAGTCATCGAGTGTTGTTCAAACTGTCAGATCCTTTTCAGCATGCTCTTCCTGCCAGCCTGTTCGTATGCATTTGGGGGCTGGGATGGGGAGGAAGGCAAGGGGAGAAAAAAATCCTGATGGCAGAAAGCCCATGGAACCACTGGCACCTTTCCAAAGCAGCCTCCCCCCAGCCCCCAGCCCGCCTTCGTGGGCACAGGCGTCTGCCAATCTGTTCTGCACACACACACACACACTGCGCAACACAAGCAATAAAATGACTTTCCAGCAACTTTGCTCACAAGTGCCACTCTACTCCAAGTTTGGCACCTTGAGCTTTCTCCTCACCCCCGCCTCTCCGGGCTCTGCCTCCCAATGAGCTGGACAGGTTCCAGTGTTTAAAAGCCCATTTAACCACTCCCTTTTGTTTAGAAATACTAAGCCTTGATCTGATTTTATCGACCCTGCCGTGCCAAGAGGAGGAGGATGCTGAGGGTTTCTGAGGATCCTGCAATGAGCTGTAAAGCTCCAGGAGCCCTTCAGAAGGGCTTTGCCCACTTTGCAGCAGCCCTTGTGCTATTGTGGAGCCCCAGAAGGAGAGTGTGTGCCATTTATGGGACCACACAGGATGGCTTCCACTCTTCCTGTTGTGCACATTTCTCCCTTTAAAAACCTTCATTATTGACATGTTTAGGAGCTGCAATTCAGTGCCATGCTTGGCTGGCACTGTCTTTAGATGGTTAAATAGTTCTCTTTACACTCTTCACCTTGTTCAGTGCTGCTATGCCAGAAAAATCAGAGCGGCAGGGGAGGGAGGCAGAGAGGCACGAACAGGACCTCTGCTCTGATTGACAATTGTAATCTTCCTGGGTATTGTTAGGAGACATCTTTCTGCACTTGATAAACCCAGCATGATTACATGAAACATATCCTTTTAAAATATATTTCTCTTTTTCATAAAGCAGGTAAAGCCAACTGCATTTAGAGCTAATTTCCATTCCTTTGTACAGTGCAGCATTTGGATGCCCTCTTAAGGATGCTGGGTTTGAAAGTTTGCCTTTTCTCATAACCCCAGAGAAGCTCTTAACAGTAGTGACAGACAGGACTGGGTGGGTAGATTACAAGTCAGACAGAATTCTGGAGTAACAGGAGACCCTTCCCAAAAATGTACTTCCCTTTCTCACATGATTATTTCTTTAAGGCAGACTGGGGAGGAGAACCACACATGCTCAGCCACACTGTGTGGAGAAACGTGTAACCACACTGACCACTGAGATCACTAACCAAGGGAAAAAACCTTTTGGTCCAGTTCTTCATATCCATCATCCCACCAGTTCTGTGCTGTGGCTGATCATGGCACTGCTGAACAGGGGGAGGAATTTAAACATCCACAGAGCTGCTATAAATTTGAATGAATGCGAATAGTTTCTCATCTATGGCAATTTACACCAATCAAGGCTGTACCTTCATGTATCCGGCAATCTGGAGGAAAGAGTCTGCCTCCTGCTAGGCAGTTACTGACACATTTTTAGCTTTCCTACACTGGCTCTGCCCTCCTCTACTTTTCACTTCCCACCAAAGAGAAAACATAAAGGAAGTGATGATGAACAGGCAGCTGTGGTCAACAGAAGAGGTAGCACGATTGAGAGAGATCCTATCTTGAAGTTCACACAGAAACAGACTTACTGGCATCGAGAATGGCAGAGCCTGGAACAATGTCATTGAAAAACAAATTACACACAGACACTAGCCAAGTCCAAACCAGTCAGATATTTTTGATACCCTGCAGCTTCAAAGGGGATAACAGGCATTTGAGTGCTAGTGCTGAAGATCACGTTAGCCCTACCGGATTATTCAGGTCATGCTAAACAGCAAATTCAGTGGATTAAAAGAGTCCTCATTCCTGCTGTGCACTTTTAACAGTCTGCAAGTTACACAGAGGGCTGAGGATGCTGTGTACGTTGCATGTGTTGTGTAGCACTTTATAGTCAGACAAGCTCAGCAAGGGGCATCTGCCTTCCTAAAAATTGCCATTGACCCATTCCTGTTTAGGAACACTGAGAAACCAATGGACTCGCCCAGCAGCCATGTGAAAATCTCTTTGCCAAGCCATGCAGAACTCACTTTTGTGTCTGCAGTGCATCGGCGCTGTATTACCATGACAAAACCAAATTACCACCATTGAGGACAGTCTTTGGTAATACAACAGCCCTTCTATAGTAATATACTCGTGTGCACAAATGACGGCACAATGGAGGGGATGTGTAACTGCTATAGGATCTCTGTGGTAGCAGGGAACAGTTTTTCAGCTTTTTTCTTGTCTTACCCAAGTCATTCCCCATGCAGGCATTAGTGTAAAGTCCAGCAGCACAAAGCTTGGCTAACACCAGTGCAGTGTTGTTGTCTCACGTTAGTGTATGATTCCTGCAATTGTTGCAGAGCAAAGGCAGCATGGCCCTGGTTGTCACTGCAAAACATTTTGGGGGGGTTCTTTTGTGTCTAGTACTATCCTTGCTCTCCTTATGGGACAGTGAAATCATGGCATGTCCAAAATCATTGTGGTACCAACGTAACTAATACTGAAACTACCCATAGTAATTAAGGCTGTATTTCAGATGTCAGTTAAAAAAGTCTTTTGTAATCACTACAAATGAAGGGATACTGGGAAAGGTGGTCCTGGGACAGGTAGGAAGAGAAGCACCCAGGTTTCTGACCCAGCCCTACCACACACTTGCCAACTTCCATGTGCTGAGACCAGCCCAGCACACAACTGAGCCAAAGCTATCCCAAAATGTCATGGTGGTGACCATCGTTCCATGGCTCACTTGAAAAAACAAATCCTTCAATAGGTGAGTGAGCAAATGGCAAATAAATGAATAGTGGCATTTCTGCCTGATTTTTCAAGATATCCACTGCTGAGGTAAAGATCCAAAGTGGGGTCTCTGATGTCTAATAGAGGTATAAGCAATAGGGTCTCCCCTCTCCCCCTCTGCCCATGCTGAAAAACTTGTAGTGACTAAATAACATTAAGACTTCTACCTCTGTGAAAAATGGGAGAAATTAGCTGACAGGCTTGAAAAAATATTATGGAAACTGATAGACAGAGACACCTACACACTGCTTTGTATGGCACAGAACTGCTTTCCCAAGAAAAACTGGGCTAAAACCAAAAACGGTCAGTCCCTGAGCAGGTCAAAATGTGGATATGAGCTTGTTGGTAGCAGGCTGACAGATTCCTTGAAGAGGCAGACAGCTCTCCTGAGATTTAGTGAGCAGCATAAGAGAGGGACTGGGTTTAGAGTAAAACGTCAAGCCAAATATGAGGGTTTGGAAGTACAATTATTTCCAAGACTAATCTCAATCAACAATTTCACAGAGCAGCTTTGACTTCCTAATCAGCACCTTACAGACTCAAGTCCCACACTTGCACTCAAAGCTGCAAACTGGAAGCTGAAGTAGCCTTTTTTCCACCTATAATTATTATCACACTGGTGTTCAAAGTCAAGAGACAGGAAAATTTTTAACAGATACCCTATTCAAAGTTAACTAATATAACTTTTCATTGATATAATGATACTGCAGCACCCAGAGTAACAATTTGACAAAGATTTTCCCCAGAAGTTTGCAGACTTTCCTGGGTGATTTTTCAGCCAAGAAAAATCACCAGGAGTTCCCACAAAGGACATCTCGAGGGTAAGAGATGGCAAAGCTGAACATTCATCACCAGCAGATCAGGGAGCAGATGGAAAAACCACAGTAAGAGGTTGCACCGAGTTTGCTGTTTCTTTAAGTCGCTGATGGATTCACACATGATGCAACTAGACACAACACAGCACTTGCATCTTCCTGCATCAGTGATTCTGCAGACACAGATCTTCCCACCCTCCTCTTCCCCCTTCCAAGGCCCAGATGTAATTTTTGTCTGCAACTGGATACAATCACTTTCCACACACAAGTCCAGCAAAACAAAACATCCCATTTTCAGTTCACAGAGCTGCCATGGCAGAAATAAATATTATTTTGTTTGTTGGGGTTTTCTTTCTGGTTACTGCTGTTTTGTTTTCCAAAATCATTGTTCTACAGAAACAATTTAACACAACATATTCTTCCCGATTCAAGGCTTTGCAGTCAGCTGAATGGTAGTTAGGCTCTCATTGATAAAGCCAGCGCTTCCAAGCCAAACCCTGAACTTCTCTGAAATCTCAACCTTTAGACAACTTCCTAAATCAACTAACCTAAGACAAGCACTGTGCCTCCTTCCATTTCAGCTGGAAAGGAGCCAGCAAAATCTCTGCATCACTGCCATGGCTTTCAAGCAGAGGTAACACCTTTGGGTTGTTCCCTCTGCTTGGAGGGAAGGCAGTGTGGCACAGAGTAACCAAGTCCTTATTCCCAGTCTGAACTCTCTTTGCAATTGGCATCGGCATCACTTGGGAGGCACAGTAACAACTGCCTCACTGATGCCTCAGGAATTTAAGATAAAACACTGCTCAGAGCAGCAGCCTTGCACCATCCACCATTGGTGCTGTGTTTTCAGAAGCACATTGCTTGATGTTGCTGCATTGAGCCAGGGGATGAGCCTTCCTTGGAAGAGAAACCTGCTTAAGTTTGGGCTTTATGATCCTGACTCAAGCATTTGTAAGGGAGCCTGAATTCTGTTTGAAGGGGACAGCTTCAGGAATTATCATGTTTTCTTCTCTCTCCCTTTAATTGCCTGATTTAGTGGTAATTTTCCTCTCGCTGATGCCTCCCTCCCCATCCGTTCCTTTTCTCTTCCCACCCTGTCAGCCAATGACAAAAATAGAGATGAGAAGAGACACAACTGCATAAAGGAAGGGATTTTTCCATCTTTAATCACAGAGGGGGACTGGCTTGCTGGGCTCCTCTCTGCAAAACATCGCAGGTGAGGCAGGTAGGATTTGAAGGGAGGCTGCCTTATGCATTGAGCTGAGCCTGGCCCTTGACCTCCAGCTCCCTGCCTGCTCTGCCTCCAGCTTCAGTGAAGGCATCAGGCGTGAAATGGTACCAGCGATGATGCTTTGTGCTTTTCTAAGCAGCCTTTGTGTGGAAGGAGTAGCCATATCAAACCTGCACCCTCTGTGGTGTGCACACCTTACAGGGTGTACCTGGGCAGGAATATTGCTCTGGTTCTACATCACCAATACTAAAAGCAGGTTTCTGTGCAGTCACTGGCTCTGTGGCTTAGCAGGCACAGCACTGTTGTACTACAAAGTCAGAATCAGTTTAAAAAATCTGAATCTCTGACAACTTAAGAATGAAAGAAATATAAAAATTAATCTGTGCTTACCTTGTTTTTCCGGTGACTGGGCTTGAGGGTTTCTTGTTCCTCAACAAGGACTGCTCCACTGGACATTTTGTAGCTAAGAAAAAGAAGAGGAAAATATT
Organism: Sakesphorus luctuosus; assembly: GCA_013396695.1. NCBI lineage: Eukaryota > Metazoa > Chordata > Aves > Passeriformes > Thamnophilidae > Sakesphorus > Sakesphorus luctuosus. Next base: position 245,163 of record VWZD01002531.1, read on the forward strand.
GTAAGAACAAATCAAAAGAAGAAATTATATCAGCATACCATTTTAAAAAAACTCTATATGCTTTCTAGTTTATTTTTATATTTGTGTAGTATTACAGTTAATCAGATTAAACTTCATAAGAAAATATTCACCCTAGTACTGATATTAATATCGGTACTCAGATCTCCATTCACTTGGAGAGTTGTCCTTTTCCCTCCAGCTCCTTGTTTTCTTGCCTTTTGCCACATTTGAAAAGGAGGCTGTCCCAGAACTGCTTTGGGACATCTCATCATTTTCACCATGGTAGTTTATTTCCAAACTCCACATAGTTTTCTTCTCCCCAGCAGAACAATTGACACAACAAAAGGTTAACACAAGATGAGTTTCCAGGTACCATCAGCACAACTTGTAGGATGATCCCTCATCCAAACCAGGGCAACCTCACTCATTTCCGCCAACACAGCAAACTACTCAGACCTCTGTGAATGCAGAGGTGGGTCCCCTGAGCAACACGAGCTGCTCACCCTTGTGAATGAGGGCTCATTACTTTTTTTGCTGCTCCATGCTGATTTCCAGGAGGAACAGTCCTGTCCTGCATCCTACAGTCATTTGTCTCAGCACAAACTTGATTCAAACCAAAGGAAAGCCCCAAGAGAAGATACCAAGGCTGTGGCACTAACTGGCCTAAGGGACAATGTCACAATGCTCAGCATTTGATTGTACATTTCCCACACAAAATTAATTGATCATGTCTTTTCAATGGACCACCTACAGCTCTCAAATTTAACCAGATGGAAGCAGAGACACTCCATTCAGAGATTTGAAGCAACAGAATATGATCACAAAAATAAAACTATTCCCATCACTTTTTTTTTTTTAATAAATACTGCTCAGTAGGGCTACATAAAGGATTTTCTCTAGCGTGCTTTGGTCTGGACTTCTTAAATACATTGGAGAAATTTCCCAACACAATCTTTTTAGAAAAATGGATCTATCAAGATTAAAAATTTCCCCTGGAAATTCACTGTAAATATTTTTTTAACCTACTTTTCTTCCTCACTCCCTCCCCAGGAGCTCTTTGTCTCACATCAGTGCTCTGCCACTCTCAGATCCTATGAGTCCTTCTGCCTCGATGCTTCTTGGGATAAAATGATCTTTACCAGTAGCTCTGATAGGCTGCTTTAAAGGAGCTCTTTCTTGATTTATGCAGTTCACAAATCTTCTCTCTCCTCTCCGTTCTTGTAGGATAATTACTAGTAAATTTAATTTCATTAAAAAACCCAAAACAGGCACAAACCTAATACAACAAAAAATAAGCCACAAACAAGCAAAACTCCTAAAAACCATCCACAACCCCTCTCCTCCCCAAATACTCATCTTTTCCTGCCAGAAATAACCCCCAAGGAGCTGTGCTCAGGATGGAAGTGGAGCTGCCCAAGCCAGATGGGAGCTGCAGAAGACCTTGGAGATCAAACCACCAGCCTTCAATCTTGACACTTGGTCATGGGTGGCAGACTTCTTCCTTTCTCACTCAAAAATATTGAAAACCACAGTAGTTCTCTTTGACAGGGAACCAGAGGCTGATTAACCTCATCTTCTTATGTGCAGATACAGATACTGAGAAAGAATTTCCCACCCACATTGGCCAGAACCGACCTCTGGACCATGAGCCATCACACAATATGCCATCCCAGGCCTTACAGCCTCTATACACAGCACAGGCCTCTGATGGGGGTTTGGTGCCATCCAGGACATGAGAATCAGAGGAAAATAAGATTTGCTCGTTCCTATGCTTCCATTCAGCTATTCTGGAATCCAGCCCTGAATATCTCTACATTTTTAGCATCATTGCAGAACACTGCCCTGATGGGCAAAAAAAAATCAGCCCCCTTTCCCATGCCTGCTCTCCCAGGACACGATGCTGAACCAGCAGGACCTTTCCCTTTGCAGGTGGCAGGAGATGGGACAATGCTCCCCATTTTCTTTTTTTTTTTCAATAAGGAGGATCCTTCTTCGTCTGCTTTCATTAAACCATGTGCCTGCACCGTGAGCTCAAAATGACACTTTTGAATAATTTAAGATAATGATAATAGAAACATTAAAAAAACCCTCTCATAGAGACCAGACCCGATTTCTCTCGCAGCTTCTGAATTAGTTTTCGCTTGTAGCCATTTCTGCTCTATCTTTAAGAGCTATTAAAAAAAAAAGGTCCGATAAAAAGGAATATTAGGAAATCACTAATGTTTTTTTGAAAGCACCTATTGCTTAATCTTGTGCAGTACTATTTCTGGATTCCTGTGCAGCTTTCATCTTTACTCTGAGTGTTTTACAAGGCGCCTCTTACACGCACAGCCCAAGCCCAAAGAGGACGGGTTGTTTTCGCGCATTTTCCCTGCAGCTGTTTTGTTCCATTGGAGATGATGCCTCACTGGGTCAGGACTTCTTTTTTTCTATTTGCTTTAAGGGATGAGCTTTATTTACCAGACAACATTAACCATTTGGATTTTCCAGCTCCAATATTCCTTGCAGGCTTTCTGAATATATTAGGGTGGTGCGGTTCTTTTTGCCTTTTTTTTTTTCCCTTTTAATTTCTATTTTTAAAGCTTGGAATGCTGGGTTCTGATACAGCTGGGGTCTTTGCTGCTTTTTCATATTTTTCTTTCAGGAAGGCAGAAACAAGCTACTCCTAAAACACCAGGATCAGGACATCATCATTTTTCCCCAGCAACATCTGGAATATTAACAGGCTGGAGTGGGGTTGGAGCTGTGTTGGCTGAACCAATCTCCAGCAGGAGCCTCCCCCTGCTCGCACGAAGGGAAAAGCAGCAGCGAACGTGAGGAGGAGCAGCCGCTGCACTCACTCCTCCGTGACTCCGGCTCCATGCCTGCACTTCTCCATTGATTTATGGGGCAGCTCATTTCCAGACCCACCTCCTTCAGGAGGAGGAACTTCAACTTGATGTGGATAATAGGATCCTATAGCCCTTAAAGCAGTCACTGCTTCTTTCCAGGGTGGGGAGGGAAGCATTATGGCAAAGAGAAATATTCCTCCTCCCTTCGCATGGGTCTGGAAACGAACTGAGAGAGCTGATGCATTTTTAATTTAAATAAAATGAAATAAAAAATGTAAAGCCCATAATAACCCAAAGCATCACTTGAGCTGCGGAGGAGGAGATCCCTCACCCCGTTCCCATCGTTAAAGCCGCACAATAGAAGACACGCTCGCCTTCCGCCCATTCAATCTCTCCCTTACATCTATATATCTATACACACATGCCCCACAAAGACATATTTTCTGCGTTAAGCCTATGGATTACTGGCTCAGGCCCTTACAAAAAAAAAAAAAAAAAGAAAAATGTTTCCAAGGTAACGAGCCAGGGGTTGCTATGGCATCTCGGAGCGAGCAGCTGGGCCAATCCCGCTCCCTCCGAGCTGGGAAGGCGCAAAGCCTCTAAATTTAATGTCAGTGCGGAGAGGAAGGGAAGCTGTTGAGGCATGCATGATGCTGAGCGTGCGCTTGCTAAATGCGGACAACATGGCCCCCATGATTAGGACCAGCACACTAATGAATATTCATTGGGCTGATTAAAGCAAAGTCAATTAACTACTTGACTGCTTGATTTTTTGCTGGATTTTAGTCGTCTCTTTTAACCATTTTGCCACTGGGGATGCTCTTGTTCTCCCCTTCATCTCCCTCTTTCCTCCTCTATATTTCCTTCACTGGCAATTAAGGTTTAGATTTTTTTTTTCCTTGTCTTTATGCTTTTTACTGACAGTAACCCATCCTCCTCATACTTTATGGCTCCCTTTATTTCACCAATAAACCATGTTCTTCTAGGGTCACTGTCTTCCACTACAGTTGTAGGTAAGCCAGAAGGTCACAGTTTTCCATCAAATTTTTAAATCTCACATGCGATTTAATTCCAAATCTGCAGCTAAGCAATAATGCTGATTTTCTCCTTCACAGTGGGATTTTCCCCCATCACCACAGCCCTTTGTTTTATTACACAGGGGGTTGCTGTGAGCCAGGTCAAGGGCTGCAGAATATTTCTTTTTATTTTGATTTGTTAGGTCAGGATTCCTTCAGATGGACAACTCAGACTGAATGTTCCAGGAAACCTAAAGGGATCCTAAAATAAAACAACAATTCATTAAAAATGGTTTTCAATTTAGAGAGATGTCTCTCCCAGTGCAGTAGTGATGTAATAAGACTGTGAAGAGGATTGCATATTTTATAAAGCTCATTTTTCAGAATGTGCCTGAAAACTAAAGCATGTGATTAAATTAAAAATAAATGAAAACTTGTTGGCGAAAAAAAAAAACGAAAAAATTCCACATTGGTGAATTCAGCCCTTACAACCTAACCTGGGAAAATAAATTAATTTTCACCATGTTCTTTGGCTTGTTCTGAAAACTCTCTGAGGTTCCTATATTATGTATACAGGGAAAGATGCATTTATATGACAGTTGTGACTCTCCTGAAGTGGAGTTATTAATGGTTTTAAGTAATATATCTGATGGGAAGAGTGGAAACCTGACCATAATCGCTCAGCATTTGGGCTCGTGCCTTTGTCAGCAACTGAAGGAAGAACATGCAGAGAAAGGCAGAGAGTACAGCGGGGTAGGGACAACACCGACCTCAATATTGCTTGTTAAATTCACCTACTTGCAAGCAAAAAAAAAAGAAAAATAGAGAAAGAGGAATGAAATGAGACAGGGTATAACTGCGTGGGGAAAGTTTGCATTATTTGTAACTACAAACTGAAAAATAATCAGTTGCCATTATATAAACTCCATGGACATACTGGTTTCTCTAGTATTTTGCTGGATGGTACATGTATTTACATGTGTTTGTAGGGACATGGTTATCAAAACACACTATTGCTTTTCCAGCATGCCACTAAAATGACAGAAAACTGGGAATTACAATCCTTTGCTACCCAAATTGTATTTTGGGGACACCACAAGGCATTTCCCAGCAAATTCACTGTGTGTACATCATCCCCCTATTAGTGCTGTTAGCCCAACTTTCAATTTTCTCATTTTCAGCCAAAGATTCAGCACCTGTTTGGACTCCAGGAGCTGTCCAGGTTTCACCTTGCAGTGGGAGGGTGAAATCACAGGCATGGGTTGCTGTGTGTGTTCCTGGATTGCTGAGATTCTGCCTTTCTTTTCAGAGCTTTACATTTCTGCCACCAAAAATCAGAAATCTGCATAGCAACACTGAGCTCTGCGGGGTAACACCTTGTATTCACCCAAATCTGAAGAAAACCCCACAACAAATAATTATCTGTTTACAAATCTAAAGAGCAGCAAAAAGAAAAGGAAGGGGAATGTGTTAAAGCTGCCACGTTCAATCTAAAGAAATATAGATTGAGGGCTCCTTTTCAAAATAACACATTTTCACCTCTGTGTGGTGGAAAACTTCACAGGGGGCAATATGTAAACCTAGATGCACATGCACACAAAGAAAAGAGGAATAATTCCATTCTTACAAAAAATTTAGGGAATTGGATTCAAATTCTATCTAGGTCACAAATGGAATGTCGTCAGCAACCTACAACACAAAGAAAAAAACTAAAAAAAAAAAAAAGAAAAAGACNNAAAAAAAAAAAAGAAAAAGACAAAAACGCAGCCCAGTGCCATGCAACTCAGCAGTCTGCAGTTCCTGGTCATGAGAGGCCACAGCATTAGGCCAGGCAGGGTGTTGCAGGTCAGGATTAAGATGCATTAACAAATTCACATGGAGGAAGCTGGCCTGGCACCTGCCCACAATTTGCCAGTTCTCGTCATCTTTTCGTCCTCCTTCCATGTGAATCATGGGAATTAATTTTTCTTTTTCTACTTGGAGGATTATTTCTTCTTCTTCTTCTTCTTCTTTTTTTTTTGTTTAATAATATTATTCTGGGTAAAATCTGCATCCCCAAACTGTGAAAAGCACTTTAGCTGAAAATCTACACAAGAGCAAGAACAACACGATTATTGTGCTTATGTTATGAATGATACTGAGATTAAAATGCTCAAAGATGTGTGTGTGCACATCCATACACACATACAGAGAAATGACAGTAAACTGCATCTATCATGGTTCTAAGATACAAAGGCAAATTCTATAAAATATTAAACAAGAAAAATCCCCAAAATACAAACTGAGAATCTACATCTGCAAAATGGAAAATATTCTGAGTGCAAATCCATTGTGGGAGCAGTAAATTCAGGGTTAAGTCCCTGGATTCCTGTCTGATACTCTCAGCCTTTCATCATGTCTCTACGAATTTTTATTTCTACACTCTGAGGTAAATTAAGGCTGATGGTGTCAATACAGGGGTTTGAGTCCTGTTTTGACATTTCTTGTGTTTCTCCTGTTTAACTCAGACCCTTTAAGTTTGATTTTTCAGCAATTTAGGAGAAAGGCTTGGGGTTTTCTAATCCGCTTTTGAACTGCCATTTTTTCCAGGAGGCTGTTTCCCACCAAACTCCCCCCCAGCATGTTATGTCAGGGCAGGAGCCATTTTCCCAGGCAGAATAAACTCCTCATCATTCAGTCCCGGAGACCTGATGGTGAATCAAGCCCAGGAGCAGGAACACCCCAAAGCCATAGAGATCCCAACCATCTCTCCTCTCTTGGAAAAACAACCCCCCCAAAACCCTTCAGGAAAAGCCCGATGCATTTGAGATTAAAAGCGTGATGTGTCTGGGATTAAAGCAGAACACGTTTGCAGCCCTGGCGGTGCTAACCAACCAGAAGAGTTATCTAATGCGCGATTCATGTGATTGCTTGAATAATATTGCAGTAGACGCGGCGGCCCTTCCTCCCTGCACAGCCCTCACTGCATGCACACACATGGTATTTCTAATAGGATCTCTGCTCCCCTCTCTCTCTCTCTCCCCCGCTTTCACAATCTGTCGCTCTCCAATCTGCCCACTCTGCTCTATTTTCCCATCCAATATTCCCCCTTTAACACCTTCCCCTCCTCTCCAGCCCCCATCCTTGCTCCCTCTTCACCTCCTCCATGCTCTGCTGTTGGCCATGTTAACCCCAGTGTTGAGTTTTGGGGCTGTGGACATTCAAAGCATTTAGCAAAGTGGTTAAAAACAAGAAAAAATACCCCAAAAGCAATTTCTCCCCCTACTACTATTTAAAGAACATACTAACTAACCAGCCCCTCTAATAATTTGTTGCTTAAAATCAATTTTTCATAGTGCTAGTCTACATTATTAATATTCAATCTCATTTGGTGCTATTTTATCAGAAACTTTACAAACAAGTTCACCATTGCTATCTCTGCTTTGTGGAGGGTAAGAAGCAGCAGAGGGAAGGGAAAGGCTCGGTCAGAGCTCCCCAGCAGGTTGGTATCATAGCCTGAAATAAATTAGGTCTCCTGGGTTCCAGTCCAGTGGTCTAACCATTAGTCTCTGACTAAGAAACAAATGCAGAGAGGCCAGAAAATGTGTAAATTAAAGCAACACTTCACTGTTTCTTGTAGTCTGCAGAATAATTACTAGATGCAGATGTAGCTAGAGATGCCTGAGGCTTTGGTGATCCCAGGGATACGTTTCTAAGACCTGGCTTTTCCTCCAGACCAGCCTGCTGTTCTTCAGTGTTGTAGGAACTATTCACTCTGGCTGAAATTTGGCCCTAACATGGGCAGCACAGGACACAAACATGTCTAAGAAGAGCAACTGGTTTAAGGAGTTCAGTGGAGGCATCAGGCCTTATCTAGGCCTGGCAGGATTATGGAAATAAGTATTTAATTTCCCTAAAGAGAACAAGGTTGCAGCCAGCTTATGTGTGCCTACACGTGGACACATACAGGGAAGGCTCCACCATGGCATGCAAAGAGGAGGAGAAATGGGGTTTACACACTGTGTCAGATAATAACAGCTCTTGTGAAGAGGAAAGAAAGATACATCCATTCACGTTCTTCATTTCTAGATCTCCCTTGTAGGTAGCCCTTGCTTCACGCCATGCTGGACAGCTCATGGGATGAGGATACCCCTGATCCCATGGACTGGTGGGCTTGGCAGCAGCATTGATTGAGTCCTTCTATGGGGAAAGGAAATTCAGACCAGGACTGATCTGAGATCTAGTGACATCAGGATCCTAGAAGACTAGAACATTCAGCTTCCCTTTCCAAAGGCAAAGGCACGTAAACTACTGGGAAAATGAACACTGCCACCCATACAGAAAGCATTGAAAGCTGAAGCCAGTCCTGCAGACCAACCAAACACTGCTTTGAAGAGTAGTCTAAAACAGTAAACGAAATCAAAGCTCCTTAAAGGTCCAGAAAGCCGAGTTCTCATTCCCACTCTAAACTGACATCTGTTACACACTATTTTTAGGCAGAGTAGAGCACAGGGCAGCTGATCTCATGGGCTGTTGCAATGCAACCCCTGTGTTCCACAGCAACAGCCAGGGAGGGACTCTCAGTGTTCACTCAGAGACAGCCCTGGGCACCACAGAACACAGAGCTGCTCTGAAGGGATGTGATCCAGAGGTCTCTTGGTGTGGACCACAGTTGTTATCATGATTATTATGGGAAGAACCTCAGCTGTTACAGCTGTTCCCCTGCATGGAACTTCACCAACCCCTGCAGGTCAGGCTCCCCAGCACAAGAGAGTTGTGAACACACAGGAGGGTTCAAGGAAGGGCCTCAAGGATGGTGAAGGGACTGGAATATCTCTCATACAAGGAAAGGTTGAGAAAGCTGGGACAGTTCAGCCTGTGAGAGATCTGAACAATCAGATCACCTGGAGACATTCCCTGTTAAAAACTTTGAGAACCAAGCCTGCAGCAAAGATTTTTGTGCACATCCAGGCTGCCTTACCAGCTGGATGGCCCTCCTGCCATGGGCAAATACATCTTTATAGAAGGAATCCAAGGAGAAATATGCCATGATAAAGATGTGAAATGTCACAGCAATTTGTAAAAGGGCTCCATAGCTGAACCCAAGGACTGTAAATTTGTAAATATGATTCACATAGTTAGCAGAAAATATTTGCAATGATGTAAACATACACAAATTCCTAAGATCTGTGGCAGATTTGTGAGGTGTGACTAATTCACCCAAAACAAAGGTGACACTGTTGTGACAGAGCACTTCCATCATCTGAAGAACTCTGAAACCAAGTTGAAACCATTTCCTACTCTCTTGGATTTGGTTGTGAGTGATGTAACTTTCCTGTGCTGATACAAAAGTGTTTGACAGTGAGGCTAGAGAGAGTCAAAGGCTCCTGCATGAAGTAAGGACACAATCTTTTTAGTGCCAGCTGTGCACACACACACCCAAAAAAAGAGAAGACTTCACATCCTGTGAGACTGAGCATTATCTCACTTGATATCCTGCCTGTAAGACACCAAGACCCTTCCAAAATCTCCATGGGTTGCCCATGTTGGAGATCACAGCTCCAAGGAAGCTCTGAGATCCATCATGAGTTAAAGATGCTCAACTTGCACAGACTTTTCATACTCAGAGTAGCACCCACACCAAGGATCTGCCCTTTGACTTCCGCCACTCACCCACTAAACCCTTTGGGCTGCTCAGCACTTGCAGAACACGAAGGCAGCTCTGAGCTGAGCCAACTCCTTTCAACAAGTGCAACTGGGAGGCAGGAGCAGCACACGAGGGCACCAGCACAGGCTCACCACGGCCCCAGCAGAGCTGCACATGCACATCACCTCTCAAGGAAGTTGTTTGTATTCTTGGGATAATGTTGAAAAATATCTCTGACCCCCAAACATTTACCTTTTGATCGGAGGTTTCCAATGTTGCTGTAGTGTATTAAAGCTGAGATGCTCATAAAAAAACCCTTTGTGTCAACATAGTAAATGACTCTAATTAGGCTGGTGGTGCAATGAAAATGCTTAATTCATTCTGATGAGGCAGAAGGAAGAGATAAAATGTTTATAGACAATGGGTGAACAGGGAGATATAATGCTGAGTGCCAGCTTTAAATGCAAATTACCACAGAAATCTTTCCCTCTCCACCATCCCATTCCTCCCCCTTCCTCTTTCTCTCTCTGTCACCAGCACCACACTGTAATCTGGTAGTGCAGTAATTAGAAGTGAAAGGAGCCACATAGAGGGGCCTCTAAAGGCAACACTAAAGAGAATTACAGGAAAAAATACCTACCTTTAATAGAAGACAGCAGCATTTCCCAAAGAGCACCACCATTGCAGCACTTGGCATGGTGGAAGGATCAGAGAGGTGATAATTTGGAGGGGTATTACTGAAATGGTATGTAAATGTCTTTCATTTCCCCCTCCATCTGAACTGGCTTCATCCACAGTGTCTGTTCACAGGGCTGGGGCCATTTGGCCTTTTGGAAGAAGGCCAGGCCAGCAAAAAAAAGCTCAAACATTTTGGGGATGATGGCACTTGTAGTGTTTCCTCACCTGACCAGAAACATGGAGCTGTAAGCCTGGAAGATGTCATGAGAGAGGAAACATGGAAACCTTACAGGGTCATCCTTAGAAACGTTTCTCATCACACTTGCAACATCCCAGCTTCTCTTAGAAAAGAAGTTATACATTTGGTGAGAAAGAAGTGAGAATGAAAGAGGATAAAGAAGAAGAGAGAGAAGGCAGCCAGTATTTGGTTTGCATATAGGATTTGACACTTCTTTCTTTAAATGTTCTCATTTGAAAACTCCAGAATAGCTTTTCCTTGGCAGTTTAAGTGAAGAAATACTCCTGATGTCAACTTGACAGTATCTCACTGGTTTAGGATCTCCAGTGTCAGCATGGACCAGCAATGCACAGATGTGCCTTAGAGCTTCACATCTGGAGCCTGAGCTAAAAAGGGGGTTTGTTTCATCATCTATGAATTAAGTGCTCTCAGTCCTGCTTCAGTATAGAACAAATCCTCTTCTCCTTCCCACACACAGGCACAAAAATCACCCCAGTACTGCAGAAGGTCAGATCAGGAGAGCAGAAAATCTGTCACAGTCAGACTATGAGCCAAATGAAGTCCCAGTAAAAAGCTGCTGAAATTACATTCTGGATTGAAACCCCTTAAACAAAAATGTTTCTTTGCTCCTTGCAGCAGAGTTTGAGCCTCAAGCTTGAGAACAGAAAAGTGACTGTACCCTGAAGCACAGAAGAAGAATAAGGCAGACCTGGACTTTTACCACCGGGAGCTGAGCAGGGCAGGGAAAGGGGCAGATATCAGGCAGAATTTTTGTGGCCACTATGAATTTTTATCATCTTTCCACTCTAACACAGCTGTATTGTCAGTGGACAAGGTCATGCTCACCCTGGGTACATCATTTAACACTGTGCTCACCTCTGTTGGCAACCCTGGTGATGTGCCCTGCCCTTTTCTGCAGGTGGCCTGACCAGGGCAGCCCACCTGGGCTTGTTTTCACTTGAGGGATTTAACACCCTTTAGGAAAGCTGCAGGAGACTGGGGTGTGCTGCTGGAGGTCAGTGGTCAGAGCCTGCTGCCAGAGCATATTATGTTACCAACTCCCAGTGAATTTGGATTTCCTGACTTAAAATACTTCTATTCACTGGGAAAACAACAACGATATTTTTCCCCTCCCTTAAGGCCAGCATGCAGGAGGTCCAGCTGGCCCCCATTTTCTGGCCTGGGCAGAGTCACATTCCTGCAGGACACTTATCACAGAGGTGATGCCACGTTTGTGAACTGCATCAATATAACAGAGCAGCCTCCCCTGCATAAACAGGAACACAGAAATCCTAGACAAAGATGGACTTGGGGAAAAAAAGGCACAGCTTGCTTGTGCCTGCAATTCAGTCCCAAGGCTCAGCTCAGCTCATTCATAAAAGATCTCCATCTGACCCACAGAGCCACCTCAAACCCCCGGTGTGCAGGTGACGCTGGGCTCTCCTCGAGGATGCCCCTGGGCACAGCACAGCGTGCCAACAGCTCCCTCTCCCCAGCCGCCAGCGGGAGCATCCCACCGTCTCCTTCCCTCGCTCCCTCTCTGTGTTTGCTCAGTGAGACAGAAGCAATACCAGTTTGCAGCACAATAAACCATGTAAAGGAAGCATCAATTAACTAGAATACATGGATATAGTATTTAATTAACTGTTAGGCTCACAGTTACCGTATGATGTCATGGAAACCTCGAATCTCCTGGGTGTTGCCTCACACATGCCAACTGGGAATTGGAGCCATCACAAATCCCATGTAAAGTTTGAATCCTGACATTTTTAATTAAAAAAAAAAAGATTCTGACTCTCTTAAGTACCTTTTAATTGACATAAATGTGTGCACATCTTTGGTGGTGCAGGAGCCCTGGGTGGGATGTGGCTCCTGCAGAACAGGGGCCAGCGGCATCACCCTCCCATTCAAGGCCACTGTCACCAACCAGAGCTTTGTGTGAAGGAACCAGAAGATTGAGCCCACGAGGCTTTGTGGAAATAAATAGAGAGCAAAATCTTACTGGATGGGTTTTCAGGGGTATAGCAAGATACACACTGCATTTACATTACTTTTGGTATGAGGATCTCAAAGCACTTTGCAAAACAAAAATGCAGACATTTGAGGTTGATTTAACACAGGCATGTAGTGACAGGACATGGGAGGAACAGCTTTAAACTGAAAGAGAATAGGTTCAGATTAGATTTTAGGAAGAAATTTTTCTCTCTGAGGGTGGTGAGGTACTGGCAGAGGTTGCCCAGAGAAGCTGTGGCTCCCAAATCCCTGGAACTGTTCAAGGCCAGGTTGGACAGAGCAACCTGGACTAGTGGAAGGTGGCCCTGCCTGTGACAGCAAGTTGGAATGAGATGTCTTTAAGGTCCCTTCCAACCCAAAGCATTCTGTGCTTGTATGATTTTCTGACTCCTAATTCAGTATGAAAGATCATTTAAGTCTATAACTTCTTGTTCAGCACATTCTGGAGAGGCAGCCTGCCCTAGTTTGAGTACTGAATAATGTAGCCTCAGCCATTTCAAAACTGAGTGGTATTTTACAGGGTTTACAGTTGAGGAAACTGAGGCAAAAAGAGATTGGGGCAAGTGGTCCAAAAGTCAATGGCTGTTGAGTGGCAGAGCAAGCAACAGGGCTGAGACAAACCAACATGTGCTTGTGCTGAGCAGGGAGAGCCAGGTGGAAAAGACACAGCCCCCTCATACACTTGCGGTCATTTCCAAGCAGTGCGAATTCTCCAGGAAGGACCCAGAGTTCCCCTGCTCACACCAGGTTTGGCAGGGCCTCTCACGCTCCAGCAGCTCTTGTTCTGCCTCCTTGAATAACTGTTAAATAATGCAAAGTCTGGTTTCCCAAGTACCAAGGCTGCTGTAGCAGGTATTGAAGTTGAATCTTTGCAGTCCATAAACAAATACCAACCATCAGCCCCAAACAACACTCCCACAGAAATAATTTTACTACTCTGACTGTAAACATTAATTCTTTCATTCCATTTACTGCAAGATATTTGTTGCCTGATACTAATTTTGTCCCAACAGCTTAAATTGCAGGAAAAGTCCTGTATTAAAAACCATTAGGCTGAAACATATCGTATACCTTCCTTTAGTGCTTTGACAGCAGAAAATTAGACTTAAATACACCCAGACAGGTAAGTACAGTATTATTTTCTGTGAATGAAGGTGTGTGTGTTCATTCCACGTATCCATTGTCTCTGTTTATGTGTGAATTAGTTTATGGATTGTTCTTGACAGAGCTACAGCGCCCTCCCTTAAGGGCATTGCTGATATATTGCCTTGGAAAGAGAATCACAATTTATTCATTCAAACACAGAACTAAAGATAGATGCGCGCTGGAATATTTTGAAATATTGCATTATATATAAAATGAAATAGGGGGAAGCTAAATTACACAGCTATAATTACTTAGAGTTCAGGTGGCATCGTAAATAATCCATTCACAACTCGCTCAGTGTTTATTATGTCAGAGCAGAGCAATATAATTAACATGGTATAGATGGGAACTAGGCAAGGCAGAGGCCTCATGCACCCAGAACAAACACATTGGGACATAAGAAACAAAAACACACAAACACGTACTATGTCATTCCTCAAAACTCTTATGAAAGAGAGGAAAAATAAGGTTAAAACCCAGCAGTTTGATAATTTTGAGGCCCCAGCCCTGCTAACGGCAGCAGCACCTCTTTGGAACAGTTAGAGTTAAATTTATGGGCACGCTTCAGTGTTTACATTACGGGGCAGAGATGGTTTTGCATTGACCATGCTCATGTCACCTATGAAATTCTTTTTGTGCTGCTCTAAAATTGGCTTCCTGTCTGTTAAAAATGAAATTGTTACAAGGAATAAGAAGTTGTCAAACAAAACCTGGAATCTGAAAGTCACCATCCAATCCTTCCCCACAAACACACAAGTTCAGATACCCAAACTGAATTGCTTGGGAAGGATGGATAAGGGGTTAAACAAAACCCAAGGAAAATATCAAGGAAATCAGAATATATTATAAAGGGGGGAAAAGCCCTAACATAAAAAGTGTCAATACAGTAGTTAAATTTATAAGAAAATATCTCCTGTTTTACCCTGAAATCACAGCATTTGTCCATTAAAGCCTTGTTTCCAAAAATCCCTACCCACACAGTGAAATGCATATTTACCTCAGCACTGGAGTGAAGTTTTAGAAACACCTGAAGGTGCCTTTCACAGGCTCAAAGGAGGACTGAGATAAGCAGGTGGCAAACTTAAAAAAGTCCATTAAAGAAACAAAGGTCAGAAGAACAGCTTTGCAAAAGGGTTGGCTTGGGGTTACCATTTCCCTATATACTATTTTTTTTTTCCAATTCTGTTTCTACATGACAGAAAGCAAAGAAAGGAAATAGAGTGGAAGGACAAACTACCACTATTCCCCCTAAACTGGAGGTGAGACAGTGAGTCAGAAATCAGATTTTTCCCTTCATACCTACTTTTCTCTGCTGTAATCACAATTTGAGGACAGTTTATTACCCGCTTCTCCATTGCATAGAGCCCAATAAACAAACCAGAGGAGTTCTAAGTCTGCTTTTTTCACTAGTTTATTGGTCAGATCTCTACTCTAAAAGCAAGAGGATTTCCCCATCAGCCACCAGTCTCCATTACTGTTAAGAATCCCTCTCCAGGCTTAATCATACTCTCCAAATAGGAACTAGCACAAGCCCTAGAGGACATATCTTTGATCCTCAATGGCTGGACTTGGGAATTTTAGAGGTCTTTTCCAACCTTAAGGATCCCATGATTTGAAGGGCTGCAGCTGCAGCTCAACCTCCTACAGCACCAACATCACCTGGCATGCTGAGGAAGATGCCCAAATAAGTTGAGTTAAAAAAAACCAAAAAAACCAACTTAATTCCAGTCAGCTTTAATGGAATCACAATTTTCTTTTTCCTGCAGGTAGAAACAATGTCCTTTAAGAGTTTTGGCCTAGCACAGAGCTTGTTCTTGGCCCATCTCATCACCTCACAGCAGAGGTGTGAGCAGATTGACTCACTGCTCCTGCCAAGGAATAGATTCAGGAGGTTGGACACAGAGCAGACACAAGTGCTGTGTCTTTTATTAAACAGCATCTGCCCTTCTACTGGATATATTACTTTATGCCAAGTGGTGTGGATTTTTTTTTAAGTAAAGAATATTTAACGTCATATAACAAGAAAAATGGTCCCTTAAATTATTTGTGGCATGTCCTCTGTGCTGTGGAGGAACAAAGCTCACTCTCCCAGTGTGCTTCACCAGAGTCCAGGAGCAGCAGTGACAGTCAGGAAAGAATTTATGGTCCCTGGGGAGAGATCTCCTAGGGTCCTGCAGAACAAGATAAAATATTTGAGTGTTGGGTTTGTTTGGTTTTTTTTTCTTCTTCTCTGTGGGGATAGCAGAGATGAGAGGTGTAAATCCATTTCCCCAGGGACCAAGACCCCACCAAAACACCTTCTCCTACTGGAAGACAGACTTGGGTTTGCAAGTGGGAGTTAATCTAGTTTTGTTTCCATGATGCACTCTTATCTGTTCCCAAGAAATTTTGCAACATGAACAGGAATTCTGTAAAGGCTAAAAACAAACTCTGAAAAAGGCAGAAGAAAGTAGCAGACAAGTTTACCTTAACCTTGATCCCTCATTTTCTTTCTAAAATCGTGTGTTCGTGGCACACTTCATGATTAATACAATTAATGAATATTTGCAGAGGCCACTCCATGCAGCTCCAACCATGGAAGATGATCTGCCTCATTCAAATGCCTATCACTGGCTACTCCCTTAGGGCCAAGCTGAGCTCAGGACTCAGTTGGATGTCACATCTTGGAGGCAGAAGCCAGCCTGACCCAGACCACCACAGGAAGGACAGCTTTTCTGTAGTCTAACTGGTGCTTTGGATCTGGATTGTAACTCCTGTGCCACCATGTTCTTCTGTGGCATCCTTTCCTGGGAAGCCTTTCCTCCCTTGTCAGCCAGAACAGCCCAGAAAAAGACTCAAACAGGTAAATTATCCTCCAACTGCAGTCCAAGCACAGGTAGCATTGCTTCCAGCCCTCAGCAAGATTCAAGAGTGACAATCTCTGGTTCATGCAAAGTGCCAAGGATCATTTAAATAGGAAGTGCCAAGGTAATTAACATTACCTAAAAAATCACCCTGCTTTAAGCACATCCCATGAGCAGACAGGTGCCTTTCATGTTTGGTTCCTCATCCTGAATCACACTGAACTCTAAAACAGAGCAGGGGAATAGACAGGGGGTTGATTGGCAGCACCAATGCTGCTCATATCTACCCACCATGGTGTCCCTTTTCTTGCAGGCTGCTGCAAATTGTACTCAGCACCACCTTGGGAGCAAAAAACCCCAAGTCAATTCCATGCTCAGGCTGTGCCTCCAGGTGGAAAGGTTAAAAGCCATAGGCAGGTTTGCTGCCCACCCAAAGAAAGCAGCAGCATCCACAGAGCACCCTCTCTCAGCAGCTTCAACTCCAAGAGCACTTTATTATTTTTGTCCCAAGACTCCCCCAAAAGAATTTCTGTTCAAGAGACTGATTTCTCTGAGATTTAGCACATCAACAAACTGCACATCCCACTTCCTGGTAAGAAGATTTCAAAGGTGGCTGCAGTTCCCCCTTCTGCTGCAGGCAAGTGGAACTAATTACCCCAAAGTTCTGAAACACCACTGGGCCAGTTTTGTCCCCTGGGCTCCCACCCAGGCAGTCCCAACACACTGGACAGTCTGTGCTACCAGAGCAGCAAGGCACTCCAGTGGAGTGACAACAGCAGTGACGGACTTGATCTTATTATATTCTTTTAGAAAGATGTTTGTGGCAGGCTGACATGAATTTAAATCCAAGCCTCACTCTCCTTCTGTAGCATTTGCAGCTCTCCTTCTGTAGCATTTGCAGCTCCCAGAACCTGCAAGTGTAGGCAAACACACTGTTCTCTAAAAACTGAAGATGTAGGTCAAAATGAAAAAAATTGTGATGAGAGTCCTGTGTTATCTGAGCTCCTTCACAGTTCCACAGAGGTGTTCTGTTGTCTCAGCTCTCTTAAAAAGGACTAACTGTAAAACCTGTTCTTTGTGCACAGCTCGTGACATCTCACAGTGCTATGGAGATAGAACAGTCCCTGTTCCACAATGGACATGGATCCTCAAATCTATGCAAATATTTAGGCTTTTACATCTCAAGACCAGTGAGCCCCAGTACACAAACTGCTGGAAAACAGACTGAAACGGTGAGCAGCAGAACCAGAAACGTTCCCCATCACACAGCAAACAAAATCCTGATCTCAAACACTGCCTAGGATCTCCTGGGTCCCTGTTCTCCCACCCCACCCTTAGCTATAACCAGCTCCCATTGTGGCAGCAGTTCAGATCAAGGCTAATTGTATTTGAATCTACAGGGCACCAATTTTCCAGCGAAGGGGTTTTAATCTAACATGCAGATCTCTTGTCTACGTTCACGTCACCCCAGAGACCCATAACATAGGTCATTTGTGCATACACAATCTTGGTAATAGGATGCACAATTTTAAAATGGCTAAATCTGTAGAGAAGAAAAAAATGTTATTACAGGAGGAAAAAGAAAAGATTAGCTCACAGGCTGAGATCATGTTTGCCAAGTTTCCACCCAGAGAATTATTCCAGTACCGAATTCTATGCTACCAAAATAACGGGTTTATACAGCAGGCATTGTGCCAGCTTTTGGGCTATAATTATAGTGTTTTCCTCTCTCAAGTTCTTTATTGATATCTGGATTTTTTTTTTAAAAAAGGAGGAGGTGGAGAAGTGATTTTATACGTTCAACAAACTACAGCAACACTTGATGCAGTTAAAAAAAAAAAAAAAGGAAGTTTTAACAACCTGCCAGCCTCTAACTTCACAGGAAATGTCAGTGCCACTATCAGACTTTAGAGAAACCCCAGGGATCCATTACTGTGGTTTGAAGATGTCCCTGCACTTCCCTTTTAAGTAAACGCCGGAGCCGTTTGCTTCATTCGGCTGCTGCTGTGCCGCACAATATTCCTTTGAGGAGATGCTTTGCAGTGACAAAATAACTGCTGACAATGTGAACACTGACTTCATTTTAATTTTGTTTTACATTTTCTTTGGTATGTTTTGATCCTAAAAATCTTCAGAGAGCGATTTTTTTAATGATAATAAAGCAAGTATTTACACAGCACCACAGAGTCATTGCTCGTCCCCCACCCCTTTGCCTTTTCCCCCCATCCAAAGGGAGAGGGTAGCAAAGACATGACACATCCTCAGTGCAGGTTCAGTAAAGGAAAGGGGTGGAAGGGAAGAGAAACACCCTAGAAAAAACAGTGACACAAAATAGGGCAACACTTCTTGTTCTTGCAAGCGATAAAAACAAACAGTGAAGAATGTGACGTCAACATGACTTAGGGAACCAAGTCCTTGCCACAACCAGCTCTTGCAGAAGATGTTTTTTCTCCCTCCTGTCTCCATCCCCAAACAGGCAGCTGGCAGCATAAGTCGTGGTTCAGGAATCTCTCTGATTCAGGAATGCATTTGGCTGAAATCTTAATAAATTCCCTAAATCCAGGATATTATTATTACTTCTAAAAACCATAGCTTTTCCCTCATCTTTTATAATTCTGGGACACTTGACTAGCACTTGAATTAAAATTCCATCAGTCCTGAACCCAGGAACAATTAGCCCAGCTGAGATGATTCCTGATACTCTTTCACTTATAATAACCAATATCCAATATACCTCAACATTGTGAAGATCTCTGTAAATGAAGTGACATCTCTTGCTGGACAAAGCCTGGAAACGTTATACTTCAGTGATAGGAATCCTAAGGGGACAACTATTCTCCCTCGTTCGAAAGCTCACTTAATTGTTCCAGTTGCTGGAAATTTTAAACAATTTCCCCAGTCTCTATGCCAAGTTGTGTTAAGCTCTTTGTCTGGCTGATATGCCAACCAAAGGCACGGGGAGATAAGGAGAGCTGTGGGAATTACACAAGCTGACTTACACAGGGAGAGTTCCTCTGCTCAAGCTCCAGCCTCCAGCTCTGCCACTACTTCTCCTACTTATTATTACCATCACATAACTGAAGCAGCAGCTCTTTCACCTCCAGCACCTTGGCTGCACTTACACTGGAAGGACTCTAAAGCCAGGACTTGGCATTTAACACCTTTTTTTTGTTCATCTCTCCTCTATACTTGATTTTTCCAGTAAAATTATGTATTTTCCTATTTATTTCAGTATTCCAGCAGCAGAGTGGGTGTGTTTAAGTACAGGTTTATCTACTGCATCTCCACTTTTTTTCCTGGGTCAGATTGTCAGTGGTGATGATGGTGGGAAGCATCTGATTTTCCAAGAATGAGACGAGACATAACTGAAATCAATCCTCAGGATTTCCAAGCAGATGGACACGGTTTGTGCCCACTCTCCTGTGATGCTCAGACAGCACAATAGGTAGCAGTGAGACCCTGCTCCACCTCACTAACATTAAGAAAATGTTACTTTATGGCATTTATTCCAAAAAATCATACTTTCTTGTCTTTCCTGAGAAAAAATCCCTCCTTTACCATCTAAACCACCTTTGCTGTTCTCTACCTAGACAAAAAGAAGGTAATGAAATGCTTTTCTGAGGTTTTTCCTCTCAGGATCAAACTACAATGCAAAGGCCAGAGCGTTTAGTAAAGGGCTGTATTCTACAGCTCCCTGGTGCAAAGGTTGATCTGTATTGGATTTCAGAAAGGCTAAATCTTCTCCAAGAAGCAGTTATGAGAATCATTGTGTTTAGTCATCTGTTGGGGGTTTTGTGCTGCTAAATGGACCTTTCCCATCAGATCAATGAGCAGGTTGTTAGTGATACAGTGTGGGATCCATGGAAGGGATTGATCACAGATATGAAATAGGGTTGTACGACTTGTGAGCCTTCCAGAAGCCAGGAGAAGACAGTGTGTCCTCTCAGACCTCTCCCTCCAGTCACATGCAGTTATTTGTCAGATGGTCACACCACTCTTTTGCACCCAAATGACAGAGAATCTGGTCCTTGGCACATCAACTCCTTCCTCTAGTTTTGGCAAGATGAATTTGCCAAAGATCTTAATTTCCAGGTCAAAACAAACCTCATTAGACCTCCTGATATATTGCCCTCACACACCACATGTGTTTAGTTTCATCCCAGTTCTCCATGTCAACATTTTTATATTTGCTTCAACATCAGCAAAATAGAAGCATCCAGTTTTGTGGTACTTTTTAAACATCACTTTGTGCTAATCCAGCTTAACTCTGCATAAAGACAAACTTCAGGACAGACCTTCAACATGGCATGAGCTTGAGCCACTTCAAACCTTTAGAAATACTGTCAGTGCTGAAGAGGCAATGTAATTTCAATATTATGTTCTGCTTTGCAGTATTATGTTCTGGTATTTTCCAGCTGTACATTGTGACAAGGAAATTTTTCTTCTTCATATCCCTTTTTCTCCATTATAGCAATACTAGGAGACAAAAGTGTGGAAAAAGGAGATGTCTTCTCTCTAAAGTCTTTATTTTCCCTTCTTCCTCCAAGAAGAAAGTCAACAGGAGCCAGGAACGACCAGAAGCATTTACTCTGCAGTCTGCTAGTTCAAGCTTGTTACTAAGTTAAACCCAGAATTGATGTCAAGACTGGTGGTACCAGCCCACAAGTGTTTCTCCTCCAGCAAAATGATTTTTCAGAACTTCATGATTTCCTATCACTTCAAAATGTTTTCAAGCCTGAAAACTTTTAATAAAATGTTTTGGGGCAATAAGTGAAACATTTCTGTTAAAAAAACCCTTGAACTGTAGCTTGAAAAACCTCATAACACTTTTTGCAAAATCTGCTTTCAAAAGTGGGAGGTTTTCCTCCCCAGAAAATATGAAGAACATCATGTACAGGTACTCATTCCACTAAAAGGACATTTTCATTTAAAAAAATTCCTAAAATATACTGTCATCAGGAATCAGTTTTAAAAACAAACTGATTTTTTTGTGGGTGATTTTTTTTTTGTTTCAGGGTGACATCAGCAAGGAGTGAGCAGTACCTGCCCTGACAGCTACCAGCTATATATGGACCAGGGCAAGTCTTCCATTGCAGATCAGCAGACAGGACCACAATACCCATAACTCTGTCCATTTTGGCAGAGCTATGGTGCTTTATAGCTGCAAACTTGACCCATGGTCCCTACTCTCAGATATTTAATGGTTTGATTTGTCCTTAAGAAGTGGCCTCCCATAGCAAAGAGCCCCACTCCTTTCACTGGGACCATCCAGCCCAGAAGCCTTCGGAGCATCAGCATCCCCTGTGCCCTCTACAGGGTTTTCCCTGCGAATCAGTAACACTCATCTCCTGACTTTAAACCGATTTCATGGTAGGATGGAGGCAACCAAGAGCCTCTGACATTGACCTTCAACATGGTGTCACAAGCTTTGCCACTTCAGCAAGATGGGTGCTTGCCAGGAGGAGCAGGAGGCTCAGACTGCAGCCTGTATTCTTCCTTGAAAATAAAATATATTAGTTTTAAATGCAAGTCACAGCTTATAAATGCCAAGAAATTCCTCTGGCCACATGAAAGTTTCCAGAACGCTGTGCTGAATTAAATGGATTCAGCTTGCTTTCAGATCCACACATACAAAGAGACAGGTTGATAGATAAATACATTTAGGGTGCAGACAGCTCCGGTCAGTGGACAATTAAGGATGGGAAGACGATGATGCCCGGGTAGCTTCAGATCCAGAGCACAGATTATTCCTGCTAGAGAATTCTATTAGTAATATTTGCATCTTGCTAATAGAAATCCAATTACTCAGAATGACTCTGAGCACATTATCCATTTTTAGCAAAATTTGCCTTATTCTGCAAACAGATTTTTGCTTCATCGTCACTTTACTTTTGTTGCCGTGGTCCTGTGGGATGCAGCATCCTTCAAGGACATGTCAGGGGAGCGTGCTATCCCGTCAGCCCCTTGCTTTGAGGCCTAGCAGCTGAATCACCCCCAGCCCTATTTTCTTTTCCAGTGTTAGATTAGCGAGAGGGCTTATGACCTGCCATCTGTCACTGCAGTCTGCTGACTGTGAGGCTCTGCTCTCTGCGCAGCATTGCTGAGGAGGTGGAAGGCTTCGGCGGGGGAGGAGGGCAGGGGAAAGAGCCTTTTCATCCTGCTGCTGCTCCTTGCTCCAAAGCCATCCCTTAAAGCCGTAGTGTTCAAGCCCAGCTGAGGACGCACCGGCTCACCGGGGAGGAGCAGCACCCACCCAGGGCTTTTTGGTTTAATGCAGTGACATTTGCTGTCCAGGGGCTCTCTCGGCGTGACAACAAGTCTCTGGCACCTCGGAGGCAGCCTGCTCTGGACCTGCGGCTCCGCATGCTGCTTGATCACACCTGCTGAAGCTTTCCCAGCCCTGCCAGGGAGAGCCAGGCAATGTGACCATGCATCTGGCTTCCTGGCAAGCACAGGGCTGCCTCTGGCCGCATGCCAGTGCAGTCCATCTCCTCCTGAAAAGAGTGCACCATTTAAAAAAATACCCACATCAAAAATCCGCACACACAGAGCCAGGGACAGCTTTGTCACCCACCACGGATGGGAGACCCATGGGTGCTACCACAGGACAAGGAACCAGCCCACAGGGTTTGGGGAGAATGCAAAAACATCGACTGCTGAATTTTCTTGCTTGATTTAGAGTGTTCTGGTTGCAAAGCTCCTGCCCTCAAGAAAGGAAATAACTTCTCGTTGCAGCAAAGAGTCTTAAGACAGCAACTCTCCTTGAGAGCCAAGGGAAAGAGTGTCCCCACCTCCTGTTGGCTTGGTTGAAAAAAAAATCTCTGCAGAGCTTCTCCAGTATTTTCCACTGAGTCTCAGTATTGTACCAGAGCTCACCAGCTCCATCCCTGCTGCCACAGATGGAACTTTTACAGATCAACGTATTTGTCTCAAAAACAAGACAATGCACTATCTGAGCAAATATTAAATCAGTCCAGTTGTGGTATCAGACTTGTCCCCACAGCAGTTCCTGTTCCTGAAATGGTCTCTACTTCAATGTCTAACCCAAATTGTGCTCCCAATTTCTCTGCTGGGATGGGCTCAGGTCATTTCCGTCCCCCCAACCACTGTTATTGTAAACCACAATATGTAAGGAAAAACCAGCAGAGAAAGACAGACCTGATTTTGGACTTTGTGTGTCATCAAGCGAGAGTGAACCTGCCCATACACTGAGCTCTGGTGCTCGGGGAGGGGCAGCTCTCCAAATGGGCCTCCAGATAGGTCCCCTGCCTTCAGACACCATTTGTGTCTGCCAGCACTGGGCTGCTCACATCCTCCTGTGCCACATAAGAAGTCTCCAGAGGTGCTTCTCTGGCTGAGAAACAAGAAAGGAGTTGGGAACCAAAGGAAAAGAGCAAATTAAAATATTTCTTCAACCTGAAATCCCCTGGGATTGTTTCAGCACAAGCTGATTCAGCTCTGGAGATCCAAGAAGTCTCAGCCAGACCCCCAGTAACTGGCATAGGATGTGGGGGGGATGCACTGCCACCTTGCCAAAGCATTTCTTTATGCAGAGGCCCTGCTGTATCCACAGGTAAGTATGAAAATAAGCCTTGCATGTCATGGTCAGATGCCACATCCTGCCATCCCTTTCCAAGCAGTGATCCATCCAGCAGATGGTATTGTTGACAAGGAGCCTGCGAAACTGGCACTGCCAGTCCTGCCTTCCCCGCGGTGGTCCATGACCTCACCGCAGAGCTGTTCTGGATGTTGCTAGGCACATGTGGGTAGTCTGATGTTCACAAGCAGATATTTCTAGAAATAAGATTATACCTCCTCCTAATTGATATCAGCAGTTAAGTACCACCAAGCTAAGGCTTGCTTGCCCCTGGACAACTCCACACCCCTGCCCTCTTCCAGAACATTTTGTCTGAAGGCAATATGAAGATTTTGGCTACATGGACACCCGGAAATCCCAGGCAAGTGGCCCCTGGACACACACAGATCATCTCAGCGCATTTGGGTTTGCTGCAAGTGGTCAAGCTATTTTTGCAGCATATGTGCAGCAGGCCAAACACAGCTTGAAAAATCAGTGTACATGTGTTACTCAGTGTACACACACATATTTCTGCACGAGAAGCCTCCATCAGGAGCATGACACCTTTTATCATAAGGCAGCAGGACCCAAACATCCAGCACTGCTCTGAAGCCACGCACACAATTTGTGTGCAGACACAGCAACAGTGTGCACAGGCATAAAATTAACTGAGCTGCGTTATCCCCTCCAGCAACTCTGCATTCAGGGATGCTGCAAAAATACAATAGCAGAAGAGGACAAAGGACAAGGATGTGGGTTGTAGAATCTGGCATCAAAGCAGAAGCTGTTCAGCTTCTGATTTTCTAAGACAGTCTGGCCTCTTGCAAAAGAAGGAGCACATTAGAGGTTCTGTACAAGGCTGAACAAGGCTGCTGGGGGTGATGCAGATGAGACCCATGCATGTGCTGTAGGACTCACTAGGGTGTGTTGTACTTGCATTTCCAGACCCAGGCAACCTGTTTCAAATAGCAACTGGAATTGCACCCAGGTATAGGATCAGGTAAAGTCACAGGCAGAGACACAGCTTTCCAGTGAGAGCTTCCTGGCCTGCCCCACACAAGGTTGATGCCAACTAGAGGAATTACATCTCCCAGCACAGAAATGAACGGGGGAGACTTGCTGGGGTGCAAGTCTGAAGGAACAAAGACCATTCAGTCACTCTCCCCTTTCCTTGAGGGCTCATTAGAGCCCATTAAGCCATACTGGCTCCTGTTTGCACCAAAACCACAGAGGAAAGCAGTGCCCCAGGTTTGCTCATGGATGTTTTGCAGCATGAACTGTGCACGTCAAGTTCTTGTGCATTAGACATGCAGAGAAGCCAAAAAGTCATTTGGAAATAAGGAAGTGTATAAGTTACTCTAGCTTGAGGGCTCTAGTAATTTATGCACTGAGAATTTATACAGGTCATGTACCTATTTACTTTGCTGTGCTCTAAAAAAATGCACAGTTACCTTAGCAACTTTAACATTGCAAGAGAGTACAGAGCTCTCTTAAAGAGACATTGTCAGGAGTGGTCAGCCTGACCAGGCGTTCCCTCTCCTCTCTGTGTCTGCTGGATCTGCATCCACATGCACTTTTCCCCTCAGATCAAGTATTCATGTTATTTTAGCAATGAACAAACCATCTCAGAACTCATTGACATCATCTAGCAGTAAACAAAAACAAGCCTACCATGTGCAAGAATGAGAAAATGTCATCAAAAACTAGACAGAATTTACTCGTTTTATCATCCTGACATATTCTGAAAGCTTAAAATGATTTTTCAATTTGTGGAAATTGCCTAGACTCTATAAAAAACATAAAGCATGCTAGTTACACCTTGGGGCTTTTGGATTTTAAAAAAACATTGTAGAAGAAATCTAATAAGCTGACTAGGCAATAAGCACCCAACCTCTCTAATTTGTTTTAGTCGATTCTCCTTTCTCTCCAGGATTTTTCACTAGATTTTTTTCATAGAGGTTTTTTTCTCAAAGCTAGACTAAAAGAGAGTCTCTAAAAAATGTCCCCTAGTACCCAAGACAGAAAAGTATTATTCATAAGATAAACACTTTCTCTGCCCATCATAAGAGGTCTGGTCTGGTCCACTGAGGTCCCACCGAGTATGTTACCGACCTTTTGTCAGCCCTGTGAAATATGTGAAAAGTTTGACAAACTAAGAAGTGTCTGATAAATTCCCCAAGCTCACAGTCAAGAAGGACAGTGAAGTGTAAGTTCAGGATGTGGAGGGAAGCACAGCCCCCCCATTTCTGACTCCAGTGCCCCAAACAAGTACTGTCTGACCCCCCCAGCACCCCAACACCAGCACAGTTCTCAGTGTGGCTTCAGAACCACAAACTTGCCACCTTAGATGATTCACAGTCCACTTCACCAGCTACCAGAAACCCTCCCTCATCCTCTGCAGCCGTTAAAAGCAGAGGAGAGCGATGACAGGACACACTGTCAGGGAGGGACTGTGCTACAGAAAACAACAATGATTTTCTACAAAACCCTTAGGGCCACAATCAGAAATGACCCAGAAATTCTGCAGACTGTGGCACTGCTGGAATTTTGGCCCTTCTCTTCCTTCCTACCCACATCTACAAGCCATTGGAAACCACAAAGCGCACAATAAAATATCTTTTTTTCCCCCCATACCTTCATAACAACCATCCAGCTTTGAGCATTAAAAAAAATAAAATAATGGTTTATCTCATGCCCAGCTCTGATTTTGCAAACCTTAGAGAGAGAGCACACAATAGATTTAAACAACAGCTTTTTTTTTTCCCAACAGCTATAAAGGTGATATATTTTCTGCAGCATCCTGTGAATAGTGGAGGTGCTTCTTTTTTGCACACAAAGGTTGTGCATGTTGAGCTGGGGCAGAGAGAGCAAGAGTAAAGCTATAAACCTCCTGTTTTCTGCCAACCACTTTATTCCTACATTATCAAAAAAGAGTCATATGTGGCTCCTTGCAACTACAGGTACAAAAAAAAAGTGCAAAGAATCAAGATGTTGATTCTCCCTTGACTAGTGTATGTCCCCAAATAAATTCTACAGCTCTGGGTCCAAATGATTGGATATTAAACTGGCTGTGCCTGAGAATTAAGGGAACTATCTCCCACAGAACTGAGGGTTTACAGCTGTCCCTTTTCCTGAGAAGCATAGCACACCTTCAGGGCTCCATATTTCAGGAAAAGAGGTGGGAGTGGATCCCAGAAATCACCTTCATAAGCACCATGAGGAGACTCCCTTCAAAGCAATATGGCTGGGCTGGGAATTCATTCCTCTTTCCTCTTGCCCTTGTGGTTAAACACAACCAAGCCTCAGTGATTTTCTTTTAATATTGCACCCAATTGTCCCATCCACACCATGTGGACGAGACAGCTCAGGACAGACTTGGCAAGAGTGCCCAAAGGTACCACGCTCTGCCACAGGGCATGCAATGAATGCCCTATCAACATGCCCACGGAAACCAGGAGAGGCTGCTCAGAAGAAAAGGCAACTTTAATCCATATCAGCTGTTGCAAGGAAGCCTCTCCTCTATACCCAACTTCAGATCTACACTGAGGAGCAAGATCCCCGTGTTTCTGAGCCTCCTACACAAACAGCACAGCCACCATCCAAGGCAGCATCCCACCTGTCTCATCCTCCCCCCCTCTCCCACTGCCCTGGAGCAGGAGGAGTCTGGGGAGAGGCAGGGGTTTGTGCAGAGCTGCTCTGCTCCCCATCCTCCCCCCGTTGTCCTTCCCTGCTCTCTGTGGCAGGCAGCAATCTGCCTCCTGTGCCCAGGTACTGCAGGCAGTGCCACTTTGCCAACGCACTGTCAGATCTGTGCTGCGTCAGAATGAGCCCCACCACATTAATTCAACTTGCTGGATAAAAAAAAATAGAGAGAAGGCAGGACAAGGCATAGCAGATGGCTGAGGACAGACATTGCATCCCATTCTTTCTTGCTCTGCAAGGGAACAGCTTCACTCTCTGCTGTTTATCATGCTGCTCCTAGCTTTTTCTTGATGTCTAAAAGAACACAGAAATTGGTATCCAGCTATCTAAGGTTTCCATGTTTTTGTTGCCTCCACTTAAATTTTGTGGCTTTCCATCCCTGTTGCAGCTCTTGAGGCCACATGGCACAATGAGGGTGCGATTGCTATGAGATAATCACACCCTTGGGGTGTTATTAAGCACAAGGCTATGCCTCGTGCCTCTTAATCTCCAGGGATGTGATTATATCATGATAACCAAACTCCCCAGAGACACCTTATTGCAATTATGACATTTCTTTCAGGTTTATGTATGAATACATTATTCAAGGAAATTACTTTGATCACCAGAAACTTCCACTTAGTGTTCAAATACTTAAACTGGATGGTTTACTGAGATGAAGTTCCTTCCTTACAGTGTTTGACAGGGAGAGAAACAGGGCTTTTAATCTGAGCAGAGCAGCACCAGGGCCTAATCACCAACATGCAGATGCATTCTCTCTTACTTAGGATGGCAGTTTTTCAAATATCCAAACTAATCCAAATATTCAATCCATATTTTGGCAATTCCAATGCCTGGAGAACTAGTTACACAAACAATTTCTCCAAAGAACAGTTTAAGATAAAAGGAATTAAAGATGGAGTTGTTACCTTCTGGCTTCATAAACGCCCAGACCTCTCGGTTCAAGGATCAGAGAAAGGCAACAACTCCTCTTTGATGACTTTATAGACTGGGCTGCACCATTGAACTGGAGTGCTTTCACCTGTGTAAGGCACCCAACATCCCACCAAGTGTTTCCAATGACCTCCAGTGGCTCTTTGCAATGACTAACCCAAATGCTCCAGCAAAACTCGTTAGTTTAATGTGTCCACCTGCCTCCCTTGATTATGGACATCTCTGTAGCAGCAGGAGTTGCTTGTACAGCTGGTTTTCTACTTCCACTGGAGTGCAAGAACAATCAGATCTACAATACTGAAGGGTTAAATAGTTGAGGGGCCAGAACTGACTCTACAGATTAGTGGTGGGGCAAACCCAAGGTCACACAGAAGGTAGGTCACAGGAAAGGCCAGAACCATGCCACAGATGGATAGTGTTAGCTGATAAAAGGTGCAGCCAGAAGGTCTCCAAAGCCCATAAGGATTCTTCAGGGACCAACTGAATTAAAACAGAGAAGCAGAAATAACACCTGCACCCCAATAGCAATGAATATTCCCTAGGGACATCTGGAGTTAGCAAGAGGATACTGTGTATATGTCCCTGTGTTTGTTTTACTGACCTTGGCTGAGTGTTCATGAAATACATATTGGTTATCGATCGCTGTCCCCATCCCTCACCAGAGAGAACCCAACAGTTAATAGCACTGGTCTGGTGTCAGAGAAACACAGAAAACATGCACAGAAGAGGACACAGTGTAAGTGCTTCATGGGAGAGATCAGAAAATATACATCAAAACTCCATGGCATCATCCCTAGGCTTTTTTCATAGTTTCTGTACAGCTGGGCTACATTCCCCATAGAGAGAGCATGCCAGCTGCAGGGAAAGCAAAGCTGCTTCCCCAGCAACACTCCTTGCTCCCTGCTCAAAACAGCCCTGCTATCACTTCTTCTTTGAAAGCCAGCAAATCCAAATGTCTGTGCCACCTTCTACTGAAACAAGCACCAGTCCAAGGGGAAAAACAGCATTTTTATGCTCTCTTTCAAATAAATAAGAAGCCCCAAAGGGTTGTACTAGGAAAAAAAATAATCTCATATTAACAAAATTCTGGCAATTTGGCTAAATATTTATGTTTTTAACAAGTTCTGAATTAGATGGAAAATATAACAACAGCTCAGTGTGCACAACACTTGTACAGTGTTCAGTACAGCTGAACAACCTACAGGAACATTCCCTCTCTGGGTACTCAGTTAATATCTTAATGATTATACTCCTCCAGTTATGACCAACAGCCAAAGAATAAGTCTCAGCATTGCTCCCAATTTCCTATGCCAAGCCCGTCTTTCCTATGCAAAGTTTCAGTCCCTGATCACCTGTCTCTGCTAAACATAATTGCATCCTGTCACGAGCTTTGATCTTTAAAATAGAGATCATCTCTAAAATTGCCAATGCTTGGGGGCCTCTGCTACATGTGCTGTAGCAGAGCTCCCTCACAGAACGCTGTTGAACAGCAGGAATCAGGCTGTGCTGGGCTGTAAGGTAGTTCAACCTTTTATCTGGGACCTGCAAACAAGCTTTAGGAAACATATCCATGAACCTCCCGACACCCTTGTTCACAGTGGGTTTGCGTTCTATGGAACTGCCTATGCTGATGTCTCTTCAGTCCCAGGTGGCTGCCAGGAAAAGTTTCTGGAGGCACCAGAGACCACAGATGATGCACTGGTGCTGCTAAGGCTTGGGAAAGCTCTGTCCTGCTGGGCAATAGTGCTGTTGTGCACTGCCAGCAGATTTTGTGGTACAGTCCCACCTGCAAACAGGGAATGCAAAATGCTTCCTGTCTGTGCAAGACCTTCTGATAGCTACTGCAATTCTGCCGTGTCTTCCTCAGTATTCCCACCACCTTCGGAGCCCATCGCGCTCACACCTCTTCCTCGGAATCTGAGAAGCAAGTGGAAGCGTCAGCAAATCTGTTACACAGGTGATGCTTCACTTACAACAGCCACGAGAACATTTCTGCCACAGAAGCCAAATATATATATAAAGTGCTAAAGATAATGACAGAGTGTGCATTATCAGCCTCTCATCGCTGTGTAGTTATTGGTGACAAATTTGAATCCATGGTGAACTTCATGTATCTCACATCCTTTACTGACTATCAGTAAAGGTGACTCCAGGCAAGGGCAGCTTATCTCCAGCAGTGTACCAAGTTAATTGAAATGAGCTTAAAACCAGCTCAAATGATCAAATTCCTGTACACAGGACTTTGTTTCTATCTCTTCAAAAGTGTGATCTGCAGAATTACAATGCGACAGAAAGTGGGATTGCCAAGAGAGCTGGTCAGACATGTCTGAGGCGGGAAAGAACAGGGAGCTTGGTTAAAAAGTGCATTTTGTTGCTAAACAATCCCTGCTGTTTGAAAACTCCGGATGATGATAAACATGTATACTAATAGAGCATAGAATTGTTATTAACATGGTTACAAACCAGTATTTACAACATTTGCACTGCTGCTCACCCAGCCTTTCTCAAATTGTGTTTTCCTTTACACCACAAATTTGAGCAGAAACCAAACATTTATGTGTTATCAGGAAAATTGCCTCTTGCTTATCCTGTTATCACAGCACGTGGGGGCGATGCCATGAGGCTGCACAGCCGCTCCCACAAAGGCATGACAAGCAGCATCCACCAGGACTTGCTGACAGAGGCAACTGTGAATTATGAGTAGATCCTTTCCCAGCCCAGCACAACTCTCCTTATCAATTTTTGTACTAATCCAGTCACTCGTTCTGCACCAATTCAGACCCTTTATTTGGCCAATACCTTTACTCCTTTTTTATGCCAATACCTTTATTCATGTCCCACACTAACCCAGATGTGGTAGTCCAGGCTTAAGCCAGGTAAACTGAAGCTGCAGGAGTCTCAGAGAAGGGCTTCTTGGATGCTGTCAGGAAACAAACCCTGCTGTGATAAAAGAGGATGAGAGATGATGGCTTTTTTGGAGACATGAGGCCGTGGGTGATACCACTGACTGTCCTCTGGTTTGGAAACTGCAAACACACCCCATCACCTTGGAGAGCTGCTTAGACCTTCCCCCAAAGCACCCACTGCCCATCAGGAAGAGACTCCTATGTCCATCATGAATGCAAATAATAAATGCAAGCTGTAAACAACAAATGATCCTTCGGACAATCAGCAAGAGCAATAACTATATTTTTAAAAAGCACCTTCATGAATCAAATCCTCTGTTTACAACAATTACACTGCTCAAGATAAGATCTTGAGTATTTTTCCAAGCTATACCACTCTTCTCATGGTAACAAATAAATGCACTTGTTATGGTGTACTTGGTTCTCGTAAGGACAATTACGCAAGGACAGCTTCAGTGCTGCCAGAAAATGAAATCAAGGGAGAAGGCAGTGGTTGCCAAAGCTGAGTCTGTACCTTATGAAATCTGATTCTGCCCCAAAGACACAACTCCAACCCAGTAATATTTGCAGAGGTGACACAACTCACAGCATATTCCCGTGTTCTAAAATTCATTGAGAGCAGAAGCCAAAAAAAAAAACCAACACCAAAAAAACCCTCCAACACTCCAGCATTTAAGGAGAGGATTTTAGAATAAATGCACAATGAGAGGTGATGCTGTCATTAAAGGAATAGCCAACACTTTGCAGCATGAGCTGACACAGTGCTGTACCGACACTTTGCATTTGCAGCTAATCTGCCAATGATTAAACGAGCTGTTATTGAGCATTTGCCCTGTTGAACTAGGTCTTTCTTATCCTTATTAATCATTCATTTTGCACCACAGTAGCCTCCTGTCTTTAAGCAAAACACCTTTTTTTTCTTTTTTTTTTTCTTTTTTTTTTCCCCAATAAGGCAAATTTAACTTTTTCCCCCCACCTTCCTCTGGTGATGTCCTTTATGATCCCAGGAGCAGATAGCTGAACAAAAGCATGGACAAAACCTTGGAGAGCTCTAAAGAGCGTGGGGAAGCAAATTCTTTTTGCACTAAAACTTAGGGAGTTAAAAGTAGAGGACATGGCTGGAGCCACTAAGCTCTGGTGTAAACACGGCCATTTAAGAGGATTTGCATACCATTTATTAACCTTCCGGAAGAACTACACAGACCCCAGTCAGGGAAAACAACTGTGTGCACATGTTCATCTCATTCTTGTTATCGAAATATAGCCTCTGCCAGCTACCTCTGAGCATTTTCCACAGGCAGATAAATGCAGGGACTGGGAAGGGGGTGGATGGATCCAGCCTCTTCGCTGTCCTCTTTGCATTTCCTGAAATCTGGAATTAATTTTTTTAGCTACATTTTAGGAAGAAAGGTGTGAGACCACCTGTTGTGCTTCAGGTATTTGTTAATGTCCAGAAATGAAGGTGATCCTGTGATCCAGGCTGCGTGTTAGGAAGGATGCTGGGCACTGGTGTGGATCCTCTGCAGCATCAGGACCTGTGGCACAGCTGCAGCACCTCACATGTCTTCAGGTTCCTCCATGAGGTCCCACTCCTGCCTTCATCCTAATTTAGGATTTCTCCCTGTGCCATCACAGTTTATGCCTCAGTTTCCTCAGGACCAAATGCAAACAACAACACCAACACCTCCTCACCTCCCTTGAGAGCTGCCAGATCCCTCCTGGCCCTGTAAGCACCATCTCTTGCTCTCTTTTTGTTGTTACAATCTGTATTTACTGCACAAATTTCAAGATAATAAAAATCCTCAACAGTGAATTTTTTCTGGAAAGAAAATTCTCTCTCTATGGGCATGTTACTGAGATTTTATATAAGAAATATGCAGGAATCAAAAGCAAAAAACTGCCCCCACAACAGTAGGTACCTTTGAGCACCCACAGCAGGTTAAGGGCCGACAGCAGGCACACAGACCAAAATGGGGTGCAGGAGTGTTGGGTGGAGAACTTCCAAAGGCACCAACTGCCCCAGATTCCCCAGAGCTTTAGCTGTGTCTTTGCAAAAACTTCCATCCTGCTTTCTTTTGGGATGTCTGTGCAGAGCAACCAAATGGCATGGGGTACAAAATACCCTCGGACTGAGGAGATACAGGTTCTCATCCCCATCCTACCACGTATTTGCACAGCCCCAGAGTCCCTCCAATCTCATCTGAACCATGAGGAGAAATAACCAGAACCTTGATCCTACAACCTACACACTCTTGGGACCACTGGAGGCTTTTGCCATGGCCATATCTTGAGCTCTGGATGTCCCTGTGTCTTAGCAGGAGTCCTGGTGTGATGGGACTGCATGAGGAAGGATGAAAGGCCCCAGAAAGACACCTGGAAAGCCCAGAGTTCACCCCTGAGAATTCTCTGCAAAGAGTGAGGACAGGAGCTGAGCTTGGAGCTGGGTGTGAACAGGGATGAAGATCAAACATCATCGCAGATCTGCTAAAATCCACCAGGGAGCCCTCCAGCCCCTGCTGCTTCCCACCACACACACAAACACTCTCCCACTTCAAACCTCAATACAATACAAGGATGTTATCAGCTTTGAATAAATAAATAAATAAATAACCAGAAAAGAAAGCTTTTTAGAAGGGATTTTCCTCCTGAATTTCATCTGCAATTTCTCCCCCCCCCTTTAAACACACATTTAATTCACTTTCCAATTTGTTTTAGAAGCTGGATTTACTAATACTTTTTTTCTTTCGTATCCAAGCATGTTGTAAAGTTTACTTTGCAAGCACTGCATAGGAAAAGCCTTAAAATAAAGCTCTATAATTGATTTTTCATTGATCTTTGGTTAAACTACAGAAACTATGCCATTGTTATGGGGTTTTAGAAAACACTATTGCTGTGTGTTTGTTCTTTGGGTTATAACTTATTTTAATTACAGCTTCTTTAAACTCTTCATGTAATAAAATCCACCTACATAATACCTATGCTACCACTGAAAATCTAACACCACTTTCCAAAACCCAAGGTGATCATGTAATTGAGGAAGAAATTCTGACATCCAATATGTTAAGGATATGTATGGAAAGTGTAATTAATGTAAGGCAGAAAGCAAAAAAGAAAGTAAGTTCTGAAATCTCTCCCAGCAATCACATACTTCACAGTGTAGTACAAATGCAGTTCCAAGGGTTATTTTTAGCCTGGCACACACGGGTATATTGTTACCCAGCCTGCTGCTAGAAGTAATTTTAAATATCTTTCTGAACAATCAAAGAAGATGCTACATTCAAGAACAGGCACAGAAGTCACCCTTATCTCACATTCTCCATGAGAACATTTGACCTTCCTGATTTGGGTTCATTTGACAAGAATTTGCTGGCTGCTCCAAGATCTGCATCTCATGTAGCAGAAAGATTATAATAAAAGTTGGTATCACAAACCCTACACAGAACAGCATTCTCTTTACCTACGAAATGGTGACATTTTCCAAGCTGTTACCTAGAGAGCAAAGGACAAATGGAAAAGATCAGTCACATAAAAGCAGCATTATCATAACATCCCATGGCAATTTCAGAGTTCTTTGAAGGCCAGGTGCTTCTGCTCCATATCTAAATTTCCTATAATAAGAGACTCAATGGAAGCACAAAACATACCTGCGTGGCAAAGCAAAAAATCCTGCCTAACCTGCAATTTCAAGTAATTTTCTATTTGCAGTTGGTCAATTTTTTTTCAGTGTGAAAGTGGAATGTTTTGCCTGCTGTGCCGGGGAGAGACAACAAAATATCACAAGAGAAATTGTACAAAACACCATGGACAGATTGGAACCATTGAACTGGCTCAGCTGGATGGGAAACGTGGCTGAGGAGCTGCAGGTGAGTCTGAATGTCCTCAAGGGCAGGAGTTGTCTGGCAGGATTCCACCTGATCCCTGACAGCCACTTCTCAGCAAACACAAGATATCCTGGGACTGGTAATCCAAAACCATCCAGCACACAGGGAAGGCTCTCTGGTGGTCTCTTCCTATACCAAATCAGACCATTTCTGGTGCTTTTTAAAAACATTTGGTTCTGCTACAATATATTGGGGTTATCTGTTGTTGGTGTTCAGAACTGTTTTGAAGCCTCCAAAGTTTGAAAATCAAGGTTAAGAATGAAAACCAAGAAAAGCCACTCCTGCACAGGATCAGAGCATGGTTTGGGCTCAGCAATCAGCAGCCTCTGGGTACACCCCCAGCAAGCTGACATATTCCAGACTCTGTGAGCTCCATTTCCTTGCACAGATGGCAACCTTGCATGGAAGGTCCACAGCGAACTCTAAAACTGTCATTTCTACCAAACCCTCATGTCGGTCCTGCCTCTCTTAGGCCAAAATCCTGCCAGACTATCTGCAGGAGCTGGGGAAAGAGACTGGCTGTAGGAGAGTGTAAGCTGACTTCACTGGAACTACTGCCAAGCCAGGCTGATGGAAATAAGAGGAAAATCACTGTCCTCCAGTTTGAATTCCCAAAGGAAGCAGAGGCTTTGCACAGCCCTGGTTCCCACTTGCTTATCCAAAAGAGAACAAGAACAAATNCGATTCTTCTATGATTTACGGTGGGGTTAAGGCAAACGTGAAGCCCATGTTAAGGCTGTTCATCTCATGATAAGGCAGCAAAAAGGTCAACAAATTACTCTCTCCCTAATGGTTCATTTGAACCAATGAAAACAGGATATTTTATCCTCCCGGGTCAGGCCTGCTTAGAAATCCTACGGCCCCTTCCCCCCTTCCCTCCTCAGCCTCCCTTCATATCCCGCTCCCTCTCTCTCCCTCCCACCCCCTTTCTTTTTAACTCTCTATTTCTGATCCTCCAAGGTGACCTTTTCTCCCACTCCTAATACCAAATTTTCTGGCTGAGTGGTGCTGAGCGCCTCTGCCGCCCTGCCCGGGGGTCCCTGGGCTCCAGGGGCAGGGGTCGGAGTGGCAGCCCAGCCTCGGGATGGGCTGTGCCACGGGGATGCTGCTGCGAGGAGCAGGAAAAGAATCCTGAGCCAGAAAGATGGAGGGGGTAAAGCCCTACGGTTCCTGCCTTCCTTGGGGGAGGTTTATCCGGCAATCGGAGCCTCATCAGTTGTAAACTCGCAGGGGATGATCCAGGGTTCTCCTGCTTTAGCCAGAGCTGGAGCAGAGAGCGCTAACTGCTGCCTATTAGGAATAGCTATCACATCTAATTGTTATCCTTGCTGCTGATTGAGCGGGGAAGTGGAGGGATGGGAAGTTCAGCCGGGTGACATGATGCAGTTTTAATGAGTCTCTCTTTTTCTTTTCCTTTTCTTCTTCCATTTTTTCCCCTCCTGGCCTGGCTGTTTTAATATGGAAATATAGTAAATTCTAACAAAATCAGGCTGGCACGGAGAGCACAGACCGAAGGCAAACCTCCAGGAGGCTTTCAGCAGTCACAGGGCAGCAATAGCACTACAGAAGCAATTAGTTCCTTAAGTTCTTTTAGTGCAGGGCCTTTGGAGGGGGTGGACACTAGATTAAGCCCTGCTTCATTTGCCTATTTATTCAGCTGTCAGAAAGCTGAAAGGGTTAAATGGTCTGTTGGAGAAGAAAGGCTCCCAGAGGCAGCTCTGAGTGACCGTCCCCAGCGCGGGGACAGCCCCGGCTCAGACAGCGCTGGCTCCATCGCAGCCTGCCGCTCTCTGCAGCCCGACCTCATGCATTAAACAGTTAAAAAATGCACTTTCCCCCCTTTCCCAGCAGATTCAGAGCTGCGAGGTGGGGCGGCAGCACGACCTGACTCAGCAAAGGCTCCTGATGTCAGAGCAGCCCCATCGGTGCTGGATTCCACCCCAAGAGAGGCGAGCAAATCTCGGGGCAGGCTGCACCCAAAGCCAAAAACAAGCTCTGCACAATTAGCCCAAGTTCAGAAAACGAGGATTTCTGAGTTGGGGTTCATGTCTGACACCGGGAGAGGCTGTTCCGCAGAATGGACTCTCTGTGTCTAAATAATGGAGAGATTAAGCTACACATTTGGATCTGGTTTGTATTTGTTGCCTTGCTCCCCTTCCCTGCAGCCGTGAGTGCATCCAAGCCCTCCGTCCCAGGGCTGTGAAGATCCCACGCTGCCCTGAACGTTCCAGCTTGTATTTTCCACATTTCATCAGAGCTAGATTTAAAAAGTTAACTCTCCCAGTGAAGTTGTTTTCCTTTGTATGCCTCAATGCACGCACTGTGGAGCAGTTTTGTCTGTACCAGGGAAGGTTTTAATTACAGAATCATGTTTGTGGTGCGTGACCAGTTTATCCCCAATATAGGTCACTAATTTGGATTCTCTTTAGGCTAAAGGATCCCTTAGTGCTGTTTACTGTGATGTCTGACAGCCTATATCCAACCCCAGAGCTTTTGCTCTTTCTCTGTGTTGAGATACAAATTCGAGAGGATCTGTTTTCAAGATCTGAGAAATGTGTGTGTTTGGTTGGTTGTTGTTCCAGGATTTTTTTTTCTTGAAGAATCAAAAACGTAACATATTCAAAGTGTATTTAGAGGCAGAGCTCACATACAATCACACACAGAGAGGAGGAATGCCAGTGCTTATGGAGTATGATAGCTCAAAACACAGAGAGAGCATGTAATGCAATTTTGTTATAGCATATCATTGAATTTTGTTAATATAATAACCTCAAATAAAGTATTAAGACAGATTGACATGCCTGGGTAGCACAGCTGAGGATTCAAATATTTAAATCTAACATGTTCTAGCTTGTTCCTACTGAAATCAATGGAAGTTCTCTTTCACAGCTGATTGCAGTGGGGAAAAATGGATCCAGTTTACTCAGAATAATGACAGGAGGAGGAATGGGCAAGTTCAGTTGAGTTTTCAAATGTTGATTTCTTAGCTCAAATCAGCTCTAATTTCTGTTTGGGTTGGGGTTTTTTTGGGAGGGCTTTCAGGGGTGTTAATTTTTTTTTTGTTTGGTTTGGTCTGATTTTTTGTTAGAGGAAAAAAAGGAAGATGTTTGGTTCAACATCCATAAATAAAATGGAAATCTCCTTCCCAATGCAAGGAAGGAGAGGGGAAAGAGAGTGAAAAACCTGTTTTATCTGCATCTTCCTTTCATGCCTTTCACTTGCCTAGCCATTCTTTTCTACTTGCCACTTTACCCACCCAAAGGATAAGACCATATCCTCCTGCTGGAACCCAGGGAATCTCTGGGTCTGGTCACAACTAACACAAAAACTTCAAACCATTGTTTTCTGAGCTCCAAATCTGAAAATATATAAATATTGCAAAAAATATCATAGCCTTACACTCGATGTATGGGCAGTCACAGCTTTGTACCAGTCACATATCTCTGTTCCAAGACCAGCCTGAGCAGGTTGCCTGCTAGCACAATTTTTTATTTTTGTTTCCAGGACTGTGCAGCCTCACATTAGCAATTCGAGTCTGGGCATTCATCCTCCAAACTCACTTCAAAACATTTTAACAACAAGGCAATAGTTCATCTTTCCATCGAGACAACAGCGATGCCCCAGTTAAGCACAGGAGAAGGAGGCTCCAACCCAGATCTCATAAAGCTGAAATCTTTTGAAAAAAGACTAAAGTTATTTCAAAATGTTTCTGCAGAGGGTATTCTCCATCACCCTTCCCTAAGACCATCTCCTTTGATTGACTTAAAACATCATGAAAGTTCTGGGAAATGGAAAACTTCCATAAGAAGACTCACATAAACACATTTAAAGCTAATTTAAAGTAAATGCAAATTTCCATGCTAAAAACATGCTGCTTCAAAATGCTTTCTCAGATTAAAAGCAGAGTTTTCAAAAATAAAGCTGTAGCAGCTACAAAAGCAGGCTGGAGAATTTTGCTGGAAATAAGGAGGAAACACCTCAGTTTTCCTTCAAACAAAACTGAATCAAATGGATTAATGAATGGCTAGGAAAATTGGCAGGAACGATCCTGACATTTCCTATAAGAGCTTTGAAGGGAAAGAAAATGGCAATTCCCAGACCTCCCAAAACAATCCAAAGAAATCCTTTCTGTGATAGAAACCTGGAAAGAGGAAAAATGCATATTCCAAAATACTGCAACACCACTCGGGTGAGGGCAAGAGAAACCCACTCCACTATTTCCAGTCTCCTGACTGTAATTTCAACCTAAATGATTTCAGGTTTTATCTGCAAGGCCCCTATGGCTTGTTTAGTTCAGATGGAGGGGTTTCGTTTCTTGTTTGGGTTTTTTTGGTATTTTGATTTTTTTTCAATTGCACTTGATAAAAATCCTAACCCTTTCAAGCAGCTGAATCCTTCCTGCACCGTGGCACCGCTTGCAGCATTCCCGGGAAGGTTCATCTTTTGTGGGAAACAAAGAGTTGGGGGAGGCAGATGGGAGGGAGCAGCCGCCCAGCCCTGCTCCTCATCCAGCGGCCAGGGGAAGGGACAAGCCTCTTGCGGGCTCCGACCTTGGCGAGGACATTCCGTTTGCAGCTTCCAGGGAAAGCGAAGAGCCATTCCCTGCTCCGGACGGCTCCTTCGGGCTCTGCTTTTGCATTCCAATCAGCTTCGCAGGGCACGGGGCTGGACGCTCACCCCAAGCCACGAGGCGAAGTGTAACTTTGTGTTCCTCAGCTGGAGGAAAACACCGGGAATACAAATTGGAGGCCAAATCGTTTCCTGGCGTTATTTCACTGTAAATTTAAATGGCCTTGGCATTGTGAAGCTCTCTCATTTATTTTAAAAGCGAGAGAGATTTATTCTACCCAGAAGTCGATCAGAGTGGGATGGAGAACAAACAGCACTTGGTTTGCTGTTTTCCTGACAGTCAAAGTCAGGGCTGCCTTTGGGCTGAATTGCAGAGGGCTTTGGGGCACTGTTATTTCTCTTCCAAAATAATCTCACTTTTTTTTTTTTCTGTGTATTTACTACATATCATCTTCTGACATAACTTGTGGTATTCTGATGTACCATTTACCTCTTTAAAACCCACCAGGTTTTAAGTAGCAGCTTTCAGAACCATCCCTGTATTTCTTGTACATGCCAAATATAAAGGTCCATTCATAGGAATTCAGGTTATTTTGGTGAATGTGGGGTCGATATCCTGGTCACAAACAAAGTGTTTCTATTGAGGACTATTCTGAGACACAAATAAACACTCCACATTAACCTTCTCCCTTTCAGAGATGGAAAAAACAGGCTGGGGAAGGAAAAGTGACCCAAAGACAAAGGACAGACCTGCGGGGAAGCTGAGCTTACTGCTCATGCTCCTGGCTGGCAGCCCCATCTCCATACCACTATTCAAGCTCTCCATCTTTGCAGGGTATGCAACTGGCATATGGAATTTTTAAAAGCAATTTTGTAAAGATGGGCTTCTATTTCTGTGCATGCCATAGCTTTTAATCCTGAGGCAGAAACAACCAATGCCTGAGTTTTGCATGCATGCATATGCATTACCTGGAAAAGGCAGGCGAATGTCAGTTTTGGGTTTCTACCAAAATCTTCCCTTAGCTGAATTTTTCTCAGAAACTAGAGAACAGACAGAAGCAGAGCCCTTAAAATATGTTTTCAGGATTTAAAATGCAAACTGCAGCCTTTCTTCCTTCCCCACATGTACTGGGGGTAAAATTCGATGCCCTGGGGAACTCACCTATCATCCCTAGTTGGAGCATGGAGTGGCTGAGGTGGACATCTCACCACAGAGGTGAATATTGAACTTGGGCATGAGCTTTCTGTTAAAAAAAATCATGTGCAGAGACAGACTGGAGAGAAATAAAAGCAGGGATGAGAGATATTCTTGACTGACCTGCTATTATTTGAATACACGTACTCAGACTTACTCTGTGCAGAAAGGTTCCAGCCCCTGGGCCAGCGCTGGATATTAACTGCGCAGGAGAGATTTCAAGCTCTGCCTTCAGGGTTGGAGCTGGACTCTCTTTTGTCGTATTTTCATATCTCCTTTGTATGCAACCCATTAGCTTAAGCTGTGCAAAGGCTGTCAGGTGTATGAATAGAGCCACGCTCACACTGGATCTGCAGGAGAGTGTGGCATCTCTGGGTTTTCGGGATACTCAGCATTTAGCCAGGGCTGCCAGTTGTTGGACTCAGTTACACATGGCTGAGAAATTCAGCCAGTGCCACAAACACCTGATTCTCTTGTTTACTGCCCACTCCAATAGGAACTGGCCCTAAAATCTGGTAAAAATGTAAACAGCCCTCCTTTGGTGGACTAAGATGAATGTGTATTCATATGTGTTCTTTTAGATGTTTATTGGCCTAACTGCTTTTCATTAACTTAAGAGCTCTCTATTAATTTTAATATTCTGAGCATTTATGACCTTGTAGCTGTATTATCTGATTCTCTCTATATATATGTGGTCTAGGTCATCAACAGTTTGCTTTTATTCTCCCAACACTATCTTTTAAAATTATTTGAGCAGTCATACAAATTCCTACAGAGGAATTCTGAAAAAATATTCTAGTCTTGATCTTTTCTGGGCACAGACACGTCACTGAAATTTGGGGTTGTGTAGAAATTAGACTTGTTGAAATCATGCACAACAAAATAATGTTTGCCCTTTTTTCTCCTTTTTCTTTTATTTTTTTTTAATTTGGCAAAAAGTCGGTGGCTCTATTTGTATTTTTAGACTTCCATAGGGCTAAGTCCAGTTTTACTAAACCTTGGGGTCTGGATAAACTTTCTCCTGGAGAAAGAAAGTAAATGGGGAAAAAAATTTGTGAGTGAACTTCTCCTTCCTGTTACTATTTACTCTGACTTTAATGAATCACTTGGTTTTTAACCTTTTAAACGTTTATATCACCAAGACAGAGAAAGATATTTAAAGTATGGATAACCATCACTTTTCTATTTGTGGCCTATCTAGAAGCTTCCAGTGCCTGGATCAAACACCCAGAGATATCGGTGTGGCCCAGGTGTCACCTCCTGCCCTTGACCTGCAGAAGCTGGTGAAGCTCTGCAGACTTCACTGGTATCTACGTTTACTTCTGTGAATTTTTTAACCTTGTCCTTGGCTTGGCTCTAACTATGATCTGAATTAAGTAGCAGAAAGGTGAAATGAAGTGATTAATATTGTTTTCAGTGGTGACTGCACTGAGCCCCTCACTCTGAGGGTTCCTGAGCAATGGCCATGGTCAGCTCTGCATTGTGCAGGATTCGGCTCTGCCAATATGCAAGTGAATTATCACATATACAGAGAAAACAGAATCTGATGAGGAAAAAAACTCCAAGAATAAAATCAGGCCATAAAATAATGAATTTTCTGCTGGACTAGAACTGTCATGCCATGGGAAAGGAGCAAACTGAAGAGGCTGAAAATTCAACTCATCGCCCTTCATCAGAAGGGCGGTGGGGATGCAGGAATGCAGAGCTCTGCCTGTCCCAGCTAAACCT
Source organism: Sakesphorus luctuosus (assembly GCA_013396695.1). NCBI lineage: Eukaryota > Metazoa > Chordata > Aves > Passeriformes > Thamnophilidae > Sakesphorus > Sakesphorus luctuosus. The sequence goes on from VWZD01002531.1 coordinate 288,044, forward strand.
AACACAGACCTTCAGGCATGGAAAACACCTTTCAGACCCTCCATATCTTTGGCTTTCTTCTCACAATCTTCAGCCTCTCTTCTTGATTTGAGGGGGAGAAAAATCCAGTTGGCATTTGCAAATGGCTGTGATTCAATGCAGCGAAGGGTCTCTACCGCCGCCAGCCTCCCCGAGCCTTGGGAACTCCTTGTGCCATAATGAAATCACATCTGCTGCCGAGTGGGGAGTCAGTGAAGGATGGATGAGTGGGGAGATGCTTTCTCAGGCAGGCTGGGCTCTACTGCTTCCCAAGTTTAACATCCATGTGCTGCACCATCTGGGGTGTGTGTTGGCCCAGGCATCTGCCCCAGTTACAGTGACTTTTGGGCAGGTGAAGGGGTGGATCAGGGTGGCACAAGGACCATTTTGCAATGGATCAGCTGTTAGAGAGTGAGGGTTATGAACCTTTTAGGCACTGTCTCACAAAAAACAGTATCACAAATGGATGCCCTGTTTCCAACAAGAGGCTACACCAGGCTTGGGAAAGCCCTGAGAAGTGGATTTAAAGGCAAACAATGAATCTCATCACCAATTCATGGTAACAAGTGCCTACAGAAGTAGCACTCTTAACAAATTTCTCCAAGCTCTTAGAGCATCTTAAGAGCAGATCACTGTGCCGCTTGCTTTATGGGTCTGTGGAGGATCTGACTGGGTAAGAAATGCACATATTTAAGTTTATGGGAAGCTAAACCTAATGCTTAGTGCCCAGCTATGTACATATTTAGCTTTTCACATAGTAAGGTATATTCCTGCCATATGGGGCATTCTGGCTGACCAAACCAAAATGAGTTCTGTAATTATTTAATTGCTGTATCAGTATGATACCTGTTATTAATACTATAAATAATAAACAATGTGTCTTAAACTATAAACCCCAAAGAGCAAGTCAGACAGATGCATGGGAAGAAAAAGAGGGATGTAAAAATATATGTATCTCTAGTAAAGATGAAACAGTGGCACTGTAGGAGTCAGGGAAATGGAAATACTGGGAAAATAACAGCATGGTCCCTGGCTTGTGCTGAATCTGCACAAACACACACCATAAGAAATAGACCATTTGAAATAGTCTCTGTCCTGAGGACTTAAAATTCATGGCTTAGGCTGAGTGAGGAAATGTTTTTATGATCTCTGTCTCTCTTATATCTCACTGAGGAAAGATCTTCCCACCTTGGGGTAGAAAGAACCAAGACAGTGGGTTTTATAATCTCCAGCTGGATTTTCACCTCCAAGCCCACTGAGAACAGCTTGCTCACAGAAAGGGTTTGCAGAGGGAGGGGGGACAAGGACTGCCAGAGAAAAGTAAAGAAGGAGCAGAGACCATGCAAGAGAAAAAGGAAGGAAGAAGAGAGAGAAATCTCTTTTTGAGGTAGAATGGAGAGATGCTTTAGGGGGACAGGCAGGGTATAGATGGCCAGGGGAACAGGGTAGGAGAAAACCAGCAGGGTAATAGGCAGGGCTGGAACTGATGAAGAAAGGTTTCACTGCCAGGAAGAGTGACATTCAACTAATCTTTCCCTGCTGGCACTGAGCTGAGCCTGGACCTGACATCACCACGGGCAGGTCCTACATGGGCTCCCTGCCATGGCCACCTCTCCAGCTCTCCCTTCTTCTCATGCCTATGGGCAGAGCAAGAGAAGGGACAACATTTACTGTGTTTTAATTTTAAGTAACAAAACAGTGGCTTTGATAGAAACCACTCAATATCTCCTAACCCCCCATCTCATCTCCTCTCTCAGAAAATCTTTTACCTTTGCTTTTCACTACCTCCACCAAAAGAGAAAGCAGAAATTCCTGGAGATCCTGGTGTGGGTCCACATCTGCCTCCCCACCATCTCCTGCCACTTACCAGCTCTTGAGACACTGGGCTACACCTCTAGCAGCAAAGCAAAGGAAAGTGGTCTAACCCTGAAGATTTTCTCTGAGTACCTTGGGAGAACCTGGGAATTTTGGCACTGAAAATAGGAAAAGAGAGGATAATAATTCTAATAAAAACAATAATAATGTTACCTAAACACAGAATTCCATATGAATTAACTGCTCCAACGTCACCTGGTAGATGGCATGGAGGCATGTGGGACAGACTTCCTCCCTGCTGCCTGTCCTCTAATGAAAGATGCACTTTAATGTGCTGATTACATTTGCCCCAACTTCTTTTAAGTGTGAAACAAATGTAGAAACTCCAGAGATTTGCTGTACTTCTAGAAAAATAATCTTTACTAAATAATTAGCTCAAAGCACCGATTTCTGGATGTAAGTTTTGTGGGGTTCACATGTTAATAATGCTGAGAAATCTTGTGTAGTAGTTTTGGAGTGTTGGGGTTACACCTTGCCCATAATGTCATCAAAATTGTTCAACAAAATATGTATTTTTTTTATTCTAGTGTGTCAGTGATGACACATGGAGAAAGAAGAAGTAAATCTCACTGGGACAGTGTAGATAGGAGCGCCAGTTTGTTCTGGAAAGAATCAGAGGAAGAAGAGGAGGAAAAAAAGTGGATCACTGCGGTACATTAATTGTACAATAACTGCAAAATGGCTGCAAACAGAGGAATGGTATTTATAAAGCTGTCTAGTTTTGAAAAGATCAAAGGCAGAGGTAGAGAAATAATCCATTGGACGTGCCTAATTGCGAAGCGTATATTGCAGGGGGGAAAAGAATTCCCTGGCTGTTTCCCATGTCTCTGCCTGTGCCCGACGCTCATTCTGTGCAGGGACTCACCGGGGAGCGGCCGCAGCCGAGCCTGCCGCGTTCCCTGCACGGCGCTGCCCCTGCCACAACCGACAGCCCTGGAACGCTTTGGAGGACACAGCTCGGAGCAGGTCACAGGGCCACTGGCTGTGACTCCCAGGGCTGTGACTCAAGGGACACATCAGCTAGTTCCTCTCGAGGCTCGCTCAGGGGAAAAAGCCTCTGGGATGCAAACGCCCAAGTGCCCTTTGGTGGATGATGGGAAGAGGCAGGATCCCCTTAAAAGACGCCTCCTTCCCCTGAATGCTCGATGGCTGGGTGGGGTCTGCAGCTTATCCATCCCAAACTGCACCCCATCTCCTTCCAAATGCACCGACTGCTGCCCCCACTGCCCTGGGGACCAGGGAGGGCAGAGGGCGCTGGCTCGAGGGGAGCTTTGCGGGCCGGGCAGGGGCAGGTGGAGGCTGGGACAGGCAGGACAAGGACAGAAACGGGCAGGACAGGGACAAGCAGAGCAAGGACAGGGCAGGGACAGGCAGGGGCAGGCAGCACAAGAATAGGCAGGGCAGAAGCGTGCAGAGCAAGGGCAGGGAGAGACAGAGCAGGAAGGGTAGACACAGGCCGGGTAGGCGCGGTGAACAGTGTCTCTGTCCCCTTATTTTGGGACAAGGGCCGTGTCCTTGTGGGAACGGGGCGACAGAGACCCCCCAGAGGTGGCCTCGGAGGGCAGGGAGGGATGCCCGGAGCCCCGGGTGTGGGGATGGCGAGAGGCGCCGCGGGGCCAAGAGCGCCCCGGTGTCCCCCAAGCACTGCTGTTCCCAGCTGCAAAAGGGAGAAAGCGCCTTCTCTCTGCTCGCCCCGAGGGCTCCCCGGGGCCGGGAGCGGGGGCAGCAGCGGCCGGTCCTCCCGAGGGTCCCCCCGGCCCCGGCGCTCCCGCGGCCGCCGCCCCCTCACCTCGGCGCGGAGCTGAGGCAGGAGACTCAAAAGAGCAATTTCACAATCGCCTATTAAAATGAGGCTGGGCGGAATTGCATTTCCCCGTCCCTTTAATCCAATAAGTCAGAACTTCTTAACTGATTAATTACAAAATTAATGAGTAAAATGGCAGCGTTTGGGTGAGGCGGGATGGTGGGGGATTTTATTTTTTTTAATGTTGTGCTCTTTAGAAAGACTGATGGAAATAAAGTTACCTCAAAGCATCAGGGTGCTTTGATGCCTATAATAGCAATTTAGTTATTACATTAATAGATTTCCTCTTTATTTTTAACAAGGCATTGTTAAATATGGTCTTGTTTTGTCTGAACGAGGAATATTGGAGTTTTCATTTCCCATTATACGAATTCTCGCCATGCAAAGAATTATTTTGCATTATTTCTCCACCTCAAATCTCAGTATTAAAGTGAGATTAACAGCGCATTTCGGGGGGGAGCAGGGACAAACCCCCAGAGCCGTGTGTCACGTAGTGTCCCACCACCCCGCCTGCAGCACCAGAGCTTGTGTTTACATACACACTTCTCCCTCTAGAAACAACCGCATCCAACTTACACAACCAACCCCCGAGAGGGAAACCTCTACCCAGAATCCCAAACAGACAGGGCTGATGGTTTGAGATGTCAACAAAGCATCAGTTTTATGCGCACTAAATGTATGTTTTGCCCCCTAAAACTCCGCTGGAGAAAACACAGAGGTGACGCTGCAGTAGCAAAGACACAGGAGTTTTACTCTGTCATAATCAACTCTGAGGTGCTTTCATTTCAGGGACTGTCATGACTGTCAGAGAGGAATCCAAGGCAGAGATGTCTGCCAGGGTGGTATCTGCAGGTATCTACAGTGGCTTTTCCCCATCGGGGCTCCAGCACAGGATGCTGCGGCTCAGGGGCTGCTGCAGCGGCTCGGAGCAGCGCCGGGAGCCAGCAGGATGCTGCCGGGCTGCTCGCATGAGCCGAGTGTGTTTGGGAAGCTCCCTGGGATCAAGCAGGCTCCTGCCTCCATTAGCGACTCATATCGTTAGGGTAAATATTTAAGGAAAGGTGAAACTCGAGGTGGATGGGAGATGTATTTTCCTTCTCAAAGCACTTCTGGTAAATAAAGGAAGGGGAAAGAGGGACGACAGTGATGCTCAGTAAAGCACAAATGGGTGTTTGCCCCTTCAGCAGTTGCTTGGTGAGTGGCATCAGGCACAGAAAGGTGCCTGTCCACTCTGCTAGGACCTTTACTAGTGAGATTGGCTGATTCAGTAAGTGAGAGGGGGAAACCAATACTGTTTTCCTCCTATTCCTTAGAGTAAAGCAATCTCTCTACAGTGCTCACAGTCAGGAGCATATTCCCAGGGATGGCTCAGGATAAATATATTTCCTAAAAAAAAAAAAAATCAGAAAAATCAGAAATTCAGTGTGGTAGTTGGGGGGGGGGTTTCCCTAGGAAAAAGGGCTTTCCATAGCCTACCTGGGGCACTCCCTAACATCAGGCTGCTCTCTCAAACAGGGTATTGAAGATATCTGTGGGAAGGGGTGTGGGTTTGGAGGAAGGGGGCACAGGGATGCTCCAGCCCATGGAGTAGGGCCCTCTGGCTCAGCCCTGGCTCAGTTCCAGCTCATTCACTGCTCCCAGATGCAGGAATGACTGAGCTAAAACCACTGATCAACTTCTGCAGGGAAAGCCGAGGGTACAATACCAGAATCTATGCATGAAACAAGGAAACACAGCTATGAACACCTCCAAGGGCAAGACATGTCCTCGTGTGCCTGGACAGAGGGACAGCAGCTCGGCCAGACCAGCTCAGAACCCACGGGAGCCATAGGAATTTAAAGATACTCTCTGTGAAATATTTCCATAACGTAGATTTGTACTGCAGGCTCTGAATGAGCAGTGCAAGTTGTACAGACACAGCTGGGGGGATGTGGAGCACTCAGGGCATTACAGCACACTCAGTGTGTGAACTCCCACGCAGTGTGGCCATACAGATACATGTGCCACTCCCATTATATATTACATATGTCATAATGTACTAATAAACGTTGGTGCATTTAGTACAGCCACACAAACAGAGCTATAACCCTGTCCCAACACATGGACAGTGTTGCATGAGTGGGACAGGGGCTGCAGCTGCTCCCAGCAGTGCCCTGGGGGCATTTGTGCCCATTTTCCCCCCTGCAAGCTTGGCCACAGGGTGCCCCAAACAGGCAGCGGGGAGTAGGGCAGGGGTGCCAGGCCTGGGGGTTGAGGACTGTGCCGAGGGATGGGGGGTGCCCTGAGCATCTCCTTCCTACATTCCCCCCTCCCCCCCGAATAAACATCCACGAATGGGCTGAGTTGAAGGATTTGCAGGAGAAAGCAAAGCTGGAGGGATGGAGATGGGGAGGGAGGGAATCATGGGGGCCCTTGGTCGTAGGACAGCATGACAGCATCAGCCAGTTACCTCCAGCCCTTGCACCCCCTTTCCCAGCGTTCAGGGCCCATTCACAGCCAGAACCCCCTCCCACAGCTCTCGATGCAGGCACAGCCTGTGCCCCATTTCCCAGAGCCGTTTACCCATGTTTTGCAGAAACCCTGTTAAATAAAGGGCAAGCAGTATTTAAACACAGCACTGTAATTACTAGTTCCCCCCCACATTCCCCCCTCAAATGTGAGGGTTTAATTGGCTCCAAGATGAGGAAGCCACAAGCAGTGTTATAAAATGAATTGACCCCGCAAAATGATGCAACATCTGGAGGCAGGGCGGGCAGGGAGGCAAGAGCATCTCTGCAGAGCATCCGTACGTGCAGCCTGCGCTGCTGGGAAGGGCCCTACCGAGCTGCATCCCGGCTTCTGCCTCTGAAATCCTGTGGTAAGAAAGAGAAGCCCCTTGGTGCTTACCTGCCCGCAGCGAGGCACGTCCCCTCACCACCTGCAGAAGAGGAGCCCTCTCCTTTCAGGCAGCCCTAAAAGATTTCCCTGAAGTCCACTCGGGTGATTATTTTTTTAGAGCTAATCAAGGAAATAAAGTTAAAGAGGAGGAGAGTTCCTCTTGTTTGGGGTCTGATTTGGGAGAAGGAGGGGGTGGGGGGAGTTAAAGAGACCAGTTGCTGCCCACTGCTTTGACCAGTGAGGGATTCAACCCTTATTACCATTTTGTTTTTGTCCAGATTTGCAAGTAGGGCCCCCTGCATTCAAATCATCGCCCTCCATCCTTATTGTAAAGGACAGGCCTTAGTGGGCCCCCTTTGGATTGTCCTCCATTAACAATCCCTTCTTTTGTGGAGGTGTTTCTTTTTCTATTCACACACATCGCTGATGGTACTTCAGGCCCAGCTCTTAAAGAAACTGTTTGCAAAATTATACCTTTCCACACACTACTCCACAAGGAAGCAGGGAACTGTAGTTAGGAAAACATTATTGAGGCTTGTAATTTAATTAAAAATGCTAAAGCTGGCAAAAGGGAAGGGAGAAAGGTAAAAAGAGCATAAGAGTGCAAAAGCAGGAACCAGGTTTATTTTCTTTTTAACCTCCACAGTCTCTGAACACCCGGGGCTGGGTGTGTGGGGAAGTGCTCACACTCCTGCCTGTGCACACCCAGTGTGTGTGTGAGCCTGCACGGGAGCACCCGCTGCCCACGGCTGTCCGTGTGCCCACGCTCCCTTGCCAGGCACAGATGAGCCATCCAGATACCCTTAAGCAAATGATGTTTTTACAATGTGGATGCAAGCTCGGACATGCGTGGACAGAGCCCGGGGGACACGGCTGTGCAGCGAGCGCCCGCAGCTGCCTGGGGCACAGGGCAAAGCCCTCGCCTGGGGTGGGCATGGGGGGGCTGCAGATGTGTATGCTGCCAATCTCCTCCTAAAACCCTCGTGCTTCAGGAGTTTAGGCTGAAATAAGGGTAAAGGAGCTGCATCCTATTCAGCATCCTCACTATCAGGAAGGCTCAGAAGCACATCTGCAGTGAGGACGCCCTTCCTTTGGTTATTGTTGTTATCCCCATCACCAACAGATCTGTAAATGTTCAAAGAGCAACACGACTTTAAAAAAAAATCATAATAATTCAGTTGGCGAAGCAGGGCAGAGCCTGACCTCCGGCTCCATGGATGAGTGCTTCGCTGGGACCCCTGCTGAGCCAATGTGGACCTTCAACATCAACTCAGAAATTGGTGTGATTTGCCTGGGAAACCAGCAGTCATAGAGCAACTGGCCTTGACAAGATGAAGAGGAAATGTATAGAAGACGTTTAATGGGTCGCAAAAGGAGGAGGGGGGAGAAACTCAGCCTGGAGTGCCGCATTTTGTGTGTCTGGAGGGGCCCTTCTGCAGGAAGGGAAGAAGCAGGGCTGGGGAGGGGAGACTTTCTCAAGTTGGGCTTCATTTCCCAACCATCAGAAGCCATCTGGGAATGCTCTGCTCTGCAAAAGGTTATTTGCCTGTCCCTGGCTGGAACTCAGGCCCAGGCTGGGCTTCCAATAACCCGGTGATTTCTTTAATGTCAGTGAATAGCTGAGGGCAGCCCGGCTGCCGGGGCTTTGTACGGAGACGCGCTGGGCTGGGATTATGCACGCCTAATCGCCTAATTTTCTTCAAGTGATCTGGATGCCGCACTCTTGGGCTGTGGAACATTTTATAAATAGCTGTGCTTGGAGTTAATATGATTTACTGGAGAAAGACCAGTTAAGCAATTCCCCACCTAAGTAGAGCAGTAATGAACAGGCTCTGGAGAAGATGCCTTCCCCACCGGCTTCAAGAGGGGGTGGTCAGGGAAGCAGGGCTGCAGAGGGGTGATGTTTATTTGTGTGCATGCACAGAGTGTCATTGATTTTTAATTGTATTAAAAGAATTGCAGTAGCCACAGGCTGCCTCTAGGACTGGACTTTTCCCTCAAATATGTATAGTAAAGCTGTGGCCTCCTCCTCCTGCTAATGCTTGTACAGCCACAAAATCCCACTGCAGTAGTGAGCTGGGACAGCAGAGCCCTGACCTACTGCACATCTCTTCCCCTTCCTTTTCCCTTTTGCTTTCCTCCTCCCTTTCCCCTTCCCTTCCAGAAGGCAAACCAAACCAGGAGGTGTCTGTGCTGTCCTGCTCCCCATTCCTCCTGATCTGCATTGTCAGGGGCTGCCAGCAGAGCCAGGCTCAAACCTGATGGACAGGAGCACCACTTGGTCTGTCCTCTCCACCAGGAAGGGAACAGTGACTCCAGACTTGGTCAAGAGAGTCAGCAGTGCCTGGAAATCCTGGGGTACCAGGGATGCTGAGGGCAGGGACCCCCTGCCACCACCACTGAAGCCCTTAGCTAAGCCCTTAACAAAAACCACCAGGAATGTAGTAAGAACAGCAGTGGAGCCTCATGCAGGGACCTCTCTCCTCCCCATTACCAAGAAAAACACGCCCTGATACAATGTTCTGGAGCTTGGGAGAGCATGGCTGGGATCAGGGATGCTCCTTAGGGAAGAAGAGGATGAGCAGCAGGCTATAGACAATGAAAATCACTCTCTTCTCTTAGAAAATGGAAAAAGGAGAAAATAAATGAACTTCAAAGGTGGCGTTGGTGTGGGAAAACTGTGAAAAGCCTGTCCAAGGCTGGCCCTGGCTCTGTGCAGCAGCCAGCAGAGGCTGGAGATGGGAATAAGGTGGCTGGGCCCGAGCTCACCGGCCCAAGCTGGCAGTGGGAGGACAGCAAGCCAAGGGCAGAATTTCATGAGGGGAGGTGGTGGCTCGTTGGTTATATCTCATCTGAGAGACAGGAGACACCTCACCCCATAATGGGAGAGAAGAGGGTCCCCATCCCCACCAGGATGGATCCCTCACCTCAGTTGTGCCACCTTGGGCAGGGAAGAGCTGTGCATTCCCCTTACACCAGGCCAGGGGTGACCCCCAGGCACAGAAGAGCTCCCCCAGGGCAGCCCCCCACTCCCCCACACCAGGGGATGTCAGACCCCACTCCCAACCCAGCACGAGCGCAGCATCAACACCCCACCACTGACACACAATATACAGGACCCCCCCTGCCCCCAGAGCTTTCCAGTCCCTGGCTGTGCCTTCTCGAGATGACCAGAAAAAATTAGGCTGGAAACTGTCCTGGTGATTGATACAACCAAATAAATATCTCTAGGGAAAGGGGTGGGGGGGGCGGGGAAGGCAAAAAAAGCTTTTCTGCAGCCTGGAGCCTGAGAGGGGAAGCAGGCAATTAGCTATGTGATGGAGCAATCCTCTCCTGCCGAGGAAATTCTTGACACCAGAATTCTGCCCTGAGAAACCAAGTGTGACCCGAGTGAGGATTTTTTTTTCTCCTTCCCCTTTTTAAAATTAAGATCATTATATGTTTTTTAAATGTCAAGCCCAGGAAGAAGTGGCGGGGGTGGGGGTTGGGGAGCTGTGGGCATTCTTCACTTCAGAAGCTTGAATGTTTCAAAGTTGCTGCTGTGCTGTTAGCTGATGGCTATTGTGTGTGTTTAAGGCTGGGGGGGTGTGAGGAGGGGGCTCGGACCCCCCGTTGGTGTGGATTTGCTGTCCAAAGACCGTTAGAAAGAGGCAAGAATGAATGAGATTGAATGGAATTGTAATGCACAAGGCCCTCCTCCTTTCTCAAGGAGCTGGGAGGCCAGGAAAGCGAGTCGTGGGGAGAGCAGGCAGCTTTCCTCCACATAGGAAGAGGCTTTGCAAATCGGCAAATTGTATATTTCTAGGGGAAGAGAGGAGGGAGGGGGGTTATTTATTTTTTTTTTATTACAGATTTGGAGGGAAAAAAAAAAAAGCCCTGCAGCATCCAAGAAGACCAAAAGGAGACAGAGAGAGGAAAGAGAGAGACGAGACTTGATAGAAAAATCTGATTCCCAAACCTCTTGTAAGTGTAATTACTTTCTAAGAAAATGAATTGCTTTCTAAAAAAGATTAAAAAAAATGTAGAAGAATGTCTGAAATTATATCAGGGAGCAAACTCTGTTGATGTCTTTCCTACACAGCGAGATTTCTGGGGCAGAAACCAGAGGCCTAGAATCTGCAAAACCTTTCTCTGAGATTTGAAAGAGATCTGGGCTTCATTTTAAAGAGATTTTGCTTTCTCCTCCAGGCTGTGGGTCAGCCTCGAGGCGATGTCCGGGATGGCGACGGGGCACCGGCCCCTGAGTGCTGCCTGGTACCTGGGCCGCGTCCTGGGTGCGAGCAGACAGACAAAGGCTGTTTATTATTGACTTATTCAGCAGAAATGAGGAGGGGGCTGAAATTTTGGGGTGTTTTCTGAGCATTCTGCAGTGTGTGTGCGCGCTCTGTGTGTGTGTGTGTGTGTCTGTGTACGTGTGTGTCACGTTGTCCAGGATGGGGTTGAGCGTACGTTTTCTACGGTTTGTTGTGCCGGAGTTGATTTTGGGATCAATCTTATACATTTTTCTAATGTGGTCATCTGTGCATGGTAGAGTCAGGGTTTGGAAATGGAAGGAAAGTGGAGGCATGTTGCTTGTCTCTGGGATTTCTTTGTTCGGAGAACAGTAGGTGGTAGGTTTAAAAAGGCAGAGAGCGACAGAGGAGCAGAAGAGGAAAGAAACGAAAATGAAAAAAAATGGCCCTTTGCAAATCATCTGTTTTCTTCTGGGATGTAAAAATGCTGCATTAGAGATTAAGGAAGGGCTGTGCTTAAAACAAAATGTCTCACTGGAAGTGTTAGTGAAATAGCAGCCAAACGCAGCCTGCTTTTAAAGCCTGGGACTTGGGTAAAAGCTGCAGGGCCGCGGTAGCGGGGGATGAGCCCGGGAGGGTATTTAATGGCAAACTTTAGAGGGGCTGAACTGTTGGTGGGTTTGTTTTAAAGGAGAAATAAAGCCCGCTCGCAGCCTGCCGAGCAGGAGCGCTCCCCCCCCACCCCCGCCATATGACATCGCTCAGTCACCACCCTGGGGCTTCGCATTGACAGGAGGCTCAAAATACCCCAACCCCGCTCCACCGGGGGAGGGGAGAGCAAAATCAGCCCCTCGGGTTTTCGGGGAGGATCGCGGGGGGAAGGAGCAGGGGAAGGAGCGAGTGCTGCCCGCGCGGTGACAGACGGCCAGACCGAGTTCCCCGCAGGCCCCTTCAGCTGAGCGCGGACCTGTCGGGAAGGGCACGAAGGGAAACACCGCCTCATTTTAGGGGAGAAACAACGCGGGAGTGTCCCGTGTGTCCCCCCCCGGACTGACCCGTGCGCCCCCGCGCTGCACCGCTGCGGCTCCGCGCATTCAATACCATGGACAGCGAAGCGGGGCCGGGCCGGGCCGGGCCGGGGGGAGGACGGGCACCGGGGGCAAGGTCCGGGACAGAGGGACCGGCGGGCTCGGGGAGGCCGGGCCCAGGCTGGACAGGACGCCGGGAGCCGGGGCTGGGCCGGGGAGAGGCCGCCCCGCCGCCTCCCGCATCCCGAGCATCCCTGGAGCTTGTCCCCAGACCGGAGCAGCACCCTCGGGGCTGGGTGCGGATGCCGCGTCCGAGCATCCCCCGAGGGCAGGCCCCGAGCAAATGGTAAACCTGAGCGGTTTCCTCCGTGTTAATTTGTTGAGGTTGTTTTCTTTTAAATCGATAAAAGATTGAGAGCCTCGGTCTGCCGAAGTAAATAGGTCAATATGGAACAGGCCCTAAATAAGCAGATTCTTTTTCTATTTTTTTTTAAGTTTCAGAAGATGAAAAGCAAAGGGAAAATTCCCTTCACTGCGTAATGTCAAACACTGATTGTCCCTGGTTTGTGCTTGCCATGAACCGCAGCGTTATAAAAGAGGGAGAAGAAAAGGCACGCAAACAGGGACAGGGGCTCAGTGCTGTGACTGCCTTGTAAATATGGCTCTTGAGCTTGGGAGGGGATATTTCACCTCTGCAGAGTATTTCAGTACCCAAACGTGGCCCACCAGTTTTTTACGAGCTGCTATTTGAAGGCCGTTTGTCCCTGGCCTGGCCTGGCCCGGCCATCAGAGAGGGAGACAACAGCCTCAAAACAATTGTTTTGCTATAGCGGGAAAGGGAACAGATCCCTCTTCCAGCAGTTATTGCCCAGCTGTCCTGGAAAGCTCCTACTGATGAAGCAGGGAGAGTGTTCCAGTGTTGGAGCAAGATGCCCTCCATCAAAACAATTGTATCCTGCCTTCCCCCTCCTTGTCCCCTTCCTAACACGAAGGAAAATACCACAGTGTATGGAAATACACATAGGCAAATAAATCCTCCCCTGAAAGCTCTTCTAGCGAATACGCATAGCACTGCTGGCCACAAAAGTTCCTGTAGACAGGGAATAAGGGGATGTAGAAACCCACAGACCTGCACCTCCCATCACAAAAATGAGTGTGAGCATGCACATATACACAGTATTTTGGGGAGTGTGTGTGTGTTTGGAGTGGGAGGGATAGAGAGTTAGCAGTGAAAAGCGGCTTGCTTACAGAAAAATTAAACACATGCAAGGCTTCTGAGCAAGACCTCTTCTAACTGGACATAGGCTGCTTGCTGTTAAACACGTTTTCCCTTCCCAGAGATTAAATCTGGTGATCCTAGATGAATAAATAAATAAATAAATAAATCTCGGTGCCTATTTCCATTGTAGCAGCCGCACTGTGATGTCTGTAAGTTTAACCAACAAGAGCCGCAGCAAATCCAATTCTGCTTCCCAGCTCATAAAATGGATATGGTGGAAGGATATAGTGAAACATCACTAAACTGCAAGTGCAGGATGCCTGAGAGGGATGGTGCAGCAGGGAGAGAAGCCTGGATACCAGGGCATAGGTTAGAGTAGGTTGAGGGCAGCAAATCTATATGTGCTTTCTGTGTTTTCCAGGGTAGAAGTGTTAGCTTAAAGCAAAAGAAATACTCTCTCGGTTTGTCACTTGCAAGTCAAAGCAATTTCCTTCCAGGTCCTTGCTCCTGTGAGTCTGAGCTCACGTAACATTAAGAAAAATCTAGCATTAAACCCCAAAATATAAAATTCGTATCATATATTTAAAGGGAACCTCTTACTTTATATAACTCAGGACACATTGTCTCTTCTAAGAGAGAACGGGGGTGAAATCCTACACATTACTTTAAAAAAAAAAAAGAAAGAAAAAAAAGAAAAAAGAAAACACGTTTTAAAATTACATCCATGTCAGCTTTAAAGAAAATTATCGCTGATGTCTTTTTGAGCTTGGAAATATAACTGTAGGATGCATCTTTCCCCTCCCCCTCTGCCCGTCCACCCCCTCCCTTCTCAACCAAAAAAAAAAAAAAAAGAAAAAGCAACAGGATATATAAAGCTCCTCTGATTAACAGTTTAGGTGCAGAACCCTATTTATAGGGTACACGTTCTCCTGTGCTGCCTCGGTCCTCCAGCCCATAGCGGTACATTATTGATGCAGCTGCAAGTGCTCAAAGCTTAAACAATATTTTTTCCGAAAGCCCCAGCAGCCCGCCCGGGAGGAAGGTGGGGACGGGCTGGAGATGGAGTCCTGAATGTTACTCCTCCAGTTTCAAGGACATCTTGCTGATGAGGATTTGGTTAATGGAGGAGAACTTATGTCCTAGCGGTGACGTCATTGGGTCCCAATGTAATCCTCTTGTGCTGAACCCAATCAGCAGATGTGCTGAGAGCCGGGATGCGGAGAAGAAGCTCTAATCCCTTAGACTGGATGAGATCAGCTGAAACAGCCAGGACTAGACCCCAAACCCCTCTGCTAGGAAGATCAAGAGAAAAGGGATAAATTGAGAGAGACGCCTCATAACCCCTTTAAAGAGCTTTGGAGAAGAGAAGAGAAAGATGGGTGGTGCACCAAGTTCATCTTGCTTTTAAAGCCTAGCGGGAGCCTGGTTTTCACTCTGATGAGGTCCTTCTGCATTGTTCCAGGGCAGAAGGAGAAAAGAGGAAAAAAAAAAGAGAGAGAGAGAGAGAGAGAAGGAAAAAAAAAGAGAGAGGAAAAAAAATTCTCTGAAATTCAAAGATAATGAGAGACTAGGCGCCTTTCTTATTCATCTCCAGCTTGCCTACACAAAAACAAGCGTCCTGAGCCACGGGAGGGCGTTTGCACTGGATCTGAGCGAGGAGCGGAGTTTGTGCCGCCGGAGCCGCCGGGCGCTGCATCCACGAGTGGGTAAATCCGCTACGAGCGGGTCTCCGGCTGTGAGCGCGGGGCGCGGGCGACAGTGGCGGGGAGCGACCGGCTCTATCGCTGACTTGGAACAGCATCAGGATTTTTTCTCCCCTTGTGCAAGCGACCTTAATGGGCTTGTGATTTTTTCTTTCTTTTTTTTTCCCTTTTTGACAAAAAGAAAGGGAGGAAGGGGAGGGGGTGAGGATTTTTCAGACGCGATATCTAGAGACAGAAATCGTCCTAAATTCATATGGCGACTCTAAGTCCGACGACGATCAACGAAACCGGTTTACTTGCTTTACCCCTTTTCAACCCATATAATTTTTTAAATTTTTTTCTTTTTTTTTTTTGCATTGCTATTATTTTTAATGGAGCAATTACTGTGCCGAACCGCAGCGGAGCGGAAAGCTGGGAAACGCGTGTTTAACCTCCGCCGGTTTCCCTTCAAGAGGAGAGAAATCGGCTCCTTTGCCTCGCCAGCAAAGAGAAACGCACGAGCGGGATTTACATTTCGCTCTGGGGAGGGAGCGGGAGTCCCCCGCATCCCCCCGCGGGCTGCCCGAGGCTCGAACGGCGGCGGCCCGGCGCGGGGTTGAGATCCGCTCCCGCAGCCCCGGGACCGGGGAGGGCTGTGAAGCATCTCCGGGCGCTTTGCCGCCGCTCCTGCCTCCGTGCCGGGACGCGCCGCACGGCATCGGCAGCCGGAGGTTTGTTGCGACCTGTCCTTGGCGCTACTGGCATTATAATTATTAGTATTAATGCTATTAATATTACCACCAGCAGCCGCATTTTTCTCGCTGGTAGGGCCGGAGTTCGGGTTGTTTCCGCCTGTCCGTCCCTCCACCCCCGGGGCTGCTCCGCGCCCGGCGCTCCGCATCTGGCCGGGTGCGATGCAGCGGGGCGGCTGCGGGGGGAGCCAAGCGGGGGGATGCTGACCCCGGCAGGGTCAGGGGATGGCAGCGGCACCCGGCCCGCAAGGCAACCTCCTCTCCCCTCCCTTCCTCCGCTCCCCACCGCCCCCGGCCCCGCCGCGCCCCCGCGGCCGCCCAGGTGGAGGGGGGCCCCGGGAGGCGGGGAGGGTGGCCGGCGGTCCCGGCGGGGTGGACCCTGCACTGACAGCCTCTCTCTCTTTCTCTCTCCCCCCTGGTCTCTCCCGCAAGGCCCGCTCGCCGCCTGCCCTGCTCCGAGCGGGCACAGCCCGAGCCCCTCTCTGCGTGTTCACAGCGGACCTTGATTTAATGTCCATACAATTAAGGCACGCGGTGAATGCCAAGAGAGGAGCCTCACAGCTTCATTTTCATGGAAATTGGGGACATAAACCCTCTAATTACACTTAACAACAGCCACGAAGCGATCTATGGAGCATCCTCGGCCTTTTGACAAATAGGAGTAACAATGCGCCAGCGCCCGGCGGGGCAGCTGTCTCCTCGCATTAACGGGGGCACGGGGGGAGGCGGGAGGAGGCCCCACTCCGGCCCCGCCGGGGCTTGAGGGGGCTCCCGGCGTACAAAGGGCAGGAGGAGCGGCAGGACAATGCGGGCAGAGCTGGGGGGGCCGCGAGCAGGGAGCGCTTCCAGGAGCGGGGCGTGGGTGGGGGGTGACAAGTGGCCCCTCGTTGCAGAGTGAAGGGCCCCCCGTTCCATGCAAAGGGACTCCCTCGCCTTCCCAGCCTCCACAATGTCTTTCAGAACTCTGAAAAAGTGCCTCTTTGGAGGTTTTTCGTGAGGGAGGTGCTTTTTGCTTTATATTTTCACTTGCTATTTTTTGGTTTTATTTTTGCCGTTGTCCCTGCAATGCTCCTCCCTCGTGTAGGGGCTCGGCCATGCAGCCCCTGCTGCTCTGCAGAGCTACAGCACAGGTCCTGTCCTGCCCATCTGACTGCCCTCATAGCCCCTTTGTAACTTGACTGTTCACAGAACTAAATGATGAGGCTGGTTTTTTTCCCAAAAGCAGGGCTGGCAAGGTGAGGGGCTGCAGCACTGCAGCCTCCCCAGTGCCACCTCCAGCCCCATCACTGCAGCCT
Organism: Sakesphorus luctuosus; assembly: GCA_013396695.1. NCBI lineage: Eukaryota > Metazoa > Chordata > Aves > Passeriformes > Thamnophilidae > Sakesphorus > Sakesphorus luctuosus. Next base: position 304,826 of record VWZD01002531.1, read on the forward strand.
GCAAGGTGGCACACATCTCCTTTTGCAGTCTCTAGAGACACTGCAGTAGCCCACATCAGTTCTTAGATTAGGTTTTAGACCTCAATAAATCTCTGTTGTAAGACTCATGTATTCAACTTCCTAAAGATATTCCAAAGCCCTAAGTTTGAGCCTCTCGAGAGCTGTGCAAGGGAAGATTTAATTATTTGTCTGCAAAAAGCCTTAGAGCTGAACTCAGCCGCATACACGCAACGCTCTGCACTCCCTCCCCTCTTCATCTCTGCTCCACTTTTATCAGCATTGCGTCTGTCCAAGGAACCAAGGCCACAGACACCTCCTATCCTCCACCCCTGGGACACACAACCTTGTCTGCAAAGGAGATGGCAGCAGCAGAGCATTTGCCTTGTTTAGGATGGGGGGCAAAGGAAAACCTTACTGCATTTTGTGGGATTACCTGATTTCATGTATGAAAAACAGGTACTTTCAGGTAGGGCTCCTGGGGAAAGTGGGGCAAGGAAAGGGAAGAAGCAGAGGATGCGGGCCATGGAGGACAGACAGCAGTGTGGTGCTGAGGAAGGGAGCTGCCCCCAGCTCCTGAGGCTGTTCTGCAGCAGAGGTGTCGCACAACCAAGCAGTTGTGAACAGATCATGCCTCCAAGGCCGGCAAGAGACAGGAGTGAGGAAGTACTCAATGCCCATATGGCTACTTGTAGCAGTGCAGCGACCCATTCCTCTCCTAAGGACCTGATCCTGAGCATTGCTCCAGCGAGGCCAGGTACCTGGTAGCTGCAGCTGCTCACAGGGCAAGAGGCTGCGAGGTGCAGAAGGGCCCAGCTTCATCAGGAGGGCTCTAGAGGCACAGAGATCCTTAAGAGAACTTGGATTTTTCTCCTCCCTATTTCCTAACAAATCAGCACAAGTACAGAGGTGTCAGAGACCTGCTTGCTCCCACATCCATCAAGTGGTGCAAGGTCACAGGACACATTTTGACCTCATTTGCCCCACCATAAGTCACGGGTTGTGTGGTGACTGGATTCACTGCTGGGGAAAAGGGAGCACATCTGATCCTTTCCATGCAACTCTATGGGGGCAGATCTCCAGTCATGGGGTTGTTCTGCTCTTGAACAAGTCCTTGGTTCTTTGCAAAGCAGGTAGGGAGGAACAAGAAGCCAAGCGCAGGGAGACAGATTGCGGTAAACCCAAAGCCGGCATTGACGGAAGGAAGCACTCCAAGGTAATCTGCAGTGCAGCAGGAAAGCTGCTGGCTTCCTCCAGGGGCCACCAAGAGGCCAAGGACAGCTCTAAAGGAATGCAGGTAACTGGGCAGGGGCTGTGTGGGGCCTGATGGACCGGACTGGGCCTGGTCCCCAGACTGGAGCACAAAAAGGATTGAGGATCAAGATCGGTCATGCCAAGATGGCGCAAGCCAGATGCTCATCCTGGACCAGACCCCTGGGAGGGTGTTGCACAGATTCCTCAGAAAACAGGACCACATCAATTCTCAAATGCTCTCTTCTCCCTCAGGCTTCCTGTGTGTCCCCTCTTAATCAAGAGGGGATTGATTTAGGAGGTCGAATCACTTGGATGTAACTTTCTTCCCCCCACACAAAGCCCACTTCAATCAACTACATCCTATTTCTCCATACATTGTCTGGCAATAGCAGTCCTTGTCCCCAGGCTGCAGCTGGAGGTGTCTTGGGAGAACTGTCCCCAGGTGCTCCCAGCTGTGTGTGCATGAGCCAGTGGCTGCAGCACAGCCCAGGGAGTGTGATTCACATACCCCCCCCCAATCTCTGGGGCCACTGCATTGCAATGAGCCCTTCATGCCAATATGACATCAAAGGAGACAGCAAGAGTCCAATCAGCTGTGCCTGGCAGATGGAAAAGTCAGGAAGGCTGGCGATGGAGCTGGCCATGCTTTCATGTTGCACGTTCCCTCCTCATACACTGGCCCCTCCTTAGGTAAGTCAAGGCTCAATGGCCCAGGAGCAGAAGGTTACTGCACAAAGACCTCTGTATGCCCATAAAACTGCCCTCCCCTGCCTGCTCCATCATCTTTTCTGCTCAGGGGTGGATTGTCAGGTTTGCAGGGATATGATCCCACTCCTGTGCCAAAACCAGCTCCTTAGTCATGGTTGCTGGTGATCCTACAGTGATTCCTGGCTGGCTTGGAGGCTTGATCCAGGCTGCTCAGGTGAAACAGTTACCCCCAGAGTGACACCGTTAGTCACACAGCAATGACAACACTGCCACCAAGTACCTCTGGCCACAGGCACCACCTCCTTGACATTCAGAAGGAGGGTTTATCCAAGATCAGACATAACCTTGTGACAGTCAGAGCTTTCTTGATGGGAAAACCTTGGGGAATATGAGCTGGTCTTTACAACAATGGGTCTCGACCAGGACAGAATGCTGTGATAGAGTCACCATAGAGGAGAAATCACCATGTCATTTCCCCTGTACAGTTCCCCCATACTCTGGCAAGTGACACATTTTCCTCTCAACATGGGAAAGCACAGCTGGATCCAAGTTGGAGTGAGAGGGAAACATTACCTTCTCTAAGCACCTTGCAGATGTACACAAAGCACCAATCTCCACTCCACGTTCACATGACAACTGCTCAGGGAATGGCTTTGCATGTAACTGGTTTGTCCTACACAAGTTCTGACACCAGTAAGGACAGGTAAAAAAAATCACCTCAGGGCAGATGGAGCTGCCTTGTCACCCCACTGTGTGTGCCTCAAGTTTGAGCTACACCAAGAAATACAGCGGCCACTTGCAAACAGGATAAGGAGAAACCAACCTGGTTGGCCTGACCTTGAGGAAGGTTTGATGACCTGGTTGGATAAAGCCAAGAAAGAAAGAGGTTTATGCATTTGATCGGTATCAAGTGAATAAAATCTGCTGGGGAAACCAGCCCCTTTCCATGGCTGTGTAGGTAGTCACAGGCCCAACCTGCAGCAGGAACAAGTCAGGTAATAGGAAAAGAGCCTTCTGGTGGAAAGTATAGAGAAGCACTGGGACAACCTGGGAAGGGGGAAAAATTCCTGTCTGTGAAGATATGGGGAAACACCCAGCAGGAGTCCCAAGGCAGCAGTGGTCCCTCCAGCCTCAAGCAGAAGGTGGTATCACTCATTTATTTCTCCCTGAAGTATGGCAAAGCCCCCAGCCACCTTTATGTCTTTTCCTAAGCCCAAAGGGTTCATCTGTGTCTCCAGAGAGACCTGAAAGGTGACACTGCTGAAGTGACAATGACAGAGCACAATCCCGTGTCATCCTCATACAAGAACATGGTTGAGGCATCCCAACAGTAGTGATCAAATTCAAGCATCATTTTTTTCTCCAGAAAGATAGAAATTCAATGGGTTTTTTCATCATTCCTATGGAAATAATCCTATTTGGGATTACTTCCTCACACAGTTTGTCCCAAGCCAGCTCAAAACTCATTGAAAGCATTACTAAGGTATAATACCCTCAGGTGACATCCCAGAGGGACTGCTATTTTCTTTCACCTCCTAATAGCTCCCTGTTGATGGACTGCACACCTTCCTGGGTATGTTTGCAGAAACAGGAGCACACCAATAATCACATGTGTGTAGGATTATACATATGTATATAAATACAGCTTTATCTGAAGCCACATATTTATAATATATATTCATACACATCATGTGTATGTATTTTATGACTGTTCTCCTGCCCAGGGGAATTGCAAAGTCAGACAGGGAAGGATTCAAAGCACTCAAGGACCCTGGAGTCTGCTGTACTCTCAAGGGAGCAGAGAGATTTTTTTAGGCTGTTAGGAATATTCACCTCACCTGCAGCACAGCTTTCCCAGTCTGGGTTGCTGGGAAACAGTTTTGACACCATAAAGTGAGGGACCCTTAGCAAAGCATCCTCCCTCACTGCAGAGCTTGCCTCTGTTTTAGAGCAGCTTCCCTCTGCTGTTTGTGGAGCAGCTCCAGGACTGTGAGAGCACAAGGATCGCTTTCACAGCCCTCTCAGTAACCCCACTGTCAGCTGCCGCCCAGCTTCAGCAGGCAATGCCTGTTTAAACTTTTATCACCTTCAGTACAAAGAGAGAACCAAAATAAAACCCGTTTCTGCAGAACACAGGAGACAAAAGCGGGACAAAGCCACCGTGCCTCTTGCAAAGGGCCCGGTGACCGCAGGATGGCACCACTGTCGCTTCTCGTCCAGGGACACGAGGGCCGTGCCAGGAGCTGGAACCAGCGCGGAGAGGGCTGTGCGGGGACGCTCCTGCTGACAGACTACCCGGCCTTCGGGCCTCCCAGGTGGAGCTTCTGACACTGAACCGCCGATGAATGATTCAGTATCCTGGACCTACACCGGCTCTGAGCTATGAATTTGGTTTCACGACACTGGCTTGAATTAAATTTCATTCTCAACGGAGGAGGCAACGCTGACTCCTCCTGTCAGTCCAGCCCCACTTCTGTGGTCAGAGCCACCTTTCTGCTCTGGCATTTACAGAAACAAGCAGAATTGATGTTCTACCAGATTCTTTAACCCTCAGCCTTTTAGTCCATCGTGCCTGTCTCCCACTGGCTTCTCTACTCTGACTCAGCTCTGAAAGCTCTCTCTCCTTGCAGAGGAAAACCAGGCACCCTGCAGCCTGGTACCCACCCTCCTGTCTCCTGGGGCCTGATGGCCCTTCTGCAAATTGCAGGAGGCTTCTGCGGAAGGGAAGCATCCCTGGCATCGCTCTCCTCCTGGTGGGAGCCATGGCTGCTGCTGGGCACACGGTGGCACTCGCTCTCCATCCCAGCAGAGGCTGCGGGAACCAGCAGCCGATGCAAGATGCAAAGCAGGCGCTGGATCGATCCTCCGTGTCAGAAGAGGTGAGCACGGTTCCCTCCCTGCAAAACCTGGCTCCTCTCTGCATCCGCAACACCAGCTGACACGCCCGTGCTCAGGTCCTTTGTCTCACAGGCTGCAATTCTGAATGCCAAGAGCTACCACTTGCATGACCAAGGTGTTGGCAGAGAGCTTGTGTCTAAAATGTCAAGCCTGGAAGTGTGCAAGGAGCAAACCCTTCCTGCTGCTCTGCAAACCACCACTGTGATGAAGCAGTCCACTTGAAGCCCCCTTCCTCCCTGTAAGGATGGAAGGTTCCAGCCTTTACCCAACTCATTTCCAAAGGGTTCCCAGCTGAGAGACACATGAACAGGCTCCTTTCTCCTTTCCCAGAGGCAGCACAAGCCTTCTCTTCCCCAGCCTTGCCCCTCCCAGGTTAACCTAGCTTGCAGGGAGAATGGATGTTCCTTAGCACTTCACTGCACAGCCTTGTCCCATCACCCCGTTCCAGGAAAGCTTGTATCTTTTCCCATATGGAATTGCCAGCTGACACAGAGAGGTTCGTGTTTTGTGCAAAGCAGTGACTTGAGTCTTCCTTGCAGCTGCTGATCTTGTTTTAGCTATTGCACAACACAAGAAGCTAGCTCCCCTTTCCCCAAACAGCACCTCCAAATGAGGAAAGATATTTAAATGAGACCTACAGAAGTCACCAAAAGTCATTTTTTTCTTTCCCTATCTCGCATTCAGATAGGGAAAGAAAAATAAAAAGGTAGAAGCAAGGGAAAGGAGTGGGTATGTGCACATGAGATAATTTTTCAAGAGCCTGTACATCAGCTGACAGGGGAGAAGACTTGTATCACAAGCTTGTAAATGGGCAACTTCCATTTTAGAGGGGTTGGTACCCTCATAAAAGACTCCCCAGGGTCCTACAGCAAGAGAGGTTGTGCAGTGTCAATGCCAAGGCACAAGGCTGCCAAATCCAGGGGCACCAAGTTATAGGCTTGAAGTGTAAGGCATGAGGAACTGACACATGAGTGTCTGGAAATCAATTAAGGGAGGGAGGGAGGGGAGAGGTGGGACTGGGATGTTGGAAAACAGCACTGGAAACTGGTCAGTGGAAGCAGGAGGACATGGGGGCTGTTTCACTGGGCTGCCTGAAGGTCCTGCTGGCAGCACAAACCCCACCCGAGGGTCCTCCTTCACCCAGTGCAAGGAACAGCTACACAATCATTTACTCTACCAAATCCCGATGCAAAACCTTACCTCTGGAAGCCTGCAATTTCACAGCTAAATTCAGGTGCAGACCCCAGAGACAGAAAAGCTTTTGGCATCGTTACAGGAAAAGATCTAGAAGTGCTATAGGAAGTTACATCCCAATTAGCTTCACATCAACGGTGGGGTAAAGCATTACAAAGCATTTAAAAGATCAAATGCCAAAGCACAGCTTGAGTAATAGGGACCAAGGAGATTTCAGCAAGGAACAGTTGTGGTTAATCTGATGGAGCTCTTTGAGGCTGTAACTGCTACAGCAGCCAAAGGGGAGGCAACAGGCAGAGCACAATTAGGTTTGCAGCACGCAGTGGACAGGGCTTTGCAAAAGAAGTTAATGACTGAGATGGGGAGTCCCAGAATCAGTGGATGTGCTGTGGCTTAATGCTCTGGAAATTGCCCAGAAACAAAGATGCAAGCAGGAAGGTATTAATGGACACCTTCTATGTCAGAAGGGAATTATTCCCGTGATGGAGCAATACATCCAGCTTGTCTGGAGCAGAACAAAAGGCAGAGGGGTAAGACAGAGAGCCTCCTAGGGCAGGGGGCTACATTTCAGTCCTGAACATCATATTCCATGGTCCCTCATGCCCCAAATAAACAATTCCTTCTCTTTTTTTCAAACAATGCTGCTGGCATTTTGCTTTTTGTATTTTCTCCATATTTTTTTTCTGATCTAATGGTGTTTGGTTTGTCAGGGAGTTTTGGTTGGTTGGTTTTTGGGGTTTGTTTTGAGAGGTTTTTATTTGTTTGGAGGTTTTATTAAACAAAATCAGGAACTCCTTTCAGAACAAACCACACCAGCAGCATGCACAGGCCCCATCTAGGTGGGGAGGGAAGAATGGCACGGCTGTGATCCCATCCTGTGCTTGGAAGCCCAAGCATGAGCTATGCCAGATGGTGCCAACTGGGAGTTATACTCTCCATATCCTTCCCTGCCTTCTGCAAATCTGCAGACAAAAGGGAATAGCAGGTGAGGAACAGAAAGGCCTCATTTTGTACCCATTAGCTTTGGTAAGTCTTGCAGTGTAATAGTCTGACATATATGAGAACCAATTCCAAGTGAATGGCACCTAAAAACCATCTCACTTCCCAGGGCTTAGTAACCTGAGGGCAGGGACATAAGAGAAAGCTGCAGTCTTAGTCTTGGTGGTTGTTATACTCACAAGACAGACCAATTCTCACCCCTAGGTACATCAATACACAGACCCCAGTCCAAGAGGTTACATCTGGAAGTCTGGGCCAGGCTCAGGGAATAATAATAATAAAAAAAAGGTAAAATCTGTTTCGCTCCTGGAACACTCAGCCCAAGGGGAAGAGAGACCCATCCTGGCCCCCAGGGCAGCAGAAGACATGCAGGTTAATGAATCTGCCAGCCAGAGGAGGAGGCAAAGCACTGTAGGAGGTCACCACACCCATATTGTAAGGGGAGGTGAGCAGCCCCTCCGAGACAGAGAGCTCGTGTTGTAAGCCAGTGTTAATACTGGAAAAAAGATAACAATAAAATCCTTAACAACACTTCTACACTGTAAAAGAATTTCACAGCTTCCCATACCCATCGCTTTTTTATTTATTGCAAAGTTCTTCCAGGAAGAAAAAGCCACCCTTGCAGAATCCCCTTTCCATGGGTGGGCTGGAACCACCCACCACAGGATGTGCTTTCACATCATGGGCAACTGGGCAGGCACCACACCAGACCACTTGTCTGGCAAAAACTGTGAAAAAGGGGCTGCTCTCCCTGCTTTGTATCTCTGAGAACAGTCTCTGATGTGTGCTGAGCCTTCCAGAACCTCCTCCCTCCTCTGCTATTTCATTTCATTGTTAATCATCCCACTTTTCTCTTTGTTAGCATCATTAATACCTTTAATGCATTCTTATGAAAAGCACAAGGAGATTGCCAGCTAGTGGAAATCAGCAGCATCTGGGGCTGTGCCAGTTCCCTTCAGCTCAGACACACAGAGATAGTTACCACCTTTCCATTTGTGTGAAGAAAAAGCCGTCACTGTTTCTCCATCTCTCTCTCTTCTTGGAAGCAAATACATATGTGTGTATACATATCTATATGTAATACACACGCTCATATACATAAAACTACTATATAGCAGAAAAATCCTGGTGTTTACTCCAGAGTGTGATTTCCTTGAAAAACTAATGGCTTATTATGTGCACAACGTTCTTACTCTACTGAGGATGAAAAGTGCCGTGGAGAATGGAGTCTGAGAACTAAATGAATTGGAAAGGATGACATTGGATCACAAAGAACATCCATTTTAACTATCCAGGACTCTGAGGCTCCTGTTTGTACAACATTTCCTGTGGGCAGAGGTGTCAGAGAGAGGTACTGCCTACAAATCTCCTTTTCTCTGTGATGTGATGGCTCTTGTAACTAATCTTTCAAACAGACTGAACGTGCAGTCACCAGGCTAGAGATGCTTTCTGCCTCTGGACAAACCTTCCCAGACTGACTAATGGCACAGCTGGGGGCCTGGGAATGATTCAAACACCTTCTTTATTGCTATATGAGCAACAACTGAGGGATGCTGCAAGAGCCACAAGCCTCTCAGGAGAGCCCACGTGGGCTCCTCACTGCAGGTGTGCTGTGAAGCTGATGACCAAGCCAAGGCACCATGAAAGGCTGTTCCTTACCAGACCAACAGATTAAAACTAGGAATTCTTGTTTCTTGTCAGAGCAAACAAGGAATTATTACAGTTGTAATATTTTAGTTTTAATTTTTGTTTTACAGAGGTCAAATATATAAATCTAGAGGGCAAATGTTTTCCCTCCTTTCCCCCTGTCTTTCCATTTATCTCTAACATAGCCGTGCCCTCACACTTTAAAAAATAAATGTGAACTAAAATTTCAAGATTACTTTCACATTTGCCACCTCTCCCCCCGACTTTACTCAGGTTTGTCTTCCCATCCTCCCTGCTGAGCTTGCAGAACTCTCATGTTCCACTTGCAGAACAAGCTTTCTACAGGCTTCATAACTACCACCTCCATGCCCAGAGTATTTCTGAATGAAAAACTTCATCTGCTCACTGACTGAAAAGCACAAAAGCACAGCTTCATAAATGCCTTGTATGTTTTTATTTACCCTCTTCATTACCTCGATGAGCCACTCACTTCACAGAGCATCAGCCCATCAGGAGGAGGTGAGAAGGAAGGGAACTGTTTGTTCTCTTGAATCATAACACCGGTCATACTCTCCAGAGCAGATGATGTTTCTGAGGATAGTTATGCTTCACAAACCACTCTCATTTCACCAGGAGGCTTTTGGAATTGAACAGGAGGAACCTCTCTGCAGTTTGTGATCTGCAGGTTCATATCTTTGCTTGTATTTATTATTTAAAATAAACTCTAATGGATTAATAATAATTTTTAAAAACCTGTCTAAAGATCAGCCTGTCTGCCATTCTTTTATGAATAATCTCCTTTTTCTCTTCCAATATCATGTTCTGAATTAGCAACACGCAGTGTTTTCCCATGCTCAGCAAGGTCAGTAAGTTCAAGAAAAATCTGAGATGATACCTGGCTCATAAAATTTCTCTTCTTCCCCACCTACTATTTTACTCACATATTACATTTCCCATGGGAGCTCATTAGTGCTGCTCTTTGCTCAGCATCAGGAAAATCTTTTGGAGTTGTCTTTACTCCCGGCTGATTAAAATTGCTTTTTGTTTTTTGTCTCAACTTACTGCCCACCACTCCCCAGTTCTGAAGTGGCATTTTTTTAGAGAGACAAAGCTTTTGGATGAAAAACCCCCACCATGCTGCTACTCTTGATGCTGCTGAATGAATGAGCTGTCAGGTTCTGCAACCCAAGTGCACAGCCAAGGCACAGTGAAAGATTGTTCCTTACCATTCCAACAGGTTAAACCCACGAATTCTTTTCCTTGTCAGAGATAACAAGGAATTATTGCAGTTATAATGTTCTAGTTGTAATTTCTGTTTTATAGAGGTCAAATATACAAAGCCAGAGGACAGAGTCACCCTCACTTCCAAAATGCTGCATGCCAGAGTGATACAACACATGGTTACACCTTCTTAATTGGTTCTTTTGTTCCATATTTCTGTTGGCTGATCTGGCATTACTGAAAAAAGCATAAATCCCTGAACCCTGTGAAATCAGCCAGCTCAGTCGAGCAGGTACTACATTACACCCCAAGGCATGACACTGAATTTGGTGTGATTAAGTGTGAGACTGTCCAACTGCTGCCCACAGTTCAGTTTACACCATGATCTATATTTTTGACTTAAAGGGAGATCTCAAAGTTTTGCAGTATAGAGACAGTAAAATATGGGAAAAATCCCCAAAACTTGCCAGTGGCTTAAGGTAGAAAACCTACTTTGGTATCTCAGAATCTAACCCTGTCCCAGAAAGGGGATCCTTCCTGGTAAGTGGTTCCTTCCTGACACCTCTCCAACTGCCAGCAGCCCTTCTGGCTCCTACCCCAGTCACTGCTCTACCTATGAAAACCTACAGGAAAGTACAAAATAGCTCCTTTAAGGACTAAACTACACAATCTTTGAGCAGACCAGTGCAAAAGTCCTCTACAATGGTTTTGTTACCAGTCCTACCCTGCCCCCTGCCTTCTGGGCTTTGTCCTGTCTCAAGCCCAAGGAGCAGAGCTGGGAGGGTTCACAGCTTTTGTGTGTTCCAGAGCACCAGAGAAGATGTGCACAAATTAAACACTGGAACAGAGATCTATAAAATTTACCAGACAGTTGCACTGAAGAAATCTCTGGTTTTTCATACCAGATAAAAAGTATCATGGATGTATTTGGAAGTAAGATATTACAGGCCAAAAGATCTTGCCCTTTTTCATGAAAGTGTTTTCAAGAGCTCTGGAAAATCAGCTTTGTTAAAAGTGGCCAAAAGCCTCTGCTGACAGTGTTTAATATCACAAGCACTAGCTTGTTGCAGACCTCTGAAGAGTTCTTCCCCCTTAAAATAAGACTATTTTCACTCACCTAATTGTATACTATCAATATTTTACAGATTTATACAGAGCAGATTTATATTATAAAAAAAAACCAACAAAACATACCCTTCAAAGGAGTAAGAAAGCCAATCTCCATAAATCCCCAGACCTTCCAAAACCACTCTTTCCTGAACGTGGTGATTATACAGAAGTTTCACCCCAAAGGGGCTGAAGAAGAAGCCACTCTGCCACTAAGTTTAATTTCAAATGTGGTACATCTGGACCCACTACATGGCAGGTGCAACTCATTAATTAGAAAATGATCCACTACACAGGTGTAGACAATGACCTGATTTGTTGCTTCTTTAGCCTAATGACTCCCACCCCTTCAAGGTTTCATCAGAATTGGACTAACACTGTTTCAGCAAAGTGCCTTCAGCTGCAACAATCTGAAGTTCAGTGTCTCTGCCACCAAGTGCTTTCAGCTGGAAGGCGTTACAGCAGAGCCCACAGCAGCAGGAACAGTTCCTACTCCATCAGTGATTTCTAACTTCTTAGGAGGGTTTGCAGATCTCTAACCTCCAGGGAGGTGCAGAGCTCTCCTAGGGAGTTTGAAGTTAATGATAATCACCTTGCTTAAGTTACAATTTGCAGACCCACAGAGCAGAACACAGAAATCAAAGTAGATATAAATAACGAAAAAAGCTTTGTAATAGTATCTGTATAAATCGATGTATCATTTACTGGTGAAATTTACTTTCTTCCTATTCTCACCTCACAGATGGTGAGGAGGAAAAATAATCAAGGAGGTTGCTTGCGACTTGTATTATTGCCCAAGGCACTGCATTAATAATCTAAAAATACCTGGAGAATGTATATTTGGTAAAACAAGTATTTACACCTCTTTCCCACCATCTTCATTATTGAAACCACAGCAAAACACCAGATCCTACTGATTTCGCAGCAGTTGGACATTAGAAATGCATTTGGTGAAGACTTTACTGACTGTCTGTTGTCATGGTAACATCCCAGGTAAAAATAATTTCTTGAATAACTTATAAACAGACAGATGGCATAAAACCTCCTACGCTCTCCAAACTGAAGGAGATTCAGTAAAAGACAGTGTTGATGACAGTTCTATGAAGTCCTGCACGTTGAAGAAGGCACATCTCCAAGGTCTTGATCGTGCTGGCAGTAACTCACCTCAGAACACGAGCAAAAGGCAGATCAGGGATGTTACAGGAAGCAAAATGATGAGGCACAAGCCAAGTCAGCACTTTTGTGGAGCATTTCCCAAGGGATTGCAAAGATGCCCTGAAATGATGATCCTACATAAAGTCAGGAAATTAGCTGTGTATTGTACCAGGGAACAAAAGCTGTTCATGGAATTGCTGAGGCCCTGCCCTGCTTATCCCCTGGCTGGGAAATGAGAACAGCAGAGCCTGCCATCACACTGCATGTGCAACATCACTGCAGCTGCAATATGCAATTTTAAAGCATGTTTTTAAATCAACATAAGCTCTCTAAAGGCAGGAAAGCTGTGAAATCAGTAACACACAGACCCCAGACAATCCCATCTCCCCTATAATGAGTCCAAGCACCAATGTATGTGAACTGGAGGTCGTACTGTGAGGATGATGTCACCCACCAAATAGTCCATCAGACTGAACCGCTTTCAAGAAATCCAAGATCTTCCCTCTGCCAAGTCACACCCCAATTAAGTCATTTCAACATTCTGACTCAACTCTCTTAATTCTAAAAATAGGCTAAACAAGAGCTGTTCCTTCTCAAAGGAGCTGTGGACAAGGCAGGGATCACAGAAACAGCCACAGCTACACTCGGCATTATTCTTGGGCAGGATCACAAATTCCAATTAAAAACCTGCACTTTCCCAAAAATAGGGAACAGCTTTCTCCTGAAATGAGCAGATGCTGAGCACTGCTGTCAGAAAAAGCCAGAGCTTTTTCCAAGAGAAACAGATTGTTCAACATAAAGAATTCAAAGTAGTTGAGAGCCCAGGAAAAGGAGCATTAGATCAAAACACACTCCCCCTGTCAGATACTGTTTGTGCTTCATTTTTGCATTTATCTGCTATTTTAGATAAGTTTCCCTTGCTCCTCACAGTTACTTTTCTCAATAGGTACACAAGAAAAGGGCAGTAACATTACAGTGTTTTTGATAGTTTTGTGCTATCTCTGCCTGCAAGTTTTTTAATGGCCACATTTACTGGAATTTCCATCTTCTCTGGCCAAACAAAATCCCTCATTTTAAAGAGGAAAACCAATGACACATTGTCACAACTTGGCCATGCTCTCTAGTGCAGTCTGGCCAGTCTAATGCTTAGAAATAAATACAGCTCTCTTTTTCACTGAGATCTCACTAGTATCTTTGAGTAAATTAATACCTTTCAGTTCTCCAAAGAAAAATCAAGTATTTTGTGAAAAAACCACATCTTTTAGTATCAACAGTACTGTAAAAGGTGAAACTGAAAAACCAGAATTTTAAGTTTTACATCTCCTATTTCCATCTCCCTGGAATGAGGTAAAAAAAGAAAGTCTGGCCTTATGAGCATGATGTGTTATGGCAGAGTAGTAATCTTGAGTATGAGCTTATTTTTGTCTGCCTGCTTCTGTCCTTACACATCAGTAGAGATTTAACTTGATCATTTTCTCTACAAGCTTAAGTCATTTAAAACCATCATTCACAGCAACAAACATAATCTTCATAAAGAGTATTTAGAACTATTACTTTTGGTGTGACTACCTGCAAACGAGTGTTTCTTCCCCCTAATGATGTAAGTTCACAGCCTCAGAGAAGTGAGATGTGCTGCTGTCACCAACCAGCAATTGAACCAGAGAAATAATGTCATTTAACTCTGTAATGAGCATTTGGTGCTGCCAGCTCCATTTGGCTTAAAAACAGAAGGCAGCAGTGCTACTGTCACACCCAAACACTGAAAACATCAAGCAAAAGCAAGTCATTTAAGGAGTGAATTTACACACAATTCCAAAAGCATGCAAGCACATTCTTTTAGAACTGTTACTTGGACTAAATAAAGAATAAATAAGACCTGTGACATGAAGTTATTCTACAAGACACACTGGAAGAATGCTTCTTCCCCCTCATAGTGTAATTTGAACACTGCAAAACAAAAAAAAAAAGTGAGTCATCTCCTGAAATTGCTCTGCCAGTGGATTGAAAATCGCAATGACCAGCAGCCAGTTCAGTTATCTGAGCACCCAACGTGGTCGTAATGGAAGGGATTATTTTATCCACTGTTAAATCTTCTCCCACTTAAGTCAGATAGTGCTGTACAACACTGCAGTATCAGGAAGAAATCTCTGCATGCTGAAGCTGTTATGAATGCTTTCTGCTACCCACAAAGCCAAACAGCTGAAACTTTCAGCTGGTTTTTTTTTAATACAGTCAAATCAGTTTGAGCTAAAGGCTCCCAATTTGTTGAGTTTTTTTTCTGTTATGTCTTTCTTCTTTATTAGACAATATTTATCTGAAGTCTATGGGTATATCACTGCAAAAATTCTTTAGATCTGAAAAAAAGTAATAGAGCTGTGCAACTAACTTTCCTCTTCAGGGTCCAGATGGAGCTGAGTTCTTTTTGGCTCTGGAATCACCAATTAAGTGTTCTGACATAACAACTGAAACTAACAGCAGGTGCTTTTATTAGATGGCAACATGTTTATAAAATGCAGTATTGCTTCAATAAGTCAGTTAAAAAAAATATCAAGTCAAATTACTAAAGTTAGAGCTGGAAAATACAGCCAAGTGCTGGAAAAGAAACTGGTCAGAACTTTACTTGGATTGGGGAAGTTCTTTTCTCACCCTGGTGACCCATGGCTGTGCTGCTGCTTTACTTCCAATCCTTCCTTCAGCTTCTCTACCATACAAGGAGAAAGGACAAGTGACAGGCACTGGACATGCACACAGTTCCCTGGAGGAATAGCAACAGTCAGAGCAGCTTGAATGTCCTCTGCAGAGTCCTGTGAAACCCTTCTGGAACCATGAAGTGCGCTGAGAGCAAACACCTGAGTTACTCAATCAAACCATTTCTCAAGTCAGACTTAATTCAGCAGTCAGCATAAAGGGTGATTGTAACAGAGGAAGACAACTGAATGTAGGGAAAAAATGAAAATGACATCAAGCTTGCTAAATATGTATTGTTTATTAAGGCTTGTATTCTCCTAGAGGAAAAAGTTAATCTGATGCTGTCCATTACCCCTTACAGGCAGTAACAGTCCAGAGACAGAGTTATACGTTCTAAATACAAGTCTAAATGATACAGATTAAACTTTATTTAAATTGGAGGTCCTTTTGGAGTAAATAGTATTCAGAAGATACTTGCTTTCTAATATAGTAAAAGATCCTCTACAATAAACACGTGCAGATTCAGTGTGCTAGAGCAGCGGACATGAGCACCATTTCCATGCTTAATTGGAACTCCAGTTGGTGACAGGTTCTCCGACGGTCCCCTCACTCCACAAAAACATGACAGCAAATTCAGTTTCTTAAAACAGGTTTTTTTACTCATCCAACAGAAAAAAAAAATTAGACATACACACTGTCAATTTTAAACATCTGAGGCATAATCCATCATATTATCCGTACTATTAGTTCCTACGTTAAAGCTCAGCATTATTGGTATAAAAACTTTAAATGGCATTAGGATTTGGGGGGTGGGAGGGAGTAATGAAGGGAAGGATTAAAAATGATCTGCAAGTAACTAATAACACCTGAAAGCTGAAACAGGTTTAAACACATTGTTTAAAACCCCTGCAATGTCGAGAGCATCACATTATTATTTAATTAAGCTACAAAAACCGTAAAGCAGAATTATGGCTGAGAGAAAGCGTCTCGCTCCCCCTCGGCAGGATATGGAATAACAGATGCACACTGAAGCACTGGCTAACAGAATGTGAAAGGGAAATACTTTCCAGAGAAACAATTTCACTGACAATTTGATTTTCTACTAGACAGAAAAAACCAACATGGCGCATCAGCAGTTTTAAAAGTGTAATTGTACAGATAAATAAAGAGGCAGAGCAGCTGCACAAAGTGATCAGAAATTTAGGGTTTTTTTTTTTCCATTTCAAAATTCTGAAGTGCAGTATCTTAAAAGAGGGTTTTTAAAAATGACAAATAAAAAATATTAAAAAATCAGTGTATGGTTTCTTACTTCCGCCATGAAGAAAAGGGTTTGGGAGGAGGATAAAGGAAGATTTGTCATGTATTTTCCATAATCTCTGTATCTGGCTAGGAACACAATTCGTGCCAAAAGAAAGTCTTTGGGAAGCACTGACACTTTAGTATGCTCATGTATAGGTCCACATTAGGTTAATATAACTGTTTATCAACTTAAAAAAATAAAAACAGACACACCTTTATTAATGATTTCTACAGAATTTTACATAGAAAAAAAGATACAAATTAATGCAGATCCACTTGGGCAAAAATAAACTACAATGTACTTAAAGATGCGACAACTTAATTTCCCCTGCACGAGAAGATATATTGGAGCTGAAAGCTTTAGTTTGTCCTGATGCCAGGATACAGCACCAGTTATACTTAGTTTTGTTTCTCATAGTCGAATTTAATATCAGTTCTAGTATATATATCAAACTGTATATGTTTATTCTTATTGTTTGTTTCGATTCTGACGTTCCTGCAAAGAGAAAAAAGTTAAGATTTTAGTCAAATGAACAAGCAAAAAGTTTTTAGTAGTTTAACAGTACTAATGTGACCCCAGATAATTATACACTTAAAACAATGCTGCTATATTTTATAAATATATTGTTTATACCCAGCAAGCCCAAGGACTTGATAAGGTTTAAGTGCAGCCTCAAGTGGAACATCTGAACAAAAACCTGCACAGCCACTTCAAACCGACAGCAGATGAAGGTCACAGAGAGAAAGGTATGAAATATCAACACTCCTAAGGAGAAAAAGCATCTGCAATATTCTACTTTCTGGATTATTTTAGCTACTGCAGCAGTAGCACAACTAATGCACGAGCAGAAAGCAGATGGCAGATTAGTGAACTCCACAGAACCGGCATAATTTTGAGGCACACAAATTACTTTGGAGTTTAGTCACACTCAGTAAAAGGAGGGATTTGAGCTGCCTAGAAACTCTGTTCATAATTCTTCCTAACTGCTCAGCTGTTCTGGGAGGCACTGGGAAATATTTGACAAGTCAGGGGGGGGGAAAAATCAGGTAGAAGAAAAGTTCTGTGTTTTTGCATGGTCTGATAAAACCCAGCATGGCTGGACTGAACAACCCAAGCATGTCCCACACTGTTCCCCAACAGCAGCTGGGAGGATCTTTCAGCCTCTCTCAAAAGTTTCTGCTGGTCACAAATACTGAAAACAGGTAAAAGTCACCTAATCGATCCAGCAGGTGGGTCTTCATCTCAGTGTGCTCTCCCAGGGGAGCCTTTGGAGCTTTGTCTGCACAGGGATTAAAAACACACACTGAGAATGTCCAACCAAAACAGGGGGGACTCATCCCTGAGTGTTTCAGAGCCCCACAAACTGCAGAAGATGCAACAGACAGCAAGACAAAAACATGCTGCTGCATCCTTTAGTGCTGTGCATTCTCCAGCTAAGGCACCACTGCAGACTAAATGGAAAGGGCCCAGCCTTCCCATTTTCCACCTATCCCAATGCTGTTTGGAACAGACTGTTCAGTGCAGAACTGGCATGGAAAGACCCAGCTCTGTAACTGCATCAATATGGCTCCAAATCCTATTTCAAGGAAGAAAATCGTGGACTAGCCCAAGCAGCAACAACAGCCAACTCCTAAAGTAACACCTTCAGATTCTACTTGTTTTGTGGGATCGTTCTGTACAAAATTCACCTCAGAATTGTTTTGGTTGCGATATAAAGCTTATTTGCAAATATACAAAACATTATAAATGTAACAGACTGCATTTGCTGCTTCAGCTGGTCACAGCATAAAAATCAGAAGATATTTTTAAAAACTGAATATATTGATTTCTGCCTCCAGGAGGAATATTAATATTCCAATTTTCATAATAAAATTAAATCAGTGAAGTCTCGTATGAATTCTTAATCTCTGATTTATGGCAGAAGTAAGAAATAGCAAAACTGTTTCACCAAATGAACAAAACAGATTGTGTAAAGTGGTAGAATTAATTTTAGAAATCTCTATTCCTCCTGTCTTTTAACTGCTGACTATGATGAACTGTCAATGAAAGCCACTTCTTAGTGGCAAAGCATCAGAACGTATTAGGTGTGGAACGTCAATACAAATAACATTCTTTTGCCTGCCTGACATTTCAAACAAAAGGTGGTTAGAAAGAAACTAGAACTGAATCATATCAGCTCATTTTCAGGCTTCAAAAAAAGTAATAGTTCCATGCTAGTTCCATTTCTAAGGTGGCACATCCCATTTAATTCTCCTGCCTTATCATGTTCATCATTCCATTCTTTCCCTCTGCCACCTTGTGTAACTTCTCAGTTTTCTGTGTAGGCATCCACTGCCCCTTGTAATTCTACTTTCTTTAAAAAGTCCCACAGAAACAGAGACAGGCATCACCTGAGACTGATGCTAGCTGGTACCTAGGAAGGATGCTCTTGGCATTCAGAAACTCAGCTCAGGCTTTATAATTTAGTAAAAAGTGCTAATTACTGAGCAAGTTCTCAAGCAGTTCCTCCTACCTTGCTGCTTCCTTTCTCTCTTGGGGGCTAATCTGAGTCTTCCTCTTTACAAGTGCCTGAAACCACATAAACTGATGCAACAGTTCTTCGTGCTCTTGGGCATGGCTGCTTTTTAGAAGCTCTAACTCTCAAATTCTCTTCCTTACTGCTATTTAGCACTACTGCAAGCAAGAACAAACAGTTTTGTAAAAAACCAACAAAGCTTTGCTCATTTTGGTTCTGAAGATTTGGAGCCTTCACAGTTTCTCTTCTCCAGTGGAATTCTCTGGTATCTCACAGGAGAGCTCCTGTTGCATTTCTCCTTCGTGACACTAATAGGTACAGTCTTCAGACAGAGGGAAAATGGGTTTTCACAAAACTTGCAGCAGCAGCTTTCATCTTGGAGACACTCATCCCTGTCAAACTTCTGTTCTCTTCACCTCAGTCTACAATATCTTCACCCTTCCTACTAAACTTAAAGTTGATTGGATCAAAGCATTCATCTTCAGACACAAAAATATAAATGTTTTCTTTATATCAGAACAGTATTAATCTTATGTTTTTTAACTAGAGCTTTGGAGGGAAGGACAATACTCAATCCTTAGTAAGTTCTGTGTCCACGAGTGTGTTCACAGAAAGTTCACTGAGAGGAATCACACAGTGCTAGAAGGAAATGAGTATTTCCAAGGGCCAACCAGCAACCATGTGCCAGCCAACACTTCCCAGTATTTAATCACCTTAAGGAGAACTGGTAATCTTGGTGATTCGGGAGCTTTCTGAGGCTACGGAGCTGTTCCAACAAAACACCAAGGAGTGCACCTTGGAATAGCTGAGTGCCTTGACCCAGATCAGAGGTGGCAGCACAGCAGCCCAATACAGACTGTGGCCACCCGCTCAGGTGCAGACCTGTGACAGCTGATCTGTCATCTGTCCTACCATGAGATGCAAATACAAATACCAAAACCTACAACACGTTTATTGTCTTTTCAAGCTTTTTAATTTTGAAAGACAACTTTGTTAGGACTCTGCAAGCACGTTTTTAAGGATTGTTAAAAATTAACACCACATCATACACATTATTTTGAAAGAAACTCTCATATTTTGCAACCGGTTTACATTTTCAGAGCATGAGTTTAATCCTGGAAGCTGCTATTTGTGGACACTGCAGCAGCCCTGGAACTGACTGAAAAAGGCTGGGACAGTCAGGAGATACTCCAGGCTAGTTCATTCCAGACCCCAATATCCTTCTGTTACTCCTTTCCCAGGTTCTGGGTCACCAGAATGGGCTTAAATATTTTATTCCTATGGCAATCAAAAGCTGGACTTGCATCCCAGCATGAACAAACCTTCCCTCAATTCCAGATACCATCTTTCAGCAATACTGGTGATGGTGATGAATCTTTGGCACCTTAATGAGTTTCATCCAGCCCTGTACCTGCCCAACCCTCGTTTGATGATCTGGCACCAACCACAGAGCGTTCCCACCTCAGCTGAGCTCACGCACAGTGGGGATGGCTCTGCACACATCAGCTGTGGAAATGCTGGTAAGCAACAAACTGGAGCCATACACAGAACTGAAATGCCAATGGCTTGCACTGCACAGATCACATTATTGTTTCCTACTAAATATTTGTGTGTAAATGACATTGTAGCATTCAAGTACTCCCTGTGGTGATTTTTAAGAATTCTGGCCCTTTGTGATCACAACAGCACTGACATGGAAGCATAAAATTTCAAGAAGTAATTTTACAGTTAAACAGAGTATAATGAATAAAAGCAGCAATTTGAGAACCAATTAAGATGGCACACATACAACCAACCATCTGAAAATGTCAATTAGGTCTTAACTGGCAGTAAGATTCTTCAAAAATTACTGTCATAGGAACACTAACTTTGTGTAACAGGAAGGCTTTAACTTCAATAGCACAAACTTATCAATGATAACTTGAAAGTGTGTGTACACCCTGCAAAGCCCTCTTCTAGTAATCAGCTAGACTTCTAAAATTTATTTAGTCAATGAAGGGGAAAAATACTGGCTTTCCAGACAACAGTTTCATAGAGTGCAACCTGACAAGCAGCATCTTACTTTTCATTCCCTTGCTGTTGATCTGCTTTCCCTCTCTAGTACTACCACCTTCCTTGCTGTGCTCTGGTGTCCCATTTTCTAATCTATTCAGAGGTAAAAAATATTAAATTAAGACTTCATATAGTTTCTTTTGTGACTGTGCCATAGAAACTAGACCCTCAGTTTTAACTCAGGAAGAAAAATGCATTATTCTGAAACAATGATCCTGTTGTAAAGACAGCAGTGAGCTAGGTAAGAGTATTTTTCAGTCCTTGAACTGAAAGCAGGAATGTTGTGTTTATTAAATCAACCCAAAATGGGAGATCAGCCCAAGAGTTGAACATCAGCCCTCTGAGCTACTACAAAATAAAGGCATTTCAGTGTTCAGGATGCCAGCCCCTCAGGATCTTCCTCAGCCTGTCAGTTATCTGCACAAGAGCAGAGGTGTCTCACTCTCCCCACAGTCTCACTCCTTAAGCACACTCTGTTCTCCCCTCCAGGCCTGGCAGCAATCAAGGGGAGACTCAGCATTAAAGACCCCAAACAATCACCCCCCTCTTCACCATAAACACTCAGAGGAACCCAGGCCATCTCAGTCAGGATTCTCTGCTACACAAGTGAACACCTCTCCAGGACTCAGGTTGGATTAAGTATTGAATTGCTGACTGTCTACTGGAGGAATGAAGTGTTCAAGTAAAGGCTTTTGGGTTTTACTCTGTGAAACCCCTCAGGGAGTAACACAAGAAAAATTTCCAATTTTAAGCTGTCCTTCCCTGCTGTGCTGAGGTCAGCTGTGCCCATCTATCACCACCAGGGAAAGTTCAGCTGTAAAGTTTGGAAGATACTAAACTGTTTTACTCTCATAATTTAAGGGCACATTCTATGAAGGCAGTTTAAAGCAATTTTATCTGCATTTTTAAATGGCAATAAAAACTTTAAAATGGCAATTTTAAAATTTAAGCTGCAGGAAAATGCATTAAGTCTTTGCTTTAAAAGCATTTTGAAGCAGGTGTGAGCTGCACTAAACTACCCCTGTCAACAAATGCTGTATTTGCAATGCTACACAAAAAAAGGTCTAGGAAACATTATCAACATCAAGCAAATTTAAGTGTTACTTAGGTAGTAACTACACATCCCAACTCCTATTATTTTGTCAGGCCATTACTTCTAGACTGCCTAATTAGAGAAAGGCACTCTTGAGGATGAGGTGAGGGGATGGAGAGGGACAGGTCTCTGGTGATAAGAGCCATGGAAGTGTATGGAAATTTCTACTACACTCTCCCAGTTACTGCCCAAACTTCTCTTACTATGACTTCACTCAAAACTTCAAGAATTAGTAGACAGATTAAACCTGGGAACTGAAAACCTTTATTTATCCAAATAATACATGTGACTTCAGCAGCAGAAACGCAATCTTTCTAGCACTATTCCAGCAATTTTATGCAACTCTTTCTTTTCCAGAGAGATCAACTGAACAAACAAAATCAGATTTCTTGCTTTTAAAGGTCATGTACAAATTTCAAATACCAGTACAGGTATCGATTTTGATATCCTAGTTCCAGTCAAACAGTGTTAACACCTCGTATTTAAGGCAAAAAACTTAAGTGGCAATCACTGACAGAATCCCATTCTGAAACAGAAACTATTTTCTAATTTATTAACCATTTTAAGATAAAAAATAAAAATCAAACTCTGATAAACTGGACATAAAGTCCTCTACCTGCATTACTGCTTAGCTCTCTGCTTTGAAACTCAATAGCTATGAAACTTTTCAGACAGATATGTATCAGTTTTTTTGTGTTGTTAAACACACATAAAACCATCAAGACATATGAAGAACATTTCAAATTCCTACTTACATTTTTCCACCATAGCAGCCTCCACATTTCATTTTCCCCATATCTGTGTATAAAATAAATTTTTTAATAGGTTTACCTTCCGCACCACCTCCTCCTCTTCCTGGCGCTTTTCATAATGAGAAAAGTCATCAAAGATGGAGGTCGTGTGCTTGTAAGTAGCAATAATTTTAAGCACTTGTTTTGCTTTTTCTAAGGGCACCTCCTGTGTGTCACGGGAGTTTGTAACGGGTTTGTTGTCATTGTTCTCCAGCCTGATGTGTCGCAGTTGGTTGTTGGGCACATCCTTCACGAAGATCCACTTGACATCAAATTTCCCCTTCCACTTGTCCTGAGACCAGACACCTGCACTGGTGCCGTAGTCCACAGGTGATTTCATCTCTGCTACTCCACAGAAGTGTCCACTGCCATTGACACTGAACAGCAGGTAGACTGGACCCTTGCTGTTCATGGACCGAAACGCGCTGTCCAGGCGTTTGTTGCCATGTTCTGTACTACACCAAATAGAATACTTAATGGAACGATGAATATCATCCTCAGAATAGCTCTTTATTATGAACACACGTCCATTTTTAAGGTTCCATTCGAAATCTTTAGGGTTATAGCTGTGAGCAGCTTTCAGTTTTTCCAGAACAGGATGGGACTCTCCACTGGGAACGGGGTTGGGCTGGGTGCTGCCAGCTGAGCCGCTGTCGGTACCAGTTCCCCCGCTTTGGCCAAAAGCTGCGTTTCTGTTGCGAGGAGCTACCCAGCGATTCTGGGGTGGCTGCTGAGGGGCCTGGTACTGTGGCTGAGTCAATGGAGCAGGCTGAGTTGGAACAGGCTGAACAATTGTTTGCTGTGGCTGTGGAACAGACTGAGGAGAAGGTATCTGTTGGGGGGCAGGAACTTTTGCCACAGGACCCTTATTGTCCCAAGTACCTATGTCCATGTTATGCTTTATAGGAGGAGGAGGTAACGCTCCTCCAATTACAGGCCCAGTTTTTGTTTTCATTTTAGGCTGTGGCTTCGCAGGCTTGCTGGCAATAGCAGCCCAAGAGGTTGGTTTGGATACTGGCAAGTTTACATTAGATCCATTCCCAGAGAGGGCACCTGTCATCCCAGCACTGTTAACAACAGAACCGACTGTTTTCACCGCAGAAGTTGTAACATCTCCACCAATCTTAAGTCCAACCATTCCCTGTTCAATACTGTTCATTCCAGGAGCTTTATTTAATGTATCACTATGAAATCCTGTTTGTCCATCCACAATGGTGCCACCCAGTGAACTGGGTGGGTAGCTGTAACTGCTCCCATATGCTGAGCTTTGAGTCTGCTGTCCTTGGGATCCGCTGGTTCCCCAAGCTGAGAAGGCAGGATTTTCAGGGAAGAAGTTGAACCGGTGCTGATAGATGTTATTTCCCAGACCCCCGGGCTGTCCAAAAACAGCATCGTGCATAAAATGATGATCTCCATTACTCAGCTGTCCATAGGTGGTGAGATAAGGGATAGGAGGATCTCCTCCTGTAGACCATGGTGCTTCACTGAGAGAATAGGGGAACCCAATAGATGGTGGATAATAACTGGACAGGTAAGGATCAGTCATTGATGGATAGCTACTGTTCTGTTAAAGAAAAAGAAAGTCACCAGATAAATAAACCTTCATTTATAAAGAGCCACAACACTCTTCATCACCAAACAGAAAAGAACAATAGAGACAAGGTAATGCAATTTCTAATTACTGAGCTTAGTTCACATTCCAAGAAAGATTCAGGCTAAAATGGAATATCTGGGCATTTATAATATAGCCCAAAACTAGTGGCTCACAGATACTTCAAGTCATGTAATCTTAGTTACACTACTAATTCCAAGCAACTTATCTAATGACATTTTGTAACCCACAGAACGAAGGATATTTAGCATTTCTAGATTGCTACATGGGAGAAGCTTTAGACTGAATTACCTCCATATGAAAACACATAAAACACAGTAGTACAATCCTCATTGTGGAGTTATTTTGAGAGGCCAACAGTCTCCAACAAGTAAATCATAGTGGTAAAACTTGTAAAGGAACTTCCAGGCTACTGGAAGGCTACTAGACAGGAGCACAGCCAGACCACACACAAGCCAAAGTTGCCACAGGCAGACCCAAGAACTACCACCTGAAATTGCAGAGCCTGGTGCACCACAGACAAACACACACAAAGATGGAACACGACACGTGCCATCCAAACTGTTAAGGACCCTCTCCAGCTTTTCGTGCCTCTTCCTCCCTCAGAAGTCAAGTTACAATGTGCAGGAGTGTTTCTGACTGTCCTTCCAAACAGGTTGTCTCTCCCACTCCATGAAATCAGAGATGGACTGATTATAAACCAGCAGATTCCCCCTGAAATCTCCTCCCTTTCAGCTGTTTTTCAGACCAAGCTGAGAAATCCTTCTATCCACAGACTCTTCTGCCGACTCCTGATTTTGAAGCATTCCATATGATTCTCATATTCAACAATGCAAAAGAATAAAGCCAGAATATTCTAAAGGAGGTTTTATTCCTCTCCAAATAACTGGAAGCACATATACTGGAGACCTTCCAAAGTGACACTCTAACTGCAATTACCAGTGAGGGGGAGGGAAGGTCAACATCTCCTGTTAATGACTCAAACAGTAGCTCGCCTTTCCTTACTCATAAAGACTATTTTAAGAAAGGGAACTCTTCTTTCAAACTGCAAGATTTCATACTTGAAAAAAATGTATCTGCAAAACTAGCAGAACTGCACCTGAACTTAAGTAATTTTTGAAAAAATCTGATTATTTCTCAGCTTTTTTTAAGCAAAGAAAACCCTCCTTGCTGAGGATAAGCTCAACACCCAACTGATACAGATAACTTTTACTGCTCATTTTTCAATGCCTCCTTTCCATGACACCCCAAAGCCAGAGTAATTCAATATCCTTACATTCCATACATAGAATGATACCATAATTTGCCTCTCCAAGATTTAAACAGCCCAAACTGAACATTATTGATTTTTTAAAAATTATCTCTGCTACTGTTCATGCTTCCTTTATTTACATGCAAATTCTATCATTAACAAGAGGTACAGAAATCACCTTCCTATGAGATGATCCCCTAAAATACATTGAATTTTCTGAGACTCCCAAGCTAACTTAATCAATATTTAGCATATCAAAACATTTTTCTGAAAGACTTCACTTTGACATTGATATGTTATATTTTAAAGGGTTAACACAAGAAAAAAACCTAAAAACAAAGGCAGGTGAAAGGGAGGAGACATAAGTAGTTCTCTGAGATACTTCTGTTTGTATACTCTACAGATTTAGAAATTAGGACCAAAAAGAACAAGCTTAGAGAAAAGCAGGTGTTTTGTCCTAGAAATATTTATGCTGAAGGATTCTAGACAATTCTTGTGACTGTCAGCTCCTGTCACACAGCCTGTAAACTCTCCACAAGGATTCTAACAAGATTAAAGCAAAGTTTCAGCAGGCATCCTTACCAAACACTCCTTCTATTTGGACTGGCTTTATGCCAGAGTGTGTAAAACAAACCCTGACAAAAGTCCTTCCCTGCAACAGCAGAACTTTTATTTCAACAAACTTATCCTTGACCTTTCAGCATCCTTATTTTTTATTAAAACCATCATCAAACAACAATAACAAACCAACCCAAGCATTCAGTTAACCAGGAAGGGAATCTCCCCTTGCCCAAAGGATGCTCCTTGTTCCATATGAATAATCTCTTGGTTCTGAATGACTTTGGGTGGGGGATGCTTTTCTTGCCCCGTGTAAATCTGTGCATGAATGGTCTGCTTGACTCGGTTCCCTTTGCTCCTGAAAGTACTTTTAGTGTGTTTTACAGCAAAAAGCTCTCACATCTCTGCATTAACTACTGCTGCTTGGACACTGGAGCTTTCATGGCCAGAAAAGAAGGCACTACTCAGGCACAGTTTTCAACAGAAAGACAGAAGACAACTACATTTTATTTGCTTTTATATCGTGCTCATACTCATTTTAAAAGACCAATCTGTATTTTGAAATGATGAAATGAATACAGTATTACCAACCTGTGTTTGATTTCCAATGTAAAAAATATTGTTCTGTCAGCTGAGACTTTAATTTCTTAAGTATTTTTTTAAAACATCCAATTGCTTTCAAACATTTGTTCGAAGTCGTTTGTGTTTTATAGTAATTTTTAAGGGCTGAATAAATCTGGTTAAGTAGATAATAAAGCTTTGTTCAGCAACATGGTTGTCTTCTGTACCAAATCTCACAGTCCTAATTAATGCTACTGTCACTTTCCACTTAAAATTGTAAAGAGGACCTACACAATTGTTTCTTGTATCCTGCCAACTTCTCACTGCAGCATAAATAAATGGCTCAATGGAGCTACACTTTCATCAAGAAAACTTTTATTATAATTATGGAAATTCTAACAGCCATAACCATTTTTCTATTTAAACCTGTAATTGGGCTTGTTGACAGCAAAGACAAATTTCCTATAACTAAATGGTAATAGATGGTTCTACTTTTTTCTGTGTGAAATGTTCAGTGTATTTCACATTAGAAAACACAGCTTGGTTTAAATTACCAATGTGATGAAATTAAATTTCAAAAATTAGGGGAAGGTCAAAGCCTAAGTTTATTTTAAAATTAATGATGCATTAAAAAATAAACTTTTACTTCCTGTTTTCCCCACAAATTTCCTAGTTTTATGCCTCCTACAGTATGTTAATTCCAGAAGAGAGAATGTTTCCCCTTGACTTATTTTAACTTTGTGTAAGTCTGGAGAAGGTGTCTGTGCTTCAAGGGAGCTCAGTGATGTCATCACTATTAACACTGGCATCCATCAGCCTCAGGCTGAATTATAGATTTCCTTTTTAAAATGTAACAGCCTTTCTATCAAGAAATAATCAGGTAGCTCTGGGAAGTGTCTCTCTCTGAAATTGTATTTCATACTTGTGAATGAAAACCTTTTGCTTCTCCAGTTTCTGCACAGTTTGTTCACTTTAATGATTTGAATGTTAAGTTAAAAATAACTTCAATCAGAAGACAATTTCAATTATAATTGCATTTAAGTCATGGATGTTAATTTAATGTATGTTATAATGAGAGTTTACAGGACCTTACTCTTAAATAACACACGTTTAATTCTTAAGATATTTCAGAGGACATGAAAGAACAGTATCTGTGGAGTGTAAAAAGCAAGTGGGACAACTCTACAAACCACCAAGAGCAGGGAACAAAACTCCCTCTCTGTTCATTTCCAGGATTATGTAACAAAACCAGGAGAGCCCAAAAGCACAACTTTCAGACTCCCACATGCAACTCCTCTACCAAAGAGCTGTGAGATCAAAGCCTGTCCCAGCCCAGCCTCATCAATAACCTGCACTGTGAGGAACAATCAGCTCCCCCTGCTTGGAGCACAAACTTCATTTCCACTCGTGGCCATCTGGATATGCAGAGTAATATCAGCTCTGGTTGTATCACCAAGTAACACAATATGCTGTCATTTCTTTTCCATTTCTATTTAAGGAATTTGCTCCCTCCTCACAATCCTATGAATTGAGAGCCAACAGCATGCCTAAGGAAAAAACAAACTAAGTTAAAAATCCACTAACCTGGTTTGACTGCCCGGAAAGGTAAGGCTCAAAATCGCTGTCATGAACTGTGTCCTTCTGATGTAACGAACCATTTTGGACTACAAGGAAAGGGTTACAACACATTTTAACACCATTTGCAGCATTTAAGAAAGAAGTTCCACTCTATGCTAGTTTACAAAAAGCCATTATTTCTTCTTCAAAGCATGAAAGGTCACAAAAAGACCAAGGGATGGCATTTCCCACCCAAACTCTTTATAGTACTGCTTATAAAATAAAGTTTAAGAGAAATATTAATTAAAAATTCTACAGTTGAGAGTGAGTAGAAAATTCATGTGAATTAACTCCAAAAAAAATAATTAGTAAGAAGAATTTTGTGAAAAAATATTGGGAAACAGCATCTATTGCTCTGGTCCATAATTAGAACACTCAAACTCACAGTCCTCCCAGCGTGTTATTCACTCCTTAAGCCGCCTAAAATAAGATGATGTGACGTTACATTTAATTATGAAATGATGACTTTTAGTGCTTTGATATCCTGATTATTTTAAGGAAAACTTAAGTTTCAACCTTCTCATCTGTAAAACAGAGATATCTGCCTAATCACATTCCTACCTCAGCACAAAGGAATGTCTGAAAAGCAGACAAAACCCACTACTGAAATACACACAAACCCAAAAGCACTATCAGATCCCTCCTAATTTTTTCCTATGTTTGCTTTAAATTTAAAAAAACAAAATCAAATACATTATATGAGAATTGCTGTATTTACCCATTTCATAAAATATAACACTACACCAAGCAGGACTTTCAGCAAAGAAGTTCAGGAATTTACCAGAATATTTCTGCAAAGTTTGTCAGGGAGAGTAGAGGAAAAACAGTGATTAAAAACACTGGAAATGGTGTCAAACTTCCTGCAGCTGGAAGTGGCTGGATTTTTAAGGCAGGTTAAGATCTATTAAAAAGCATTTATGAGTTGAATATTGTTAGTTTCTAAGCCTGAACAATTACACACTTATTAGCAATCACAGTAACAATCCAGGTATTTTCTTACATGACTTGTTAAATTTAACTTCAAATGAATCACACGATTTATAAGAAAGGTTATTATCCCACCACAGGTTAACTACCTTTTATGTGAAACTCTTTAAATTATTAAGTTTTTAAGCTTATGTCAGTAGCACAGCCAAGAGAAGAGCAACAACACAAATGCATTTACAGAGCAGAAAGGGTGTGCAAAAGTTTGTAAAAATACACATTGTACAGGGATATCCTTGTGACTTCATGTAGCAACGTGCTTTACCTTCAGGAAATGAGGAGCATTCTTTAGTACCAACACACAGTCCTCAGCAGCATCAAGTGGGATGCAAGCAAGCTTGGATGAATGGCAGTTTATGTTATTTTTGAAAAAAAAGCACATATTCCCTTATTCCCCAATATTTTCCATACAGATTGAGGGATACATTTCTGCTCCCCTACAATACCTGTGTAATCGACCAGTTACAGTAACAATTTAAGCGACCACATCTCACCTTTATTATCCTGTCCCTTCGGTCTCTGAGAAGCCACAGCACATGATTAAGGAGAAGAAAACAAAAAAGGGGGAAATAAAAAAAAGTTAATTTCAGAGAAACGCTTATATTGTCACAGTAAAACAACACACACAGGCAGGTTCTGAGGACAGAGAAGGGGGTCGTAAAAATGGCCAAAAAGGTCTCAGGGTTTGCTTGAAGCGAGGCTGGAGCCGCGTGTTCCACGGATCACTCGGCACGGGCCTTCCCGGGAAATGGCCACGGCTCCCGGAGGCGGCGGGAAGTTGCGGCGGACTCGGCTCCAGGGCCGCCCGCAGGGAGAAGAAAAGCCTCTCGGGGCCTCCCAGCCGCGGGCCCGGGAATCCCCCGGCCCGCAGCTCACTCACTCACCTGAGGGTCAACGCTTGTGGCAGACATAATTCATGTACACGCCGCCGTGGTGCAGCAGAGCGCGCCGGGGCCGGGCCGGGCCGCGGGGCCTNGCACCACTGCGCGTGCGCAGAACTGAGGGGGATGAGGGATTTGGGAGGGAATGAGGGATGTGAGGGGGAAAGAGAGACGTGAGGGGGAATGAGAGACATGAGGGACATGAGGGGCATGAGGGATATGGGTATGAGGGACATGGGGGAATGAGGGACATGAGGGGGATGAAGGATGTGAGGAGCATGAGGGACATGGGGGAATGAGGGGGAATGAGGGATGTGAGGGACATGAGGACTCCTGAGCCCCCTCCTCACCTCAGATGAGGCCCTTTGGCCTCCTCAGCCTGGGAAGGGGAGGCCCACCACTGCAGTGACAGGACCCAAGGGAAGGCCCTGGAGTTTATCAGAGGAGGTTTAAGTTGGTGTCAGGAAAAGGCTCTTCCCCCAGAGAGTGGTGGGCACTGAACAGGCTCCCCAGGGCAGTGGGCACANCCGAGGGGGAGGAAAAGGGGCTGCCTGGTGCCTGCTCGGGGCGGTTCGCGGGGGCTCGTGCGGGCGCTGCGCGGTGCGGGGCCGGCCCCGGTGTCTCACATGCCCGCGGGCCGGGCCTGGGGCCGCANGGGAAAGAGAGACGTGAGGGGGAATGAGAGACATGAGGGACATGAGGGGCATGAGGGATATGGGTATGAGGGACATGGGGGAATGAGGGACATGAGGGGGATGAAGGATGTGAGGAGCATGAGGGACATGGGGGAATGAGGGGGAATGAGGGATGTGAGGGACATGAGGACTCCTGAGCCCCCTCCTCACCTCAGATGAGGCCCTTTGGCCTCCTCAGCCTGGGAAGGGGAGGCCCACCACTGCAGTGACAGGACCCAAGGGAAGGGCCTGGAGTTTATCAGAGGAGGTTTAAGTTGGTGTCAGGAAAAGGCTCTTCCCCCAGAGAGTGGTGGGCACTGAACAGGCTCCCCAGGGCAGTGGGCACAGCCCCAAGGCTGCCAGAGCTCCAGGAGTCACTCCCATAGCCAAGCTTATGTTGATTTCAGCAGGGCAAATTCCAGAAGTTATAAAGTCTTGTAACATCTCCATGCTTAGTTTTGGGGGTCAAAGTGGAAAATTCTAGTCCCCACAATCATCCTTCCCTTTAGATGCAGTTAAAACCAGGGTCTTCTCTGTGTTCACAATTGGAAATTTTTAGTTTGAGTTTGTACTTATCGTAATAAAATATCTGAAACGAACAGTCCACTTTTGTCCTTTTTCTGATCAGACATCCAGACATAAGGCAGAAAGAGAGGTGCTTTCACCCTCAGTGCCTAAAGATGCTTTGGGTTCTCTGCCTTAGGTTGTAAGTAATAATTGAGATTTCCCTAGAATCCCAGAATGGTTTGGTTTGGATCATCTCATTCCAATCCCTGCCATGGGCAGGGGCACCTTCCACCAGACCAGGTTGCTCCAAGCCCTGTCCAACCTGGACAGCTCCAATTCCGTTTGCCTGCCATGTGGTTCTGGACCAAGTCAGTAAGTCTCTGCTCTGGAAAGACCCTGAGTGAGCTGCAAAGGCTTTCCAAAGGGCAGAGCTTCCCAAACAAACATGAGGACAGCACAGTGAGCAGCATGGAGAGGGGAACACCTGCCTGGAAGGAAAAGGGAAAGGCTGGCTGGATGTTTGGGTGATGGGCACTGCTCTGAAGTCCATGTGATTCTGTATGTTCACCAGTCTCGATATAGAAACGATGTGACTATGAATCATCCTCACCATGAGCGCATGTGGGCAGAATGTTAGAACTGTGTTTGCTCCAGAATCCCAAGGTACAGGGGGCTCTGCTGTTAGTCTGTACCTGTTAGTTGAAGCTGAAAGCAGCATGTCAGGCATACACATATATGTATACTCCTGAGTCTTTGTGGGAGTATTTTTTTTCTTTTGCATTAGGAAAATGTGAATTATTTTTTCTTCCTGGTAATGTTAAGAATGTCTATCCGTTGACAAGTACATGATCTTCTAGGAATAAAACTGGTAGGACAAAAAGTCTCAGTTGAAGGATATAGATAAGGCAAGTATTTATATATACATTATAAACTTCAGAATATTATTGGAGTGTAACATTGTAAACCAAAAGGTAACAGTAGGTTTGTTTGGTTTCGGCTTAGTTGAGAGAAAT
The DNA here is from genome assembly GCA_013396695.1 of Sakesphorus luctuosus. Taxonomy (NCBI): domain Eukaryota; kingdom Metazoa; phylum Chordata; class Aves; order Passeriformes; family Thamnophilidae; genus Sakesphorus; species Sakesphorus luctuosus. The sequence continues at coordinate 337,104 of VWZD01002531.1, forward strand.
ATGGTGGTATGTTCTTCTAGTGCAAGAAGTAGTTACACAAATCTCTTTCTTCTTGTGTCAAAACTCTCTGAAATCTCACAAGAGTTCATGTGTAAGTTAGGGAATACTTTCGCTAGTGTTTGGGATTTTTTTTTTTAATTTAGATTTTACAGGGGTTTTATGCAGCCCTCTCTGCTATAAGTAGGGAGAGCAATAGAATATTGCTGTGTTGGAATCATCTCCCTCCTGCACCCTACACCCCCGGGTAATGTTACCAAAGCAAGGATCATTTCCATCATTTTAGGGTGGAAAATAAAAGCAGACACAGAGAAACTGTATCGGTTCTTCTCTCCTGTTTCTTGTGTCACTGACACATTGTTTGTGAAAACATGAGGAGGGAAATCATATGCAAAGAGTGTGGCCTGTGAACAGATCCCATCTGACATCAGCATCACACAGGCTGTTCTCTGCAAGACAAGGAGCTCAACAGAGCAACAACTGAGCAGGAGGACTCTCCCTTGTCTCCCCCTGATCCCCATTGCTGTCAACTCACTCTTGCTGAGTTCATGTAGTTTCCATTAAATTGTAAGGTCAGTCTCTCTGCTTACCTTGTAGGTTATCCTCATACATTTTCCCCTTCAGCTTTTAACAGTGGCCTTCAGGTTGTTCTGTTGTCTTTCTTCCTTGTCTTCTAATCTTGCTATTGATTATTGGTACAGGGACAAAATAAACCTACTCAGAGTCGATTTGCATGGAGAAAAGCAGATGACTGGAGTGTGAGTAGCTCAATAACAGATCCTTCTCCCTGTAGCCCAAGCAATATTCAGGCAGGTAGGCACATTCTCTGCAATAAAAACAGTCCAAACTATAGCAGAATTTAATTGAAAAATCAGCTGTTCTATGATTCTTAATGGCTGATTTTACACTCATTAAAAAGTAGGATGAGCTCCACTGGAGTCCTAACAATGCCTGATCAATCCTTCTGTAAAGGTAATTTAATGGCTGAACAGTGGAAGGTACATTGGGCACAAGTGGATAGCAATCTCTTCTGAGGATTTGTTACTTTGATTTGTGAACAGTTTGGAGTAGCAATGCCACTTAGTTTACCTGAGGCTTCATGTCTGCTGTTGCTGTTCCACCTGGCTTTGAGTAGATAGAGGGAATAGAGCCCAAGTGTGAGGCTTCTCCATGTCAAAATCAGAAGGAATTGGGAAATGATCAGTCAGTGAGAGGAAGAGGCAGGAGCAGAGAGGAAGGAGAAGCACAAGTGATCTTTGGGGAAACCTGCCAAATGCTGCTTAGAAAGGGAGGAAGAAAGGGAGGAAGAAAGGGAGGAAGAAAGGGAATATCATTCCTGTTTTCCATGCTCACTGTGAGAACTGTAAATAAATAGTTCATTCAATTTGGGGCAGCATGGAATTTTTGCAGATTTTTTTTTAAGTATTCAGACTGTTGTGGGAAACAAACAAAAGAGCAACAAATAATGGGTGGGGTTTGGATTTGTTCTTTTGCCTTTTTTCCCCTTATGAAGTTTGTGTTCACTGGCAAAGACAAGAAGGGACAGAAAGCCAAATAAAGAGAAAAAAAAGACCTTTGAAAAAAGAGCTCACGTTTTTCATTTAGTGAAATAAAAAAGTAAGTGTTTTCTACAAACACTTACCTTTTGAAAAAGCATTGAACAGTTTTCAACCCACTCTTCAATAGCAAAAATAGCTTTTATAATAGGCTGGACATTGAAATAATGAAGTTATGAAACAAGTTTCCTCATTCCAAGGACGGAGCATGTTTGCTTCTCTTTCAAATCACAGTAGGATTTTAAGGCCAGTTCCTTTAGTGATTTTTTGAGTATCTGCTGCGCTTTGCAGATTTTCCTTTTGATATATACTGTGTTCTGTTCTGTGGGCTGGTGTATTAATAGGATTGGATTCGAAGCACTTTCATGAATCATGTTGCAAGCTCCATTTAGCTATTCCTAACTATTACAATACATAAAGTTTGGAGGCAATCAAATGCCATGGTAGGGGAGACCAGGAAAAAGAATTAGGACAGGAGATTGAAAGACTTGAATCCTCAGGAAATCACTTCACAGAACAGGTATCTGTTACTCACCTGTGCATTAGTTCTGCCAGTCTGTATTTATAGTATGTGAACTTTTTACAAGAGCATGAAGTGATAGGACAAGGGGGAATGGTTTTAAAGTAAAAGAAGAGAGATTTAGATTGGATATTAGGAGGAAGTTCTTTACTCAGAGGGTAGTGAAGCCCTGGCACAGGTTGCCCAGGGAAGCTGTAGCTGCCCCATGCCTGGAAGTGTTCAAGGCCAGGTTGGAGTGGGCTTGGAGCAACCTGGGATAGGGGAAGGTGTCCCTGCCCATGGCAGGGGATTGGAACAAGATCAGCTTTGAGATCCCTTCCAACCCAAACCATCCTGTGATTCTATGATTTACTCCCCAGTAACATTTTACAGGCTTCCTGAATTAATGATTGTGAATATTTGGAGCAATAAATAATTTATCATTATTAATGTGTTAAATTTGTTTTCCATTATTATTGAAAAGTCCACTGAGAGAAGTGCAGCAAGGAAGACATTGATAGGCAGAGAAGATCCATTTAGATGTAAAGCTATGGGAAAAGAAAAACCTTGAGCTGGATAAAATAGGAAAGTGAGACTTGTGAGCTTTGTCCTAAGGGAATGATTTTGTGTCTGTCCCAGGGGTGACCAGTCACTTTTCAGTGTGCCTTGTCATTATTCCCTGGGTTGGATCCTGCTGCCTGTCCACAGTGGGTTTGTTTTATGGATGCTGTGGAGCTGTGTGTCAGGAGCCAGCAATGTGCCCTGGGAGGCAGCTGAGCAGACAGGCACCCTCATGGGTTTCACTGGGCCAGAGCAGTGGCAGCAACTCCCTGCAGAGCAGCAGAGTGAGGGTGTTTTGCTGCAGGAGACCAGCTGGCTCTTCAGTGTGAACAAAGCTGAAGGACAGCAGACCAGGAACAGCAGCTGGAAGAGGAAAAGCAAGGCCCTAAATAGAGAAACAGCAGCAATCATCTACTTCTAGGGCTACTAATTTAATGATTTTGTCTACTCTGCTTCAGGCTGGAAAGCAGTTATATCACAAGATCTGAATGTTTTATTCTGAAAAATGGATCCTTGTCTTCATTGTGGTTAACAGTGGTTTTGAGCAAGTGAGAATAGCAATTATGTCATAAATTTCCTTGATATCCATCTCCTTTACACACCAGTTGCAGGGGCAAGCTGTGACATCTATATTTGTGTTCCAGCCTATTTGTTTCTTCACTTATGCCCACTGATACCTCTTTTACCCCTGCTATAAAAACCTCTTTCCTCAGTAAACTCTTAATTTATTGAAGAAAGCACAATAGTCTTCCTCGAGCTAAACCACACAGAACAGCTTCATCCCCTCAGAGCTGTGTAGCACCTCGAGGTTAGAGATGCTGAATTCTGCTGGAGTTTTTCCAGGGGATCCAGTCACTTCAGCCCTTTCAAGCTCTTCATCATGCTGTCACCAGCTATATTTTGGCCCATGTATTTATTGATTGTTTTCCTTCCAAATCAGGCTTACATGAGTGAACATATTTTTGATTAATTATGTTTATATTCCTTTCTTCATCGAGTGTTTCAAATCACTGTCTAGTGATAGCACTGCTGATCATTATCACTGAGCTATCCTGGACTCCTGATTGATGTTTACTGCTTCCCACATTTGTTTGTCATTAGCTCATGACACTCTTCATTTTAAGAAATATTCAGAAGTTCAGTAGAACAACTTCATTCTCTGAAAAAGAACTAAAAATGTGTATGACTTGCTAAAAAAAGATCAGTATTAGTTGAAACAACACGTTACTGTTTGCTTTCAAAATTTTGGTGTGCTAAAAGACTGCCCCCTCTCCCCATGATTTATACATGGTGACTTGGGTTTACTTGCTCTCAGCACCAGACTTGATATCACTGCATCTTTTTCTGCTGTGCTCATCTCACCAGACCTCCTGAACTTTGCTTTGTTGGTGAAATGTTCTCCCCAAAACCACATAAAACCGACCGTAAACCCATCCTGAAGTTTGTATGATGGCAGAATGTTGTGTGTGCAAGGAGAAAACCTCAATAATCCCTGCCAGAATCAGTCAAATGTTGTCAATTAGCTTAGAAGCTGCTTTAGAGCTCCTCTGAGATTCATACAGCTCTTCTCTCTGTGACAGTCACACTGGTGGCTGCTCTAGAACAAGTGGAATTTTACACCTCCCAAGATCACCTGTGGGAAGCCAGTGGTTATAGACAGCACAAAAAATGCTTCATAAGATAAGAATTATCTCTCATTCTTATCGATTAACAGGTGATTGGCTACAATGCAGTCCTCAAACAGCCTCTGTAGGAGGGATTTTGCTAACTCTGTATTTAGGGTTTTAGCATTAGAATTAGAAATAACAGGATCCATGGAGCAGAAGATAACGTGAAATTACCTTTATATGTATTTTATTATATATAAACTCATTAGGAACAAAAAAAACCACAAACCGACTACATTTGTTAATTACAAGATTCTGCCAATGGTGTATATAAGCACTGCCCTCTACTGCTCAGGGGCTTTCATTAACGAGTATTTAATTAAAAAACCTGAACACTGTTCTTGATAATGAAAATGTTTCTACAGACTTGCCTGTAAAATAAAAGGACTCTGAATCTTTTTATTAAAAGAAAAATCCTAATTTATAATTTTTTAGGAACATAAACCATCTGTGTTCTTATGTTTAGACAGTTTAGAATAAGCTCCTTCTCACAGGCAGAAATGTGGTAAAGGAAAACACATTTTCAAGTAATTGCACCTTTGAAAACTACCCTTAGAGTCTTCTTTTTTGATTTGTGACCTCAGGAAGGCAAAGGAATAGGAAGATTTCAAAATGTGAAGATGTAATCATAGCAAAAGAGTGCTGATTCCCAAAGTAAAGGCAAGGCAATCTGTTCAAGCTGTCTTGAGAAAATTCTTCTTCCTATTTATCTGTTAATTTTACAGTACATTTTCTTAAGAAATGTAAGGTGCAAAATACATGTGTGAGAGCAAGTTGAAAAAGATGCAGAAATACCGTTATTAGAGCCACAGCAAAGGAGAAGGATGGGAGTCATTATATCATGGAATCAGGATGCTGTGCCTGATACTTCAGGAGGTTTTAACAGGATCACAGGACTTAGTTGCTAAAATTATTTTCATCAGGGTCCCAAATACTTATTTTCTTGAGAAAGTTTGAGCTTGTATTTGCACCTTTCCATGGTGACCACCCATTTATAAGATCAAATGTGGGCTCGTTAGCCAATAGGGAATTTCAGCCCAAACCCAACCAATTGGGGGAAACAAAGCATTAGAAATTGCCTCTGAGGCAGGTGGGGTTACTTATACCAAGGAAGGGTTTCTGACCTTTTGGGAAAGGCTTCTGTGTTGCTGAGAAGAGATTTGTGCGGTGCTTGTGAGAGTTTTAGTTCATGGAAGAATTCTGGATTTTAGTTCGTATGTTTCAGGTAAAGTTGGTGTTTGTGTGGGGTTTTTTTTAATAATGGCATTTTTATTGTGGCAATTTTAAGGAACTCTTGGTATTAGCTATTTTGTTGCTTTGGCTTTAAATTACAGTGTAAGTAGGAGGTTATGTGAGAACATTGTCTTTTAGTGGTGTTGTAGTTTTTTAGAGCCTTGTTAGCCATGAATGAATCTTCTGAGTAGTGCATAAATGTTTTTGTTGCAGGTTAAACATAATGGGGCTCTTCATAAGCAAAAGAGAAATACATTTGTTCTCTTATACTGCATTTCTTATTAAAAAGATTTTAGGGTGGAAGTAATAATTTTGGCTTTGTTTTGCTATGGAACTTGCTCTGACATGTATTTCTTAAGTGGAAATAGGCTGAGAACTTGTTCATCATCCTGGTGAAACGCAGAATTTGCTGTAGCTTATGAGTTATAGCTTCTGGTTTGTTAGGGCTCAATATGAGAGCAGCACTGACTGGAGCTGTGCCTGATGAACAAGCCTCTCTTGTTTCTCTGTGTTCTGAGAGCAAAATCTGCTGTGCAGGCTGAAATAACTGTGTGCTCCTCAGTTTGCTTAGCTTGCAGATTCTGCTGGGTATCAGGGACTAATGGCTTTGGTTTTTTTCTTTCTGTATGGATTTTTCTTTACACCAGTGACGTAGATCTTGAGTAACTACTTTAATGTATTAAATAAAGCACAATTTCTGAAACTTTAGAGCCACTTCCTACAACTCTGCTTTCTGTCATTATTACAGAAGAAAATTCCAGTTGCTGATGAACTTCCTCTTCCTTGCTACCTTTCCCTTTGAGATGTATGTGGTTGCCCAAGCTTGATTTTGCTCTTGTAACTGCTACACAAGTGCTCTCCACTTGTTTGTATTTCACTCTGTGCCTATTCAAAAGAGTGCACTGCTGTAATTATCTGTTATCTTAATGTGATGGACCAGCTTTGAAAACCCCTAACTTTTTGGATGTGTATTTATATTCTTTTTTCCTTCATTCAATATTTGCCTGTGTGATGTTTGGGGTCTGTGTGCCTACAATGCTTAGCCCTGATAACCAGTAGATAGTTATTACTTCTTTGGGATGAGCTTACCTATTGTGTTAAGTGGAGAAAGGATCTTCAGGGCCCTTAATAAAAAAAAAAATGGAGCTGATTGCACCTACTACATGTGTGATGAAGTGGTGACTTCCCTCCAAAGGAATTCCTCTGGCATAACTAGTTAAGTTGTTCCTTATTCTCAGTTGTCATTCCATGGTATTTTGAAAGTGTCTTTGGCAGCCATGGGGAGAGTATTGGAAGCAGTAGCCAAATTGCAGTTCACACAGGGAAGGGCTGTTACCTTAAGCAGAATGAGGGTTTGGATAATCAGGCACTTAATAATGTCTTTAATTGCACTCTTCCTCTTGCATAGAACTAGCACAGACAAAAAAAATGAAAAAAATTAGAGAATTGTTGATTTAAGAATACTGCCTTGTAGAAAGTGCACCTAATTATTTTAGGCTGTCCCCTAGAGAAGCTCTTTCCTAGAGATATTTCCAGATATTCATTGTTTAATTAGGGCAATAAGGTTGTGAAAAATGTACTGATGTTCCGTGTAGTGTTTGGCTGTAAACTGGAGATGATGAGAAACTTTCTGTTTGGGTGTGACCATTCTCTGCTTTGTTATGGTATGCCTGCTGAAATCTGGTTTTAGGGATAAAAATTTTTTAGTGCCAGTTTAAAGGCTGAGCAAAATGGGGATTTATCTCACAGATCAAATGCCAAAAGCTGGATTGGTTCAGCTTGGGAGCAGCACAGGTTTTGCCCTCCCCCTTTGCTCTCTGTTCCGTCTCTCCTGTGCATTGGCAGAGGAGCTCTGAAAGTGCTGGTCTCTTCCCATCAGACACCAGTGAGGGCTCAGCAAAAGTTCAACAGCAAAGTACAGAAGCACCAGGTCTGTGTTGGGGCTGCAATTCCTAAACAAGCTCAGCTTTGGCCAGAGCAGGAGGTTTCTGGAACGTTCATGGGGTTGGGGAACAAACAACACAGTGTGAGTGCTGCCTGATGCTGGGGATCCAACTGACTGCTCTGGGATATCTCCTCCTCTCTTTCAGAACAGGGACATGGGGGATGCAGCACCAGCAGAGGGGACTGAGCAAGGGGCTGCCTCTTTCCAGCTCTTTGATTCCAGCATGAGGAGTATGGCAAGAAGGCTGAGGACTTTCCGGCGGTGGCCACGCTCCTCACCTGTGTCTCCCCGAGACCTGGTCGAGGCTGGGTTTTTCTATGTGGGTCCCAGAGATGAAGTGCAGTGTTTCTGCTGTGGTGGAGTCCTGAAGGACTGGAGACGTGGAGATTGCCCAATAATAGAGCACCTGAATTTCTTCCCTTCCTGTAAATACATTTGTGGAGAGAATGTTGGGAACCAAGAGATGCTGCATCTTCAGGAGGTCTCTGACACTGTGGATGGGCAGTTCCTCAGTCTCTTCCAGGAGACAGCCCTGCCCAATGATCCAGAATACCCAGAGATGGTCACAGAGGAGATGAGACTCTCTACATTCCAGAACTGGCCGCAAAATTCCCACATTTCTCCAGAGCAACTGGCCAGAGCAGGGTTCTTTTACACAGGTAGGTACTCTGGTGAGATGTTCTTAACTCTTATTCAAGTTAATTTCTGAAGGTTTCATGATGTTTTATTGCTTTTACAAATGGCTGCAAGTATGTGTGTTGTAGTTAAAAACTGCACCCTTCCTTCAGCATGTGCTGTTTCACTCGCTACTAGTGCAGAATTCACTTCAACATTAACTCCTGTTTGGGTACTGAGGGGGCCTCTAGTAAATCGCCCTGTGATTTCTGTGAAGAGGAGCACAGGGCAGGCAGGGACCACACTGTGGCAAATTCTTACACCTGTGAAATGGAAACTGTGTACACTGACTGTGCCTGCTGGTTATGGCAAACTGTGGTTAGTGAACAAAGTATGTTTATAGGTATAATTAATTGCAGTTCTACTCCAAGTAGAGTAGAGGGGGGATTGGGCAGGTCTGTGTGTGTCATGCTGCCTGGTAGCTTGTGACCCAGTTCTGGAATCATCCCAACCAGCTGCAGCTCTGGGAATTCAAACGGATTTCCTGCCCCTGCAGTGTTGGTAAATGGTCGTGTGTTCATCTGTTCTGTCAGTAGCCCGTGTTTTGTCTCTCCCCAGGTTCTCCTCCAGGGTTAGCAGAGCATGAAGTGTCTCAGGGATCAAATAACCTCTTGATATCCCTTTCAGGACGAGGTGATGTGGTGAGGTGCTTTTACTGTGATGGAGGTGTGAGCAGCTGGTCGTTTGGAGATGATCCTTGGAGGGAACATGCCAAGTGGCATCCAGAGTAAGTCAGTCCTGGCTGACAAATGCCCCTTACAGCAAGACCAAAAGATAGGTCATGCATTTCACTCTGATAGTTTTCTTTCATAGGATAGAAATATTTAGGTCCTCTCACTTTAAAAGCAAAATAAATGTTCAAGCTCACATAGAATGGCACAGTTCAGACCTGAGATTTTCTAATTGCCCAGAGTTCATCATCTAAGAGTTCAATTAAAATCACTTTCTTTGACATCAAAGAACAGTTTTCTTTATTAGTACTCTGAGGTACAAAAATAAAGGTGTTGTAAACCTTGGGTTTCTATAACAGTTCTTGTGGTTGGGTTTATTTCTGTGAACTGCTCTCTCATCACAGTACCTGTGGGCTGGTCCAAAGCATGTTACAACTGAGTTCATCTTGGGCCAAACATGAAGACTTAATTAAGGGGGAGGGATCACAAACCTCTTACTGTCAACCTTTGTGCAGCGAGGGTGGGAACCACCACAACACTCCATCTGTAATGAATATATAGCAGTTTGCTCATAACCCACAGCACCCCTTGCTAATAAAATTCAAACTACTGCTACTTTCGCTTGAGAGATCCTGTACTAATATGTTTAAACCTTTCTGCTTATAGGTGTGAATTTTTATTGCAGTCAAAGGGGAGACAATTTGTTAGCACTGCTCAGGAGACCTTTAGTACCACCCTGCTAGCTCCAGTGAGTCATGTTCCATATTTTGTGTGTAGTAGATGGAGGTTTGGTAGATGGGGGAGTTTTGAACACATGCTTCTCTTTGTCATTTTTCAGAGTTATTCCTGGGATCGGACTGAACAAGACTCCCCTCCTTCCCAAGGTCAGTGCTGTAATTACATGGTGTTTTGTCTTCTGTTGAAAGTCAGTTCTACCATCCCACCCCAGCTACTGTGCAATCTGTAGACATGGTATTTGTGAGATGTTTTGATATTCTAGAAAATGCTTCACTTTGTTTTTAGAAAATAGGCTCTAGCTCAAGAGAAAAAATTACTTTTCCTTGTGAGACCTTAGTCTAAGACCCAGAGGCACTTAACTAGGCTAGATAATTGTGTGAGCTTTGAGTTGTGAATGCTCTTGATGTTGTTGTCTGTCTGTAGAGTCTTTCACACTACAACATTTTAAACATGCTTGATAAGACACCAGAGAACAGCTAGATGTTTGTGAAAGTGTTGATCCTGGGGATTATTCCCATTCCTGGAAAATTTCAGTAGGTGAAATTTGGCTCCCATGAGCTTAAGCAAGACTTAAGTCTTTGAACAGGCTGCCAGCTGAATTTTCTGCTCCTGTTGCTACTGATGAATGGCTGAGCTAGCTTGAGGTAGCAGACACTTCAATTAGGATGTTCTACTTGATATTCATGGAAACAGTTTTGAGGCTTCTGTTCTGGGATGTGAAAACAGAGATAAAGATTCTGGACTGAGGCCAAACTCAGCTCACTGGTAGACGGAGACTTAGTTTACTGATACAGTAGAATAAACCATCCAAAATTAGTCTCTGGGCTCTTATGAAATTGCTTTTGATGAATGTACTTGTGAATTGTGGTTAGAAGTAAAAACTGTGAATCTGGATATTAGTTTGGCTATATGGATAACCTGGAGTGTTCAATATATTGATACCAATTTACGTAGAATAACTTCAGGGGGTGGCACATTTGGGGCAAAAGTTCTTCCTTTTTAGTAAAGTATCTGCTCACTGCTTTACAGATCCTCTGAGGGTTTGGAAATGCCTGGCTCACCCTTCTCAGGATCAGTGTAACACAGTGCACAATGTCCTACAGATGGGCTTTGACCCCAAGTGTGTGGCAAACCTGGTAGAGAAAAAATTCACCCTGACTGGAGCTTTCTATTTGTCTGAGTCCGACCTGATTTCAGACCTGCTTCAGTCAGAGGAGAGAGCAGGAGGGAGAAGGAGAGCAGTGAGAAGCAGAGGTAGGCCAGACCCCACATCTGCTCTGGATGGGTGTCTCACCTCTTACTTGGCCTCAAGCACTGTTAAGAGGGTCTGTGGGTCTGCCTTTTCTCCTCCTGGGCTGGAATTTCCCCAAGCCTGCCTTTCCTTGCAGGCTGAACAATGGGATTCTGATCCTACAGAAACCTGAAGGAGCTGTGGTGCCTGGGCTGTCAGTGACCATCTGTGCCCTCACTGGGCTAAGGTGTAGATGCCCTTGATGGTTCCTGCTGCCCTTAGTCCTGCAGTGGCAACTCCATGATGTGGAGTCTTGTGCATTTACAAATCCATATCTGATCCAGACAGAGGTGGTTGTCTGAAGCAAAGCTCTAGGATGGATGATTACTCCAAGCCTGTTTAAAACTGGATCAATAACTTGATCAGAAACAGCCAGACTTCTTGTCTGGGTAATATATAATTTCCTTAACTTGTCTATCTTCTGTTCCCCGTTTTGTGGAGTCTGTTTGCCAGGTGAAGTTTACCTGAAGGTGCGGTTTCCAAAGCTGTTGTCTCCATAGCATGGCCTGCCATTTCTGTAGCTAACACAGGAAAAAGAATTCCACAGAATGGAAAATGTGACTGAATAGTAGCACAGGAGCAGGAATGAGCAGCTGATGACTCTTCCTGTCTGACAGATAAACCAGCTTTCAGGAGACAATATCTTGGTAGGGAGGTTAACCTACATAGTGACCGAAGCGCTACAGAGAATGTATCAGCTGCACCAGGCTGAGGGTGTAAAATAAACAGCAGAATAAAGAGGTGTTTAACCAAAGGCTTCTGAGATCCAGGACATTTCATCTTTTCACACAGCACTATCTGGAGAGGGGAAAAGGGGTTGCATTTAACACCATCTTTCCTGGTTACACAGTTGCTGTTCAGAGGGAGCCTGGAACATCAAGAGAAGAAACGCAATCTGTGCAGCAAAAGGAATCAGGTGCTCTGGGCTGATGGTGGTGGTGGAATTGAGTTTAGTCATAATTGTAATGAGTTTTAGAATAATGGCATGAGTAATCCCTATATTCATTCATTTTTTTAAATCTTGAAGGGGAGTATGCACTTACCTGAGTGGTACCTGAACACAGAGCCCCTTGTTCAGGAATCAGAGTTCCACTGTGAAGCAGGCTGATATAAAAAAAAAATCCAGTTTATTGTGATAATTTACATTCCACAGTAAAATGATGTTGTTCTCTGTCCCTGCTCAGTCCAGCATGTGTAGATAAACTGAATCTTGTGTAGATAAGCCAGGTTATAATAACTGTAGTTTTTCAGCTTAAATGAAACTTGTCTGAGAGGCACTTCTGCCATCTCCACAGTCAGTCTCTGAACAGAACAATGACTAAGTTAGTGTGACATCCTAAACTGTCAGGGCTGGCACTCTGGAGCTGTAAGAATATTAACAGCTTGGGCTTTTTTTTTCTTTTTTTGGTAAAGATGAGTCTCAGCTGAGCACAGAAGAGCAGCTCCGCCGCCTGCAGGAGGAGAGGACGTGTAAGGTGTGCCTGGACAGAAATGTGTCTGTTGTGTTTGTTCCTTGTGGCCACCTGGTAGCTTGTGAAGAGTGTGCCCTCAATTTGAGACTGTGTCCCATCTGCAGAGCTGCCATCCAGGGCAGTGTGAGGACTTTCATGTCCTGAGCCATGATGCACCCAAGGGGAAAGATAAGTCTATACAATTCATTTGTAGGAAGAAAACTCACTAAATAATTTGATGCTGGAGCAATCTTATTTGCAGGGTATCTTGGCATAAGTGTAAAAACTCACTACATGTGCCTCCTGTGCACAGTTTCTAGTAAGAGTTGCTGGTTTGATATACTCTTGCTGTAGGACTGCTCCAGAAAAACTCTGCTGGGTTCTTTTGTCCTCCAAAAAGAGACTTTTTTTGACAGAGACTCTTATCCAAATTCCTGTGTTCTCAAATGAATCTTGGCTCTGTATTGAAATCAAAGGCTGCTTTTAGCAGACTCTTCTGGTTCTTTCTCACTCATTTAAAAGTGGTTTAGAGATTATTCTGCTAGGGCTATTTTCAGTAAGTTTGAGTGAAAATGGGAGTATTTTTTTATACAAAAGGCATTCTGTTGAGACAAGAATACTCAGCAGCAATGTGTTGTGGGAGGGGGAGAATCTTTTTCTTCTGAGCTCTTTGCTGTCTTTTCCTCCCTCTTTTTGTTGAATTTTCAACAATGGATGAAAGGTATCACTAATACTTAAATCTGCATAACTAAGTGGAAAAGTCTGGCCTGTAGAAGACCCTCCAACCTCTTCAGTCTCAGTTGCCCTCCCCAGGTGAAAGGCTCTTAGCTCAGGGTCACTAGAGGGTCTCCTGGAAGCTTCTGATGGAGTTCTTCCCTGGCTCTTGGGTACTACCCTACTAGAAGACAGCTATGGAAACTTACCTTCTATTTGCTGGTTAAATTGGTGATTCTTATTTAAAATGGAACAGTCTATCATTTAGCCAACAAGAGTAAGCTTTGTTCATACTATAACTTGTTAACTGAAGAGGAAAGGAAATGTTTTTAAAAGTAAACTCTTCTTTTTCATGGAATAAAATTTTTCCTTTGTTTAACTTAAAGGTCTGAGTATCTGATTCCAGCACAATTCCCTCCTGGGGTGGGGGTGTTGGTGGTGTCCTAAAATGTTAGAGTGACATCAGGTTGCACATCACTTCTGTTCTTCAGTGCTACATATGCATGAGAAAAGCAGCTGTTCTTACCAGGCTTGAGCTTCCCTCAGAATTCCCAAGGCAATGTGTGGGAATCATAGAATGGTTTGTGTTGGGAAGGATCTTTAAAGCTCATTCATTCCAGCCCCTGCCATGGGCAGGGACACCTCCCGCCAGCCCAGGGTGCTCCAAGCCCTGTCCAGCCTGGCCTTGGACACTCCCAGGGATGGGGCTGCCACTGCTTCTTGTGGCAACCTGTGCCAGGGCCTGCCCACCCTCACAGGGAAGAATTTGGATCCTCCAGATTCTCTTAAACTGCACAGAATTGATAACGATGCAGAAGAAGGGCCTGATACATGAAACTGTGCAGCTGGGGAATAATTCTGCATCTGAACTCCTTGCAGAGTTTTGTTATGTGCCTCTTGAGTGCATCCATGGAGGATGGAGTCCTGGCTGTGGAGATGCTTCTCTCTGGTTCCAGCTCTGGGTACTGAACAGGCTTATGGGCTTGTCTGTGAGTTACTTGAAGGTGTCACTTGTCCTTGGACCATGTGGGAGGGCAGCTCTCTGCATCCCTGCCTTCAGAAGAACAGAATAGCAGTGCATCTCTTGGCAAAGGCAAGAGAAATTAGTAGTTGAGCAGTTTAAACTGTCCAACCCTTGGAGGATTTGGTGGGTCTATGCCAGACAGCAGCTTTCAGAGAGAACAGACAGAATGTCCCCAACATGCCAAATTAGGTGTTGTGTGGGTTCAAGATGATATTGGCTTTGTTTTGCCTCTATAAATAGCAGCAAAAGCTTGCAGTTTAAATAGAAGTGCTAATCCAAGAAGGGAAAACAAACCCAGCTCTGTGCTGGAGTAGTGTTACTTCCTCCTGAACTCAGATCAATATGGCTGGAACCTAAATATCAGTGAGACTACAACACTGGAAACGTGCCAGCTATTTCTGGGGCTTTGCTTATTGCACACTTTGAAAATTGTGGATTTTCAACATCTGGAAGGGGGATAAGCTGGTTTTTTTCTGTGGGAAGATGTTCCTTCAGAAACAGGTGTGGGTTGTTTTTGGTGCAGCAGCATCTCCAGCAATGCCTGTCCCCAACAGAGGGCACTCCTGAACTGGAGATAAGGGAACCCACCAGAGCAAACCCTTCAGCTGCTCCTGGCTGTGAGAGCTCACTGGGGGTGCAACCAACTGGCAGTCCCTGCCCTCACCACTGCGGGACCGTGTGGTGCTTAAAATGGGTCCAGCAACCCAGGAGGAGGGTTTTCAGAGGATGAAGGATGAATGGCTCTGCTAATAAAAACTGGAGGAGGTAATTAAGTATGGAATACAACCCTTGGCAGCTTGTCTTAGTTTCTTCACAGACAGTGGTTTGGGTTTTTTTTTTTCCTTTTTATGACTTATGGCAGTCAATGATCCTGCATATTACAGGCTTACCTGAATACAGGTTTTGTCTTTATTTTTCTTCTATTAATTGATGCTTTTGCCACAATGAACACAGGTAATCAAGTGGTAGATATGAAGCTACTCATTCATTACACTTTTATTTAATTAACCTTTACCAGTGTGTATTTAAGCCAAGAGGCAATGCTGTTAAATGCACAGTTTGATGCTTAGTCTCTTTAGAGTACTTGGCAAGTGGTTTTGATCAGTTTTATTAGTAAATATGGCATCAGGGCTTGGAGAACTGTGGTGTTAAAAACATGCAGACCTCAAAATAATTCCAGGAGTTCCTTCATACTATCACCTAGAAGATTTTTTTTCCCTGAAACTATTCAAAGCTGAAAGTGTGTTTTCTCCACCATCTAGTTGCTCTCAAACAAGGCCAATAAAGACTGCTGGTATCTGATGGACAACATTTCTCTGAGGAAAAAAAATCATAGTTGACCAAAAAAAGTGTGAAGTTGGTGTTTTCTGATGCAAAAAGGAGAGACTGATTTTTTTTTTTAACAAGCCCCAAATAAATGAAATATTTAATGGAATAATCTCATTGACTAGACAACAATATGTTATTCTAACATTCCTTTTTTTTTATGCCCCTCTAGGGAACATCAAGACAGGTAGGAGTAAATGTAATGCAGAATTTAATTGAATTAAAGGAGAGAAAGTTCCAACAGACAGTGTATGCACTTTGTTGTGTAGTGTTGAAATGGGGATTATCTGCTGTTCCACTGGGCTGTTTTTAACTTGGTGGTGACACCACCTTGACTAATAAAGGGAGTAGTTATGTTTTGTCAGGCATAGTTGTTTCAACAAGGGTTGAGCTTTTCCTAAGTCATGACACTTGTATCAAACCAGTTGTGTGTTTTGCTTTGTCAGAAGCTGTGGCTAGAAGGGGAGAAAAACTACAGAAAACAGCATTTTTACTTGCAGCTGCACTCAGAACTCAGAATGTTCATTTGCACTGGGTATCTGGAATAGAAGGCTCACAAATAAAAAATGCCCTCCTGGTGCTTATGCATTTGGGTTTATAGAAGAGGACTTTGCTTCCTGGGCTCTGTGGAACGGGACACAGAAAGCTGCATCGTTCTGTTTTTTATTTACCACTTAATGTTTTTATTTCTTTTAATTCTTCCTTCACCTTTCTCCCTAGCATGGCTTCCAGCTTGACTCTTCTGGAAAGCATTTCTCAAAAACTGCCAAGTAATCCCAAACAGATTAGGTAAGAAAACAACTAATTAGAACAGCATTTGCAAGGTACCAGCCACAGAAACCCATGGCTCGCTGGCAAATGCTCTTTCTCTGCTTGATACTCCATGTGCTGGGAGACACAGCTAACAAAACTGACACTGTTTTTGTTGGGTTTTGTTTTTTTTTAATTAATTGCTGCAGCTCGTTAATGCAACTTAATTACACTTACATTCCCCCTTCAGCCCTTTCCCTCCCCTCAAAAAAACCCCAATCTTCCATGGGGATGTTGCTCAGTGGAAAAGGCAGGGACAAACCCACCTGTGATCCATGAAGAACTGGGCCTTTTTCAGTGTCCTGCAGGGATTCAGTTGTGTATGTGGTTACACCAGTGTTAATTTAATGTAGCTGGGCAAACCCAGAGCAAGCCACAGCTGCTCTGAGAAGGGTTTGCATGTGGAAATGGGCAGAGCTCAATGCTGAGTAGAGATCTGGTGCTTGTACTAGTTTTTAGCTGTTCGGTGTTACAGTAGTTAGGTCACAGGACACTGAAATCCAGGACAAATGCTATTGCCATGTCTACAGAAAATGAGGGAGGGAGTCCTGGATGGGCAGGGAGGAAGAAGGGAGGAGTTCTCAACTATAACTTAGAAACCAAAAAAGCCTAAGTAACTCAAATGTAAAGAGCTCCTACCTCGTTCTATACAGGCAGGGAGGAGATGAAGTCGTGTTAGGGGGTTTAGGCCCTTTTCAGAACAAGGGAAAGGAGTAGAGACTAACTACAGAACATAGGAGGTGTCCCAGGGTGTTATGCAGTGCTTCCTTCTTTATGGATCCAAGGCGCAAGGAAGCAGCTCCCACTTCAACTGCACCTCCTGGGAGAGGCTCTGGGTGAACTTGTTCTGCCAGAGGTCTTCAGCCTGTGTCATTTCTGGGCTGGTACCAGCAGGCTGTGGTAGGAAAGGTTCATAGGGCACTTGGAGAGTTAAAAACCAACTGTGTGGCCATTCTTTGATGTACATTCATTGCGTTTGAAAAGAAGACAAGGAACAAAAAATGGAATGGAGTTCACCATCCTGCATTTCCTCTGCCAAAGATCCAGGCCACAGGAGGCTGTTTCCTGCAGCACCTTTGATGGTGGAGTGCAAGGTTTGTCCATCCTCTGGCTCCTCTTCACTTACGCAGGCCTGTAGGGGGAGAAAAAGGGTTAATGTAGGACACCAGAGTGGAGCAACTGCTCCATTGCTTACTTAAGAGAACAGAAACGGTGTGGAAATAGTAATTTTTTTTTTCCTTTTTTGGGCTTTTAAACATTATTTATCACAAATGAGGACTAGGACTGAGAGCTCAGAAGTAACGTGGTTAAGGTCTTCAAGCCTGGAAAGGACACTATGCCAATGTCAGACCTGAACAGGCTGCAGTTAGGCCAAGGAACAGGTATGAGCCAAAGTGTTAGATCTATGGATCCTCAGCATTGGGAGGTGCACAATGTTTGGTTAGGGATTTAAAAAGCTAAGGGTCATCTCTAGAATAAAGTAGCTGCTTGAAATTGCAGTGATGTGCTTGTTGTGTAGATGCAGCAGTGTGAGCAGATCTACTTTGGGAGCCAGCAGTAAAGATGAGTGAATGTTTTTTGGCTGAAACATCACCTCTTATATATGCAGCTTCAGGTTGATCAAAAGAGTTTGCAAATTCATGTTGATATTCAGCAAACTGTTTGTTTGGTAAAAAGTCTACCTAGAAAGAGAAGCAGAAGCATTTTGTTTTGTGGGGTTATTCTCTCCTCAAAACAAAGTGGGATTTTTTTTTCTTGTTTAAGTAAAAGTTTCCTTTGTAAAGTATTCCGGTCATCATTAATTAAAGAATGTTATTTATGTACATGTACCTATCAGTTATCTATTGAGGAACCCACTTTCAGCTGATAAGGGATGACTGTTGTATGGAGTCTAGTCCTTTAATGCTCATTCTCACAGCTGCTTCATGCCCAGGGCCAGCAGCCACTGCACCACAACAGATTGATCAGAGAGTATTAAAGTG
This sequence comes from Sakesphorus luctuosus, assembly GCA_013396695.1. Lineage (NCBI taxonomy): Eukaryota > Metazoa > Chordata > Aves > Passeriformes > Thamnophilidae > Sakesphorus > Sakesphorus luctuosus. The sequence goes on from VWZD01002531.1 coordinate 355,244, forward strand.
AGAAATTGCCAACTGGAGCCTCAGATCACTCAATTAACCAATACCTCCTGTTGCTGCCCTGTCAATACTGAGGTCTCCATCTGACAAAAGTCACACCCTCTCTTGCCATATGGCCCTTTCCACTGGTAGGTCTGAGGAAAGGCAAGGCGGTCAAATCTGGCCACACAGCTAAAATTAAAGCTCTTAAACCATTAGTGTGATGTAGTACTTGGGGTGCAAGATCAGTGAGTGTTAATAGGCTGGAGCCTCACAACTGTGCAATTCACTGCTTGGCCTTATAAATACAGTCCTAAAAGTCAGGAAGATCTATTGCTCATCTCTGCACCTTTCAAATAAATAGGGGCTACTCCTGTCACCCAGCAGGATCTTGATTTAGCACTGAACTGGGTACAAAATCATGCTTTGAGGCTGCTCTGCTTTATAACTGAGATTGCACAGTGCTGCTTTCCAAAACATACTGGGAGAACGATGACAAGAGATGGAATGGCTGCAGTGGGAGGGAAGTGCTGACACAGGATCAGGAGCTCTGGGCCTGCTCCTGCCTTGGCAGGGAGCGCTTGGAGATAAGAGCTTTAGTGGGGAATGTCACAGCTGGCTCAGTTAACCACAGTTACAGGTGCAAAAATGCTTCTTGGACTTAAATGATGAAAATTCTGTTACTACAAGTAAGTAAGAACAAAAGCACCCTGGAGCTGAGGTCCTGTGCTGTGCAGCCAAGGGGAGATGGTGGTGCCAGCAGGCACAGCCTGAACTTGAGGGTCAACTAAAGGAGGGAAAAGGGCTCAGCCCTTCCTGAAAACTCACTGGAAATATTCTCTTGGCCTCAGGAGAATAACTCTGGCTTTCAAGAAATGATTTATTTCCTTTGGCTTTGACATGGAAACTAAGGCACTGAAGACTTTAACATGTCTTCTATCAAAATTCTTGGTATATTAATACTAAATAATTAGTGTAGTGCCTTGATTGGTAATCAGCAGTGAGATTAAGGGTAACTCTGCTACACAGTAAAACTTTCCGAGCAATTTTTTTGTGATAATTTGAGCCTCTTTTACTTAAGGTTGTGACTTGAAATAGTAACTATCACAACCAAACTCCCCTGGAGTCAATGAAATATAGAGCAGAAACAGTTGAGGAACCTAAATAGAAGTAACTGTATTTTTAGAAAACCAATTTTGCAGTGCAAGTGTTGGAGCTGGGAATTAAGATGAAGCACACTCCACTCCTGCCTTTGTAAGCAACAGTACAAAATAATGGTTGATTTTTGTTGTTGGCTTTTTTTTAAAAAGAAAAATAACAAGTGATTGGATAATTTGTGAGGTTTTCCACTGACTGAAAACTTGCAGCTGAGGTCAGGGAGGGTAGGAGATCACCACAATAAAGCTGGGGTTCAGTGTGGTCAGAAACAGTTTGGGGAGATGTTTTTTCCTCCTAGTAGGAGGCTGCCAAGGAACACTGCAGCTTCTCTGGTATCTTTGAACTGTGGCAGCACATTTAAAAGTGCTCTAACTTGGGCTGTGTGTTCAGTGCAGAGATTGGGAGGGTTAGTCTTGGATATAAACTGTGCTCATCAGTCGAGGTCATGGCATTGTTCTCGGGGGCCTTGGATCTCTGAAAACTCATAAATTTGGAGAGATGAAGAAAAGAGATTAGGGAAGAAAACAATCCAGGACAAGGGAAAGGGCACACTGAGAGGAAAGAGTGTGATCTCATCAGAAAAGGATAAATAAAACTGCAATGAATAGGATAATTCCATTAGGGAATGAAGGAAAGTGATCCTGTTAGAGAGTTGTGGCAGCCCAGCAAGAGCATTACCAGGAGTGCAGCTGGCAAGGGGGTGATGCCACCCTGAAATGAAAGTTTCTGGTTGCAGTCAGTAGTTGTGCAGAATACATTTGGGTTTGTTCAGCATTTCTATTGAAAAAAAGGAGTTAAAAGCAGAAAGCCCATGTCCCTGATCCCTACCTCTTCTATAAATTTACACTTCAGAGAAGTTGGATGTATTTGTTGCTTTGCATCTTCATGAACAGGATATTTAAAAAAAAAGAAGAAAAAAAAGAAAATGCCTTGAAGTTACCACTAAATGATTTTCACAGAAGGACAAGGGCATCTGGCACTCAGTGCCCCAGACTGGAACACACCATGGCATCATTAGCTGAGAATTAATTATCCTCTCACTCTCACTCCCATTCATACATGCTGAAGAAGGGCAATAGTAGGGCTGAAATAGATAAGCAAAATTTGCTATTTGGTGAAATTTGTAGAGGGTCACTTTATCTACTGCTCAGCAGCTGCTTTCACCTCCCATTAGCCAGAAAGAAATATTATGTTGTGGTGGCACCAGCTGCCAATAGAGAAGTGATGGGCTGAAGAACAGGAGTGAGGAACAACAAAATTATCTGTGGACTTCAGTAGCAGCTTCCCATCTTCCTGAGGCCCTGGAAGGAAGGCTTACATTTCTAAGTTCTGTCCATATTACAGTCTCCCCGTATAGCAAACTTAATTTATAAGTGATTGCCTCCTTCACAAGCTGAATTGGTCATTTTGAGAAAAAAGCAGCCCAAATCCTGTACTGTAGAATGTGATGTTCCTTCAGCACACTGCTGCATCAAGGGAGTAAATCAGGGAGCTGCTTAAGGCTCCACAGCTTCTGCAGACTATGAAAAATTCCACCCCACTGTGACAAAATGAGAGAGAAATCAATATTTAATCTCCTGTAGCATCCCTTGTAATAACACTATAGAACCCCCAAAGTTACAGGGAATTCAACTGCTTTGCAAAAATTACTTGTTCTCCTGATCTTGTGCTGCAGTGACAAAGTGGGCAGTAAGTCCTTGTGAAATTAGTAGGGCACATCTACCCATCTATTTAGGGGGAGTTTTTCTTCCCTCAGCCCCACTCTCCTCCCCCCTCCTCACACCTTTCTTTTTGGTAGGACTCTCTGGTAACATTATTCCCCCAAAACAACCTCCCTTAGCATCTGCTTTAAGAAATTTCTACATGTTGAACTGCCTCATGCAGATCAATTTAAAAATATAAAAAAGTCAGATTTCCCTGCTGCTTTAAGCAGAGAATACTGGCCTTTATGTCTGAGAATCTTATTAAGAATCAGCTTTTAAGTGGACAGTGAAACTGTGATCTTGTGCCTTCAGCAGTGGGAAGGGATTACTGGAAGACAGAAATGAGAATTCAACAATGGATCTCTATTACTGGTATGAGAGAAGCTGCTGTGGAAAACTCCCCTTTCTGCTCCCTGCTCTCAGCTGAACTCTTGGGCTTCCCCATACACGGAAGCCTCAGTTCTTCTCGGCAATAGAATTTAAATTAAGTAAATGAAAAAACCAAACTTTAAGAGCAAACCTGTGCCATCCTGCATACAAACCATCTAATGCTCACTTGAATTTGATTCCCTGGAGTGTTTCCTTTGTACCCTCCAGGATCCCTAGAAGTACCAGAAGGGACAGGCAGATCCTGTTCCCAAGACAAAGTCCAATTTTGGGTTGCTATTGTGAGAAGATTATTGGAATATCACAAAGACAGTGATTAAAATTACATGGATGTGTAGGTCAGAGCTCAGTTATGACAGTCCACAGAGCTAAATACCAAGTAAATAACTAGATGTTGCATAAATTTTACCCCACTAAAAATCTTCCAGTGAAGCTTTGCCTGAAAGACCATAATTTAACCTTGAGAGTGAGGGTTGTATTCTGCTACTGCTGTGGCTGACACTTCCTTCCTCACAGCTTCTACCTTGGCAACCAACCATGGCTGAAAAAACCTCCTTTTGCTTTCTGCAAGGAAAAGGCATCCAGTAGTTTGTGTACAGTAACAACCTGTAGCTGGTCCCACTGTTTCCTACCAAACAGCACTGCCATAAACCAAGCACAGCAAGAGCAGCTTCACCCTGGCAACCTGGGGCTGAGCAGGCGCTGCTTCACCCCTTCTGGTGTCCACTCATTCATTCCTTCCATGCCTGCAAAGCCTGTTGGAGGAATCAACCTCCAAGGAGGAAAAACCCCAAACCTGGGGTACCCTTGAGCCATCAAACCAAGAGACATGTGCAGCCTCTTAGCCCAGGAGATGATACTTACAGGTATGTCTGCTTGAACAAAAGGTTGGTGGGTTTTTCATTGACATGGTAGAGAGGGAATGGATCAAATCCACCAATGAAATCAACTGAAAAAAAATCAAAACTCAAATAAACAAACAAACATGGCCAGAAAGTTGAAAGGAAACAAAATAAAGGGTGCAGGTCATGGTATAACACAGAACAGTGACAGAACAGAAAAATGGTTTTACAGGTATGGATTTCTGGGATCTCCTGGGATGGGCAAGCGTGCCAAAGGGGAGGTTCAGCTAACACAAGACTTAAAGACTCCAGAAAAACCTCCTTGCCAACCACACTGTGACTCCACATGAGAGTGATTAACAAAGCCTCAGCCCTTCCACACTGTGCCCAGGGGAGGAACTGGGGAATGGCTCCTGAGGGAATGCCAGGGAGACGTTGGCAGCACAGCAATCCCCCTGAAGGTTATACAGTGAAGTGGGAATTTTCTTGCCCCACTTGTCTTTCCTGCAAGACAACAGCAGCTTTGGAAAAGTGCAAACACCTCATTATCTTCAGCTCTGATATTTTTCACGTCCCCCCTGCCAACTCAATTCCTTTTAATTGTGTACAAATAGTAACAACCCTTCCCTTCTCCAGTGCTCACACAAGGGCAGAGCAACTCAGTGGGGACAGTTTGAAGTGACAACTCCCTTAGTAACCAGAGAAGAATTTTCCAAGCCTGTCTCAGTTCCCCTGCCATCAGGCCAGGCCTGTATCACTGAGCTGGCAGCACAGCCAGGGCAGGAGGGCTGGGATGTGCTGTGATTTGTGACTGACCTTGCAAAACCCTTTAAAATAGATCCAGCTTAGACCACTTTTTGGTGCCAAGTTAGTGCATTTTGTTTGGACGTGTGAAAGTCATCCTGTCCAAGTGCCATTTAAAAATAACTGGACAGTCTTATTAACTCTATAAGTGCCTGTTTACTTTTCTTTCCTGAAGGTGGCACTATTATTTTAAGTTTTAGCTGAACAGTTGTGGTATTTTTTAGTGATCAAACAATAGGAAAAAATATTTACTAATACACTGAATATGAAAAAAACCCACAAAACCTCTTAAAAATATATTAAGCAACCCAAGGGCACTGGATTCTGGGAAATTCCATCTTGATGGAAACCTTAATGCTAATACTGTGATTTTGGAACAACTGTCAGTTAATGGGTGAAATCTGTAAAGGTTCTAAGTTAATTGTGGGGATAATTCTTTTCTCGACCACTTTTGAAAACATTTGAGCACCTAAAAATCAAAAAAGGCTACAGCTCTAAAAACCAGATACTCAATTCATGACCTCAAATGTGGAATGTCTAAATTAGAAAACCTTAAAGAATTGAAATTTTGAGTAACCATCCAGTACATGGAGCAAACACAAGTCCTGTCATCTGAGCACCTATGGGAGAATGGTTGAGTGCATTCAAAATCCAAGCCACTTAAAAAAATAAATCTTAAGTGTGTTTCATTGTTGCAATACATTACAGTGCATTAGCACATCTAAAATATTCTTGCCCACAAATCAGCATTAGTAGATCCCTGCTGCTGTGTTTTCTCATGAAAATCACGTTAGCATGAGCTTCCTGATTAATGTGCCTCAGCACTTATAATTACTTCATGCTGCATATCAAAGCAACATTTAAAGGAAACCACAAATGGAAGAGAAAATTAAAACGCAGCTCAAATTTATTCAGGTCACTGGAAGGATCTACCCCTGTGAGTGTGAAATATTGATGGTTTGTCATTGTTAATTATTCAAGCTGGCATTTTAACTCCAAGCTGGGAAACTGGGAGGGAAAGCGAATTTGTTAGTGGAAAAAAAAATATGTATTCTGAAATTAACAGCTCTGTGTTTCTAGATAAAGCTTCTTCCATGTGGTTGCCTCTCCTAACAGATCCCCCCTATAAAAATGAGCTCTGTCAAGTTTTGCTTTACAATATTCAGCAGGGGCTCAGAACTGAAGCTATTTAGCTAACAGAAGAGCTATAGGGTAATTTAAAAAATATTACTATAATGTAGCACCTTCTCTAAGTGCACTGCCAAGCGCTAAAATAATGATCAATAAAGCCACAAGAATGAGTTCAGCCACACAGGAAGGAAGGAAAAAAACATGAGGACAAGTCAGATAAGTAATGCATCTTCTCTCACTCCTATGAAAACATATTCTTCACATACTTTCATATGTTCAGTTCAAAGCTGTTGTTTTTCAGCTCTCATCCAGGCCAGCTGCTCTTTCAAACAACAAAACTACTTGCACAAACCTAATCAATGTCTTAAAGAATTTGTACTTGGGTATGTAAAACCTTTGGATCAGGTCCTTTGCTGGAGGACACTGGCCCAGACCAAACACATTGCCGAAGAAATCAAACTTCAGGTTTATTTTAACTCTATGCAAGCATTCTTCTGTTTGTAAAATAATTGGGCTCAAAGTGAGTTTTAGAAGGGCAAAGTAATCCAGGATGAGGTTATGGATACCTGCATGGATCCCACAGGCCCAGATGATGCCTCTGGTTCACTCTGACACACCTCACAGTGACTGCACGGCACTGCAGAGATTTGTATACAAGACACGGGGGAGCTGGCTGCTTTCTCCTCCTTGTCATTCAAATACAGTACTTCCTCTGCTCTTAAATTAAGTGGTCAGATTGGTCCTTGGCAAGAAATCTCATGTTCTGCTTCATCCTCAGCTTGTGGCACATGAGGCTCAGCAGGTCCCCTACTTGAGCACTGGGCTGAACTCTTTGTTGTAGGTGCTCTTAATCACAGCAGTAATATTTCAGTGCCATTATTCTTAGGCTATACAAGCTTGAGAACAGAAACAACTGCCCAGTTCCTCTAAAGCTTAGCCCAGCTGAGAAGCCAGAACTAAGCTCTTCTACGGTGCCAGCATATCAGATTTACAGTATCTAACACATAGTGAAAAGCCCTCACAGTAAAAAGAGTTGATCCTTGAGAGGTGGGTAGTGCCATATCCCATAGAGACAGAGGTGGAAAGAAGTCTGATGGCAACTCAGCCCTGACAGAAAAACATCTAAGAGAGAAACAGAATTTACTACAACCTTTGCCAAGGGGATCTGTTGATAAATACTTACAGCTGTCTTCTTCTTCTGTAAAAACACTAACAACGTAACAGGCGTAGACAAAGCCCACCAGCTGGAAAACAGAGAGAATAAATCATTTTAGAATCAGTCACATGAGCCTGCTCAGAACCAGCTCAGCACCACTTCAACAGCCAGGATTTACACTCCTCTTGGCAGCATTACTGTGATGGTGGAGCCAAGTCCTATTTGCTGCAGATGTAGGTGTCACAGAAGACACTGACGGAGAACACTCAAAGCTGGAAAATACAAACTTGCAAGACCCATCCTCACCTTCAGAGTAGCAGCATGTAGTTGCTTGAATGATTGGCAAGAACACAGGCTGGCTCTGCTGAAAGCCTTGATAAGAAGGGATGGGGATGCAGGAGAGGGCCTTGTGTAACATTTGAGACAGATGGCTACATACAGAGACACACAGCAGTAGGTTTTATTAACAGAAGTCCAGGGACAAGAATTCATCAGCTCTGCATTCCTGTCACATGAGGTATGCAAGGGAAGAGAAATGACTTTGGTGCAGGAGCGACCAACAAGGTGTGAGGAGATTTTACTCAGATGAGAAGGTAGTTAACCATAAAATGGTGATGTACTGGCAGAAAAGCTGAGAGACACTGAAATCTTTAGTAATTCAGTTGGTAGTCTGCAGAAGCTCTAACACATCAGAACTGCCTCATTCAGCCTCAGTACAAGTTGTTACTCAGCCTGAACAGAGAAACAAACTTCTGGTACTATGGGAGTTAAGCATTCTACATCCAGAAGGGTCTTATTTTGTTTTGCCTTCTTCCTGTTAATCAAATATCCTCTCCATCCTTCATTTTACATCTTTACATAACACCCCACTTAGAGAGATCTTGGTTGACAGTAACTGTGTTAGTAAAGTTATTGTGAGGCATAATTGTTTTCCACTGTGAACTCAATTCTTTCAAGCAAGAGTCAGCCTGTAACACACAGTGACTCACTCCAAGGGGAGACAGAATGATGCATGGTAGGGCTTGAAAAGTAGAGTCCATTCATTTTTAATATGACAGAAAAATACATCACACTAGAAAACAAAAGGCAAGATAATGAGATTTCTGCTGGGGAGTTATACAACATTTGTGGTTTCTCCAGCTCTCTCGGACAAAACACGCCTTGTTGAAAGGAACTGGAATGTTTTTGTAGCATCACCAAAACCTGTTTTCCCTTTACATTTTTCTATAATCATCCAAGAGACAAACCAGCTCCCTCCCTTCCTCCTGGGGGAGCCTCATGGAAGCTCACCCCAGTACCTTGGTGTAAGAGGGGGAGCTCTGGGGACTCCCTCATTCCCCTGCTGTGCATTTCTGACACCAGGGCTGCTTCAGGCTAAGTTTCTATGAGTGACAGGAAAAAGTAAATCCCCTGGGTGTGATGCTAACCACAAGACCACATGCAATGGCCAATCTAATTGTACCTGCTGACTTTTAGAATTGCCTCTGAGTAGAATTGCTTTTTAAAGGCAGACAAAACTAAACAAAACAATCAGAATGACAGGGATTTCTCCTCTCTATTATTGCTTGTACTGTGCTGACATAAATTAAAAAACCTAAACAAACAACAACTCCAGGTTTTAAGTTTGTGGTAGTTTAGGGGAAGGTCTGAGCAACCACGCTGGGGAAGGATCTGGAGCACAGGTCTGACGAGGAACAGCTGAGTGATCTGGGGGGACTCATCCTGGAGAAAAGGATGCTCAGGGGGGACCCTCTTGCTTTCTCCAACTTTGTGACAGGAGGGTAGAGCTGGGAGGGGGTCAGGCTTTTCTCCCAGGTAACAAGTGGACAATATGAAGTGGCCTCAAGTTATTCCAAGGGAAGTTCAGACTGGATATTAGGGACTATTCCTTCACTCAAAGGTTTGTCACAGAATCACAGACTATTCTGAGCTGGAAGGGATCCACAAGGATCATCGAGTCCAGCTCAAGTCAGTGGCCCATATAGGGGATTGAACCCATGACCTTGGCATTATTACAACCAAGTTTTAACTAACTGAGCTAATCAGAAGCCCCTGGCACGGGCTGCCCAGGGCAGTGGTGGAGTCACCATCACTGGAGAGATTCCAAAGACACGTAGACGTGGCACCTGGGGACATGGCTTAGTGACTGGGCTTGGCAGTGCTGGGCTAACGGGTGAACTTGGTGCACCAGGAGGGCTTTCCCCACCCAAGGGATCGCAGGGCTCCAGTCCCGGTAGTCCCGGCTCTGGCCGTGGTGCTGAAGCCCCGAGGCTGCTCCCGGAGCCCCGAGAGCCACAGCGAGCGCTGAGCTCCCCCCGGGGCTGCGGGACCTGACCCCGCTAACACTTGAGGGATGCTCCTGGAAAACACAGCGCTTTCTGCACATGTCAGCACTCCACGAGATGTGCAGCCACCCCTCTGCGCACTCTGGGCTCCAGCATAAAGGCATTTACCCAAGCAACACATCAGCAGTGTGGTCACACAACCTCTGTCCTCGCTCTGGCATTTTTAGAGTTTGAAGATTCAGCCTTTAACATAAGGTCAAACCACACAATTTACATACACACAAAAAAGCAGGAATGATGCATCTGGAATGGGTGCCCTGAGTCCAAGGGAACTCTGGGACAGCCTTCTCTCTCCCCACATTTCCCATCACGCCTCGGAGTAGGAACTTTGGGTTAATAGCCATGTAAAGTGCATCCCTAAATCCATTCACTCTTACACTCCATACCATGTAGACACAAATCTTACATGATAGCTGTGTCAGGAAACTCCTGATAGAATTAACAATGAAAATGATTTACCTGCCCAGTTTATGGGCAGAGTGTGTGAGCGATTATCAGCTGCACTGTCACAGCAAACCTGATAAACCTCCGAACATTTTTCATGCTTCAGAAGCACCAAGGAATAGGAGTGACTTGGGAAGTTTGTTTTGCACAGAAATTGATGCCTCATAACCCTCAACCATCATTCCACTCACCCCATACGTTTTTCCTTTTATGACTAAGGTGACTTCTTGCATTCAGAAAAGCAAACCAACCAACCAAAACTAGTAAATTAAGTGAATGTCCCTAAGTCTTTAATTCCAGCTCCACTGGAGTGGAGGGTTCTCTTTTTTGTTTCTTTCATCTCCTGCCATTGCTTCAAAATTATTTGCTTAGTGCTTAAAATCTACTTTTTATTGACTTTATAATCCATTCCTTCTTTACGTGACTTCATCAATAAAAAAATCTGTTTATTTAATGGCACTTTTTATTCAGAGAAGTTTTGCTAGTCTTGTGATCTGGCCAGAACAGGAGAGTTTCAGTGGCAAAGAGTGGAAATGACGTACAGAAAAACAGAAATTGCATTTTAACACGGGCTGACCTAAACTGTGATTAGACATACAATCTCAGGGATTAACTGAACTCACAGGAATCCCCATGTCCTTCAGAATGAATTCTGAATGAAATACAGCTACAGAGGAGAAATACCACTCAAACTGTCCAGTCCCTTCCACTGGAAGACTCTGGTGAAGTTTGGGATGAGCAGCAGTTCTCTCTGGCTGCATCCCTGCCGAAGATGTGGCAAGTCCCCAAACACCACCCAGGTGAGGAGCAATGAATACAGAAGAGAAAGCTTCACAGAGGGCAAGAATTTGGAAGTAATTTCACGCCTGCTCAAAGTGCCATCTTGGTGATGTTAATTCAGAAGAGGGGTTTAATCTCTGCTAGGCCAGAGAAGTGGCAATAACTCTTAGATCCTTGAAAATTACATAGGGGAGGTGAAAGAGGAGGGAAAACATCAGCAATGTAAAATGACACTAAGCTACTGCTCTAATTCCCCAAAGAATGTTCTAGGGCTTTAGCCTCTGCTGCTGTTTCCCTGCTGTTTGTGCATGTTCAGTACCAGCTTTCTCCAAGCTGCAGAAGTATCCGATTAAGGTTTTTATTAGGAACACATGTTGGAGGCAGGTGTGTTCCATCAGCCTGTCACACAGCCTGGGAATGCACACACTGAGGGACAAAAGGGGATGGAGCTGGGCTGTCCCAAGCATTCTGCAGGAAAATAAACAAGCAGGAAAGACAGGAAGAGACAAGTATGCCCAAAGGGAATGAGGAAAACATACGGTTGAACATCCCTCAGCACTCTGAAGATAACTTTGTAATAGTGAGTTGAAAAGTGTTCATGAAACAACAGCAGTGAAGGTGCTGCAGACAGAAAGACTGAATTAGAGCAAGAGCTACAGAAAGGAGGCAGCTGGATGCAAGGGTGCAAAATACATGAAGGATGGGAAGGTAAATTTTAGGAGGTGTTACTGTTGCTTGTGTAAGATCTTAGCTTTAGTTTACCTCTGTCCTAGGGAACAGTCCAGACTCTCCAACTCTTCTATCAATAGACAAAACTTGCCATTGCTTTTTCTACCACAAAGAGTAGGTGCAGAGTCTCCTCCTTTCAGGATAGATGCATTCTAGGTTTCACTTCTAATCAGAGCTAATAAAGTGTGTGCACTCTCATCAGTGCAAGAGGGGGAAAATGAAGAGATCTCTGCTATGAGAAAGCAAAAATCCAGCTTGTGAAAGGACTATTGTGGCCAGATATTCAAAGAGAGGCAATCGAAATCCTTTGATTCCTCGACCTTCTTTACTCTCTGGATGCAGTATGACCACTGAAAATCTATCTTCTGCCAAGAGCAAAGCATCTCTTGTGCCTTGGTTCTCACATAACATCTGCTGTCAAGGCTTGCATTTCTGCTTTCCTGGGAACCTTCCAACCTGTCAGTCTGACTGAAAACAGCAGACAGGCAGGCAGTGAGACATTTCCAATTTCTACTGAATTCAATGAAGCCTCAAGAAAAGCCTAACCCCCCCCAACTCCCAGAAATACCATATGGACAGCCCAGAGCTATGCCAGGTATTTCAGAACTGGGAATCACTCCTCTCCCTGCTGGCTGACAGGCTGGGGACAGGCAAGATGAATCCTTGCTAAGACAAAAACAAACCAGATTTCTTTCGTGGACAAAGTAGTTGCTGTTCCATTCCCTAACTGGGTGGGCAGGATTAGTTTTACAGAGGTATTTCTACACCAGCACAGACTTTTAGATGTTGTTATGAGAAGCTTTTCCCTCCAATGTGTTGTGTGCTAAAGCATTGAGAAAGATTTTCATACTGGGCCCTACAGCTGCTTGTATCATGTGTGGTGATTAATATGCCCAAGTTTGATTGCATTCCAGATTAAAGGAATTGCTTTTGCCTTCGAGGAGTTCAGACAAGCTCTGAGCAGAAGCAGACTGAGACCTTATGTATCCTCAAATGTATGCCCAGGAGCAGGATGATACAGTCAGCAGAGTCAAGGCAGCCAACACTGTGCTCACCAGATGGGTTCAGCTTTGCTTTCCCTCTCCTTTGGCATGAATTACTGAAGTCAGTGAGCCTTGCCCCAAATACAGAATCACAGAATATTCTGAGTTGGAAGGGACCCACAACACACAACACTGTGCAGTATAGTTCCTCAGTGGCCTCAAGGAACTTGTATTCCCAAAAAACAACCCAAACACCCACAGCTGGGTGCTGCATAGTTAAAGAGTAAGGATTTTACAGTGCTGTATCTGGGATAAAAAACAAGCAAAGCCGAACACACAACCACAGCTCACAACTTGTAAAAACCATGAGGCAAAGCAAAAACAAACTAGAGAAAACACAGTTTTGTCTGTCCCTTGTCCTTCTTAGCAGGGAACTGGCTCTTCTGGTCTCAGACAAAGAGGGAACTAGGTCATGTCTCTTGCTGCATCCCCTGAGCCATCAAGTTCCTGGTGGTATTTTTGTACTATCGATCTGGTGTCCCTGCCTGTCTGCAGCACTGTACCTGCCATGCTCTGGGGACAGCTGTCTGTAATAAAACCTGCCTCAAAGTGAGAGAAAAAGAGTAGAAAAAGATACTGGCAGGGATCAAAGAGTTTGACCCTCAGAGAGTAAAAATAAAGAGAACTGGCTGACTGCTTTCAGGCAAGGTCTGAGGCAGAAAGAGAGAAGATTTGCTTTCTGCCTGACCTCAAAGAAGAAGGGAAAAGCTCTATTTCTCCCACTACATGAAAAAATTATAAGAGCTTTTCAGAGCCAGCAGCTCTGAAAGCTGCTGAAAGCTTAGTTACAGGCCAGGGGCTTTGAATACTTCACTTTTATTACAGGACAAGTGGAAATTTAGTTCACTGCACAGCTCAGCCCACATGGGTTTCTTGCCTACAAGTATTTTAGCCTCATTTCCAGGGTTTAGGATTCAAAAATCCATTTCACCTAAAGACTCTGGGAGAAGTAGAGGGAAAATATTTGCCTAAATCCTATTTTATATTATATTTCCCTCCTGTCTCCCCATCTGGCCCTTAGTGGTGTTTTGCAGATGCACAGAGAAATATTGTCCTGTGCCTTTGGGAAGAAGCAAAGGAAAAACCACTGCCAGAGATAGAGTTCTTTATATCAGTGTGATCACTTAGCCCAGGGCCATGTGCCTAAGTCAGTAAGCTGCCAAAACCCAAAGATCTACTCCAAACAAACTCAGGCCCAGTTGTTGGCTCCAGCTGTAGCCCAGGGCACAGGGGCTGTGCCAGCTCAGGGCTTCAGGAAGGATGCAAACAGTGACAAACTTCTGTGCTTTAAAAAGGGATTTTCTGATTTCAAAGTCTGTCCATTGTTTCAAAGTCAGGCTCAGCAGCAGCTCAGCACCATCAATGCTGTTCCAGCCCTTTCTAAAAGACAGCAGCTCTGTTCTCCTGGATGCACAGATCGCCCTTTCTCACACACGTGCATGGAAGCAACCCAGTTTCCTGCAGATCATTTTCCCTGAAGGAGAACCAATGGAATATTAACAGCCAGCACACACCAGGGAGTCCATCCAGCTCAGGAAACAGGAGCTTCTCCATCTGCCTCTTCCCTGTGACATGGCAAGAAAGGGCTCTGAGTCTTCCCCCGCTCCCTGCAGTTCACTGGGACACACAGATCATCCCAGCTAATAGAAAACGCAGCATCAGGACAATGGAAAGTAGCACCAAATACGTGCAGAGAAGCACTTGGCACTCCAGAACCTTGGAATATTTCTATTTGTTATCCTTTAATATTCAAACAGGGCAAGTTACTTTTTTAAGCCAAAACTGGAAGCCCAAATGTGAACATTTGACCAGTCCATGTTAATACTGAGAGCCATTAACCCCGAAGTGACAACACAAAGCAGATTAGAGGTGCGGGCTGCTGACTCTAATGCAGCTACAAAATGCAGGAGCACCCACAAAGCAAGGGGACAATAGACATTTTGTTTCACTTAACTTCACAGACAAGTGAGAAACAATTAACAGTGAACATTAAGGACATTGCATTGCTGCAGAGTCCTTTAAAACTCCTGTGGAAGACTTATGAGGAAAGTGTTGATGAAAACATTTAGTTGTGTATTCTGGGGGTCAGCAGAAGGAAAATATGGTGCTAACTGCTTCCTTAGAAGTTTCTTTGATTTTTCTGAAGATAAGGATCTTCTCCCTGTCATTTCTTCACAACAAATGTGCAGGTATGTGCTCTGCCACCCACCACTAAGTCATGGGGAATAAGAACAATCCTTCATAGAATCATGGAATCGTTAAGGGTGGAGGAGACCCTTAACATCACGTCCAATCATCAACCCAGCCCCACCACCACATTCATCACTAAACCACGTCCTTGGGTGCCATATACACACATTTTTTTGACCACTTTCAGGGATGGGGACTCCATCACTTTCCTGGGCAATTTGTTACAGTGCTTTACAACCCTTTCTGTGAAGAAATTGTCCCCAAGATCTAAACCAAACCTCCCCAGGCGCAACTTGAGACCATTTTCTCTCATCCTATAAAAAGTCTTGTCCTCTTTACCCTTCTCCAGGAAGGTCTCTGTCCTTGTCAAAACATGAATTTCCACACCCCAGCAGGGACACAGAATGATTTGTTACTGTATGGTTGGATGCATACACTACTTTCAGGCATTAGGTTGCTGGTTTCTATTTCAAATTCTTTCAAGCAGTATTTTTCATAAGAGAGAACAATCAAACAAAGCACATTTCCAGAGGCCTTTTCAATCAGATCATACAAAATGTGGTGGAAAATACAGGCCAACCTCTGTGCCTGGGAAAACCAAAAGCAAACAGCATCTCCTCAACAACTGCTCCCCCCCAGTGATGTACTCACTGCGATGAGGATCTGGAAGGAGCTGTGCATGACCTCGATGTAGCGATACTCCAGGGCACAGCCTATGACAGAGATGTAGGAGTGGTTATCCAGCCCCTTGATGCCAGACATCGAAGCCTCCTTCCTTACACAGCCAGGACCATTTTCACTCCACCATGATTGGTGTCGGGAGATGTTGAACGTCAGGAGTTCACTGTCCTAAAGAGAAAAATTGCAAAGAGATCTCCATTTGTTCTAAAAGTGTCAGACATGCTGGCAGATGGAGGTCATCTTAAATCCACAGAAAACCTAAAGTTTCTGAGATCCCCAGTCCCAAGAAATGCTAGCACAGACCAAAGTACATTGGCTTTATATTTCTTCATAGAATTATGGAATGATTCGAGTTGGAAGGAACCTTAAAGGTCACCTTGTTCCAACCTCCTGCCATGTAATGCAGAGAACCTGTGTCTCTACAGAGTAGAGGTTGGTACTGGATATACACACCCCACCTACCCTCTACTGAGAATCTGAGTACCTATCCATGAACTGATTCATGCCAGGGTCCTACACAGTCCCTGGAGGGATGCAGTGGCTCCCAGAACAGCAGCAGGCAGAGCCTGGGATAGTCACACTTCCCAGCATGGGAAACCTCCTGTGGCAGCTCCTGTGTGGCAGCTCCCCACAGAGTCAAGAGCAAAGAGATTCACATCAGCTTAACCAAGCTCCTGCTCCAAATAGCCCTCCTGAGAGAGGGCTTGTCTCCACAGCCAATACAGGAGCCTAGGCAGGCAGTCCTGAAAACACAAGCAAGGGCACAGAAAAGCATTTCCAGGGACAAACTCGAGTTGCAAGGGCAGAATTCTGAATTCCAGCCAAATAACCTGTGAACAGAAACCAAGTGCCCCATTCTGCACGTTTTGTGGGTCCCCTCCATCCACCACAGAGACTAAAAACTGGTTTGCAGAGTCGTTACTAAAATATGCTGCAGGAAGCACATGTTAAGAAATGTGGACAATTAAGTGAGAAGACAGCTGCCAAAGCTCCTGACATAATCACCACAGCAGATGGCATGAGCTCTGCAGGAGATGGAGGAGGGCACGGAGATGGAGAGCGGCACCAGTGCAAAAGCAGCCTGAACAGCAAAGACAATAGGGAAAACCCCACTAACAGTTGGGAGTTCAGAGGGAGCTGTCTGCATTTTAAAGGCTCTGGGGAATAATTTTTGGATTGGCAGTTACAGGGTAATGCACACAGTGCAAGGTGCTGTCTTAGCTCCCTTTCTAGACACAGTTTTCTCTTCCAGCTTCTCACAATTTTGGCAGATGTCTTTGGCTTGCTCCCTCTGCTGGGCTTCACTCTTCAGACGCCCAGAGATACCTCATTTCCATCAAATCACATCTTTTCTGCAAAGCTTGTTCTTTTTCTCCCAAATTTGCATGTTCTGAGACACATGGATCTCCCACAGCAAAAGCTTTTCCTCCTGGAGACAGCCAGCCCTGCAAGCTGCTGAGTTCTTCCCCTCTCACAAGTCACTCACTGCTTTGGTTGGGGGAAGAGAGAGTTAGCTTCTTTATATTAAAAAAAAAAACAAAAACAAAACCACAAAAAAAGAAACCACCAAGAAACCCCCCAACCAAACAAAAAAACCAAAACCAAACACACTCATAAAAAACTCCCAAAAAATTGAATTCCTGTTCCTTTGCCCAGGGCTTCCCCCAGTTAGCACAGAAGCAAAGCTGTTCCCCAGGGCACCACAGATCTGCTCTCCAGCCTCCAGGGCTTCCCTGTGCCAGCTCCCAGATGGTGTCTTCCCAAACCTTCTGCCTTGCTCATGCAGACAGACCTCTCAGTGCCTTCCCTTCTCCTTACAGAGGCCTGGACTTTTTTGGCAAAGTAAGAAACAAGCTGTTTTCCTTCCAGAATCTCCATTTTTTTCAGCCCTTACACATTTGACTCTGGCTTAACTTTGCTTCAGAAGCTGAACTTGCTATTGATTTAAGCCTGAAAAAGCAGAACAGGTGTGTGGCTGGAGGTCAGCAGTTGGAGAGGTGGAGGGACAGGAGGCCCTAACCAGCACTCAGTGCTTTTTGCCTCCAATTACACCCCAGATCTGTGCAAAAAAAAAATTAAAAAATTTAAAATTATACATCAGTGAAGAACAGATTGAAAAAACTGAGCACATTTGGATTCTAAAAGCACCACAATGACTCACACTCACAAAGCCATCCATCTCACAGATGTAAAATGAATACTGATTGCACACTGGGATCATGGACGTCTTTGTGTTTAGAGGCACCTTTCTGAACCAGCATCTGTCTGGAGCACAGCAGGGCATGAGGGCAGCACAAACAGGAGGATCTCAACAAGCAAAGCAGAGCTGTTCCCTCGCTCGTGTCCCTGGCTGGATGCTCTGAGAGGTACCTGCCTGATGGGGCACAACAGAAAAGCACTCAGGAAAATCCCTTCATTGGCCTCCGGTTGTTCAGGGCTTGCTGGGAGACTAGGAAAACAATGCCAGGATGTCTCCTGTGGTTTGCCAGCTTCATTTGTGAGAAGATGGTTGGAGAGAAGTGAAACTATGGAATAGAACAGCACACCAAAATCAGGACAAAAGAACCAGTCGTAAGAAAATCCAGGGAACAGCTGTTTGCCCAAACCTTTCTGCATCCCACTTGAAATCTAAACACAGTGGAATACTCCCAGAAGTGCCTGTGGGTTGGAAGAGGTTAATCAGCCCCAGCAGTGAGCAAGCCCTGCTGCAGAGAGGGATCTGTGTGTGACTGCACTCCCCCTCCTTTCTTTCAGGGCTATCACTGCCTCTTTAACCTTCAGCCCAAAGAGAAATATGAGCCAAGAGTGATACAAGCTCCTTCTCAGGAGCCTGTTGAAGGCCAGCCAAAAAATCCCATCTCCCTCTGAACTGTTGTAGCACCTGGCTGCCATCCGTTTGCCATCAGCCTGAGAAGGAACACAACAGCACTAAAACAGCACTAAAACTGTAGTACCTACATTTTACAGAGTTTATTTTCCGCTCTCAGCCTCACCCCACTGTGTCCCACGGGAAACTCACACCTACTTCCAACACCCACAGAGCCAGCTGCGTTTCTTTGCTAAAATAGCTTTGTGAAAGCTGTTCTGAAATTATTTTCTAAGGGACACTATCAGAGATGGTTTTATTTCTTGTTGTTAACAGCCTCCTGAACCACCTCCCCCAAATTTCCTTAATTATCAGGCAAGACAGCACTGTAACAGCTCTGGAACAAACTGAACCTCATATGGGAGCCCCAGAGCTTGACAGCACAATCATTTTAAATCTTTTTAGATGGAAGCATTTCTTATTAAAATAGGAAATATGATGTTCATATTTCAGTCCTGTGTGCCAAGTAGCTGTATCACCCTGAGACACAGAAGCACTTCCAGAGTCTCTCAGGAGGCTTGTTGACAATGCCACAGCATTTAAAGGCCAGATCCCAGGCTTCAAGGTTCCAAATTAGAAGAAGTTGAGGGACAGTTCTAAGTACCCATGCATTTATCCATCCTCCTCACAGTATTTTCCCCAGGTACAAAGTCATCCCAAGATGCTGTCCAGATTCTCTGGAATACAAATGACTCCCATTTCACTAATAAGGGCTGCTTCCATTCCAAGAGGAGATTTAGACCACCATGGCTCTGGATTCAGATCAAAGCACTGCGTAGACTACAGAGAATATAAAGGAAGGACAAGAAATAAATTAAAAATCACCATTCAAGATGAATAATTCCAGAGGGGAAAGACAAAGGAATACATTGAAATACACAACACCAATTCCTCAAACCTCTCTGAACATTTCTCAAATACATGACGAAGAGCCAGTCAGCATGGCAGCTGGACAGACAGATGCTCATATGTCTTAACAGCAGGATTTTAATAATTAACTCAGACTGAGGGGTTGCAGGAGGGATGTGTTTCACGCTTGGATAGACAGGGAGAAGCTTAAGGTATTATTTCAAGCACAGCCTAGAAACTTCAGAGACATCTCCCAGCAATTCACCAAATCAAATGGCCAGATGGACAAAGAGAAGAGAGGGAGATGGAATAGGAGCAGAGCACAGGAGGAGGAACAGCAATCTGGAAATTCAGCTGGGAACCCCACCACAGAGCAGGGAGATGCTGCATTTCCTTCACATTCTGCAAGTGTGCTCAGAGGTACAAGCAGGGCAAGTCAGCATGGCAATGCTGCCAAAAGCTCTTTGGACACACATCACCATCTCACTGCCAGTGCTGAGAAGCATCCCTTCAAACCCAGATTGCTCTGTCACTCGCCTGCTCATGGGCAAAGCACTTACAGGAAAGCTGGCACAGGCTACGGGCTTAGGGAGCCCCTGCAGCATCAGGGAAGTGCTTCCTTAGACACTTGGGCTGATCCACTTGTGTCACTATCTAATGAAATTCTGCTGTGCCATATTTCATATCTTATTCTTGCTAAGTAAAGTTTGGAGGAAAAAAATTAAAAAAAAAAAAAGACAGGATAGAAATATAGAAATCTGGCCATTTCAGCTCTTCCAAGAGTAGAGAATGGATTCACAGAGCAGGAAAAAGCCTTTTCCATTAAAAATTAAAAATAACATAAATTAGCATAACTAGTGATTTTAATTTGCAATAAGTGCACATAACTATTTCCTCATCTTTTTAGTTCTCTGGACTTTTCCTAAACTTTTTACATCAGAAACACTTGTATCTTTTCTCTCCCCACCTGAGTTATCACCTGTCTCAGTTGCACTGGGCTGTCATTACCAGCCACAAAGTTAACAGACTCCATCCTTTCCATCTCCCCGCCCTTTCTGCATCCTGTTGTTATAAACGAGCTGCTGACAGAGCCTGCCCTGGCAGGCTGCCCTTGGCAGGAGCACAGCAGGGTGAGGGCAGGGCTGGCAGGAATGCTCCTCCCACTCCCCCGGGCACACCAGGAATCACAGAGGAAACAGCACCCTGAAGATCCTCCTCAGAGCTATCAGTCCCTTAAGGCACTTCCATGGGAGCACAACCCTGTCTGAAACACTCCCCAGTGTATTCAGGCTTAGTCTAGTAGTTAATGAGTTAGTATTTATCAGTGCAGCTCCATCAGCCTCACTCCACCAAAGCTCTTTTTCCAATATTTGCAATTTCCCTGCTTACTGCCAGGCTAATCATGAGCTTTGACTTTGGCTTCTTATCAGGAACTAAAGGGCAGCTTCCTCCCGAGGGTGCTGAGGGCACAGAGAGGAACCTGCTCCTTGCAGCACTGCTGCCATCACCCCCTGACTGCTCCTGCCCTGCCCTTGCCCCTGTGAGTGCCCAACACTGGTACATGCAAGCCCAGACCTGGGGGCTGATCCCAAGACTGACACTAATAAGATGCCAGCTGGCTTTGGATCGGGTTTCCAAAGCTGCAGCAGGAGAGCAGCAGCACTCCTGGGCCCAGACTGTGAAGCACCACCGTCCTAAAGAAACCTCAGCTCCTGCTTCAGGTGCACTGTTTGGTCTCCTGGAAGTGAGGATTTGTTTTGCCACTACAAAGACCCAAATTACTTCCGTTAAAGGGGAGAAGGAGGACAGAAAGCAGCATCATGAGTTTTTCTTGCAAAACAGCTTTTTTAAGTGAAAGTAACTCATTAAGAACAGAGGCGAGGCTGTCAAGTATTTTACTGCCAAACAAGCACAAACACTCTGTTGGTTTTGCCAGTTGCCACTAAATTAACTAATTTCACAGTGCTGCCCTAGAGGGAAATCCACTGAGTCAGTAACAACTTACACTGCAGCCCAATTCTATAAAAAAGGTTCCCAGTCCCAAGTGTCACCCTGTAGGCTAAATAAAGCCTCTCTGTGTGCTGGCTTGGCTAAAACAAGCCCCAGAACAGAGCAAGGTGACCAGGTGAAGCTTCTCTGAGGGGACAAAGAGGAGTTTGTGGTGCTGTTTGAATTGCAGAGCAGCAGCTCAACGTGTTGCAGGGCAGGTTGGGATTAGCAAACACGAGTAAGCAGCTGGCTGGAAGCAAACACTCTCTGTCAGAGAAGCTCCCACAGCAGTTTATCAAGCCAATATTTCCTCCATAGCAGGGAGAGTTTAAATAGTTACATAAAATTCTTTTTTCAGTTGGTTGCAGCCAACATCAAGATCATCTCAGGCTGAGATGTCAGACCATGAGTAATCATTGTTTTGGGCAAGAACTCCCTCAAAGTTTCTGGGGATAATGGAGAGGGGAAATGAGATGAATTGAGAAATTAGGAAGCTACATTTTCTTATCTGCAAAAGATTTGTGCTGTCACTCCTGACTTGCTGTAGGCCTGATAAAAACCACAGGGCAGTTCCAATTAGACTGCAACCTCAGTGTATGACCTGGGAATTTAGGCCAGATGTAGAGTGCTCTGAATTGAACCTGAATCCTACAATCAGTCTGCTGTGCTACAGAAACACTTCTTAATTCATTGCTCACAGCCCAGGCTTAATTTAGGACCTGCCTCCCATTTTTATTATTTCTGACTCACCCCTCATTAAGCAGACAGCAATACTCAGCTAATCTAGTCCTCAAAGAGCTTTGCATATTAACTCACAACACCCTGGCCAACAGCCATGAATAACTACCACTGTATTTAAGACTGAAGAATTAAGGCAGGGAAGCCACATCCCAAGGGGATGTGCCAGCCTCCACAGCACCCCTCTGGGGAGGGATGTTCCCTGTTCAGCAGAGAGAAGAGCCTCTCCCAAAAGGTATAATAGGAAATATTTTGCCTGGAGTGGCAACAACGAGGTACTTCTCCCTGCAGCTGATAAGCACTAAGTCTTCAGCAGGACTGGAAGGCACAAAAATATCAAGAGCTTGTCAGGTCCAGAGTTCCAACGAAGTCCTTGGTCCAGGTCAGCCCAGCTCTCCCCTGGAACAGGCTGACAGAGACAGCACACTCGATGCTGCATGAGGGCCTTCCCCTCCATCAGACACCTTCTTCCCAAGCTGCTCTCAGATCACCAGAGGATCAGCTATAATCTCATTAGCTCATAACCCTCCTCAGCCACCTCTGCATTGTGGCTGGGAATTAGCCCTCAAACCCCCTCTTCCCTCGGGATGGCCCTGCTGCCAGGCTTATTCTCACCTGTGGAAAGGTTTACACTCTACCTGATATAAAGGCAGAGTTTATTGCAGTCACCACCTGCACCAACCAACAAAGAGCTCTAGAAATCAGCACTGGCTCCTCGTTGTTCCATACAACAAGCAGCCCTCCATCCCCTGGTAAAGCAGCCCCCTCCACAGGCAAGAGGGCAGGGTGGACCTAATCCCAGACAATCCCTTCCCTCTCCACCAAGCTCTCTCCCCTTCACTACAAACCCAGGAACTCACCCATTCAGCTCCCACTCACCTTTGAGAGCCCTCCCACTTCTAAGTAGAAGCAGATGATGAAGATGTTCCAGGTGACCCAAATTGCAGTCCAGATGGCATACTGGAAGGGAACAGGGTTAGGGAGAGAGAAGGAATAAATATTAGGAAGTCACTGGAATTAACATACATATATGTGCTCCACCTGGGGGCAGTTGGAGGCCCTGAGTCAGCACTGCAGTAGTTTTCCCTTCCTCTGTTTGTTTCCCATATGCAGATGGGTTCTTGCTTGATAAGATACACAGAGGCGGGAGTTTGGAAGGATGGAAGAGCTTCTGACATGCATCTGTCCAGCACCTCACTCTTCCTCTCTATTGTGCACTGTCTGGGTGTTACTTTAGTACCAGTAATAATTATCTGAAATCTTCCACATCTGGCACAAGCACAGCACACTGAACAGGGTGTTCCTAAGCATAGCCAGGCACCTCCTGCTAAAATAGTTTGCAGGGCTTGTGCCTGATTTCCCAAGGGCTTTACTCAGCTCCTTATCCTGTGCCTTGTACCCCCAAAGCAAAGGCTGTGAAAGGCTTGGAATGCTCAGAACCAAAGGGTCTTACTTACCACCACTATGTAGCGAGGTCTGTACTGAATGGTGCCAAACAGGCCCAGGATGACGATGATGATGTGGAGGAAGTTGGCCAGGATAGGGGCCCACTGGTATCCCAGAAAGTCAAACACCTGCCTCTCTAATGCAGCAAGCTGGAAGGGAGAAGGAAAAGGAGAATTACAGTTTCTGGATCCAGTGTTTATTCTCAAGGTTTTGACACTCCCTGAGCAAATCCCTGCAGCAGCTGAAGGTGGGACTCTGCTCCCAAACCAACATACTGCCTATGAACAGGTCAGTAGGACACAACACTTGTCAGTGCACCCCATTCCCCTTTGTACTCATCCCAACTCCTCTGATGGCCAAACCAATGCAGACCAGTGAGCTCCAGCACTGTGGGGCATTCCTGTGTTGTCTGCACTTTGGGGAGGTGCCCCTGGCAGAGGACAGAGGTGAGAAGCAGGATGGTAACATCTTAAATGTGAAATATTCACATACAAAAAAAGGTGAAAATAACTTTCAAAAGCTTGTTTGTCACAGCCTTCAGCATCAGTCCATCATTCCTGACACCTCTCATGTTTCTGCTTTCCAGCTCACATCCATCAAATTAAGGGAGAGGAAGAAGTTCTCTCTTACACCTTCACCTCTCAGAAAATGCTTCCACCAGTAAAGAAATTCTGCAAACACATCAGTTTTCCAGGACAGGCTGTGTTCCTCTCCAGCACTAATAGCATGGTTCAAGGCCAGTACTATGCTCTAGAAATAAAACTCCATTACTGTTCAAAGTGCTGGGGCTGATTTTCAAACCATATTTGCACAAAGACGCACTTTTACCTGTAGCCATCACCTGTGTATCAGGCAACATTTGGTCCCCTGTCTCTGAGCTGCTGTGCTGCACATGCAGCTGAAAGAGCACCATGGCCTGAGCTGGCCTTTACATCCCCACACCTTTTAAACAGCAGAAACAACCAGTGCAGGGGGCAACACTGTTCCTGCAGGGTTTTCCCCAGTGAGAGCCTTCCACGGAGAGATCTTCTCTTTGCTTGTCTTCACTAACACAGTCCAAGCACCTCTGTGGATCTGTGTCTTTGCTAGTGCCAAGGCACAGCTGGAGATTTCCCTGTCAGGATAAGATTTCAAAGTGTGTTTAATTATCATACTGGTACACTGGGATTGCATTATGACACGTCATATTTATTTTCACCTAAATAAATCATTACAATTTTCTATCGATGGTCAATATTAATTTAACTACCAATTAGACATTAACCCTGGGTAATCCTAGTCTGCTGTGTGTAATCAGCTATGTGACACCTTTTCCTGGCTGGGAACTAAGCACCAGAGCCTCAGGGATGGCTTAAAGCATTTAAGGATGTGAGTGGTTGCAGGTGCCACTCAAGCCAGATGATGAGAGAAGCCACATCTATTCCTTCTTCCTGGATCGGTGAGGAAATCACCTTCACACCTCTCTTGGGCTGGGAAGGTATTGCTATTCTCAACACTGCCTTGGAAGTTCAATAAAAATCTGTATTTCAAAGAAACCTCTGGCAGGCTGGTTAGAGGTGATCAGTCAGGGTAGGGTAAGAAGCTTTCCCCCTCCAACACCTTCACAAGCAAAGAGGGACAAAGAATGGGGAGGGAATGAAGGCAGTCCCCAAATCCCTCTGTTCCGCCAAATAGTTTTCCCTCGGAAGCAACACACTCTGCCCTGCTCTGATCCATGCTGAACCCCCTGGAAGGTGCTGTGGCCTCACCCAGGGT
The DNA here is from genome assembly GCA_013396695.1 of Sakesphorus luctuosus. NCBI lineage: Eukaryota > Metazoa > Chordata > Aves > Passeriformes > Thamnophilidae > Sakesphorus > Sakesphorus luctuosus. Next base: position 380,256 of record VWZD01002531.1, read on the forward strand.
TGCAGGGCTGGAGTGGGGAGAATGCTGCTCCCTCTCAGCTCAGCAGGACTCTGTGTCTCATCAGAAACACCAGAAACAGGTTAAACACTTAATCCTTCAGGACGGGATTAACGCACATACCTTAATGATATTTGTACATTTGGAATCCTGACTGGCTGGCAATGGGCCATTTGACTGTGACCACTTTATCCAATCAGGCATTTAATTGGCTTTGTGCATTACAGGAGTGTGTGCCACAAGAGCCAGTGCTGTGGCCATCACTCAGCCCAGGGGGCACCATGGGGATGTTCCACTGAGATAACACCCTGCTCTGCTTTGTCTGCTGCCCTCAGGCTCTGAACATCAGTGTAAAGCCAGATCCCTCTTACCCAAGCTTTCTGCCATGGGTTTTCTCCCTCTTGAATCAGGGCATCCATCTTTGGAGAAGTGTTTTCTTCTCACAAATGAACATTCGCCATTAGAGGTGTATAAAAAGGGGTAAAGCTTGTCCTTCCCCAGATTCATGATGTTTTCTGGTTGTTTGGACCAGGGAAGACATCGGGCTGTGAAGACAGAGGCATCCAACTGCCCTGGAGATGGACCAGATAATTTACATGACTTCAGATTAGGGCACAGCTCCTTGAGAAGTCTCCCAGCTCTGGATTTTCCCCCATGATTCAAGAAATTATCTTCATGCCATAGTTCCTTCTCCCTTACTGCAACTGCTCCTGCCTCCAGTTTCTTTCCATCCTGATGTACATTCTTTTGCCACTTTTGCTGCATTTTTAAAATATTTTTGTGCCCATCTGCTGCTTCAGCAAAGGAGAGGGGAGCCTTTGTGGGATGTCTGAGCTCACACAAGCTGTTTCCTCATTTATAAAAATAAAAGCAATTTTCTGTACAATGTGTCGATTTCAAGCAAATGCTGCTGCTGAAACTCCAGTGCTGTATCACTGTCAGGCAGGCAGGGAGTCCCTGCTGTAATGGAACTGTCAGAAATGCAGCCTGAAGTCACCCTGGGTTTGTCCCTGTTCCCTCAGGAACTTAGCATAATGAAGGAAATATTTGCTAAAAACAAACTGATAAACAACCATTTCACTCCTTACACTACAGGGCTGTGTGTGGAGCTTACCCAATAAATGCTGCTGAGATTTGAGGGTAAACAGCACTGATGTTTGGGCTAAGCTGGCCTTGACTTGGGGTTGGGATGTGAAGAATGTCAGGGTACCCTTCAGTCCTGGTCCTGCTAGTCCTGCTCAGAGATGGCAAGGTCAGGGTTTGCCCTGATTTATCTTTCCCCAAATACTGAAGCTCTCTGGATCCCTCTTGCTGAGCAGGGAAATGCCATCTTTCTCTGTGCTGCCAAGTTTCTGCAGAGTAATATCCTTGCTGTGGCACTCCTCACGATGATTCACACTATTCTATTGAGAAAGCCTATTACATTCCAGAGATATTGGTTGTAAAGAGGAATTTCACAGATTGTGGCACAGGTTTCAACCCATTCAAAGCTGATGGGACCTTTCCATCAGGGAGGAAAAATTTTTCTTCTTTATGACTATTTGTATTAAAACCAGGATTCCTTCTGCTCCTTTTGCTTTTCTAGCCCATAGAACATTTTTACCTTTCATTCTTAAAATTAAATGATTTATTTTGGTACTAAAATCAGAAGAGTTGTGGCAAAATTTTTTTCTCCTGAAATAAACCACATTTCTGCTGATCTGAGTGAAACTGGAATAGCAAATGACCATGTGAAGCAATTGTTAGCCAGGCAAACAACACAAGCCAAAGCTTTCTGTTGGGCCATCGTTCATTTATACAGCTGGGAAAGATAAGAAAGGCAGAGAGGATGTTCTTCAGCTCACAGAGCTCTATCACAGCTCACACACAGGGAGCAAAGAGAGGCTTGGACATGCTCAGAGTCATTACAGGACTAAAACTTCAGCAGAGAGAGAAGCTGTACCTGAGCTGGAGTGGAACATTGCCTGATGGAGCCCACTGCAGAACAGGAAAATGGTCTTAGCAAACACCTCACAGTGTGGAACAGTTTCTTCCGGGGGGGTTCAAACCATTGCATTTGCATTTCAATGGCTCTGGCAGGACAGTGTCACTGGCAGGTGTCGATGCCAGCAGGACACTCTGATCTGATTCAACAGGGGCTGGGGGGGCTTGTTTAAATTCTAGGCCCTCAAATCTTCTCTATCCCCTCAACTTTGTCTTCTGTTTCTCCTGTCCTGCTGCTGAGCTGCAGAGTCCAACCTGTTCCCTCGTGCCCCCCCAGTGCTGAGGAGGAAGGGATGCTGATGAACAGTCACTCACCTGTAATTCCTTAACTCCCTGTCCTTTAGAGCCTACTATCAAAGCCATGTTACCAGCTAGATTTGCTCTTCTTAATTTATTAAGCTTTTAAAGCCTTTAATCTTATTTGGTTTGAACCTGTGTCTTTCACTGCATTTCTGAAATGAATTGGGACACAAAAGGAAAAATAATCACTTTCAAGATGTTGATGACACAGATCAGGGAAAACACTCAGAGAACCCAGTGACAGGTACAGTCCTCCCCATGCACACACACATCTACATGGACTTGTTCCTGCAAGCAAACCTGCCTTTAACCATTCCAAGTTCAGCTTCAATAAGAGAGTTATTTTTTAAAATGAAACATTAGAAATAAATACACAAGCATGCAATAAAGGAAACAAATGGGAAAGGCTGATCCTACTGAGGCAGCCACGGCTTAAGGAAGATACTCCTGCAAAGAAAAGGAAAACAAAATGTTTTACTCAAAAACTCAGCCAATTTTACACTTGGCCTAGGAAAAAACAACCTGAAAACTCTTCTTTTTCTCCTTGTCTCTCACCAGTGTAAGGACACAGCCTCACAGAGTGTTTCAGATCCTGCCCTGCTCCTGTTCAGGGGTGTATTCAGCAGCCTTGGACCCCTGTGTGCTTATACACAGCTCAACTCGGACAACATTTGCAACTCAACCCTCTGTATTTACTTTCTCTCCATCCTGACGCGAGCAAGAGCCTCAGCTGCAGCCTCAGTCCCCACCACAGTGCTGGGATGTTTCTGGCTGACTCCTCATGCCTTGATTCAGCATTTGATTCCTGCCAACCAGCTTTGCTTTTTAAGAAGATGCTCTTTCTTTGTCTGCAATGCAAACACCACTGGAGCAGCCAGGACTTTCACTGAAAAGGTCATGGGCCTTTTCTTGAGGAAAAACTTGCATTGATTTCCTGAGATATTTTGGCCATGCAATGGGATGGTTTGAGCTCAGGACAAAGCCCCAGTGCTGCTGTTCCTATGAGACATCCTAAAAGGATGAAAATTTAAGCCTTCCTAGCTGAAAGGGCAGGAAGAAATTAAAAAGTCTCCAATTGGATAATTTGAAAAATGTCTCTGTTTTAAGTTTTGAACACAAATACCTGTATTTTTGGTTCTTCCACACATTTTAAGTCTGGCAATAATAACCACCTGTCTGCTTTTTCTAATTATTAGTAATGTATTGCTATTATTACGATATATTGTACAAATATGCGTATCTTTCCACACAATTGCTTTGCCTTTTTAAGTGGTGGAACAATGCTAGTTCTGAGGAATCCAAAACTCAAGCTGCAGTGTGCTGAAACTATCAGCAGTGAGCAGAAAACTCCCTTCTGTGTCAGTGCTTGTTCAAAGTGGAGAAGATTTTGTGGGTAGAAAAATAATTAAACAGTAAGTCTGCTTCTACCATGGTGGCTGCATTTCTAAATAAATATGAATGGCTGTAATAGCTATTTAATTAAGTTTATCTGAAAAAGCAGATCACTGAGCCACTACTTCACACCCCCAAACTGAGGGACTCGTTCTGCAAGGTGCCACGTCCTTGTCTCTCCCAAAGTCAGCCCCTCACGTGTTAACATCCACTGCATTCAGGAAATCTCATTTTTCTTCAGTAAGTGTTGTCAAGGAAACATTCCTTGGGGCCTTGTGATCCACAGCTCCTTTCCCAGCATCCCTCACCCAACCACAGAGGTCAAGAGACTAATTGCACAGGAGGTCTCTGTTTGTCACTTTGTCTCTCGGGCATCTCTGGTCACTCTGGCCACTGGATACAATACATCCCATTCTCTGCTTCTTTGCTCTGTTTTCTCCCCAGAAGCTGCTGGAACTCCTTCTATTCACACAGACATTAGACATTAGAGAGGCCTTCAGCAGCAGAGCTAATACCTTTAAATCTTTTCTATAGAAGAAAACTGGTCACTGTGCTTGTCTGGAGGACTGACCCCTGCAAAGAGCCCCATGAGGCAGCAGGAAAAGTCCCCATCGCTGGCATGACCCCACACCAGGTCACTCCCTGGCTGCGCCTGGGGCATCACACTCCAGGAAACACACCTTTCAGACTGCCCCTTGCCATAGCTGAGGATAAGGGCTTTTCCCAGCCCAGTACACTTCTGCCAGCCCAGTCCCACCCTGTGCAGAGCCTGGAAAGGAGTGACCCTCTGAAGTGGTTCAACACAACTTCCCTGCTGAAGCCCAGAGCATCCTGCTGCCACCCCCGCAGTGGTGAGCCCTCACCTCCCCATCCTCCCTGGCCTGGCACCTTTGGGCTCTGCCTTCTCCCTCCCCACAGCATCGTTTTGTGTCTTGGCAATGATGCTCTCAGGAGTTCCACTGCTGTGACCTTGATTCCTGAGCTTTCTGCTGCCAAAGCCTTTCAGAAACATCCTAGCTGCAAAGATATGTCATTATTCAGTCCCACATGCCCAAATGCTGCTTAGCATTCCAGGAAAGGCACAGTCCTGCCAAACATAAGGGATGAGCCTGGCACTGAGCAGTGCAGGAGCCCTTTTGTTCATGTCTGGAGTTGAGGCTCCGGCTTCAGAAGGGCTGAGGTTTCCTAAGTACATCACAGAGAGCCACCAGCCCTGCTCAGCTGAAGACACAGGCCATGCACAAACATTCACAGAATCATGGAATCACTTATGTTGGAAAAGGCCTCCAAGATCATTGAGTCCAACTGCTCCCTCAACACTGCCAAGCCCACCTCGAAACCACACCCCCATACGCCATATGTACACATCTTTTAAATTCCTTCAAGAACAGGGAATCCACCACTGCCCTGGGCAGCCTGTTCCAATGCTTGACAACTCTCTGGGTGAAGAAATTGTTCCTCACATTCAGTTTAAACCTCCTCCTCTGGAACAACTTGGGGCACACATCCAGACAAACCTCTTAAGCCTTTTTACTCCAAGTGTCGGGTCGTGTCACAGAATTGGCAAAACAGCAGGAGCTGGCAGTACTTTTTCTAGCAAAACACTACAGTCCCTGGTCCCTGCCAGATGGCACAGCCACAGGTGCTCTCTCCTGCTGCATAACCTTCTCAGCAGGGTGGTCAGCAGGACAGTGAATTAGCAGCTTGCACATACCGTTGCAGAGGGGAGAAGAGGTTGCCCAGCACTGATGCTCTGAATGGTGCTCAGAATGCGGCTCCCAGGAAAAGGACTGCTTCCTAGGAAGAATGTTTCAGTCAAATGATTGCCCTGTATTGCCTAAACTTCTCCTAAATCAGGGTCAGTCATGTGCCTGGTGAGGCTTGTGCTCTGTATGCCCCACAGAGCCTCTGAGCCAGTTGGTTTCCCTGGATCCCAGGGATGCAATGCAGGCAGGTGCCTGTGTCTCCTGATGGCCCCTCAGCACTGCAAGCTGCTGTGACTGCTGATTGTGGAGATTTAGCAATCAGGCTAAATTAATAAGCAGGTGCCTTTGTGATCCAGGCAAAAAAGGACTTTGACAAGAATGACAAATTTGTTTCATTTGTAACCTACATCAACATTCAAACTTAAGTTCCCCAAACATAATTAAATTAATCTGTTGTGCTCACAATGTTCCCCTTCAATCCTGTCAGAGTTTTTCTCCTCCCTCACTTTTATGGCTCAGCTCTGGGGCTTCTGCTTTGTGCTGGAGAGAGGGGCAGTGGGATGAAGGGGATGTATTTGCAACAGGCATACAAAATAATGAGTTTCTTCAACAAGTGCTTGATGTTTTTGTCACCCAAATGCTCCTAAGGCACAGCTCTAGCCCAGGCTCAGGCTCCACACTCATGGCACTCCTGCCTTTCCCTCACTTGCTGGAGGACTTGCCATTCTGTCTTAGTCCATCTCATACAGCTAATGATGGGCAAACATCCTTGCTGCTCCCCCAAACAGCATCCTGGTGTGGCAGAGCTTCAGCACTGCGGGGGGAACTTCTCCCACCAGCAGCACAGATTTCCCCACTGAGTGAAGTAATACATATTACAGACATGCCATTAACTCCCCAGTCATTTCCCTCTGGAGATCTGCTACCAGTTATGAACCCATCCAAACATCAAAAAGGCTGTGAGGCAGAGCAGTGTTGGAGATCAGCAGGAATTTAATTTTCTAATAGAGAGATTTATTCCCTACCAAGGGGGCATTATATTCTGTGCTCCCCTCTTCTGCTCAGCCATGAAGCCTGTGTGAAGTTTGGGCTCATTCACATGACAGAGATGCAGGGAAAGAAGTGAAAATACTTGAAAAGTAAACAAGGGGTTGTTGGGTTTAGGGAATATACCCTACACCCTCTGGATCTGCTATCCTAAGTGTCATCTGCTTGGCTCACAGAGCCAGCTCTGCTGCTGGAGGGGTCTGGCACAGATGGCACAAGGCTGTACTGAAGCACTCTTGGCCAGGACTGGCCAGCCTGTTTTGTCCTATGGAGCTCTCTGGAGTCTCCTGGATGTGGGAGCAGCAGCACGGGAACAGCTCACAGATTTCCATGAACTCTCAAGAGTACTAGAAAGCCTTAAAATTATTCAGGGCTTGGACCAAAACTCACAGTGTGTATAAAGCTTGTGAGATACCAGCTGGACTCCCCCAGTTTAGACAAAATTCTGGCTATCTTTGCTGTTTTATAGGCACTTACTGCAAACTGCAACTTTATTTTGCTGCAGGTACCAAAATTGAATTGTGGCCCTTGCTTCAGACTCAAAGAGTGAAGCTCAGTTTTTCCACTGTCCTGTCCACACACCGCCCAAAAAGACTTGCTGTGTCCCAGTGACACTGAGAACATGCTCTGCTTTTGGCTTTATGAACAAATTCACTGGTATCCCCTGCCAGTCTAATTCATGGCTGGCACCTGCAGCAATTTTTCTTCTGGAAGGGTCAGCTGTGGCCTGAGTTACAAAAATGCCTCTCTGAAGGCAAAATAGCTGCAGAAAGCCACCTGAAGCTGTTTTTCTCATCCAGCAGAAGATGAGGATGGGAGTTCCCTGGTGGCCACACAGCATGCCAGCAAAGCCCCACTCCCTGCACAGCCCTCACCCCACAGGACCCACCCCAGCACAAGGGACAAACGGGCTCTGTGCTGCTGGACCCTTATGGAAACCCCCAGGCCTTGCTGGCCAAAGCTCCCTGCTCTCCTCTGCCCGATGGTCTCTCCCCCTTCACCAACACCTCCCTGTGCCACTCCAGCCAGCTCAGTGCCAGCTCTGCCCCAGCTCCCTCCTGCACATGGCACTGGGAGCTCGAGCAGCTGATCCCCTTAATTAGGTCACAAATAGATCACGTGTAAAACACTTGCCCCAGCCAGATCCTCTGAAGGAAAAACATGCAAGCCCTGCAACTGGGCTAAAAGCTTGGGAGAGGAAGCATGCCAAAGCTGAAATAACTCTTCAAAACTTTGTCTGTAGGAACTCTGCTTCAGTTCCTGCCTGACAGCTGGGTCCCTGCTCCCTGACACTGGAGCTAAGTGGTAGCATTGCTTTCATCTCCTCTTGCTTCTGCTGCAATGCCAGATTGCTTGAATATTCGTAAACAGAAGGAGTTTAATGAAAATTATAATTAGAGCCCTGCGGTGCTCTTGCAGGTCGTCTTTACACTGGGCTGCCTATTTACATTAGAAATCAGGCTGGTGTCACTGCAGAGTCTACAGCAAGAGAGGAGAATTCATTAGAAGGGAAGCTCAGGGTGGGTGAAAAAGAGGGGAGAGAGAAAATGATATTGTTATTATTAATAACCTAGGAAATTGGGATCTGCCATGGTCTGGCTGCAACTTTGCTCCTTGAAGGAAAGCCCACTGTAATCAGCCTGAAGCAGAAGGGGACAGAGCACAGCCATCCAGAAAATTCCACTGGTAATTACTGTACAAATGGAACCTTTTTCATACAGCAAGGCTTTCTCACCCCCACCAGGACACAAAAAAGTGCTCTTAGCACTTCTGCTCCCTAATGCCTAGCTGTGAAGTTGGGGGGGGTTCAGGGAGAGACAACATGTGAAGCGTTCCCCATTATTTTCCAGCTTTTCCTCTCCACCTGCCAGCAGCTCCATGGGATGCTTTCTCCCCGCCTGTAATGCCATGAACAGCAGCTCCTTGGGAGAGACAGAAGCCCTCACTGACTCAAGCTCTGGAGCATCTGCTGGCTTGAGGCACAGTGTCAGTCCAGCTGCAGAGCCAAAGGGCTCTGTAAAATCTGGGTCTGACAGAGCAGGAGAAATATCCCATGGGAACAACAGGGAGGCATCTGGGAATCGATGCCCTGACAGACTCTCACACATGGCAGCACAAACCAGTGTTATCCCAAATGTGGATGAGTCTCCTGGAGTTGACCCTGCTCCTGCTCCTTTGGCCAAAGCCCTTCAGCTCAGTCATTAACTGTCTGTCTTCCCATCTATACAGTGAAATTAGGAATAACACTCATTTGACAGAGGATATCTGGAGACCTGGGTTGTATTTGTAAAAAGCTTCTGTAATATTTCACACTAACAATCCTGCATTGACACAAACCACAACAGTGTTTTTTCTGGATGCCCACCTGCCCTGTGGTGGCAAAAAGAGGTGGCATTTTAGGTTGAGAACCTCCTGTGATGGTTACAGCATCAGCCCAAACCCCTCACCTTTCCCACCACTGTCACATTCTCAACACAGAGAGGTGACCTCACCCAGCCCCTGTGTTATCATCCCTCCAAAATCATCCCTAGTGATGCTCAGACCAACTCACTGCAATGCCCAGCACAGGATGCTGTGCCAGACCCCACTGCTGCCCAACTCCACTGCCAACCCCACCTCACCCTCCATGGGCAGAGCACGTAACTTTGGTCTGATAAGCAGCTGAGAATTCAGGACAGAGCAGATGAACACTGTGAGTATTTCATTTATGTATCAAAACCACCCCAGGAGACTTTTGCAAGACATGGCAAAATGCAGAAAGTTTTCAGGCAAATGAGAAGCTGGAGGTATTTTAGTAGTTGGGCTGCAAACAGACCATGTGGTTTGCTTGCATTTCATCCATGCTATCATTGTAAAAAGGGACCCATCCTGTGACAGCTGAGTTTTAATCACCACTAGTAACACTGATGGTTGTTCTTTGCCAAAAACAAAAACAAACAAAAAAGGAAAAGTGCTTATTTCAGTTAAAAAAAAAGGACAAAAGAAAAACTTCCCTTGAAAAGCCATAGTTGAAAAAACATGCGGCGATTTTTTCAGCTGAAAAATAAATATCAGTGAAGAAATACTGCCCAGCTCTCCCATAATGAATGTACTTCGAGGTCTGTCATCAGAGCATGAAGTGAAAAAGAACCATGAAGAAAATAGTATTTTGGACAAGAAAAACATTTAGCAGTTCAGCTTCTGGTTCCAGTGAAATGCTTCTGACAGGAAGAGTTTTAAATTGGAACAAACAGGAAAACAACTATTTTGTTCAAAACAGGGACTGTGAGAGGCTTTTGGGGCATTGCAGGAATGTTTCAATAACCACAATCCCCACAAACAAACTCGCTCTATGAAGTGGGCAGAAAATACATCAATCACTATTGATTTTCATCTTCTGATTGCTTCTCTGGAAGAAAATCAGTACTACTTAAGTAATTGAATAATTACCTCAGTAATTACAGGTAAAAAAACTGTCTTCCCTTGCCTCCCCCAAGACATGTAAGCTGGGGATATTCCAGTCTTCCAGCCATTTTAGCAGGCAAAGCCAATTTTATATGATCAAGGATGATTTCTGAGCTGTCACCCACATCTCAGGAGTCAGCAGAACCCTCGGCACAGCCCCAGCAGGGCAGTCCCTGCTGCTTGCAGGGCTGAGGAAGGCTGACCCTCTCTTGGGCTTCTTCCTCAGCTGCAGCCTCTCCACAGGTGGAGAGCAGAGATCCAGCTCTGTTTTTCTCAAGTCAATAAAAGCAAGAAAACAGAGACACACAAAGTGCTCAAACAGATTAATCAAGGAAATATCTAAGGGTGGAGGTGACAGAAAGCTTAGGCACAATTTGAGGCTGAAGATCAACCTTTCTCTTTCACAGGATGACTAAGGAGCTTGGGAACTGCAGTCTGGGTAGCCATGGAAGGGTAAGAGCACAGCTCTGCTACAAACCAGTCTGAGTGCTGGAACAGGGCTCTAGGGGGAGAATTTGGGACTCACAGTGTGAAAGTAGCTGTGGGAGAAGTCACTAAGCCCGTGGTGTTCTCATGCTCACCATTCCCTGGCACCACTGTGTTTTCTGCTGTACTTGAGTTTGGTGAAACTAAAGATTCTCATCGGGGATTTATCAGCAATACAGAATCATGCTAAAAAATGCTAAGGTTTAACAAGTTCTCCCACTTGTATTGATGGCATTGACCATCTCACTTTTGGTGCAAAAACCTTTGTTTTTGCTCTTCAGTCCAAGTAGATGATGAAATGAGACCCATGACGTTCACTTTGAAGGAGGAGAGCCACTGCCTTTCCAACAGGGTAAGTAAGGATTCAGTGCCTTTTAAAAGGCATTATTTTTAAAGGAAAGCCCTTTTGAGTGAGGGCTAGAATGGGGTTATTTTCCACATGACCAAGCACCAAAAGGAAAGCAGCAGCCCAGTCCATGCTCTTATCACCCTCCCTGAGTCACCCACTGGATAGATTTGTCACAAGGTGAACTAAGAGCAAGTCCTCAATTTATTATCATTTTCTACTTGTCCTCCTTGATGCAGTTCCTGCCAGGATGAGTTTGCTGTGGGAAAGTGGAATGAAACCAGGCTTTTCAGTCTGCTGCTAAATGGGACTGGGGGGAGGCTTCCAGGGGGGAGGGAAACTCTTCCTCATTAGGAGGAGAAAATGTGCAAGGCAGAGTTTTGCTCGGATGCTGCCCAGCCTCCCAATTAGGGTGGCTGTGACAAACAGTGCTGTTATTATATGTAACTGTTTATCCAGTGCCACTCAGCCATTGTTTATTTTATGAGCATAATTTATCTCCTCCGTTGTGCTGCCCAATTTGTTTGCATTTTCAGTCTAGTTGAGTGTCTCTCTTTCATTGTATACATCTTTTGGCCTCCCACCAACCAACTCTTCAAGTAAGTCTCCAGGAGTGTCACACAATGGCCAGGCCCCTCCTGCGCTTCATTTTTCACATGACATTTGTGTCCCCTCATTTCTGGGCCGCCCCTGCCCCTCCCCTGCTGACTCGGAGCTCCTCAATGGCTCATGGTTTATTCAACAGCAAAGCTGAGTTTCTCTTTCCCTTCTCCCCCTTTTAAAACAGTGGCTGGTCAATTGGTGCTGCTTTGGCAGATCTGGAGAACAAAGTTCACTCGCAGCAAATCTTCAGTGGTTGTGTCTCTGCAGGGCAAGAGTTTGGTGACCCTGCAGAGGCTGAATCCCAACCCAGAGGGAGCAGCTCACTCATTGGGAACTCACAGATTCTTGCATCTCCTCCAGCCATAGAAGGAGACAAAAACTTGCCCTGTATTAGTTCGTGTCCCCACAGCTTCATGCACACAACACCCTGACTCCCTACTGCTGTCAGCCCTTGGAGGTGTGAGAGATGATTCCTCATCCCAGGAAACACGGCATCTTTGGTTTGTTCCTACTCCAAACTTTCTGGCCATGTTTTTTTCAAGTCTTTTGATCTTCTTGCTTGTGGGTCTGACTGCAAGGATTAGCTAAAATAGAAAAGTGCCAATCCCCATTATGGAAATTCAAATCCTTGCCACTACAGTAAGTAATTTCAAGAAGTTTGATCTGGCAAGACTCTGAAGTGACTCCAGACAGAGATAACCATGTTTGTGCATCACCACTTCCACCAGCATGGTGACACCACAGCAGGAAGAAGCAGCATTTTCCTCCTTATTGTAGCAGGCTCATTCCTGTTTCTGATGGGATCCAGCAAAACCCCACTGAGCTCTCAGCCCCGGGTTACAGAAGAACATGGTGTTTATTGCTCCATCCTTTTGAGTCTGCCAGGATTGAGTTTCCAGGATTTCTGCTAGAAAAAAATGCAGTGTCTCACCACCAAACCATGGAGCTCCATCTGAAACGTAGACTGAAATTTGTTTGCAGGTTAATGTCCAAAACTGTGAGCAAGGAACTTTACATGGCCAAGGGAACCTCCATGAGGAAAATTTGGCAGCCATGAAACCTGGGATACATCTCATGCAAGGAAAACATCCTTTGGCTGAGTGATCTGCAAAGGAGTTTACTGCCCCTCCACCTCCTGTCACCATGAGCTGCTTCAGAAATTCATCGTACTTTAAATGATTCACTCAAGTATCCATTCAGTCCCAGTTCATAGATTGCAGAGCCTTTATTACACAGCCATATATTTAGCACTGGGATAGTTCTCAGCAGTTCTAACAGCCCTGTCATCTAAGGAATAAAACAAAGAGCCATTATTCATCAGAAGAGAGACACAGTCTTTATTGTCTGAAGCCATGGCAGAGTTTTTATACCACACTATCTGTTCTTTCACGCTGTCACACAACTCAGCTTTAAGCTGTTTCAGTGGCAGCCCTGGAAGCCCAAATGCTTTGTAGCTTCTCCCAGCTGAGTGCCCAGCTAATGTTGTGTTGCACTGACAGCAGGGCTGATCCCGAGCTCACAGGAGCAGGAAGGTGAACCCTTCCAGAAAAGCTTGAGGTCTCTGGCCAGGTCAGGTATAAAAGCCAAGCACGGTTCTTTGAAGACAGAAGGAAGACTGGCTACAAGAAGCAATGGATGAAAGTGGGCTTTGGGCACTGATTATATCCAGAAGACCTGGGGTTTGGCTCTGGGCTGATGGCAGAGCTGTGTAGAGTGTTGGACCCAAGGACACACTGAGCTGTGCACACCCTCACTCTGTCCCAGCCGCCCTGCAGCCCTTCCAAACACCATCAGGGTTTGCTTGGTGGATCTGTGTCCAGCCTGGCTTTCTGGATCTGGACATCTGGAGAGTAACACCTTGAGATGTGCTCAGCATGAACCCCTCTCCATCCTCCTTAGCATCTGCATGACTTCCTCTGCACCTCTGGGAAAGGCAGGTTAGATTTTGGGCCAGAAGACTTCTTCTGTGCTGCAAATAAGCCTATTAAATTAAAACAAAGCAGCACCAATCACAGAACCAACTACATCATGGTCTCCTCAGGCTTCAAGAGTATTTCAGACTCTGTCTGTGTCAGCATAAGACAGGATAAGGAGCAGAACAGATCCCTCTGAGAAGATGCTGTGCAGGGCGTCTCATCAGCTGTTTGCTGAGAGGCAAACCCATCTTCCCCTTGGATGTCTCTGCTCACAATAATGAGATGGGAAACTCGAAGACCCAGAACCCTAAAAAGTGTCAGACATTTGAAAAAGAATTGCCCTTTCCCAGCTTTTAAATTTCAGGCTGGCAATCACATCTCCAAACACTCATGTTCACTTCTCTCCACATGCTCAGACAGCAAAGGGCACATAACAGCCTGTGAACTCCCATCACACTTCTCCAACAGCCACTCTGCTCCCTGCTGAACAGCCAGCAATCTCCCAGGCTAATTACCCAAACGGTATTCTGCACATATTTAGCATTTCTGAGTAATTAGGATAATCAGATTTCTCCCCTAATTCTGTACATATACAATATAAGCAGGTGTACTGCCTTTCCCACAGTCATATCACAGAGTTCTGAACATCAGGGGCTGGGTGGACATCCATGTGCTTGCTCCACTGATGCAGAAAAATATGATGATGATCCTGGTTTTCCTAACTTTTAAGCACTGGAGGAAAAAAAAAAAGATGGAGTTAAACAAAATAAAAGAGGGAAGCAAGCAGATATTTTCCTGGTCTGAGAGAGCTCAGGGAGCTGGTGGAAAGCTGCCTGCAGGGCTGGCCAGTTGCTGAAAGGTGGCAAAGAAAGCTGGCACAGCAGTTCCTGATGTCTGCCTTCCTGGAGCAGGTGATGAAGACAAGCTGCTGCCTCGATTCCCACAGTATATTTTCATTAAGCCCAGGCAGATGGCAGCGGAGGTCACCGCTTCCACACCATCATCCTTTCAGCCAAGAGGTGTCAGGGAATCTGACATCTCAATTACTAAACCTAGACTGGCCCAAACAACACCCAGGATGACGGGGGAAGGGGTATCAGAAAAGCTGCTCTCCTGATTTCCATGAATCTTCACCTTTGAGAGAAAATCTGGGACGTGAGTTTCCCTGATAAACAACATATTTGTGTCTAACGTCCTGACACAGAAGCAGCTGTGCTGAGAATGAGCCACAGACACCAGGAAAATGGCAATTAAGTCCTTGTGGAAAATAGACCAAAAAGCAAGCCTTGGAAAAGACAGTTGATGTTAATGAGCTACAGCAAAGTCAAGGGAGGAGATATTGATCTTGCCCCAGCAGAAAACCGGCTTTCTCTTCTCTAGTCTGTGAAGCCTCAGAACATGGAGTTAAATAAAACTTCTCTTCCTCACAAGGACTCTCAGATGTGGGCCCAGGACTTTGCTAAGCCAGGAGGAGCCAGAGCCACACCAACGTTGACTTCTCCGTGTTCAATGTGAGCCCCAGTTCCAACCTGCTGGCGAGATGCAGCACTTCTGAAATACCATCTCAGAGATTTCTGCCAGATACTTTAATCAGTTCAGTTTTTCTCCTCCCTACTATTACTATCTAGTTTCCTATTATTACTTTACTACTATTGATTCCCTACTTTTTACTGCTCTTAATCCCTGCTTTTGCAATGCCTACTATTATCTGTGGCAAGAAGATGAAATAGATTCTGACACTGATCAATAAAAAAGCAAAGCAGAAGCTGTTTATTATTATTCTGAAATCTCATGCACTTTAAGGTAATATTATGACTCTGGAATGATCATGAAATATCTCAGATTCACATTTCCACAGGGTGTTTATTCACTCAGTTTCCTTGTACAACAAAAATACCCAAAACCACCGGCCCAGGAGCATATGAGTCACCACACCACAGCACCGCCCTGCAGCACCACCCAAACCTGTGCTTTCTCTCTGAGCACTTCTCCCCTTAAATCCCACCATGAGTTGGCTTTGGGGGAGACATCATGATGTCCGAGGTATCTGGAAGACAAGAACGTCCAGAGTGCACAACTCCAATGAAAAAAACAACAACAAACCAACTTTGGGTTAGGGAGACTTCTCATCTTTTTTCAGAAGTGTTTTCAAGCTTCTGTAAAAGTTCAGAATATTTGAGGTTTGGCACAATGAACACCCCCATCATTTTCAACACACATTGCCAAATGCCAGAGTAGTTTCATTTTTTTTTTTGTCCAGAAATGTAATTTTTTCCCTTGCTGTGCTCTGGACATAGGGAATGGGAGAAGACTGTGTTGTTTTTGACACAAAAGTTTCCACTTGGCTGAAAACTCTCTTTTACAAAACTTAAACACAGAGATACAACCTGTGCAAATTGAGGGTGCTCATCACATCTACTGCAGCCCAAGAGGAGGAGGGACAAAGGCAACCCCACAAGCATAAGGATATTAAATCACAAATTATTCCTGGTTTGGGGGTGTTTTTTAAGTAAGAAAAGTTCAGTTCTACTGACTTCAGACCCAATGTTTTGCAAAAGGGAAAGGGAATGCTACAGCTGGGGCACTTGCTGCTCACTAGATCATATGCATATTCTTAAGTGCTCAAAAGGTAATGGGCTAGTCCAGGGTTTTCCTGGAGGAAAAGCGATCACAATCTGGCCTTTGTTATCCAGTTTGTTCTCCAAGAGTTCATACTTTTGGGCCCCTGGCGCAGATTCTTGGAAGAGCTCCATTCTGCACCCCAGCCAAAATGATCCCAGCTTCCATATATTATTAGCACACAATGGAGCAACGTCAGCTCCCTTAACCCCACACCAGCCAGAGGGAGAGGGTCCCCATCGGGGAAAAGCAGCTCCTTCTCTTCTTGTATGGCTCTGGTGCTCAGAGAGAGGCAAAAGGGGAAGGCAAAGGAGCAGAAAGTGGCCAGGAGAAATCAGACAGTGGTCAACAAACATCCTGTGTCAGCCGAAATAAAGCCCCAGTTCTCCAAGAAGAGTTGACTTCAACACCACCCTCCCCTCAGCTGCTTTTTGGCTTGGCTTTGGCCAAATTTCATTCCTGGTCTGAATGGGTTTGGTTAGAGGACAGTTCCTGTGAGTCATCTGCAATCTCCACCACTCGATGGGCAGCTCGGATGTGGGCAGTCAGGGATCTGCAATGGGGCACAGCTGAAATATGTCTGAAACACAGACCCCAAGCTGAATCTGCCTTGTGCTGCAATGTACTCACTCCAGCTGCTCAAGGAAAAAATGGAAAAAAAGAAAAAACTCAGGGAAAAATTCATCTTTTTGTAAGAAAATCTCCACCACTCTAGAACTAAAAATGTTTGCCAGGACAGCAAACATTTGCCAGCACATTTTTGATTTTTCGCCAAAATATTCTGGCCAAAAGTTGGGAGAAAAACTCAGGATTGTCTATGGAAAGCAGATACTTCTCATGAAAATATTCATTTAGTCAAATCCCCAGGTTTCTACTGAAAGTCAGCTTCAGTGGAAAATGCTGACGAGCTCTATTATTGGCTCAGCTTTAATTTTCCTTTGTCTGGAACAGACACGGAGAAGACAGCATCTGTCAAACGTAGTCTTCAGCCTTACGTTATTATTTAGCCTGGAGTATTGTTAAAGGACTTCAGGAAAGGTTCAAGCCATCACAGCTCTGGGTGCTGTGCATATCCACGAAAGACAGCCCCTTCCCTAGAGGGATTATAATTTAAGCATAAACCATGGAGAAGATAAACAGCTGGGGAGAGCACAAGGTAATTTTGGAGGGGTCTTGAGCAGCATGATGAGCAAAGGGATGCTGTGCTTCTCCCTGCACCTGCTCTTCCCTCCAAGGCTTTGTGCTCAACCAAACCGCAGCTGTGCAGGCTCACAGCTCCCCCAGGAGAGGCAAACTGTGCCCCAGCTCCGAGGCAGCTGCAGAAGAGGGGATAGATGGGCCCTGCTCTCCTCAGCCAGACTTTGGTTCAAAATATCCCTGGGATGGAGAGGAGAAAGCCAAGCAAGTCATCTCTTCATCTCTACAGCCCAGACACCAGAGTCCTGGCTGCTCCTTACCTTGGGTAGGACAATGCTCTGCCACTCTCCCCTTTGCAGCCCACTTGAGCTGATCGATCAAGTCATAGAATGGTTTGGGTTGAAAGGGACCTTAAAGCCCATCTCATCCCACCATGGGCAGGGACGCCTTCCACTAGACAGGTTGCTCCAGTCCCATCCAATCTGGCCTTGAACACTTCCAGGGATGGGGCAGCCACAGCTTCTCTGGGCAACCCCTGCCAGTGCCACACCACCCTCACAGGGAAGAATTTCTTACAAGTATCCAATCTTAACCTACTCTCTTTCAAATTAAAACCATTCCTTCTTATCACCACATGCTCCTGCAAAACCCCTCTCTATTCCACCTATTTTAACTAGTCCATCTATTTTAAGTCACATTTTGGTTTTGCCCAGATCCCACCTTCTGCACCTCACATGTTCTGCCTTGCTTTACACCTTAATCAAACACACACAATCACTTTAACTACAAGAGAGCAGTTAGAGAAGGATCTGCACTAGTTTCAAATAGCTTCCAGAACTGGTCACCCCCTTTTGTAAGAGATTAAAAAGGAATCACTGAGAAAGGAGTGAGGCAGAAAGAGAGCACGAGAAAATACATAAATAAAGGTATATAGTTACTTTTGGTTAGTCTCAATGTGCAGGCCTGTCCCAGGGCGCCTTGTTCTGCACTCATTTGAAGTATTAGTCACTTTTTCCATTAGAAGCTGTTATTCTAGGGGGATTTATAATGTATCTGTAAAATTCTCTCCAGGCCTTGCTTGGCATCTGAGCTCTCAATCCACGGACAGAATGTAAAGAAACTACACTTGTTTGATTTATTGGGACAGGGCATGGTGAGGGAGGGAATTCTTCCATGCTCAGTGGAAATAAATTCACATAGTGCCTCCAGTGCACAATCACTTACTGCTCCAGAAAATACACCGTTTGGGTGCAATCTCACGCTGCCAGAGAGGAAAGAAGCAAATCAATGACTATTTAATATCTCCTTGCCTGAGACTCAGCCCTGGTTTGTAGTTTCCCACCATGACCCACCAAGTCCACAGTCCTGCTGGGTGCACAGTCTGTCATACTGCTTGGGTTTGGAAATCCTGCCCTTGGCAAACCTTTTTCAACCTTAATTTCTACAACTGATGTTTCTTAACTCACTACAGAGGCTCCCTGACGGTGTCACAATTTTTTCCTGGGGAGACCTAGGCTCATTTAAGCTTTGCTCTTAATATGCATCTGCCTAAAGGCTAAGGAGGGATGAGAAGGGGCTGGGGATCTGCCGTAGGTAACACCAGCACCTGGATGGCAGAAATGTTCAGGCAAAGTGAGAATGGGGATGTAACAAACCTCTTGGGACCCACAAACTCTGGGAAAACACACCATCACCTTCTGCCTCCATGCCATCCATGGCTGAGGATAACCCCATTTCCAGGGTGGCCTTGACCTGGGCCAACTTTCACCCAAACTTTTGTAGGAGGTAGGGCTGGATTGGGAGAAAGGGAAGGATTAGAGACAACGATGCACACCAGGAGCAGCAGGAGGGAGAGCCAGAACCTTCTTGCAGCTTCCCTGCAGCACTGATCGCCACAGCACCAGCCTAACGTGGACGCTTGAAGGAAACAATAATCTAAAATTGGAACACGGCAAATTATTTATTCAAACTACAGCCTTCCCTCCCCCCTTGATTAGCAAACCGCTGGGGAGTCAGCCCTGATTTGCTTCAGACAGATGCAGACACTCTCCTCCTCTCTCTGTGCCACGAGGCTCAGCCCGTGGGGGGCTGAGGATCTCGTTGGTATTCGCATTGTGTAGCAGCTCCTTGAATTCACACGTTGTTCTGCTCTCCGGCTGGATCACAAACTTTTTCTTTGGGAACACGCACTGCAATGATGAATATGTTTGTTTTCTGTCTTTTTTTTTCCTAGGGAAACATTTAGACTGCAGTGGGCAAACACTTCCCCACATACTCACTCAACTACTTGCAGCTAATAATAAAACAATCTGTATGAAGAATTGCAACTCAGATCTCTCATCTGAGCTTTTGGAGGGGTTATTCCGTGTTTCCATTCAGCAATTATAAAAAGCCCCAGTGAAGTTCTGAGGAACAGCCATGAGAACACGCAATGGAACCCAGGGGTGTGCTGCAGAACTGAAGTGGGAGATCCCAGCACTGAAATCCTCTCTCCATTGAAGTCAGAGGCAAAAAGTCCACAAAAGAGCCTGGATTTCACCCCTGACACTTCAGCAGTGGGAGACACGGAGCTTAACAACAAACTGGGAAGACTGGAAGGGTTCGAAGTATCAAGTTAAGCCAAGCAGAGACATGAGAGGAACAAAGGAAGTTCATGTCATTATAATTTATTGATGATCTTGGCCTGATCACTTCAGTGTTTTGCCTCAGCAGAGCCCACCCTGAATAGCAGTGAGTCCTGCACGTCCCTCGGCTCTACGGATGTGGAAGTGACGTGATGATGATTTACAGACAAAGTTTCTTAATAAAACAAGAAAGTAAGTAAAAAAGCACCACACTGGATCTCACCCTCACCCAGGCACTTGCTGGGAACTGGCCAGGATCTCCTGACCTCACCCCCACCAGAGTGCAGCTCCAGGAATTCCCTCACCATAGTTCACATTTTTCCAGCTCTACCAATTCACCCAGCAAGTGCCATGGGAAATCGCTAGGGCTGAGGCATCCAAACTTGCTTAAGAATGAGCCAAACTGATTCTTTTCTTCAAGGAGGAGGGTCTTAAGGAAAATAAAATGCAGGGGGTTCTTTGTCCCTGTATCTTGGATACAAGAAAACTCCCACGCTTGTCAGAAATCAGAGCAGCACCAGCAGCTCATGGCTTTTTCTCTTTCTCATTCTTTCTTTTTATCCCAATGTGTATGAGTGCCTTAAAGCAGGATGACATAGTGATGGGTTTAAGAGACAGTGAGTGTTGAGATGCCAATTGCTAATGTAATACAGAGTACAGCTTCTTTCTTCTGTGATCATGGGTGAAAAATCAAAAGAAATAATCCAGGAGATTAAATACACTCCCCAGCCATTCAACTCACTCATAAATATGCCGAGCAAGACGCTTTGTGCAAGAAAACCCCACCACTTCTATTCTGCATTTTGTTTAACTACAAATCAAATCTTCCACCCGCATCTTGCGATTGTGCCAGTCAAAGTTCGCGGCAGTGCATTCCCACCCTCTTCCCCTTCAATTTCGGGCTGATGGTTATCGTTTCAAAACTAGCAGGTTCCCAGTTTTGCTTTCCCACCTTCAGCCCAGTGCCCACTCTCCGTCCCTGTGCAGAAAACACTGCGCTGTCACAGCACCCAACTCCAAAACAAAGAGTTTTAACCAGACTCACCCTTTGGCACCAGCAAACTATTCAGCAGAACTTCACAGGAAGTCTGCCCTTTCCTGCACGCTGCTAATGCTCCCAAATAAAGCAAATTCGGGAGAAGTAAATGAAATTAAATACCTAGCTGCTGTCATTTCCTTTTTAAGGCTGGAGGAGCCCTGGAGCCCATTAGCTATTGACATGAAGGGGACCCTCCAGATCCAGGCTGGTCGCGCAGATACTCAGGGAACAACCAGACCTTTGTTTATCATCTATGCAGATGTCATGAGGAGCAGGAGCCCGTGCCCACCAGGGACCGACCCGTGCCCACCAGGGTCCACACTCTCCACGCACTGGGAAGTTTGTTAATATACATAAATATATGTATATCAATAAGCATATTTTATCCAAGCACTTCATCCTTGGGTGGTTTGAAATAATTCCTTCCAAGACAGCACAAACCCCAGCAGGGTGGGATACGGGTGGACCTTTTCTTGCAATTGGACATGAAAGAGGCTGAGGGTACCGGTGGGTTTTGGCACGTATGAAGTTTGGTTTGGTTTGCAACAACCGCCACCGACCCGCCGGGACTCCTTTCACAGAGTGATTTTCTTTTTTTTTTCAGTTGTATTTTGCAGGCACAAACTTATTAATTGAAAACTACTTTTTTTTTCTTTCTTTTTTTTTCTCTGTTTGAGTTTTAAGCACCAGTAAATCACCCCGGAGCGCACCCCGACATCCCTCCCCCGAGCCGAAGTTGCGCAGGGAGCGCAGCTCTGCCCGGAGCAGCACCGAGGCGCTGGAGGGGCTTTTGTTCCCGGCTCCGTCCCGGAGAGCCAAACCCTTCGTTCTGCTCCGTGTCCCCTCCAACCCCGAGCGCTTCCACTTACCAGCTGCAAAGCGCAGAGGAAGATGAGGGTGCAGCGGCCAGTGCAGCATCCCATGGTCCCCGAGCGGCGGGGGCAGGGCAGGGGCAGCCCGGTGGCCGCGGCCCCGCCGCTGCCCTGGGGCTCTCGCCTGCCCGATCCGCAGCCGCCGGCAGCGAGAGGGGCACGGAGGTCGGTCTGTCGCTCGGTCTGTCGCTCGGTGTCGGCTGCCGAAGCCCCTCCGGGAGCCGGGGTGGAGGCAAGTGGGGCCACAGCTTAAAAGGGCAACGCTCCGGCGGCGCTGCCGTCCCGCAGGCTGGGCGGGCTGGCGGGGCGGGGGCTGCCGCCGCCGCCGGGATGCGCCCCCCGGGCCCCCGCAGGCGCGCTGGGATGGATGCTCCGGCCCTGGCCCCGGCCCTCCCCCGGGAGGCGGGAGCAGCTCCTGCTCCCCGGACACAGCAGTCCCTCGTTTTCCCGTCGGCGGGACGTGGTGCCGGCGATGTCGCCGGCCGGTGGTCTGTGATGGCCAGGCAAGGTGTGTGTACAGGAGACACGGTCTATAGAGCTCCTCTCCTCTCTCCACATATGCACATCACCGTCCTCCCCGCGCAGGTGCTGGCGTGTTCACCCTGAACGTTATGAAGACCAGAACTAACCTAATATACAACGGTTCTCATAAAAATTTGTCAGCGAGAGTGCAGGTGGAAGACAAACTCAGAAAGGGGATTAAGACAAGGAATTCCTCAAAATACACATTTGTGGGTATTTTAAAGGTATATGCTGAGGCTTGAGAATGAATCCCAGCTGACTAGTAGCAAAGGGATGTAGGAGAGCATCTCTCTACTTCCAAGAGCCTCTACTCGAGCCCCATCTTTGCAGCACTCGCTGTACCCTGCATCTGCAGAAAAGCAAGTCAGTCCACTTTCATTGTGAACAGTAGAACAAATCCACAATCACACAACCACCTTCTTTACATGCCTGAGTCCTTCCCATTGTCTGCCCTCCTGAAGGAGATGGAGGATCCAGAAGACATGGATCATGCCAGCCCTCCCTGCCACGCACACGCATTCCTGGCTGGCCCGAGGAGCAGGTCACACACCATACATTGTGACTGGGACAGACTTGTTGCTAAGCTAAACACAACAGGATAAGAAGCTTTGGCAGAGCCTCATCTCATGACGAGGTCATGTCTTCGCAATCTCCGGTGGCTCCAATGTCTGCATGACAATTTGTTCTGTCACCTCTGGCTGTTCCTTCTTCCTCTGAAGCACCTCAGGGCTTTGCTTCTGCCTCCAAAGCAGGGTGTGACTTCCCACCATCAGTGACCAGCTTCACTTTCCTTTTAAACAAGAACGGCCCAAAGATTATTGCAGTGAGGTGAGAAGGAGATGGCAGCTGAAACCATAAAAGCTTTTATCATTTTACTCAGGGAGAGCATTGTGTGACTATATCCTAAGGAATGAGGATTAGTCCTCAAGTGCTAGGAATGTTTAGAACCTTGTGTTAACAACATTATTGTTATTCACATCAGCCACAGGGAGAAACAGAACAAACAAACAAACATACTCTGAATACCTGAGATTAAGAAGCAGACTCTGAATTGATCACAAATCCTACTGATTTTAAATGGTAAAATACATTGATTATGTGACCTGTGCACTGTGCATAACCAAGGCATCATTAATGCAGTCAGATACAATAGAACACATTTTATTACAGGTGAAAGGAAAACACTCAGAGAAAAAAACAAATTTATTTCACCCAGAAAACCATGGACTGAAGAAGCTTTGGCAGTATTTGTATTCCTGGGAAGGTGGTTTTGGGATGGAAAAGGCACAGAACAAAGATCAGTTTATTTTTTAATGAATGAAGATAAAACATTCCTTACAAACTGCACAGGGAGGTCTCACTCAGCACTGTAGGGTCAGACAACCTGACATGAGAATTAAAACAGGAGCTCAAGTCGGCCAAAACCAGGCCGGGGTTAGGCTGGTTTTGTTCTGTGCTCTGGAAACTGCTGGGAACAGCATGAGAAAGGCTGGGATACAGCTATGCAGGTTAGTACCTGGCCTTTGTGCCAGTTCTTAAGATTTTCTGCATCTCTTGTTCAGCCTCCTGCTTCTAAAAACCTCCCGTAAGCATTGTGATTTTCCAGCTCAGTTGTACTGCAAAGGAGACACGGTGTGAAACAGCAAAAGGTAATGCTGCTGCCATGCTAAGTTTGACTTAAACAGAATTTTTTCCACCTGTACTTTTATCTTAATAAGCTATGCAGAAAGCAACTATATGTTGGCTGGGACTCCACATGCATCTGAAGGAAAACACACTGAGTGTCCTTAGATTTTTAAGAGGGGTGAAACCACAGGAAAACAAAAGCTGTAATTCAAAGAGAGACTTAAAACTCCCAGAGCCTGATCTTATAATATTAATGCATATGATTTCTTATCTGTGTTGGTGTAGCAGGAGGCCTGGACCAGAGGGGATTCACCTTTAAGCATCCAAGCAGCTTCACTGGTTTCAGTGGGGCTACTCACATGTTAAAATTTGGACACTTACTTCTACTGTGGTCCCCCACCTCTTTTGATTATGGCACCAGTGGAGATGCATTGAGATTGAATTTCCTGACAACAGGTTTGGGGTTTTGGTAACTCTTTACAGGCTGATTAAAAACCCTCCTGCAGACAACCAGAAAATCCTTTATTTCCATCAGATCACAAATTATCTCCGCTGAATTTGGACCTAAGTGAATATGACACATAGAACTTAGATCATAATTAGTTTTATTTAATTAGCAGGTGGATTAATAGGACACCATGGAACGAAGCAGCCATCCCTGATGGGCAGTGTATCACCAGTGATCCCCCATGTGGCACTGTGCAGTGGCACTTGGCATGGCCACAGCAGCTGCCAGCATCTCCTAAAAATTGTGTGAAATCCTGACATCTGAATTCCTGCACAACTGCTGCAGGACCGCACATCTACCCTGAAAATTTAATTCATAAAACCAACTACAACTTTAATTTACCAAAAAAGAAAGAAAACAAAAATCGCTCCTGGAGTGTAACCTCTCCCTCAGCTTTTGATGGATGAAATGTTGCTTCAAGAATCCAGTCTGAATGTCAAGAGGGTTTTCTCTTGATTAAGAGGCTCTGGATGGGGTCTGAGGGATTCTTAACAGAGATATTGATGCACAGGCATATGTGTACATAGAGCAAGGCAATCACAGGCAGCTCCATCCCTTGCCAGCAGCAGAGGACCAAGAAAAGGGAATTGTTGCATGGATCCAGCTGCATTGTTAGGGATGATTAACCATAGACAACTGGACCTTGTTATCACTGGTTTCTGGCCAATTACATCGAAATTCCTTCCAGAAGGCCCAGGCTTACTTGAGGAGAAATAAAGAACCAAAGTTAGCAAGCTTGAAACAAAGCAGCAGTATCTTACCACAAAGCTTGTTCTCTCCTATCTGCAGCCTCCTTGCTCTGACAGATCAACATGAGCAATAGCAGCTAAAAGTATTAGCTGGGGACATGTCTCTTCACAGCCCAAACCCTGTAATTGTCACAGCTGCTGAAAGCTAGAGATGGTCTTACATTCCACGATACCATGGGGTGCATTATTCCACTCAGTTCATTTGCATCCACCTCCTCTCCGTGTTAATAATGTCAGGGTCATGGTGCCTTTAGAGATGTCTGATCAAACACAGCAGTGTCAGAATACTCCAACCTTTCCATGCCACATCCAAAGGGTGAAGTGTGCCTGTTCCAGTGCTCTAGGAGCTAATCATCCAGCCTGCTCCCCTCCTCAGGGCAGCCTTCCCTAGGTGGCACGTCACATCCTATTTCTCTGTCCCAATTAGAAGTAAAACCCACTGCCAGTTGCCTGAGTGATGCTGGCTTTGCACTGCACACAGCAGGATTTCCTGGGGACACATTCAGAATGATCAACTGGAAAGTCTTCATGTAAGGGGTGGGTGAGCTGTGAAGCTTCCTGTGGCTGCCTAAAGTGTATATGGGTACAAATGGATTAGGACAAATCATCCTCCTGGGTGGGAGGAGGAAAGGACACTGGGCTCTGCCTTGTCTCCTCAAGAGTAATGTTGGCTGCAGTGAGAGGATCTACCAGCTGGTGACCCGAGTTTGCCTCCTCTCACCTTGGCCAGCCAGGTCTGGCTGTAAGACCTGCACCCTGTGGTAGTCCCATGTGTCTTACTGAAGACTGTTTACATAAAAAAAGGTTACTTGAACCATCCAGAGAGAGATTATGAAAAAAATCCCACAAGAACTTTTGACCTTCTAATTTTAAACTCGTAATTTTTTAAACTACCATTACCCTGGGCTAATAACCAGAGCACTGTTACAGAGCTCAGCTGCTCTGGGACTGAAGCCAGCTGAACCCAAGACTATCACAGCAGAAGACCCAAGAGAGGTGGCACTAGCCCAGGCATGTCCTTTTTCTCTCCAGAGGGACAAGAGAGGCAGAGAAGCCCAAAATGATCAGCACCAGAGTGACAAATCCCCAGCAGGCCATGGCCAAAGGAACCACTCTCTGCTCTCCTCCTTTTGCAGCCCAGTGAATTCATTGCTGAATTCAGCCCAGTGACAGCAAAGCACAACATTTCAAAAATTGTTCTCATCACTACACAAGAAAGGAAAAATTCTCAATGACTTTTATGCTTTGAAATGGGTTTCCAGCAGCCCAGGGCAATCTGTAAAATTTATCAGAACTGGTGTGTGAAATCTGTCATTTTCTCTCTGAGCCCTGTGAAGTCTTGGATGTTGGGGGAAGGCAGCTCCTAATCAGGCTTTTCAGCATTTCCACACCACCATCATCTGCATTTCACATTTGTAATTCTCTAATATTAACTTGCTGAGCTGCACAACAAACTCTCATCACTCTTTGATGAGCAAGAGGAGGATGGCAGAGGTGGAAGGCAGATTCCCTAAGCTCTCTGGTATGTCAGAATAACAGCAAGGTGAACAATTTGTCCACATCCAGCTGATACAGCTGCCTTGTTTGTGTGATCAAGGGCTTGTAGGCAGGAAACATGACTGGCATCATTCCTCCTCTGAATCAAACACATCAGCACCCATTAACTGCTACAGAGGAGTCAAGGTTCAAATTCACACTTCTACAGCTTTTCTAGGATGCTTTGACAATTCTGCCATAGCATCCCACAAGCAGCCCTTCAAATAACTCTTTTTCTATTACTTCATGACTATAAAGGAAAAACATCAAGACAGAAACATCCTGGAGGCTGCCAGCATTTTTGTTAGTCTGAGGGGGATGCCTTGTGCCACACACCACCTCACCCAAGCAGCAGCACTGAAGATCCTCCCTAATCCACTGAAATTCCCCATCTGTCTTATTTACAGCCTGGAGACTAAGAACATGTAATAACTACTGTACAAAAGGCTGCTCAAACTAGTGTCATAGTGGTTCTGGGGTGGCATTTCCAGCAATAGGACCCAAGGGAACAGCATGGAGTTGTTTCAGGAGTGGTTTTGGTGGGATATCGGGAACAAGTTCTTCACCCAGAGGGTGGTTGGTCACTGGAACAGGCTCCCCACAGTGGTCACAGCCCCAAGCCTTCCAGATATCAAGAAGCTGAAGTCAAGTCAACGAGTTCAATGCTCTCAGGCATGGGGTGGGACTTTGAGGTTGCCCTGTGCAGGGCCAGGAGCTGGACTTTGATGATCCTTGTGGGTTCCTTGCAGCTCAGGATATTCTACGATTCTGTGTCAGCATTCCTGATGAAGTGGCACAGGTGCTCCCACAGGCACAGGCTTGGACAGAGAGGAGGGAGTGCCCGAAGGGTTAAGCCCCGCAGGAGGAGCAGGCGGTGGCAGCTGACAGGCAGCACCTCACCCTGCAATCCGAGGAGCTGGCAGGAGTGCAGCCACAATTCCAGCTGCAATTGCACTAGGCACTGTGACCAACAAGTAATTCAATGCAGCTGCCAAGGTCCCCGGGTATTGATACCAAGTGATTATTCAAGGTTTCCATGCAACAGTTGCATTTCTCAAATGATATGAAAAAAAAAATAGCCTGAAGGGTGAGAGCAGTCTCCAGTTTCTGACAGTGGCTTAGGGCACTCTAGTTTAGGAAAGCTTCTTCCTCATTTGCTTAGGAAGCATTTTTTCCTCTCAAATGATTACAAACTTCCTCAAGCCAATTTAGCAACACTCATGTGATACGATGGAGAAGAAATCAATAACAAGTTTCTTTTTGCATGTTTTTGGAAGGACATCAGCAGTGTGTGTCAGGAGCCGGCGTGTGAGTCCTGCCACGAGCAAGGTATGAAACGAGCAGTCAGAAGTTATTCCAATACATACATACACAAACCCAGCTATTTTCTGCTGTGTTTTCAGTGATATTCTTCCCAATGCCAGCCAGGGAGAGCTAATACGTATTAAGAAGTCAGCAGTGTCAGGTGCCACCAGGCTGAAGCCTGAGCATTTTTTACACACATTTGCTTTAGAAAGACTTAATTGCCTTGGAAATAAGCCACTTCAACCAGCCTCCCAAAGTTCATTCTGAATATCCACAGAGCAGACAAAGGCAGATAGCAGCACTTCCAGACTTTTTCACACTGCCTGGACCACAGTACCTGGCCACTGTGACAGCTTTGATTGACAGTGACACAAACTGTGATGTGACACACACGAAGGTGACATTAACACAAAATTAAAACTTTGTGTGGTTGACAGCTGCTTTTAAAATCTAAGGGTTTGCTTTTCTGTTTGCTATTTTAACATCAGAGTAAAGCCTCCTGCTGTCTCATATGAAAACTTTCCAAATCAGGTTTCATTTTTGAAATGAAAAAAAATGAGCACAGGTAGAAGGGCTGATGGGGGTCTCTAAATACAACTGTCTGCTTAAGGTTTTCTTCAGCTGCAGCTCTGAGGTGGAAAAACATAATGAAGGGGTGTCTTAGTAACTTGAAGGGTAGTAAAAAAAATGCACACATTAAAATGCACTCCCAGCTGCATGGGGAGCTCAAATCAGAAGTGAATTCCCTATAAATATGCAGGGGAAGGATGGGGGTTGATTAGTGTCCTGATCCTGTCTGAGTTTTGAAAAGCTGGCCATGAATTTCAGAGCCAGAGGCTGTGGTGTGTGGTTATTGCTGTAGGCAGGACTTAGTTGTAGGACTTAGTTGTAGGACTAAACTCCTGCCTAACTCTGGCTTCTTGTTCCTGACCACCAGCAGGGCTGTGCTGGTCATTAGATGGACTTACAGATTTGTCAGTGCCAGGTTAAGGAATGAGGTCTAAGGAAATGCAAGGAAAGGTCTGAAGAAATGTATCAGAAAAGCCCTGATATAAGAGTTTCTCAGCTGAAATGGAAGGAAAAAGTAATGTTCCCTTTTACAATGAGAGTGAATTGATTGTTTTATTAAATCCATGTGGCATTTCTGTAACTTGATGGCAATATTCATTGTAGCTGGGTAAGGTTGCTATGCTGTGGCTGTCAAATGCAATGAATATTAATAGCCTTGAATGCTATAATTAATAAAAATAAATCTTATTCTTTCAGCATAATAAACAATAATAAAAATAAACATTTAATAACAACTGCTGTTTAATTCAAAAGCAGAAACTACTTCACTTATTATTTTTCTAATATTTTTTATTGTGACATAATATCTGTAGGAATGAGCTGCTGTGAAGATTTACAAGACATCCCCTGAAGTCACTTTGAACTCTCAAGCACATTAGGCTGAAAATGAGGTGGAGAGTTTGGTGGCTCAGGTGACAACCTGCTCACAGGTCACAGGGTCTATTCAGAGCATCCAACACTCGGAAGTACCAAAAAGTCCTCCCGGAAAAGGGTGTACCACAGTCCCATCAACTAATGAGATTTCTCACAGTGCCAAAAGGGCAGAGTTTGGGGTTTTCTAATTATTCACACAGTTACATACACAGTTATATGTTTTTCACATAGTTACATAAGTCATACACGGTGACAACACAGAACTTGAATGGTGACATTTATCATGCAAACAATTCTATTCTTCTCTCCTTGCTCTTCAGATTTATTAAATAGATTAATCTAACAAGAGTATCTACGTTTCCTTTTGTTCCCCCTCAATTTAAGCCTTGTGACATCCTGATATAGTGGCTAATCTCAGGTGTGTTGGAAGGGAAAAAGCCAATAAAAATCCACATCTTCTCAGTCCACAAGTGCTGCCTGTACAGAATAAAGTATTCAGCCCACATAGGCATCAGGGTTTTGTGGTATCTCTTTTTCCTTTAATATTTGAAGCTCATGCTGTCAGCTATTCTAGAAGAGAATTTTTCAGATATTTTTCTGTAATTTAAACCAAGGGATAATGCCACTTCATTTATGTCAAGGGCTGCGATATTTAATAGCCAAAATCTAGTCTTATTAATAGATTAGAGAGGGTTTAGTAAATCTCTAAAAGAGGAAGAAGTGAAAATGAATGGTCTTTGGTTTAAATCCTGTTCCTGAGAGTTTTTTTTTTTACCTAAGAAGTTTCAAAGCCATCATACAACATCATTATCTTACAAGCCAAATTGCACGCTGGGTAGCTAATCTGAGGAAGCTTCCACTTGCTATTAGTCTTCTTCACTGCAATTATGATGCACATGCTCATGAAATCTTTGAGGAATTGGGTTGTAGCTGTCTTCTGTGCTTTCCAATCACACTGCCATTTACATGTTTGCAGATTGTCCTTTTGAAGCCAAGTAAAATAATTTCTATCTGCAAAATCTCAACATGGAAAACAGCTCCAAGGGACTGTGCCTGCCTTGTATTATTTTATGCTGCAATTTGCTCCTTATCATCACATTTCATATGTTCTTGACATTGGGCATAACAACTATAACAATGGCAATTGTGCTAAAAATATTTGTTATTTAATTTCAAGGCAGAAACAGTTCATAAGTAGATAAAGTGAACAAATAGAGAACACAATACCAGCAGGGAAAGGCACGCATGGAGCAGCCTTGGTAGATGTTTCCTCTTGGCATTATCTATTATCTTAGAATAGACATTTGCCACACATTGCAGAGATGGGGAGAGAGCAATGCATCCATCCCAAATTCCAGGAATGGTGCAAACTGGCCTTGCCAGGGAATGCATTGCATTTATTTGCTTGCTGAGAAAGGCAAATGTTTGCGGTGTCCCTTCATTCCTCCTGCAAACCAGACAGTCCTTTCCTGCAGGACAGGTGAGTCTTTGCTGCTCACTGCACATCCAGGGCTAAGGATAAATTGCAATATCATCACTACAGTGAAACAGAAGCACTGTTTGTGTTTCTTTGGTTACAGAAATTCTGGTCCCAGAAAGACAAAGCTGCCACTACAAGGGTTGGCTGCCCGGAGTATGAACATGCAAGTTTAGTAAATAAAGACCATGGGAAGCATCAGTCTCCCAGTCCAGCACCAAACAGATGAGAAATGCCACCCAACACTATTCCTGGGGCTGTAAGCACACATATTCACCCTTCCAGAACTGCTGCAGAGCCAATGCCAACACAATCATCATCATCATCATCACTGGATTATCTACTAATTATGTGGAAAAACTGAGATTAATATTCTCATTATACTCTAAAATACAGCATCTCTGTAATGGAAACCTCATTGCCCATTGGTTCATGCTTACCAGAAAATGATGGTGCTTATCAGAAGAGACCACTTTAACTGGAAAAGCAAATTATTTAAGCCAAGTTTGCTTTATATTCCATACCCCTCCCTCCCTCCTCCTTACACACACACAATTAAGGGCCCATTATCTTCCCATCGATGTGAGGGTGTTATGTATGTAGCCACCATTAATGGTAATGAAAATGGCTCCTGTTAATCTCCCGTGTGCTGATAGTAAGATAATAGCCTACTTATCAAGTGGGAAGGCCAGACCAGGAGTTGCACTGAAATGAGCAGCACGTTGTCTCCATGGGATTCAGACGTAAGCATTAAATCATTGCCCTGTGCCTACAGCTGTTGATTAAAAAGAAATTAAGGATAGCACAAATGTGCTCGCCTGGCATGTGCCTCCAGGATCTACAAAGCAGCTCCAGGTCCTCTTTCCATCCGATCCTTTGGGAGCCTCTCTGGAGAGAATGTCTTGCATTGGAAGGGACCCGAAAGCATCACCAAGTCCAAGTGCTGGCCCTGCACAGGGCACCCCAAAATCACACCTGTGTCCCAATCCTCCGGGAGCTCTGGCAGCCTTGGGGCCATAACCACATCCCTGGGGAGCCTGTTCAGTGCCAGGACCTTTTCCCCAAACCCACCCCAACCCTGCCCTGGCACAACTCCAACCACTCCTTTCGTCGCTGGTCATAGAGGGCAGAGGGTCCGACCTCAGCCTCCTCTTCTCCAGGCTGGACAAGCCATGTGCCCTCAGCCACTCCTCATGTGGCTTCCTTAGACCCTTCCCCATCCTCATGGCCTCCTTTGGACACTGATAGTTTTAGATCCTTCTTATTTCGTGGTTCCCCAAACCGCACCCAGAGAGGTGCTGGAGGAGCGGCTGTTCCAGCACGGAGGGAAGGCTGAGGGTCCAGACCAGCCCCTCCAGGTGTCTCCTGGCCTGGCATCAACATGTGGCCTTTCTACAACCCCGCCTCACACTCACATAAACAAGAAATAACCCCATAATTCCATATAATTCACCTCTATGGGCAGAGACACACCCCGGGGTTGTTTGTGTTGCGTGGAACTACCCCGGGCGCGGGGTCACCGCAACGCTTTATTTCGCTTCTGCATGGCCGAAACACCCCCGGGGCTGTCCCTTGGGCGCACAGAGCTGGAGAGTGGGATATTTTGCACAAAACTGGAGAATGGGATATTTTGCACAAAGCTAGAAATTGGGATATTTAGGAGCTCTCCCGTCCCGCCCGGGCCGCAGCGGGTTAAGTCGAGCCCAGAATGCCCCGCGCGCTGCAACGTCGGCGGGGCCGGGCGGGACCGGCACCGGCACCGGCACCGGGATCGCGACTTGGATCGGGATCGGGGCTTGGATCGGGAACAGGGCCGCCCATTCCCGGCCCCGCGGCTCCTTCGGGCCGAGGTTCGCCATCCCAGAAAGGTTCTCGTTCGGTCGTTCCTTCGGTCGGTCGTTCGTTCACCCGGCTGAGCTGGCGGCGCTCGGGCCCGGCCGCGGCGCTGCTGTCACGGACGGGCCGGGCCGGCGTGGCACGGAGGGGGCAGTGCCCTCCCCGCTGTTTCACCTATTTCTGCGGTGGTTTTTTTTTTCCCTAGAAAGCAAGCAGTGCTCGCCACAGCCAGGCCATGTTCTGAGCGAGGCTCCACCGCTCGGCTCGCCCCCGGATCCTGCAGGTGTGCCCGAAGAAATCGCCGTCCCCGCGACCCTGCTAGCGCTTGGTAAGGCGGCGGCTCCTCCGCGGGTGTGGAACTGCAGCACTTTAAACCCCTGCACAGGTCTCTGGTGTGTTGGTGAGCCATGGAGATGGGGCCTTGGGTTGTTCAAGGGGTTTCCTCAGCCTCCATGGCCTTTTTTCCCTGGTGGAATTCCCAGGGAGCCTTCAGGCCCGTGGTCACACACACCACGTCACCCGCTGAATCGCAAAGCCCTTCGCAGCTCGGCCCTGAATTTCCTGCCACATCAGAGGAGCAAAGGCCTCTTGTGCCTCATTTCCATGGAGAAGTGTCGACTCCACTTCTGCCTCTTGGCTTTTTTAGCAAACTAAAGATTCCTAACCTAGGAATTCATGGTGTATGCCTAGTTTTTGCTCTGGAAGCAGATTGTTTGGGAAATCAGAGTGTGATACTGATCAGTGTGAAACTGACGATTTCCACCTTGGAGCCCTTAGACAAAAATATTTGTGTTCTTCAGTGAAAACTTATTGCTAAACATTTCCTTGACTGCTTATACCTGTTACAGTCAAGGCAAAACAAGGCATGTTTGTTTGAGATGTCTGCACAGCTGTTTCTTCAGTATTTACTGCTGAAACTTGAACAGCCCGGGGGTTGTGTGTCCAGTCAGCTTTGGGGGCGTAAACAGTGATAATTTGAACACTTAAAACTTTGTGAGAAAATAATAGGATGTAAACTAGGCACTCTGAAGACATTATCTACTATAAAGCTTAGAACATGATTTTCCTTGTCCTTTATTTCCACATGTTTTGGTGGAGGAGAAGAAGGTGAGAAGCTGGTGGCTTTAGTTCCCTCCTCCTTTTCGTGGATAACTGTGGTATGGAAGCTCTGCCTTCCCAAGGCAGACATGGTGGTTTGGTCAGGGAACTTGGTGCCTGAGGAGTGGGAATGTGTTCAGACTGCTGTTGACCAAAGTCTTTCTTTTAAAAAGCTTGTATAAAGCAAAAAAACCCCAGCAGTTCTGGAAGAACCAAAGGTAGTTGCTTCCTCTGTCAGCTTGGAGCTGGGGATTTGAAACTCTTACTACATGTAACACCAAAGGGGGCTGGATATTGGCTGTTGGAGGATGGATGTCCCTTTCTGCTTCATAGACAATTCCTGGCACGTGCAGAATTGGAGTGGGAAAAGACTTTGCTGGTCACCTCCAGCAAAGCTCCTTTACCACTGAGGCTGGAAGGCCTTTGCATATAGACTGCCTTTGTTGGTTATTCTGCATAAAAACCTGTGAAAAAGGGGGGGGAGTGGTAAAGGAAAGATAGTGGTAAGAGGACTGAGTATCCAAAAAAAGAAAAGAGCTTTGGAAGTTGTCAGTAATGTGCAAGAAGACACCAGGGAAATGAACTGCTGAGGAAGAGGAGTTGGCAGCAAAGAGAGTGTAGCAATAATGGCAAAGAGGAGGGGCCAGAGTGGTCACTGTGCTCTGTCTGGCTATTCCTGCTGAGTTATTTACTTAATTTATGTACTGTAGAGGAAGAATTTTCCCTTGTCTCACCAGGGACAAATACTGGAGTTGAAAGTGTGGACTTTGACTGATGTAAATGTGTTTATGATCTTTGTTTAGGACATGATGCATATTGTGTGTAGTGCTATCTCTGTCCTCACATGCTCATGAGTAAGTTGTGGAACACTGAATGATGTTATTGGAATGCTGGTGGAAAAGGTGTGTTCCATTATATGAGGGTTCCCTTGCCACACTTTCATTTTTCTTTTCTGAAAGTCATACAGTTTTTATTTGATTATTGATAAAAATATTTGTATTCAGTTTTATTTTGATGCAGGATGATGGGAAGATTTTACTCACCCCTAACTGTAGGAACCTCTTCGGTCTAAACAACTTTTTTCCCAATTTACCTGGTTTTGTCTAATACAAAATAATTGAGGTTGAAAGGCAGCACATTCTAAACATCAGTGAAAACACTGTCCCTTAAATTCCACAGAATTAGGTATTTGTCAACAAGATGCTTGCAAAGAGAGAAGTGCTTTAGATAAAAGGCAGCGAGTTCAGCTTTTAACAGTGATGAGATGTAGGTACAACACTGAGCTAGTTTCTTTCTGACTCATCTTAGTTGGTGATGCAAATAACTGTATTTATTGTACTCTGGTTGCAGTTCACAGAAAGGCTGCTCTGCTTTAGGGATTTCTAAGAAATTGACATCACTGTCATACAAATTAAATGTTTTCTTACCTGGAGCATTTGTTTTTATGAAACAGCCTTCTTTTTCATTTTAAAGATAGGTTCTCCCTCCATCCCCTGGGCTGTGGAAATTGTATGTAATAGTTAATCATTCACCTTCTAAAATTATTGCAAAATTGTTAATTCTATTTATAATTTAAGGATTTAGGACTATTTAGCCAAGTAACTTCGTGAAGTATTGTCAGAGAGTTGCATAAAGGCAGTTTGGCCTCTCAGGACAGTATTTGATGAAAATACCAAACTGCTGTTTTATGCTTTGTATTGACATTTACTGGGTGATGCTGTTTCTGGTCAGCTTTGGGACTTCTGTCTTTTATTCCATCTTACAAGTTTGATTTCTGGAGTCGAAATTAAAAGATGGACTGGAAATAAAAAGAAAGAAGATACATTATTTATTTAATTTAAATATCATACAACTAGTTGGAAATACGGATTTATTTTTTCTCTAAATTGCACTCATGTTGCACCTACACTGTATTTCTTTTAATCATGAGTGTTTTGTTGTGTACTTTCAGTTTTTCCAGGCTCTGTACTGCGTATGAATCACATTTTTTCTCTTAGTGGGCATTTTAGCTGTAGCTTGACACTGCTCCCTGATGTTTCATGCTTCAGAAAAATTAGAGTGAGATGATATTGTCTGCTTAGTGAGACATGACTGTTGGAATTAGAATTTTATTTTGTGTACAGGGCCCAATAATTGCCTTGTTTTCTTAGAATTCCACTGATAATCAACTCAGTTCTTCTGAGAAATCGTGACTTTTTGTGTCTTCTGGCAAAATGCTCTTTTAGCAATGTCTTCAGTACTCTTTAAGTTCAAGAGTTGCTGTTATTTTTTTCTCAGGTCTGTTGAGTGTTTTGCATGTGATCCTGTGTAATGATGGATAAAGTGCTGTCAGGAAGGGCAGTGGTTGGTCTGGGAGCAGCATCCCGCAGAGTGTTTTGGTACAGCATGTGACATAGAACAGTTCCCATGTTTATCACCCCCCAACTCCTTTGCAGCCATGGCTGAATTACAGCTTTCCAGTGGTGGAATTAAAATGACTTAATCCCCTCAAAAGTACAGAGTAAATGAAAAGTGTGGTTGTGGGTTTTGTGGTGGTTTGTTTTGTCTGTTTTTCCTCTGCAGCTGTTTGAGAGTCAGTGGTTTGGATTCCAAGCTCTTTGTCACAGAGATTTGCTTTTAAGGTACTGAAATTCCTACCAAAATCAAATCCATGATTGTGACTTGGTTTTTGCTTTTTCTCCCTTTGCAGAATCATGGCAAGTCCAAGAACAAGGAAAGTCCTTAAGGAAGTCAGAGCGCAAGATGAGAACAATGTGAGAAAATTACGATTTTCTTTAATTAGTTTTGTAGACTTGAATTTTCTTTTTACCTACTCCAGATGTAGGTTGGGGTCTATTACAGCTGTTGTCTTTATACTGTGGCTCACTATGGTAACATATGAATTTGGGTATGTCATATTTCTGTTAGTTCTAGTAGCTGTTATTCATAGATTGCTGTGTCTGTGGCACAAGTCTTTCAGAGGTTCTAGTGAGTCCAGAACCCCTGGAGTCTTTTGAACAAGTGGTGTGTTGGGCACAGCTTGATTAAAATGGTTTATTTCAAGTAACTTGATTACACATTACCTTGACTGTGATAGTCCATAGACAGGTTCAATTTTATTTCTATTACTACATCAAACTTAGAATGGTGATTCCAGTCATAAAACTTAAGTTGTATGAGCAATAAATCTATTTTTAGGTCTGCTATCATTTACTGCCAAACTGTCATGTGACTGAATAGATGTTCCAAACTTTAAATGTTGCACCTTGATTTTGCCAAGGAAACCTCAAGAATTTTTTGGTTACTTTCTGCTTTCTTGAGACAATATGGAAATGAAACCAAATTGAATTCTTTGCTCAGTAATTTCCATTTGCTCATTTGTGTATCCTCACTGGCTTTTGGTAGTTGGTACAGTAATTTTTATAATCCAAGTCAATAAGTATTTCTTTACATGCAGCATAAATAAATATTTGAAGGAAGCTTATGCATTCAGAGATGCTTCCAAACACTA
This sequence comes from Sakesphorus luctuosus, assembly GCA_013396695.1. Classification (NCBI taxonomy): domain Eukaryota; kingdom Metazoa; phylum Chordata; class Aves; order Passeriformes; family Thamnophilidae; genus Sakesphorus; species Sakesphorus luctuosus. Next base: position 417,357 of record VWZD01002531.1, read on the forward strand.
AGAACTCTCCCTTCTTGAATTATTTTCTGTGTGTAACATTTTCATGATTTGACTTTTTGAGCTGTACTTTGAGAACTTCACAGAGCCCAGTGATGGCTGATTGCAGAGGTAATTGTTTGTCTCTCACAGGTCTGTTTTGAATGTGGTGCATTTAACCCCCAGTGGGTGAGTGTGACCTATGGAATTTGGATCTGTCTTGAGTGCTCAGGAAAACACCGAGGCTTGGGAGTTCACCTCAGGTCAGCCTTTCAAGCATTCTAAAAGAAATTTCTTGAAGAAAGATGCTTTTTCTGTCACTTGCCTTCTGTTGACTGTCTCCTTTCAGTGCCAATAAGTGCCACTATTTTGGCTTACTCCAGTGATGATCTGCCCACCTTCTTATGTTGATCTGTCTTTCTGTACTTGGAGAGTGTTCTTTAACTTTTGAGATAGCTTGTAATAAGCTGCTTTTTCTCCCCTGTTGATACAGCAGGAAATTATAACAAGCTGTGATTTAATTTTTTTTTAAATGTGCTTTTCAGTTTTGTCCGTTCTGTAACCATGGACAAATGGAAGGATATTGAGCTGGAGAAAATGAAGGCTGGAGGGAACAGCAAATTTCGAGAGTTCTTGGAGTCTCAAGAGGACTATGATCCTTGCTGGACAATGCAGGAGAAGTACAACAGCAAGGCTGCAGCTCTCTTCAGAGACCAGGTAAGGTCAGTTCTGTGTGTGTCCTCACCCTGTGATCTGAAAAAGTTGAAGTACTTTGCAAGCACTTGTTTTTCAAAAGGCAGAGAAGGGAAAGTAGTGACTTTTTGAAAAAAAAAATGTTTCTTTTGAAAACAAATGAATTGATCTATACAGCTGGCAGCAAATTGGAAAAACGAGTTGTTGTCACATTACAGACCCAGTGTATAACTTGTATGACAACTCTGTCCCGGTATTGTTGACTGTTTTCCTGCCCCTTCTAGGTAGCTACAGTGGCTGAAGGCAAGGAATGGTCTATTGAAACTTCTCCTGCCAGGAACTGGACGCCACCTCAGCCTAAAATGCCTCTCTCTTCCACTCATCGGTACGTATCCTTTTTGTCTAATGTTGCTGCAGATACAGAAGAATCAAAACCTGGTCTTAGAGTGTCTGCTGGTTTTATTCTGTTGATGATGGTGTCTGAACAAGCTGAAGTTTTGGAGTATGAGGTAGCAGGGCTTTAATTTCTGTCGTGAATTCCCACCTCCTGCACCTGAACCTTAAACCAGAGCAGAGATCAGTGAGCAGGAGCAGTGGACAAGCCAGGCTGGTTTTATCTTGACTTGTAACACACCTGAAAGTTGACATTTGTGTCACTCACAGATGTGTGTCACAGCCTGACCTCAACTCTGGTGCTGTGCCAGTTTGGGAAGAAGAAACCGGTTTTTCCCTTACAGTGATAATTAACAATGGGATCATCCAAGCAGGTTTTTTTCCTGCTTTTGTATGTAATGGTTGTTACTCTGTGCACTAAAGAACTAAGTTAACTGAAAAAGCAGTTGTAAATCAAAGGAGCAAGCACTTCATGGCTTTTAGTGGTTGCATTAGAGTTCCCTACTTGATAGATGAAATAAAAAATCAGTTTTTCACCTGTATTATGGTGATACACATCAAGCTGCACTGCTGAGCTGGAGGGTTTTGTGTTACATGGTTTACTACTTAAATCTTTTATTTCAGGAGTTCTGCTGGACAATCTCACACTGCAACTGCATCTTCTGACAAGGCTTTTGAAGACTGGTTAAATGATGATGTCAGCTCCTACCAAGGGTAATGCAATATTTACTGAATTTTTGAGTGCCTGTCTCTGGCTTAACAAGGACTTGGGTGTTGTGCTGCAGCTACACAGCTGGGATCCTGATTGACTAGTGAGCAGTTAGACTGGATTAATATTTTAAATAATTGGGATGTAAGGTGAAGGAAAGCACATCCTAATGCTTTTGTGTAACAAAGATGTTTGAAGCATTGGAGGGAAAGCTTGTAACTCCAAATGTTACTGTGATGGGCTTTAAACTAAGGAATTTTGTTTATATGTTGCGTCTTACAGTGATTTGAGTTAAACAGGCATTTTGAAAACTAACACTGTTTTCTTCTTTCTTTTCTCATTTTCATGTATCATTTTACTAGGATTTACTCAGCTTTCTAATCTCAGTGATCTGTTAAACCTGAAGAATCATTAAGACCACAATAGCTTGGACAGGGATACTGTAATTTGCAAGGATTTCTCAGGGGATCCTTGTTGGTGTTTTGTCTTTATGAAGTGAGTGGTTTTGTTTTTTGGGTGCTAGGTGCTTCAGGACTTTTTTTCCCAGGTGTAAAAGCAATTGTCATTTTTTCATGCTTTTAATTTTTTGTTGAATGATCTTAATGAATACATGCTGACACAGATACTGTTCATTTATTTTCTGATGGCAGTGGCCAAGAGAATCGCTACGTGGGGTTTGGAAACACAGTAAACCCTCCAAAAAAAGAGGATGACTTCCTGAATAATGCTATGTCTTCCCTGTACTCGGTAAGGAATTGCTGGAAGCTTTCTGTGACCTCAATTACTGTTTTCTTCCATTTTATCCCCTGTTTTGTGAGAATATAAATGGAGAAGAGAAACTGGAGACTGTAGGTAGATGCAGAGAGATGCAGAGTATTGGTTGCCTTCTTTAAGAGTGAAGAAGATACTGGTGGACTTTAAAAGGCAAAATGAAGGGAGAAACTTGAGCAAAACTTAAAAGTTACATCTGGTATCAGTTCACAGAAATGAGGAAATGAGGATGGAGCAGTGCATTAAAGAAATAATACTCAACAGGGCTGAAGGAAAAAAAAGTAATTACCTGCAGGGAAAAGCAGTTAGGCTGGTAATACTCTAAATCAATTAACCATATTGGGTATGTTCAGTGGAAAACAACTGAAATGTGTGTGTATGTGGTGCCAGAAGCCTTGAGCAGTGATGAAAACATTTGAAATCCTTGTGACAGGCTGTTAAGAGATAACAGCATATGGTTGAACAGTTGTCGTGGTTCAAGTAGGGATAGTGAAAGATGCATTGTTGAGGGAAAATGGGAAAAAAGTCAGAGGCAGTCAGGGAAATATTGGTGCTTTGATAGGCTGCAAAGTAACAGTGCTGAATAGTATTTTGCATTTGGAGTCACTTGGAAATACAGTAAAGTTTTCTACCAAGGTTAGTGGCTAACAGCCTTCTGTAGAGCCTTATTGGCCTAAATATCCACACCAGGTGCCATTGTCTGTTTAAAAATAAATAAGTAATTTCACCAGAACTTCACAGAGAAAGGTAATGCCTGAGCCTTTGAACAATATTTGAGGTGACCCCACAGGGTGCTTCATATGGTCTGCTGAATATTTTCTAAGGTATGTCATAGTTTATAGACCAGAGAGTTCAGATTAGAAACCACATCTGTGATGTAGTGCAGGTGAAAGGAGACAGGACACTGTTCCTGGTACTTTGAGCCATTATTTGAGTGCCTGATCTCCCTGACTCTCTGGCTGAAATGCCCTCGTGTGACCACAGACACACATTGCAGGGTGATTTTAGTCCTTCAGTACTGTCAGACCGAAACAGTTGCATGGCTGTTCATCCTGGTGAGGAAACCAATTTTCCTTCCACTGCATGGGATTTTCCCCACACACGTAGCCATTTTGAGCAGAACAACATCAGAAATGCTCAGGTTTGTTCAAATTGCAGCAGTTCTGACACAAACACTGGTAGTTCATCTCTGTATTTCAGTAAATGAGAGGCTATAATTTTTTCTCTCACAGGTAGTTGTTATAACTACAGGACAAGCTGTATTGGAGAATTTCGACTTAATTTAACCTGTTATACTGAACACTCAATTATTTGTTATTATTCACACATAGCTTATGACTTTCTTGCTTTCTTTAAAGGGATGGAGCAGTTTTACAACTGGAGCAAGCAAAATTGCCTCAGCTGCTAAAGAAGGTGTAAGTAAATAAAATGTGTTTTAGTAAATGCTTGTAAGCTCAGAGGTTCTGTTAGTGTTCTAATAGTGATGAAGCTTTAAAAGTATTACCAAAGCAACCTAAATTTTACTCTTCCTGCCTTTACCAGTGGCTTATAAAATGGTTAAATACCGATTACAGATCTCAGTAATTTCTCATGTTATTGGATGGATATTCTTGTAGATGTGTCCAATGGATTTAGGCATCAAGAAAGAACTCAGGAAAAACTTATAAAGTAGAAATTTCAGTCAGTGCCAAGTAAGGCTAAATTGCATTCTTCAGCAGAAGTTTGGTACCAAGTTACAAACTGCTGATGGTTTTATATTTTTCCTTCCCTTTTCTTCTCTTTATCTACAGCATTTCTGTAATTTTTCAGTTTTGCTTAGTATTACTCCAAACTTTTATGAGCATAACAATTACCTCTTACTTTGGGTGACATAAGAGACAAAAATATTGATACTTATCCACATTGGCATTCTAGTCTATGTTGAAGATCCTTTTTTCCTTCTATTGCAAGTTGAGAAAGGCTGGTGCTTCCCCAGAGCAATCCGGAAAGCCAGAGATCCTGATAGAATATTCTCTTTTCCCAGTGAAATTCTGCCAAAGGTCATTTCTTTTTGAGAGGATTATGCAGAATTTCTAAATGTGTGTATTTAAAAATTGAAAGGTTTATTCCTAGTAAACCTGAATGTATTTGCTTCTTTTCACCATCAGGCTACCAGGTTTGGATCTCAAGCAAGTCAAAAGGTGATTATAGATTCAGCTCTCTCCTATTCATTGTAATTGTCTTTAAATGTTGTCATGCATTTGCCTGTACCAGTTGATTTAGATTTGATCATCAACAGACCAGTGTGTTTTCCCTTCATAATGCACAGTAATGTTTAGGTTCTAGCTTTTATTTCCATGGGAATTGCAATCAACTGCAGTGATCAAATTAAGCAAGAAGTAAACAGTGCTACTCTGCTCTTTGTGTCTGTTGGGTGTATTGGAAAGGCAGTAGAGCTTACAAACTGAAAATGCCCTTATTTTACTTTTATAAATCCTAGATATGCTCAGTCTTGAAGCAGTTTTTGTGGTGATATAATCCAAGCCATTTTTCCATTGCTAAAGCCTAATTAGAAGTCACACATGCAAACTGCTTAGTAGTATTAATAAATTAATTTCCTCGTGTGTATTTTTTAAAGGTAATCATTCACAAAAACATTTAATTTTTCAAAATAGGGCTAAAACAGAGTCAGACCTGAATTACACAGAGCTCTGACAACAAGATCTGTTTGCATGGAAAAGTTTTAAATTCAAATGTAAAAATATGCAAAATTGCCAAAGTTCCGAGTGAGACAGGACTTAAAATATATTAATATATGGTACAGGAGTTTTACTTGAACTGTAACTCTTGTATATGTGCAGCATTAGCCTAGTTTGCTTTCTCACAGGCATGGATGGAACTGCTCCAAACAATTGTGGAGCTGCAGGTGTTGATGTTCAGACAGGTGTATGCTCTGGGATATTAATCCTCCAAATAGCCCAACCTGGGCATGTTTGCAACAAAAATGTTTTGTTAAAGCACCCAAACTTCCTACATAAAAGCTTTAAAGTATTTGCTGCTTGGCTTACATAAGAAAAACTGTTTCCTACAAGCCTTCCTCTTTCACTGCTTCTGGCAGTTTTCCTTTTAGAAGCTGTTCTTTCTTTAGTATTATTAACAAATGGAAATACAATATTATGTGTAAAAGCTCATCACATCTACTGACAAGGACCACAGCAACATGGTGCTTAGAGTCTAAGCTGTGATACTGAAGCTTAAATTTTGTTCCTAAAGTCCTGATCCTTTGCAGAATAGATGTGGTATATTGGTTAAAAGTGTATTTGGTGTGCATAGACCAACCACATTTCACTGTTTCTCTTGTCAGTAGATGTTTAAGTAGGAAAAGGTTCATGCTACTTAACTTGCCTGAAAAAATTGCTGCCAATTTTTTGCTAAAAGCTGCTTCTACCTTCCTTGCTCTTTCTCTTTTGCTCTCTGGGTAAAGTTTTGGGGCTACAAGCAGCAGCCAGAGCCGGTAACACCCTCACATATATTCTTGTGCATGGACTCCTTGTCACTGTTGGTGCTGAATATGTGCATTTGCTCTTGAGCTGTCTTTTCTTTTCCTGCCTTACATCAAACCTGTTTAGAATAATGTTCTGTGTTTTGTATGGTAATATTTCTTCAGACCTAAAGTAGGTTGAATGGGACAGAGATATCCAGGCTCTGTGCAGTCCAAAGATTGACTCTACTTCTGCCCATGCTCTCCATAAACACAGATGATTTGAGGATTTCTGTTTGCATGTCTGTGCCAGGAGCTGGGGTGATGCTGGAAGGGAGCCTCTTGAATGCAGAGTTCATGATGGTGGTTAGAGTGCTAGATTCAACAATAGGAAAGATGAAGAAGTGATTCATGTGAACTGTACCCAGATCTTTCCACTCCATGTTTCCAAAATGAAGTGGTTGAGGAAGAGGGATCATACAAGAATTCTTCCCAGTTCTAGCAATGACTCCACTTAGGGAACCTGGACTGTTACTCTGAGTGTATTACACTCTTTGTTATATAACATAAAGAGTTTCCCAGGTTTAATAGACACTGACGAGTTTTTCAAAGATGAGAAATCCCCTTTCTTGTTTTTATTCAACCCTTTCTGGCCTCACTTCAATGTAAATGAACCTTAAATGATTTACATTCACATAAAAGCAGAGTTACCTTTGCTTCTCCAAGAACTTTGAGCCTGTAAGGAGTAGAAGTACTGGAGATAATGGGAAGAGAGGGGAATCTGGGAGTGCTGTGGAACAGGGAAAGGCTTCTTAGGCACCTGGGAATCTGTAGGGGAAAGCTCTTCAAGGTGATCCATTCCCGGAAGAACATGAATGAAGGCTCACACCCTGACCAATGTTTGTGATAACATATAAACCCTTAGGAAATGAAGCATCATTAGTCTCTGCTGATGTTTAGGAATAATGTTTGCCTGACAAGCAGTCTAACCCTTTTGGATTAACCAGGATAACCCAGAAGGCACTCAGTATGGTAGGACAATTCCAAAGAAAAGTTTAAATCCACCAAAGTTTTACTATGTTAATAGGGAAAGGAATGATTTCACGTGAAAGTCTTCTAAACCCTGCTGTCCTTGTCAGCATTGTCTCAGGAAAGTAATTTAGTGACTTATTCCATGGGCTTACATTTTTTGTAAGATGCCTCTGCAGTGCAGTATCCTCATGCATCTTGTTCTGGATTGCAACAGATTTCTGAAGTTCAGTGTTTTTTCTCCCTGCAAACATGGAGCTTTAAGAAGGATTTCGAAAGTCTCCTGTCACAGCTTTGACTTTTGTGTATTGCTCAGAAACACTTGGGCTGTTACTGGTAGATGACAACTGGAGCACTACAAGACAGAAGAATGGGGGGGAAATCAGCCCAAAAGATCTAATTCTACAAGTAATTCCATTAGTAAGAAAACATGAGGGTGGTGAGGTCAGTCCTCCTGAACACTCAGTCACAGGTATTAGCAGGGGGCCCATCTTTGGGGCTGTTGCTGGTGTTGCTTCTGCTTCCAGGGCAGGGTCACACTTTGCTTGGGCTCTGGGCATCTATTGCCATGTGTGATTTTAATTTATTGTCTTCTAATGTTTCCTGCAGCACTTTACTGTGTGTGCTTGTCAGCTCATTCTGCTTCTGTGAATCAAAGCTTAAGGCTTCATGTGTTTTTGGAGACACTGCTTAGAAATGAGGCTGCAGAAAGTGCTGGCTGTTGTTTTTGGGGGGTTGTTTTTTTTTTAAAGAAGATATAACTGACTTTTTTTTGTTTTGCTTTTAAATAGGCATCAGAGTTAGGTCAGACATTAAATGAAAATGTTCTCAAACCTGCACAGGAAAAGGTAACTTTGTAATTAGTAAATGACTTGCAGAAAAATGGTTCTTGTGGCTCAGGGAGTGTGTCCTCCTGTAAGGGGGAAACATCAAACAATTCAAAGCAGGATATTGGCAAGGAAAGGTTAATGAAGGTAAATTCCCTCCACCAGTCTCTCATTTTATAGATTTCATGTTTTCAACAATGGAAGATGAGACAAAATGAAAATGCACCCTAAATGGATATAAAAATCAGTTATTTAAAAGATATGTGTATTAATAGCAGTATCCTTGAGTGTTAAGTTCCCAGTGCTTTGCTCGTCTACCTGCCAGCTTTGTTCTAAATCATTCAAGCATCTTGGAGCACTGTAGTTCATCTGATAGTAGAGTTTGGGACAAAGTAAATTGTTAAGATGAATGGGGGCAGTTCATCAATAGAAGGAACATGTTCTTTCAACCTTTATTTCCTCAGAAGTGACCAGTGATTGCTGATACTACAGATTTTAGTCAGTGATTCTTCCTATTGTCAAATGTTGCCTTCCTGTTTCATATGGTTAAAGAATGTGGTCTTACATCCTTCCCATTTGGCATGCATTTGTTCTGTACTTTAGAATTTTGGGTCAGCTCCAAAATTCTGATAAAGTCTTTTCTGAGAATGTGGTGCTCCACTTACCTGGGTAGCTTTTCTCAAAAAATACGTGTTTTGATAAAGCAGACCATCTCTGCTATCCTAAGAGAAGCAATGCCACCACTTTGGGATTTGGATTCATTTTTCATTTCAAAAGAATGGTTTAATCACATTGCAAAATAATTTTCTTACATTACCTTTATTAATTCACTATTCCTTACGTGGCATTTCAAACCACAGGAGAAGACTCTAGTTGGTTTTCTGTTCCCTAGAATTGGCCATAACTTACTTCTAAAGGCTTAAATGAATTATTTTCAGGGTTATGTTTAGGGTGCATTTCCTTGAGCAGATTTTTATTTTGTAAAAGACAGTTTAATGAGGAATGATGCATTTTATATTAAATTAAAAGGTCTGTTTCCCTTAGGATGTTGTGCTGCTAGTTCTAAATAAGTGCAGCTTTCTGAAATAAGTATTCTCTGTGTGGTTATACAAAGTCACTTGCTTTGGAACAGCTGCCACTTATTAACTGGTGAAAGGCACCAGTTGTGTTCTGTTTGACCAAAGTTCAAAGCCCTTTTAATATTGAAATAACCATCTATGAAAGATAGAGAATAAAGTGGATCTTCTAAGTTTCTAAAAACTTTAGTAAAATATATTTATAAAACTTCATGTTTGCAGACTCTTTTTTAACTGGTGTTTATGCTCAGCAGTAGTGCAGTAATACCTTCCTCAAGCTATGTGTCAGCCTGTAGAATAAATTCCCAAATTCCCAGGGTTTACTCCATAATGGATCAACAGACTTTACATGTCATTTTCTTAACTTTGTTAATTTTAACTTAAATGTATTCTGATTCACTTTGGGGTTGGGGTTTTTTTTACACTTCGTGTTTTCAGCTATTAAGCACCAGTGAGCTTGTCTTAAGGTTTTGGTAATACTTTGTTTTTATGACTAATTGCCAATACTTTGATTCACGTAGGTGAAAGAGGGGAAAATATTTGAGGAGGTCACCATGGGGGTATCGCAGTTGGCCAGCAAGGTATGAGGTGGCCTGCCTGGCTTCAAGGGGGCCAAACAATAAGCCAGTCTCCATATTCTTATGAAAAGTGATACAAAACCATAACACATCTTTGCTCTGCTTGTGTTGAATAGAGAAATTTGGAAAGTGTAATTTTCAGCAGGCAGTGCTTCTGTTGGAGTGTTAAAAGATGTACAGACATGGTGTGGTCCTTGCAGTAGTTTCAGTGAGGACATGATTGGGTTTTAGAACAACCAGTGTCCCAAACACCAAAAGAAAATGTGTGACAGAATATGGAGACAGCTTGTGTGACATTGGTACAGTTAAACTTACTAATGGGCTGCACCTTTTTCCTTTGTCTTCTTTTGCTGTCATTGCTTGGTGATGTGGTAAGTGCTGCCTGTGACTGTCAAGCACAGAAGTCCTGCACAATCTAATACCTCTTTTCATAACTTGCATGGTGTTGCATAGGAAGGTGTGTCTTTCTAGCACTGTGAAAGTGAGCACTGGAAGCTCTCACATACCAGCTTAGTGCCTTAGATTTTGGGACTATTTAAATAAAGTAAATTATGTTATCTGTTCTGTCTAGAGCCTGGTGACTCTAAGGCTGAATTCTGGGATTCATTCTCTGTATCTCTGACTTAGAATGGTACCTCCCATGGGTGTCACTTCAGAATTTATGTTTCTAATCCAGTGCCAGTCCATTATAATAACCCTCTATCAGTCATGTTTATTCTAGAACTCGACTTTTGGCTTGTTTTACATGGATAGTGAAATAATAACCCTGAAACAGAGTGAAAGTAGCTTTGTAGAACAATAGAAATACAAATACTTGTTACAAGAATCATGACATCAAAACATCCCTGCTGTAATTAAGTTTAATTTATGTAAGGAGTAATTCTAGTATTTCTGTCAAGGAAGTCTAAGAAAGAATTCAAAAGATGTTACAGTGATGAGTGAAAAAGCTAAACTTGACCTACTTCTCACCCCTTGCAGCAGCATGATGCTGTGAAGTGTTGTATGTTCTTTACATCGATCATGTAACTGCCCATCAAAAGTATTAATGAGTTGTGAGTTAAATTTTCTGGTGAATTGTCTGCTTTGCTATGTATAGGAACAAGTGGAAGGACTGTGTTGTGGCTTTTGCTGTTGCACTTGGCCAAGGTGTCGGTTCATCCCAGGTGAATGGAGTGTCTTTTCTTGTCCAGGTTCAGGGAGTTGGCAGTAAGGGATGGCGAGATGTCACCACTTTTTTTTCAGGCAAACCAGATGATAATTCTGAAAGGTAATTTTTTGTTGTTAACTTTAACACATAGTTTTATCTCCTATACATTCTTGTCAGTGTAGTGGTAGGTAAATTTCCAACATTTAAAATTATTCTGTCTTTACTAGTAGTCCTGCTGTATGTAATGTGGGAAGACTTCAGTATAACTGTTTATAACTGTTGTTAAACTGAGAACAAAACAGGGCACACATCTTGGTTTAAAAGTGCTTATTCCCTTACCCTGGGACTGCTAAGGCTGTTGAAAAAATCTGTGAATTAGACTATAACCTTATGCCATTTGGAGCAAGATGTTCAGTTCTGCCTTAATCCTCAGTTTTGTTTAAGCAAAGGGCAGTAGAAGCACAGTTTTCTTTGTGGTCATTTTTTTATTGTTATATTTGGTATAACTAATTTATTTCTACTTTCCTTTCCCCCCCCACTTTATCCCCCAAAAGACCAGCTGAGGGAGACAGCTACCAGAACAGTGCAGGGGAGGGCTACCAGAACAATGCTGTAGATCAAAGCTTCTGGGAGACCTTTGGCAACTCAGATCCACCAAAAGCTCATAAATCTCCAAGCAGTGAGAGCTGGACCTATGTGGACAATTCCACAGAGAAGAAGAGCTCCGATAGCTGGGACGTGTGGGGCTCGGGAACAGTCTCCAACAAGAACAGTAACAGCGACAGCTGGGAAAACTGGGAGACCAACTGGGAAAACACAGGAGGGGAGAGCAAGACCAGGAAACCTCCCAAGGCGACAAAAAATGCGTGGGATGACTTTTAGAACTCTGTTAACCCTGGTTTGCACAGCGAGGAAAGGGAGGCTGTGCTGGCTCATGGAGGGGAGAAGTTTTTACACTCAACTGGAGTATCATGGCTGACCTTACTGATCTGTTACTTTTGTGCTTCCCATTCATTCTCCTTTCTTCTGTCCTGGTTTAAGGGAAAAAAAAGTAGCATCTGAATCTTTTGTCACATAAAAGTAGCTCTCCCTTTTTTAAGGATAGTGATGACTGTGTTCCCCTTGCATTATTGGGGCTGGTAACAGTGACTTTCTTAACATGAAAGTTCAAACGGAAAAGTCAGTGCAAGGACACTTCCATGGCACAGCCTTGCACGTGTAGGTTAATAGGTGTTCATCCAGTCCTCATATAATTTGAGATTTGAGGTGTTCAATGCAAACAAAGGACAGGGTGTGACTTAAAAAGATAGTCATTAAACGAGCAAATTGCAGTTGAATAGATGGAGTTCAAATGCCTTACGGATTGCTCTGCCTACATGAAGTCTGACAATTCAAGATGGTCTTTAAAATATTTTTTATTGGAGCTTTGTTTTTAAACTTTATGACGTTATTTTACTTTCTTTTTAGTATTTTAAAACTTACTTTCTCCCGTTAGAATTCATAAGGAATCTAGAGCTAGATAATTGTGTAACTGTACAGGTTTGACCTGAGCTATCAAGGCATATCCAGAAGGGCTCTTACCTTCCTCAATGGACTGAGTTTGCACTGTGCTGGCTCTGCTACACAGACAAAAAGCACAGCTGTGGAGTGTTCCTTCCTCACCTACACCCTTGCCCCAGTTTGAGTATTTTATGTGCTCTGTTTTTTCTCTTCCAATTCTGATAAAAATGAAGTCCTTCTGCTGCGTGGCAGTGAAACAAATTTATAAAGAAGATTCCAGCAACTAAAAAATGGGTGGAAAATATGAGAACATTGAGGAAAGAGTCTGGCAGCAAGCCCCTTTCAAGATGAGTAGATGTCTGGATTTAATAGTAAAATTTAATTTAAGCAGATGTTTTCCAAACGGATCTTTAATGTGTCAAACTGTATCTCTCTTTATGTCGTGCATTTCTCCACATTTCCTGGATCTTGTTAAAGAAACACTATTTTGGAAGCTGTAGAAACTCCTTGTCAGCATTAAGGAATGGAATAGAAGATTCAGTTATGTCTCAGTTTTGACCCAGCAAATTGCTTTGCATGCCACAAACCACAACTTCTGCAGAAGAACTGTGACTTTAACAGCCAAGGTGTCATAGGCATCCCATTTTAGTTTTGGGGATGGGTTGTAAATGTACACTCAGCACGAAAACAATCAACTTGTTTGAAAGCTTCATGTTTTATGTAGTCTGCATTACAGCATGGAGTTCTTCCTGTGAACCCTGTAAATCTTAAAACTTACCTAAAAAGCCTTTTCTTTTTAAAATTCGTTCATTTGTTCAACAACGAACGTAAGTTGTCAAAACTCCTTTAAGTAATGCTTCATTTATTTACTCTTCACAGAGGTTTTTGAGCTTATAATAATACCAAGAGTTTAAAAAGGAAGGGAAAACATTAATTTCCTCAAAAGCCGCAGATTTTAAAGGCTTAAGTCTAAGTAAAGTAGCTGTATTTATAGCCTGGTTCTGTATTTCTATTAGTAGGATCTTTCAGATGGCACAGTATTTTTTCTAGTCTCCTCTTGCTCTGTCCTGCAAGAGCTGGGATTTCTTTTTTCCCCCCTTACCTCTCCTGAGCTCGTGGTCTCTGAAGCTCGTGGGGTCTGAGCCCCTGCAGCAGGACCTGGAGCTGCTCAGGACCCAGGTGCTCCTCCAGGCTGAGCCATTCCCAGGACGTTCTTGCTGACTGATCCTTTTGAAGTGCCAAAGGCACGAGAGATCTCTGTTTACAATTCTGCTTGTGGTACCATTGGCAGAAGTTTACAGCCTGACTGTAAAATGAGGATTTCTTCTTTGCTCCAGTTCCAAGCAGAACTTTGTCATAACTCAGTTGCATGTCAAATGTAGCTTGGGTTTTTTATGCACACACCTCTGTTGCCTCCTTGTCACGTGTCTGCTGCCCAGCCTGAAGCTGATTCAGCTTCCTTTATACCAATTTATTACAGTTTCATAAATCTCCTGAAGGAGCTCATGGCAGGAGAAGCTTTATTTCAGGCCATTCAGTCAGCAGTATTGTGACGTGTGTGTGCACCTTCTCCTCAGCTGTGAGTTTTGTCCCGGAGAAAACTGGTTTATTTATGTATCACTTGCACCTACGGTTGGCATGAGCCATTTGTTTGGTCTTCTGATTTTATTTTTGTAGCTCTTGAAGCTTTATGTTCTAAATGAAACAGCCAGAGACCTGCTCATGCAGAAGCTTTGGGTAATGATTCTTCCAGTTGAGGAGATGGAGGCAGAACATTTGCTGTCTTTTTCTTTTTTTCAGTGCTGGAGAGAAGCAACAAAATACTTCAAATCCCAGAAAGGTGTTACTGGAAGATTAAGAAAATCAGTGTGATATCAGAAAGTGTAACTGCAGACACAAGCTATTATGCCAGCTGGTCTCAGTTCAAGAGGCAAATTGGTATTTTGTGATGACTTGTCAGAGTCTGCACATTTTGATCATGTCTTCCAGAGGAGAGGACAAAATGAGGGCATTTTCTTTTACAAAGCCTCTGTTATATTGGATTTTACTTTTTTTTTAGAGTAGGTGGCTGGGAAGTTTCTGCAATTTGAAGAAATGCATCCAATCACATTGCATGTGCAGAGCAAGTGTTCATGAACCAGACTTCTTTATTTAATCCTCCCTCCTCTCCCCAAATCCTCCGGTTTTGGCCTGATGAGGAGCACTGTAGCAGAGGCACTGAGTGCAGCTGCTGGGGCTGGGGCTGCCTGTCTGAGTGAAGATACAGCCATGAATCTGAGGGGGTGATTTGGAAGAGATCTTGTCACCATGTTCAGGGGGTGACCAGGGCTCAACTTTCAGTCCCACTCCATGGAGTCACAGTTTGAAGTCGTACAAGCAAATTGCCAGCAGACTGTGCAGTGGGAGAAAAGGCTGCTGCAACAATTGGACATTGCAATGATGGTTCAGATTTCCTGATGTTTCAAACCTCTGTGTCTTTGTATGGCTTTAACTTTGGAAAATAGGGAGCAGCTGGATTCCTACAGGTAATCTGATAAAAATTTCAAAACATTCAAACTAAGTGCTACTTGAAAAAGTGAAAATCTTGGGAAGACTCCCAAACCTAATCCTAGGAGTTAGGGATTATTTTAAAATGTTTCATTTGTGTCTTGAAACCTGTTAATTACAATTTAAGAAGTGCTTGGCCAGCTCTCCCTCATGGTTGAGACCTAAAGGATAATGCTGCTGCTTTTATTTTCCAGGCCAGACTGTAACATTCCATGGGTTCATAATGTACTTGTCAGTGTAATGGTCCGTGCAATAATTTAACAAGTGTAGATAAAACCTTTGTTTAATCCAGGATACATTTAAAGATACAGTGGTCCTCTTGGAGAGTAGCAGTCTACACAAATACTTCAGTTCTCATCTTACCTTGGCAATATTAAATTTCAGTGACCCAGATAAAGGTTTGAGCAGTCAGTGATTTAAACAGAAATCAAGAAACATTTCCATGTCCATTATTAGAATTTCATCCTAATGGTTTAGTGGCCTCTAGTTGCAGAACCCTCTTTCATTCTCATGCCAGCAGAAGCTTGGTCAGTAATGGAGTACTGTATCTTTAATTTTCCTGCTGTGTTTTTGTGACGTTCATAGGAATGGCAATTTCAGTGAACACTATTCATTGTTCTGTAGAGTGGGTCTGGACTTGAACTGCAGTGTCATCTTTTAAAGAGCATTATAATAAAGCAAAGAGATACAGAGCAGAATGGTGTTCAGCCCTTTTTCAGGAGACTTCAGTTAATTTTAAACCCCTGTGAAGGGATGTTTCTGTGTCCCTTCACAGCTGTGGGCTGTGCTCTGATCCCAGTAACGAGTGAGTTTTGGAGCGGGTTTGTCATTAGTTGCACATTCCATGGCATGTGCAGGCTCAGAAGATGGCTGCCTGTGTTTCCAGGGCTTCACACCTCTCTGAATTTAAAGAATCAGCCTTTGTGCCCTCTGAGGTGTCCAAGCAGCCAGTGGGGATGTTTGCAGTTTCCTTCCTTGTGCCTCCTCTGAGCAAGGCGCTGACATTTGTTTTAGGTGAGATTAAACCAGCCTGGGTTTTTATCCTCAAATGATGCATTGCCTCCAATCTCTGCATTTCACCAACACTGCCCCAACGGCAGTGTTTAAACTGGCTAAAACTAGAAGAGATGAAAGAAATACTGAAAAGACCTCTTAAGAGAAGCCTCCTTGAACTTGCAGTTGGGGAGAACAAGTGGGAGAGAGCGAATCTCTGGTGGGACTGGCTGTGAGGACTGCCAAGAGCACAGTTCTGTTGTGCCTCAGCAGGACCATGACCGCTGCTCAAGCAGGAAAATCCAGTGCTATCAGCTCTGCACAGTTTGTAAACCTGTTCTTGTCTTTCCCTTTAAGCCCTGCCAAAAAGTGCTTCCTCAGAGAGGCTGCTCAGCATTGCTGAGGCTGTTGAATTTTACAATAAATAAATCAGCTCCCGCCAGGAAATGCAGAAAGGCTGGAGTGTGTCTTTTATAAGGAAAAAAAAAATCACCACTTCTGCTTGAAGTGCTGCTGCTTAATATCAGCATTTCTGCACGGGGCTGCTCATCTTGCCTTCAGTGTAAGTGTTTGACTACTTAGGGCAAAAACCCACTTGTAAATACATCTTTTTTTCCTACTCTGCTGAAATGGATGGTTAAAATATGTAAATTGATGTGCCAGCCTATAGAAAGACTATTGTGATCAAGGTCAAACCAGGAATCTTCTCTACAGAACCTTTTCTGTGTGTTGTTTTTACACAAACGCTTGATACAGTTCAGGAGGGAATTGCTCTTTTAATTCTGAGTTCACAAATTACCTATTGACTCCAGCCATCAGCTGTCACTTTTGGGGTGCAGCTTAATGCAATGTACTGGACTTGAATTACAAATGTAGTCCATCCAGACAGGGCTTCACCATTCAAGTCAAGCTCCCCAGTGTCACTGCTGTACTGGCTAGAAGAGAGAATCTGAATCTGAGACTGCTGGACTTTTTGCCCACACCCAGGTGTGTTTCCAAGCTGGTCAGAGAACTTCAGATGGAGTGGAAAGCCCATCAAAGAAGTGGAATAATTACTTCTTGTGTAATCTAGACTACTGGTGATAAACTCAACTTCTGCAGAGTTGAATTAAACCATTTCCTTGTCTGTTAAATGCCTGTCCTCTCTGTGAAGGGCTTTTTATTATCTGCTAAAGGCTATACATGCCCTGGGCTCTGCCAGTGATGCAGCCAGAGGCTCACCTGTCTTTCTGCCCCATCTCCTGTCAGAACCCACGAGACATCAGAGGTGAAACAGCTCAGCTGTGTTTGGCCAGTGGAACAGGAGCTGTGAAGTGAGACTGACACAATCTGATGATTTACATCTGAGTGTCAGTGCCAGAGGAAAGCACTCGTGCTATGAGGAGTTGCTGCATGGCACCAGCTCAGGACTGGTAAATCTTCCTTGGGCTGTTGTCCATTTTCTTGTGTAGTCTTAACACCAGCTATGCTCTGTGGGATGTGTTCCTGGGGCAGAAACTCCTCTGGATCAGTCCCAGGCAAACCCTCTCTTGCACGGGTTGTGAAGAAGGACTGGGGCACACTCCAGGTCACACAGAAGGTGCTGGTTTAGTGGATTGTGTCCCTGCCCATGGTGGGGGGCAGTAGGAACTAGATGACTTTAAAGGTCCCTTCCATCCCAAACTATTTTATGATTCTATGAAGATGCTCCTGGAGCTTGTTGGCAGCTGGACGCTGCTGTTGGAGAGCCTCACTTCTCCTTCCTCCCTCTAGAGGGGATTGTGCCACTGTGCATGAATGGCTGTTGGAGGAACCCTCTTACATGAGGTCCTAATACTGAATGCAGGGTTAGAAATGTGCTCCTGCTCGTGTATCTGCTTATCCACAGGCCCATCCTGTCCTCTGCTGGCGACTTTCATGCTGCATTGAAACAAAAGCATGCAAATTCTTCTCCCCCAACCACACACATGTACTGCTTTGATTTTACTTGCTGCCTTGAGGTTTCAGCTCTCCCTTCTCTCTGGCTGAGTTACCCCTGTTAGCCTGGCCCTTTGCTTACAATGAGGAGGCAGCAGACTGGTGGGACAGTTGGGACAGGGCTGTCTCTCCATGGCTGCTCATACAGGTTGGCACAGCAATAGCCAACAGTTCTTTTTAATGGATCGTGATAGGATTACACCTCCCCTGCCAGGAGTGGTTCCTTTGGCTGTGTTTAGTCCAGGCTAATTGTAATGTAATTAGCACATTCCCATTACAGCAGGAGACTTTCCCACCTTTGAAGCTTGATCGTTCCTCCTCTGGGAGAAATGTGGGTCTGCAATTGGCCACTGCATGTGCTGTGCAGCACCTGGCAGGGCTCTGACCCAGGTCAGGGTGTCCAGACCATAGTGAGGAGCTGTGAGTGCTGCTCTGCTGTCTGCTCCTCCCTAAATCACGGAATCATTTTGGTTGGAAAAGACCTCTAAGATCATCGAGTCCTGAGAGGCTTCTGTGGAGATGAAGCAGCAAAGATTCACCTCAGAGATGTCCCAGAACAGGGACAATGAAGTCTAGGAAGTCTCCATGTCCCCATCACAGATATCTGCAACACCTGACTGATTTAAAAAACATGTTGAAGAGCCTCACTCTTAGGGTGAGTGGAGAGAATGAAACTCATCTGCCCTGCTTCAAAGTCTCACACCCACACACTGGTTTGGGAGCTGAAAGTTAAGGACTATTGACAGTTTTAAATGTTTCTTCTTATGTTGAGGAATGGGGAAGTGGAGATGATGCAGGTTCCGTGTCTTGTTGCATAAGAGTGTTTCTTTTGTTGTCATTTGTTCTTTGTTGTTTTTTTCCCCATGAAAACTTTTATTAGTTCATAATGGAGGTGAGTACTTGGGGGTGTTTTCATTAAACCTGCAGGTCCTGAAGCAATGCAATCTTGGGAGAATTGCATTTTTTAGTGTTCTTTTTTTTTTTTTCCCAAGCTAAAGTACTGTTCTTTCTAGTTCTGGAGAACGATGACTGATCTGTGTTTGTTTACAATTTTAAGGGAAACAAAGATCTCCCTATTTTCTGCTTCGAAGCCAACCAAATTATTTTGACTTGCATTTGATTGCTTGGGGTTATCAGTCTTTATCTTCTGTGGAAAGAAGCAATATATTGCTCAAAGGTCCACATTTTTTTTCTGGAACAGAATGAAGGACACTCAATGACGTGAGAGCTCCAGCTCAGATTTATAACCAGCTAATGAGAAATTGCTGAATAACGTGCTCATTTTCTGCCACTAGAAGGTAATAAATCTTCCCAGTTTTCTTGGGCTGTGAGAACGCTGCTGACCAGTCCCATGATGACCTTCCAACACAGAAGTGGAGGAGTCTCTGGAGCAGCACATTACCCTGGCACAGCAATCTCCAGGCTGGCTTTAAGGATTACAAGACCATTCCCTGGGTGCCCTGGATGAGGGATCTCCACGCAAGATGCCCCCAGTGTTGCTGATGTGCTATTCCAAGTGGGGTTTTTTATGGAGGTGTTGGACGTGGGGTGGCCTCCAGCATTTGCTGTGGCTCTGACACCAATGAGTTAAGCAGCAAATAGCCCCAGGGGTGGACTGTGAGCTTGACTTTCAAATATAAACAACTTCTCTGAAAGCAGCAGGAGAGCCTGGTTCCCAAACAATGCTGGGCTCTCTGGACAGGCTCCAGCCGAGGGGGAGCACACCTTGCTGGTACCAAGGGCTCACCCCCAGGGAGAATGTTCTCTGGCAAGGACAGCTCAGTGTCAGCTGGCCAGGGAAGGGCTGTCTCGCTCAGAGGAAATGCAGGCCCTTCAAAATCAGAGATTTTATTGTGTTGATGTTGGCTGTGAACTCCTTTTTTAGATTTTTTTTTAAAGATTTTTTAAGCTAAATCAAACTCAGTGTGTGGGGTGAGAAGCAATGGCTGGCTGCCAGCTGCTGGCATTGGATGTGCCAGCTCAGAGCAGGAAAAATCTGAATCTGTCTGTTGCCAGACTCTGCTGCCCTACACAGGAGATTTCTCCATCTCTCTGCTTGAAATGCAGAGCCTGAACTGCCACAGGGAGGACAAAATTTAGGCAAAGGACTAAGTCAAACTTCGCAGTCAGTGACAAGGACGGCTGTGAAAGCTCAGAGTGTCCTCTGTGCTCACTCCTGGCAAGCTTTACAGACAGGTTTTTAATCTTTTTACAAGTTGTCAAAACAAACTCATTGAATTCACTTCTGTCTTTTCCTCAAGCCTGCTAGGGAAAAAAGAAGGAAAAAAAATTAAAAAATCAATGGGATACCTTCTATTTGATGTAACAATGTTGGGAGTTGAAAATCAAGATACTTGGCTGTATCCAGAGGTGCCTCTATTTCTGCAGTGTCCTCTTTTCTGGACACTTAATGAGTCAAACTACTTCCTAATCTATTGAAACAGAAAAAATTCAGACACTGCAGGATGGAGTTAACAGCAGCTTGCAGGGTGTATTCCCTGTGCTCCCTTCAGTGACACAAATTGCTTTGGGTGGAAGGTGTCAAATCTGCAAAGGGCATTGCTGAGGTTGAATAAGAGCTCAGGGCTGTGAGCACAGGGCACAGGGCTCTGGTTTAACATGGCTTTGCTCCTGAATTGAGGAGATGCTCTTCCCTGTAAATGTCAGTGTACAAAGCCCTGAGGTGTTGTGGGGTGTTGTGCTGATGGACAGCAGAAGTTCCTCCAGGCCTGAATCCTCGCTCTGAGCCAGCAGCAGAAATCAGGGAAAGAGGAGGAGAAATGGTGAGTAACCTCTTCACTAACATATTCTTGCAGCTTTCATAAGTGAAGACAGAAGTAATCATCTGGATTTCCTTGTTCAATAGCAAGACCTGTCCTGCATGAATTCACCTAGTTTATTTTTTTAAAATCAATTTAGATTTTGAGCCTTTATATCAAGTGGCAACAATTTGCATGATTTAATTTTATGCTGCTGAAGGGGAAAAATCCTCCTCCAGTTTGTCTCAAGTCTACTGACTCATTTTAGGAGTTTGGCCCTGATCCTTGTTGGGAAAACAGCTACTCCATAGTCACCTTCTCTGTAACAGCTGTGGGGTTTACAGTGGTCCTCTGTCCTCTCAGAGGTTTTAGTCCATCTATCTGCCTGTCATCCCTACAGACAGCTTTCCAAGCACGGATCCACCACCCCTAGCAGCCCTGGGTATCTCTGGCTGCTGTGCCCTCCCTCTGCTCTCTCGACTGAAGTGCTTCCCAGGCTTGAGAAAGGGAGATAATATATTTTTTACTAGCTTCTCTTCTTGTTTTTGCAGCTTAAGTAGAAACATTATTGTCTAATTTAAAGGACGTCTTTTACAAGGTTATTTATGGGAGTGATAAGCTTTTTTCCTGCTCTGTTTTTCATGAAAGAAGCTGGCAAGAACTGAAATCCTTTAGATTGTTACTGTAAGAGTAAAACAATCTGAGGCTTGGACCCGAGTCTCTCTTTTTTTCTCTCTCTCTTTTTAAAGGAAAATATTTATATCCAATGATTTAAACAGCAGCAGTTCCTCCCTAGTTGAAGCAGTACAGGGAATGATGGGATGGGCAGCTCTGGGGAGCTCTTCCCACTGTGTTCATGTTGGGAATGAAGGAGGCTGCTGCAGTGGGCAGGGACAAGCACTGCATGCCCCAGGGGCACCTCAAGGGCCCTTTTTCTGGGACTGGGACAGACACACCAGCAGCAGCAGCATCAGAGAGGACTCCAGGAGTTGTTCTGAGCCTGCTCCAGGGCTGCCTGCTGAGCCTGCCTGTGTGCACAAGGGGAGCCTGTTTCCCTGCATTTATGGCCTGGCATGAACAGTGGGACATGGCAGAGAGTGTGCTCTGGGGGAGTCTGGATAGAGGGAGCCTTGTTGGTGCAGCCCATCACTGCCCTCCCTGCGTGGCCGGGGGGCAGTGGGTGTTTGGCTTGGACAGGAGCACTGAGGGGGAGGTTTGTCAGCCCCTGAGCTGCAGCTCTGCTGCTGCTCCCTCAGCAGAGTGCTGGCTGTGATGCTGGATGGAGGAAGCCCAGCGTGCCTCCAGTTCCAGCCACGTCTTTCCCCTGTGTCTCCTGTTCCTTCTGGCCCTGGCTATTCCATGCTGTGCCTCTCAGACCCCTAACCCAGGCCTGCTGGTTTTAGCAGTATTGTGGTGTGGGGGAGCTTAAACCTGGAAGATCTGCTGTGCTGATGGAGGAACTGGCTAACTCACTGCTGGCTGAGGAATTGCTGCTAAGGATAAACTAACCAAAGACAGCATTCAGTTCACTGATGCTTTATTTGACTTCAAATTGAAGCAGAACCTCCTTAGCTGATAAAATTTCCTTCCCTTTTCTCACCCCCATCTTCTCCAGACACACTTTTGTAGGTTTCTTTTATGTTTTTGATGTTTTGTCCTCTATGCCAGCCAGTACTTCTCACTCCTGCTTTAACTAATGAAAATAGGGTTGCAGATGAAACTGAGGGTAATAATGGATGCAATTGACCATCTCCACATCCCAGTTCCTCTGCCTGTTTCTTTGCTGGTCACTGTCACTTTTAGATCAGCTCTGGCCTGCAGAAATTACCTCGAATAATGGAAATGTCTGGTTGTAGCTGAGCAGGTCCCAGTGCCTGGAGGCAGATTTTAAAGGTGGTATCTGGTGTCAGATTTGCACCAGCAGAGCCCCAGACTCATCAGTGCCAGCTCTTGCTAATTACAGCTTGTGCTTCTTCATCCAAGCTGTGATGGCTGCTGCGCTGAGGAAGGGCTCAAGTTGCTCTAAGCCCCCTTTTTTGCAAGTGTTGGCAATGATGTTGGGTGCTCCTCACCCTGGGGAGAGGCAGAAAGTCTGCAGGGAGGAGGATGAGAGCAAGGCACATGGCTTGTGTTGGAGAATGGCACACCTTGAAGCCTGTAGGAAGGTTACAGCGTAAGGAAAGAAGTGCTTTGTCCATCTGATGGCTCATCAAACCACTCACCCTCCAACCCCGTGTGCCCGGAGCCTGCCAGAGTCACGTCCCGGAGCGAGCAGAGCGGGCGCTGTCCCAACACATCCTGCTGGGAGCATCCCTGCACCTTCCCGGCTCCCAGCCCAAGCCCGGCTGGAGCCAGCGGGTGAGGAGCCCGCAGAGCCAGGCTCGGATTGCAGCAGGCTCCTCCTCCGGAGCCTGCCGAGAGGGAAGCAGAGGCGGGGAGCAGGAGTCAGCAACTTCAGGCTGCCAACCTGCACCCTGCCCGCGGCCGGGGACGGCGCTGGGGGACCCGCATCTTCCCAGCCCGCATCCCACGGGGAGCATCTCCCTCCGCCACCGCACCACCAGCCCGGCATGGAGAGCCTGAGCAACAGCCTGAAGAAGAAAGCCACCGAGCAGCACTACAGGGCAGAGGTGATGATTGCTGGAGAGCAGCTGAGGTACGAGGTCGTGGGGTCCTCATCCAGGCTGGGGCAGGGCTGTACCCGAGGCTCTGGGCTCTACCCTGTGAGCAGGAGGCACAAAGCTTTCTCTTTGAACAAGCTTTTTCTCCCCCCAGGTATAAGTATCTCCCCCTCCCCAGCACCTGCTGGTCCTTCCTTCACCCACCAAATCAGTGCCACGTCCTTTCCCGTATTACCTCCCTGCTGCTCCTCAGTGGCATCTCCTGCCCTTCACCTCCAGGGGCCAGGGGGCCAGCAGGTGGGTTTATATTGCAACAAATTTTCTTCTCCCTTTGCACTTTTCCCCAAGTGCAGAATGTGCTGTAGCAGCACTGAGCAGTGTTCCCAAAGTCCCTGGTCCATGGCTGGATGGGGTCAGCATTCTTCTGGGAACGTTTGGACTTTTGGGGTGACTTGGAAGAGCATCTCCTGGGTACCATAAGCCTGCATTGCATCTTCACTCTCTTGAAAGTCACTTTTGTGAACTTCTGCTGGTTTGCAGTCCCAGCTCTTGAGCAGCTTCTGAGTTGTTTTTTTTTCTTTCCTATGAAGACAAAAATCTGGTCTCCCATGCAAGAAAACCTTTGTGGCTGAGAAACTGTTCCTTGTGTTTCTGGGGTCAGAACCCTCACTTGCTTCTAAGTATGTGACTGTGGGTTTTCCTAGCTTTTGGGCAGAATTTGCTTGTTTGTATCTGGTTTATTTTGGAATGTGGTTGGAAAATAGGAAATATATCCTTGAATAATGTAAATAGCCCAGACTGGGTTTTTACTAGTACTAGATTCCTAAAATTAGTTTAGTGTTGCTCTGTTGTCCATTCTTAGCAAGTACTGTTAGCTTTAGCTTTATTATTTGCCCTGCACCAAGGATTGATAACTCCCAGCTAGAGATTGGGGCCCCATCTTGAAAACACAGCCAGTGTTCAAAGTGGCAGGGAATGTTTATTCATATTTATATTTTATTCATATTTCCAAGATTTTACTCATGTGGAGTGACTGAAGTTTAAATTGAGTCCTATAGCCTGGGCCAAAGAAAGGGGTCAGGTACTCAGAGAGAAAATAAAATAATCGAGCTGTGTGTTGAAATTGTGTTCCATGTGTGGGGAGTGATGGGACTTCCTTGTACCTTTTGCAGGATAGGAGCATATCAGATCCTGGACTATTTGGTGATTGTGATTGTAAGGAGGAGAAGGGGATACAGTGAATTTGTTTGTGAACTCTTGTAGTACACTGCACACTGGGATAAAGTTGAATAGAAAACCCAAAAATTAGTTTAGGGGACACCCATCTTTTTTTTTTTTTTTGTCCTTTTTCACTTTTTTTTTTTTTCTTTCCCTCTATAGATGGAGTGCTTTGGAGTTTCCTGATTTAGGAAGCTCCCAAAATCTGAGAGTTCACAATGGTGGACAGGAGGGTCCTTTGGCTGGTGGCTGGGAATGCAGCAGTTGCATCCTTCTGCTTTGGTCTGGGCAGGAGCCCGTTCCCAGTGCAGGAAGGAGCTGCTGGCCAGCAGGGGCTGTAAAATCTGGGCAGGAGGGTGAAGAGATGGACACCAGCCTGTAGCTGGGCTCGTCCTGCTCCTGAACTCCTGGCTTGAAGGAGAACTCAGTAATTTAGAACACACTGAATGTTTATTTTGGGGACCTTACAGCCTGGCAGGTAAGGACTTAGTGGTATGGATCTTCCTGGGACCTGGATTTCCAGTGTGTAGTAATGGGGAAACTGAGGCAGAGGGGCTGGATGATGTCTCAGAGAAGAGTAGATGGACAGGGCTAAAAGTCCACGTTGTTCTCCCCTGCTTTTCTCCAGCTATGGAATACAGAAACACGTGAAGGAGCCTTGCTGGCTGCCCTGACTCTGCAAACCTCCATCGGCAAATAAGGTTGTTGTATCTACATGAAATATCAAACATTTGTTTTTCCCTGTTCTCTGCTTCCTGCCCTGCCTCCCCACTATTACATTTATTCAAACAAACCTTTGCTCCATCTTTACAGTTCTTTGGCTTCCCAGCAAGTTTACAAATCCCTCAGAGTTTGGTTTGGCCACAGGGATGAGTCTGTTCAGTGTCAGGATGTGTTTCCCAGCCAGAAATAGCTGCACAAGTGAGGGGTGAGGGAATGCTTTGTGGGGAGGGCTGGGAATAAAATGGATCCTAAAGGAATTGAGGGGACATTGGCCAGGGTGGTTTGGGCTGTCTGAGAGGTTCTCTCTGCTTCCACGAGGATGCTGCTGTTTGCTCTGTGAAGGGGGAAGAGGAGTTTTGGCTCTTGAGTCTTTCTCCACTAAAAAGATGAAGATAAAAGCTTTCACTGATATTTCGCTCTTGAGTTTACAAGGGCTGCAGTCTCAGGCTCGTTCCTCACATCTGCTCTCAATCCTCTTGTTTCAGACATATAAACTTGCATGAAAATCACACCAGTTTTACTGGGTGTTGCGTGTTCCTGGGTGGCATCTGTAAGAGAGGCCCAATTAGTCACTTCTAATTGCAACAAGTGGCTTATCTGCAGAGAGATACTCTGGAATAGCTTTGGTGCTTTGCACTCACACCCTGCTGTAATCAGAGATTGTCAAGTATAGACGAGTCCTTGTGCACTCTTGTCTGAATATTCCCATGGTCAAGCGAACCAGCTGTGCTCTAGTAAACTCTGTTAAGCTGCATTAATCACTCTTAGATATAAAATAGACTTGGTAAATTTATGTTTTGCACAGAAAAGGTAACAGGAGAAGGGAGGTTTTCTCCTATGAAGAACAAAATTGTGATTTCAGTCTCTGTCCAAAGTTTTCAGAGGTCATCAGTGTTTTATTTGGATACTCAAACTGCAATGCTGTTTAATGAAGTGTTCATACTTTCATCCTCTGGAAATTGGGCTCACTTAAAGACATGTAGCTGAACATGCAAAAATTTCTATTCTTGCCCAAAAGTCTTGGATCTGAAGGAAGTTTGGTGGTTCTCTGTTGGACTTGTATCTCTTACAGTGGGGATGTCTTCCTTGAGGAACTGTGGGGCACTGCTTGGCGTGGCAGTAAACATTATTCAGATGAGACTACTTAGTTAGAATGACCTTTAAAAGCCAGTTATTTAATTTTTAGCATGGTAAAAGCAAGGACTGGAAAGTAGACTTTTGCTTGCTTGATTTCTTTTTGAGATTTTTCTTTTCCTATATATTCATTTAAAAACAAGCAGGAAAATAAAACATCTCTGTACCACTTTGAGCTGCCAAAGGCATACAAAGCTCTCCCCTCTTCCCACATGTACTGGTGCTTTTGCAGACTTGGGGTGCAGCACACTGGGCTTTGCTGAGCCTGTTTGCAGTGCCTGTTTGGCCTGAATGTGCCTCTCCAGCAGCAGCTGTTTTGCAGAGATTCTCTTGTGGCTCTTGCTGCCTTTTAGTGAGCACTTAGTTGTTTGTTGTTTTGGGGTTTTTTAGGTTTGTTTTTCTTTCCTGTGAAAACAGGAACAAAAAAAGATCCTTTAGATGATGCATCTTTCCAAGGCCATTCCTTTGTACTGAGCTGCTGTGGGAATGTGAGTTGCAGTTAAAATCCTTGAAAGATCCACCTTGGCATTTGAGATGGGCAAGGTCTGTTTACATGGCAGGTGGTGGAGAGTTTATTTCTCTTCTATTTCCCCTGCTGTGATGTCCCTTTCAGCAAGGTTACCCAGGATGAATAATGATGGCTTTGTAGTGACCTTGACAAAGAAACAATTTGCTTACCCAACACGACCAACCCAAAGCAAACGCACGTGGAAGCAGCGCCTTGGCTGCCAAGCCAGGAGTGTTTCATAAGAGCCCATTCTCATGTTCCAGCAAGACTTTTATCCTTGCCTTACTCTGACTTTTTTTTTCTTCCCTTTTGAAGAAATAATATGTCCACAGGGTAGACTTTGCCATCTAGAAAACTCATAATATTGCACTATATATATTTCCTTAATATTTTTCATCTGAAAGTGGGATTGTAACCCACTCAGGGTTCCACCAGCTTTGTTTTTGTAACATCACCCAAGAGCTGTTGGAAGACACAGTTGCTGTTACATCCTGTGTATGAAGGACAAAGTTTGTCTCCTCAGAGTTGACAGGAAACAGTAAACAAGAGGAAAGTGAAAAGAACACAAGGACACTCGAGCTGTGCCTCTTCCTCTGCCCTGGGTCTGCAGGACAGAGGGAAAACTTGGCACAGGCTGAAAACTGCTCTCAAAGGTCCAACATGCTGCTGCTCCAGAGGTGCTGAAACACAACCTGCCTCCTGTCCTGACAATTTTCCTCAGCAGGATAGTTTCAATATAAATGCATTTTTTATTTCTATTTTTAAATCTTAGGGTTTAGCAGCACTGTCTGTTGAAAATATTTCTCTTTTGTTTTTCTCCTGCAAGATCTGTGCATTTTTTTCTGTGTTGTGAACCATGATAAAAAAGTATCTATAGGGGAAGTAGTGTCCTCCCAACCATTCAGGCCTTGTGTTTGTGGCCTATGTGTTGTTGTATGTGAAAAGCATGTCTGTGAGAGTGTGTAAATATATACATCTATATATGTGTGTATCTCTATATATGGTGTTTATAGACTCCTGCAGACTCTTTATGGCAATGGAGCATTCTTGGAACATTTCTTATCGCTACCAAACATGCCTCTGAAGTGCCTTCCCACTTGCTGATTGCAAAGGAAAAAAGCATCTAAAAATTGACTTTGCCTTCCCCCATAACAGAGGAATATTGGGCTGGGGAGCCTCTGTTTGTAGTCCCTGCTGGCTGTGTCTGATTGCATTTTGACAGTGGACCATAAAATAAAGAAAGGAAAAAGACAAAACCCCTAAAAATAGCAAGGCAGCTGTCTGTGGACTGTTCTGTCTGGGTAAAATCCATATGCAGAATGAGTGCTGGTCACCTGTGGGAATGAGCCTTCCAGGTGAAGAGTAAAATAGGGAACATAAACCTCAGGATTTGAGGGAAGTGTGTCAAAGGCAAGGCCAGGAACTGGCTCTGCATTAATCTTTAGTTTAGTATCTGAATTACCAGGAAGGTCTGAAAATATTTGGTAATTATACTGGCTCATAGTAGCCTCAGTGTTAATTGCAACTATCAATTACTAATTTTTCTTCTAACAGAAGTTTTTATCTTTAGTCTGTTAAACCCCTAGTATTTGTAAATCCTACAATATGGGATAATCCATTATTATTTGATAGACTTTCAGGGTATTTAAACTTTTCATATAGTACCTACAACTGTTGTCCAACATGCTGTGTTGTACACAGAACTTTTCCAAAAAGAACAAAAGAACCTGAGGCATGAAATAATGAAAGGCTGCAGTGATTAATGCCTTAATAAAATACACTGGCCCAGGGCAAACCCAGGGATTCAGATGAATAATTTGAAACCAAAACCATCCTGGAGTTACAGAGGAGGTGTTTAATTAATATCTCCCCTCTGAGCCTGCTGCATACACTGGGCATTTTCCAGGGTTGATGGTTTGGGAATGGTCATGACTACAGGGCAGAAGTTTGGCCCCTGGACAGATCTCCTGCCAGACTGGGTTGGCTTTGGCTGGAACACAGAAGAACTCTGTGCCCTGTGGCCTGCTCAGTTGTTAAGGTCCTTTTGAAAGTCATAGCTATGCTCACCTGAGCACTTTTGCCCATATGTATCTTTCCATCAGAGTTGCAGACTAGCCATAACATCAGGGGTTTCAGGATAGGAAGGTTGTTGTTTTGGTAAACTCTGTCCCAGTGAATCCCATTTTGAACCAGAAAATGTCAGGACTGTTGTCCACTGTTGCTGTGGGTTCGTGGGTTTGTGGATTAGTGGGATCAGTAGGTAGTGGTGGGATCCACCTGGCACTCCCTGCTTAGTCAGGAGAAACCAGGGCTCCTGTTACTGCTCCCACCTGGAGCTATGGCTAAGACTTTTACCTAGGGGCAGCCTTATTACTGCTTTCATGGCCATGAGGAAGGAGGACTAGATACAGAATGGTGCCAAGATGACAAATATATATACTGGTATTTTTTTCTGAGTTTTGGCCCATCTTCACCCCCTTTGGTTTGCTGCTGTGTGTTTTTTAGAGGCTTGTTTAGAACAAAAATACGTGTGTGGGTCAGACTGTGTGTGGAGGAGGCAATTATACAACATGCATAGTGACAGGAGGAGAGAAGGGGACGATGGAGAAGCTTCTTGGGATTGACCAAATGCAGTTTGGTTGAATTTATCAGCGGCTGGTGCCTGCCAGAAGCTCCAACTCATCCCTGGTCTCTCCAAGCTGAACAGCTGCTGGGCAATCAGACCCAAACTCCCCTGTGACCCCAGCTGTGCTCAGGGGCTGCCTTTCCCTCCAGGCTTCGCCTCCACGATGGGAAGCTCATCAAGGACAGGCGTTTCCACCTCCGGACGTACCCGAACTGCTTCGTGGCGAAGGAACTCACGGACTGGCTGATCGACCACAAGGAGGCGCCGGACAGAGAGACGGGGATCCGCCTCATGCAGAAGCTGATGGACCACTACATCATCCATCACGGTGTGTGGGTGTCTCTGCTGCCTGCTGAGCCTCCCCAGGGAGGTGTCTGTGTGTCTGCTCACTGTGTGTGTCCAGCAGACCAGGATACAGAAGTGTGGCCAGGTCCATGTCCCCCACTTTCCCATGGGGGAGGGCTCCTGGAGAAGCTGGGAGAGGATGGGCAGGCATGAGGCTGTGTGGGGCTGGATTGGTGTGAAGTTATATTGCTTTGGGGGATATGCCAGTTCCCTGCCCCCCACAAAAGGGGCCTGGGCTTTGCGCTGGTAAAATGGCATCTGAAGTGTCTCCTATTTGGAAGCAAGTTCAGTAACACCTGACCCATATTGTCCTGTATCCAGCCATGTGGATATTTGTATAAAATCTGATCTGGCTCATGTTTGTGTCACGCAGAAGTGGAAGCTGAATTACAGCAGATGCTCATATCTGCAGAGAAGTTCATTTTCTTACCATAAGAGCCCAGTGTTCCTCAGCTTCCCCACAATGGGGCCAGTAGGGCTGTGGAGTCCACATCACTCACTCCAAGCAAAAATAGTCTGGTACCTGTGAACCTGGAGCTGAAGCAATCCTGTAGGAATGCCTCCCTTGGGATTTATGTATGTGATGCCATTTCAAAGGCTTGTTCATAGAACTTGTTAAAAAAAAAATAGGAAGGGAACAGAGGGAAGGCAGCTTGATGTTCAAGCTCAGCTCTTAGTTGTAGTCAGGCTTTTTTTCTTTTCAAAATTTATTTAGAACTTTCAGGAGTTTTGGATCAACTCAGGTCATGTACTGAGCTCTCTGCCTGTCCCTGAGTTGCAGAGCAATCCCCAGGGTCCAGCCCTTGGTCACAATATAAAAGAAAACAAATGCTTCAGATTGGCAAAGAGCAGTTTCCCTCTCCATGATTTTCAGGCCCAGGAAGGAACAGAAGTCCCAGACTCTCAAACAGCTCTGGGACACCTCTGCCATCCATGGGAGGGGCTGTGGCTGAGCTCTCCTGCTCACGAGTCTTTGGCACAGGAGCTGTGGTAACCTGGGCCTGGGTGGAGGATGCAGCTGAGGAGACAGAGGCAGATGAGGTCCACAGCAAATCCAGCCCTCTCTTTCCCCCTCCTCCCCAGGGTCCAGAAATAGCTGCCTTTGACCACTGCAATGCAAACACTCTCTGTTGCCATCTGCTACTTGCTGAGGTTAATGCCCCTTACATTAAACTGCCTTGCATAAAAATAAACTGCTGCTGTGCTTTATCACAAAAACATAAAGCCGAAGCAGGGAGTTCTCCGTTAACCATTAACACTTCAAGCTGATTATTTTTCCATCTCTCCAGCTGACACTTTCAAATAAATCCATTAGTTAATTAAACCTGTGCAGCACTGGGTGCCAGCGCTGTTTTGATTGCTGACTGGGACGTGTCCATCCTGTTTCTGTGATAATTCCTGGCAGGACACAGAAGTTGACTTTCCAACTTGCCTTTTGTCCATTAATTTCTTTTAGCCCCGTGGAAAGAGGGCTGCCTGCTATTGCAGCACTGCTCTGGGTGCTTGGCAATTGCCTGGCTAAACTGTTTGCTCTCTTCTCTGCTGGGATCAGGATGATAATTATCTCACGAAGATCATTGTGATGCCTCTTAATTGCCTGATGTGGTTTGAGGTTTGGTTCCTTTACACACTGGAAACACATTGAAATTGGTCTTTAAATAAAAAATGCTTTGGTTTTCTATGGGCACAGTCCTGTAAGCCTTTATGTTCTGTTCCTAATTGCAATGACACTGGACTTGTTGCTCCTTGGAGTTAGGAAGATGCAAACTTTCACTGTTAAAACAACCTCATCCCTCCCTCCTGCTCGGTGAGTCATGGGCTTTTAACGTCCTGATTTCATCCACGACAACTGCTCAGCAGGAATGATGAACTCCAGATAATCTGACAAGTTTTGGCATTTTGCTGCTCACCAAAACAGGAATGTGGTTTTGCTGGTCTGCTCAGGAAGATGAAAAAGTGTTAAAATTTTCACAAGAAGTATTTGCACCTTTTGAATTTCATGCCAGTGGGTAATGTTACTTTAGTGAGGGAACATTTTTGCAGGTTTTCTTTTCTCTTTGACTAATTTTCTTTGTTTTGCAGGCATATTCTTTACTCTGTTCTTTGCAGGATTTTTACCCCTTGAGTTTGTTCTTCTTCCTTCATATGTGTTGACCTGAACACAGGCTGCTTCTAATAGCTGGAGTGTGATTTTTGGGCTGTTTTTTTGTCTTTGTTTAATTTTTTTTTAACTTGTAGTCTAGGACTCTGTTGCAGGCAAGTTTATCTTGAAGCTGCATCCCAAATATTTGCTTGCTAAAGGTTGCATGGACTTAACAGTCATTCATTTACAGATTGTATTCCCATCCCCAAGATGAAACCAAGGCTTTTCATACAGATTTGATTATTCCAGTTGTATGCACTTGGCTTTGAAGAAAATTTTCTCTTGAGGTCAATTTGCCACACAGATGGATTGGGCTGGGTGGGCACAAAATGGTGTGGAAAAGTTCGTGCCATTGTATTTTTTAGCTTACAAATATTTTTGACAGACAGAGCTCATTTTATGGGAGTTTGGATGCTGTGTGGGTGCTTACAGTGGCAGCAGCTTTCTAAAAAAGTTAAGACAATTCTGTTCATTCTTTTTTAGTCTAAACCTAAATATCAATATTTAAATTAAAAGAAAAAAAATCTCTGTTTTTTTTTCCTAATGAATGTTTTATTGTCTGGATCAAATGCAGACTCAAACTCCTGCTTTTCCATGGTCTGTACGTTGTGGCTGAGCTCTCCCACCAGCATGGGCTGCAGGTATTTACAAGCAGCTAATTTGGGGGGACTGAGGATGCAGATGCTGGTTGCTCCATGGTGCAAAGGGTATAAAGAAGGACAAGGCATGAGGCTCTCACAGCGTTTAACCTGGACACATCGTGCTGAGTGTGAGCCCTGTCTGTCCCTCACGGACTGACATCCCTGCCTGAACTGTTCCAGTGTGTGACGAGCACTCGGACTACAAGGATGCCAAGCTGCTGTACCGCTTCCGCAAGGACGACGGCACCTTCCCCCTCAGCAAGGACGTGAAGGTGTTCATGCGAGGGCAGAGTCTCTATGAGAAGTACGTGAGTCCCACCCCAGCACTGGGGTGTGGGGAGTGTGCTCTGCTGGCTGTGCTGCCTGCTGGGAGCCACAGCTACTGCTGGCTTCACTTTTCCTTCTCTGTACCCAGTGCTGTCCCACTGGCAAATGCTGTTTCCAGAGCCCTGTCACAGCTGCAGGATAACTGCCATCCTTGGGGATGGGGCAGGAGCTCTACTATGAACTCATGGATGCTTCCAAGGGCTCCAGCCCTGATGCAGCTTCTGGAATCTGTATAGGGAATTTGCTGGAGTCCAGTCTGAGTGCTCCTGGGATTAGAATGTCCAGTGGCCATTCCCAGCAAGCTTCTAGTCCCTTTGGGTGACCTCCTTCCACCAGTCTCTGTTAGGACTTATGAACAAAGTCAGCAGGGTATGTGATTTTCAGGACCTTCATGGTCCTGGGCTCCTGTGCCTCAGTCTATTTGCAAAATTTGCAATGGAAAAGATAATTCTCAGACAGTGAAGAAAGCTCCTTCCCCCTCCATGTGCTTCCTTTTCTTTGTGTTGATTGTTTCTGGTTCTACACCCAAACCATCTTCCCAGAGTTCAGCCTGCCCCAGGCAAGCAGTGATTTCAGGTGTCTCCCTGCCCTTTTGCCAGATGTGCATCCCTTGTATTTTGCTTTTGATCCGCAGCAGTGGCCATGGAATGTGGAGAACATCCAGCCAATTTATCTCATGGCTGAGCCAGCTGCACCCTCTCGTGGAGACACTGGATTTAGCTCTCACATATGCTGCAAACGGAGTATGTGCTGACTGAGCCCACTTTCTCCATCCATTTGGACTACCTGCCATGTGTTGCCTGCATTTGGTTGCTTGCTTGGCTTTCCCCTGCGGTCTTTAGCTGAGGTCACAGCTGAACTGGCTGTGCTGAAGCTGCACCCTCTGCTGTGATGAAGATTTACAAAGACGCCTGACTGCAGCTCTGCATTCCTTTCTCCTTTCCCACTGCTCCCAGGCAGCAATGTTTTGGCTGCAATGCTTTGCCTGCTTGTCCTGGCCTTGCTTTGGCTGGCTGCAGTTCCCACGAGGAAAGGCTGGGATGTGTGGCATCACGGGAGCCATGTCACTGCTTTGGTGGCTGCAGCTCCTGTGAAGGGGTGGCAGGGATGTGTGGCATCACAGGAGCCTTGTCCCACCTCTGTGCCAGGCTGGTGAGTGTGGAAGAGTCAATTTTGAAGGTGAGAGAGGAGAACTCAGTGAAATACCAGAGGACTTTCCTGGGCTGTGAGATGGTCGACTGGCTCGTTCAGGAAGGAGAAGTGGAGAACCGACAGGAAGCAGTGGAGCTGGGACGGGCACTGCTGGAGCATGGAATCATTCAGCATGGTGAGTGAGGGTCTGGCTGGAGCTGGGCTGGAAAGCAAAGGATGAGTGTAGCTGTCAAGGCTGTGCTGGGAACAAATCTCCATTCATGTCATGCAACAAGTGCTGGTCAAGTGCCCACTTGGAGATGGCAATGAAGCCTTTTAGTTCTATGTTTGGAGCTCGTGACCTTTGAAATCGGAGCAGTCTTCCACCACCCGCAAAGGCTTCAAGTTGAAATCTGAACTATCGCTCTTCAGTTCTTCAAAGCTGCCGGCCACAGGACTGGGATCCACCCCGGGGTTTGAGGGCTGGGGTGTGAGGATGTAACATTCAGCTCTGCTTGGCTGGAGATCATAACCAGCTGCTGGAATTAAACTTTCAATCTGGAAGGCAGGGAGTGCTCTGAGTGTCTTAGGCCAGGGGCAGGTGGAGGGCTGTGACACCAAGTGCACCCCTGGGAGACGGCACCTCTTGGGCAGGTGGCCCTGCTGTTCCTCCCTCCCTGCAGGCAGCATTCTGAAACAGTCGGAAAAAATGCAGTAGAGCACAGAGGCATTAAAGGCAATTCACTGGGGTCCCTCAGGGTATTTGCTATATATTTTTGCACCCCCTCAGCCTCTCCCTCCTCCCCTGTTCTCTCCTAGTCTCCAATCGGCATCACTTCTTTGACAGTGACATCCTGTACCAGTTCTGGATCAACTTCCGACGGAGGCGGCGCCTCACAGAGTTGCTCAATGAGAACTCTTCTCGTGCCCTCTCCGAGAGCCCTGACAGCCCCTTCTGCCTCCGCAAGCTCAACCCAGAGCCAGGCAACACCAGCTTCCTCTCTGGTAACTGCAAATGTATTTGTGGAGGGGTGTGAAAGCAAGAATTACATTTCCACAGTATCCCAGAGCTGAGGGTGTTGCTCCAGCAGATTGTAGGATGTTCCTCCAGGCATTCCATGAAGTGACCACCCATCCCGCTGATTTGTGGTGCATGTCTCAACACAGTGACAGTCTTTGTCACAGCTCCACATCCCAGGAAAATAACTCAAATAATTCAGTTTGTCATCAGCTCAGCTCTTGATCTTCCTTTGAAGCTAGTTTTGTTCTTCCTAAGCTCTGATGACATCTTTCTGGTGTGGGTCAGGCTGTGGGATGAAATTTGTTATTTTAAACTAGTCTGTTTCCTCCTTCAGCAATTGTTATTTCTGCCTCTTTCAGTCCAGACCAACAAGGAGATCAAAATCGTCTCAGCAGTTCGAAGGAGCAGCATCACGTCCCTCTCTGGAAACTCCAACCCATACTTCAGCGCTGCTCCTACGCTGGTGTTCCCTCCTGTGGCTGAGTGCAACCCCAAATCAGGTCTGGGCTTCTGCATTGCCCTGTGGTTACATGGGATACATCCATTCCTTCAGGGCACAGGCTTGCTCAAACCCAACTCATCAAGAGGAGAGGGTCACCCTCACCTGTTTTGTGATTTAAGAAGTCGTGCAAGTGTTTAGAAAAACACTGAGATGAATGCAAAGAATTCTGTGTGCAGTAACTGTGGAGCTAACATCTGTTTTCCAGCCCAGGGTAATCCCCAGGCTGCCTTGTTATGCACTTTACAGTACAACCCCCTTGATTCTGATAGAATCTGTCACCTTCTGTTCTAGTGTTAAAGAGACCCGTCACCAATGAAGAGCTCCTGTCCCCCGGGGCCCCATATGTCAAGAAAACGCTGACTGTGAGTGACCATTGTGAAAGGCATTGCCAATCCATCAGTATCCAGCTCCCTGCCTGTGCTTGGTTGGCTTTCTGTTGGCTGCTCTGACCTCTCTATGTTAGAACTTTGATTGCATGTCACATCATCGTGGCTTTTTGTTGACGACACTCGGCGGGGAAACGGCTTCACATATTCTTGTGGGTTAAAATGTGCTCATCCCTTGTAATAGTTTAATGTATATTAAAGGGGTAGATCAGGACTCCCATTTTGAAGTCCTTTTGCCATTGGTGAGGCCCTGGCACAGGTTGCCCAGAGAAACTGTGACTACCCCATCCCTGGAAGTGTTCAAGGCCAGGTTGGACAGGGCTTGGAGCAACCTGGTCTGGTGGAAGGTGTCCCTGCCCATGGCAGGGGAGATGGAACAAGATGGTCTTTAAGGTCCCATCCAATCCAACCCATTCTAAGATTCTCTGATTTTCATTTCATCCAGCTCCATGCAAACTGTAGAATCAGTAAGTCTTGTGGCTGTTGAGACTGTGACACTCTCGCTCTATCACATGGCTTTATGCACAGCTTTATGCATCTTTCAGGTTCTTCTGAGGAACAAGTGTGGTGAAATGATCCAGTAGAGCAGCACTGAATGAGGGGCCAAGAGCCATTCTTGCCTTTCTTATGATTGGCTTTTTACATGGACAAATCTCCAGGATGCTGCAGATAACCTGAGTTTGGGCCTTTTCCTTTTCTAGCTGTTTCTAAAGCTGTAGGAGCAGTCACAGCAGGGCTGGTGGGTGTTGAGTGTAAATGTAGCTAGACAGCTCTCCTGACCTGTGGATCTTATTGTGCTTGGTTATTTTTGTGTAAAACTTCTTCTCCCTTTGCTGCCTGCCTCTGAAAGGCAGAATCTCACAGAGACCATGAGGGCTGTCTTGCCGTGCTGGCTTGACACAAGTGGGGTTACAAAAGAAGCTGTGGATAAGGTTCCCAAATTAAGTGTACTGTAGAAAGTGGTGGGGAGGAGCAAGAGAAATAAAGCTGGTGATTAGTATGGCACATATGAGGACGTGCTGTTCATTCTTCTCCTGAATGCTCTTGCCCTGCCCTTCAACTCTGCCAGCCTGGGCCTTTCATGGCTCATTTCCTCCTGCTTAGCTCTGCAGTTGCTGTTATTTATTTATATGTGTGATGTGCGAAGTCCCTTGGGAATTCCTTTTCTCTTTTAGTCACGTCAGAGGGCTGCAGCATTACAACAAACTGCTCTGACAGACTGAGATCAGAGTGGGAAAGGCAAGAGGGGCTACTTCCACCTTAGAAATGCTTGCTCTGCCAAGGAAAAGGCACAGTGTGCGTGCTCTGGAAATGTTCTTGGGTGCATGCCTTGCACTTCAGCTAATGTTGCATGTGCTTCACTCTTCTGCACTTGCTGGCAGTGAATATTAATCACAAAGCAGCTTTGCAGAGAGCAATTAATCACTTCTTGCTGGGTGCACAGCCCTTTCTGTCCCACCCATAAGAGATTAGGATCATGAGCTCTCCATTTCTCTAGAAACTGTTACATCTCCTCTATCCAGCCCATTCCTTGGTTTTTAAAACTTTTCTGTTGTTCTTGTAGATTGTGGGGGATGCAGTGGGCTGGGGGTTTGTGGTCCGAGGAGGAAGACCTTGCCACATCCAGGCAGTGGACCCTGGAGGACCTGCTGCTGCTGCAGGGATGAAGGTACTTCTTATTCATGGTGACTTAACCAGAGGCAGGACTTATATCCTGTTTGAGC
Source organism: Sakesphorus luctuosus (assembly GCA_013396695.1). NCBI lineage: Eukaryota > Metazoa > Chordata > Aves > Passeriformes > Thamnophilidae > Sakesphorus > Sakesphorus luctuosus. Next base: position 454,821 of record VWZD01002531.1, read on the forward strand.
TTTTTGGGCTGAACAGATCCTCTGGGATAATCCCACCTCCTGCAGTGGAGGTCAGACCAATGGAGTCAGCACATGGAGCTTTGTGAGAGGTGGAGGGAAGGATGATTTCTGCAGGCAGAGGGCACTGTGTGTGGGGGCACAGTGGAGGATATGCCTTTTTCAGGGCAGCAGAGAGGCTGTGAGCAGCTAAAAGTCAAAAACTCTGTCAAAACTAAACCATCTCCATGGAAGACTTTGAAGATGTCAAAACCGTTCGAGCTGCTGAAAGCAAAACAGAGAATTCCCAGCTCAGCTCCAGTGTCTGTATATAACCCCAGTGAGGCACGGAAGGAGCAGAGGTTTATCCTGAATCACCTGCTCTCACAGTTCCTGAGATGTAATGTATATTGTTTCCCTGCTATCAGCAATGGAGTTCTGCATGGAGCTGTTTACTGTGTACACAAAAGCTGAATAACCTTAGAATGAAGCCTTGATTTGATTCAGCAAGTAACTTCCAGTATTTCCAGCTCAGGTGAAATTAACTGAGATCTTGAAATTCATTTTAGGCCTAGGCATGCAAGAGTTTCATGTGTAGAGTTTTAGCCATGAATGAAAGAAATGTTGAGTTTCCCAGTTCCCTATAAAAACCCCAGGAGTGAGGGAGTAATTTCTACAAGCTGATGTAAGTCTAAAGTCACATGGATATGTGAAATAATGTGATTCTTCAGAGGCAGAGTGCACCTCCTTGTTTGCTTCAGGCAAGATTGGAAGGGGATGGATGAATTTGTTTCATTTACTCAAGAGCCCAGTTAATTTCTCTTTACATAATCTCATTTGCTACCAAATTGCTAGATGTTAATATTGTGCCTCATTTCCATCTGCGAAATGAACCACTGTTCATAAATGAGTCCTTTTTTCCCTGTTAGCTCACAGTCTAAATCCCTTTGGTGCCATTTTTATGATACAGTGATTGTAGCACTGTGATTATTATTGTAGCAATGGAGTGGTGATGCTTTAGGGTTTAAAGGCTTTTGAGGCAAGTTATTTGCATCACCTCTGGCTCCAGTCAGTCATGGGCAGAAGGTGCCTTGTCCCTCCTCTCTTGCAGGTGTGCCAATTTGTTTTCTCAGTGAATGGTGTGTATGTTTTGCATCTGGACTATCAGACCATCAGCAGCCTCATCATGACAGGACCACGGACTCTCGTGATGGAAGTCATGGAAGCCATTGAATGAGTGAAGGAGTCTTATTCCACTGCTGTTTGCAAAGGCAGGACACTCCACTAAGCAGAGATGGACTGTGGGGAGGGACCAAGCTTGACCATTCACTGTGACATGCTAGCCAGGCATGTTAATATATTTTCAAATAAATACACACTACTGGATAAGTCTTGGATTTTTATGCTCTTGAAATATTTGGCTCTACCTGTTCTTGAGAGTGTCTAAGCTCTTGCAGCTCCTTTTTAGTGCCAGTGTGAGAATTCAGCACTTTATGAACCACGTCTTAGAACAAGCCATTCACCAGCCAGGCTGCAAGGCAGGTGGTAAAGCTGTTAAGCAGCAAGGAGTTTGATCCCAAGTGAGTGTGTCTGAGCTCCCCTGAGCTGTCTGTGCAACGTACCGTGAACACAACGTGCTCTCCAGATGGCCCGATAAGCCGTGCCATCGGCTCTGTCAAGAAAATAAGGAAATGAATACAGGAATGTATGCTTCCTTGTAAACTCTGAGGCTCCTGCTACTCTGTGGGCTTAGCCACACTCACAGCCAGGGCTGGTTGCTGTTCCCAGCTGTTTCTTGAAAAGGTGAGACTTCCACGGTTGTGCTTTTTGTGCCCTCACCACCTCATAATGCTTAAATTCATTAACCAGCTTCACCTCAGCATGGAGGCAGGCAGAGATCCCAAACATTTTAGGCTGCTACCAACCTAGTGGTGAGAGGCAGTGGGGGAAAGGAGAGACCAAAACCAGAGTATGCCCAAAAGGAAATGTGTCTTAGTTTGAGTTTGACTCTGGGAGGGAAGAGAAATGAGTGAAAGCCACCAAAATGCAGCCCTCCTGGCCCTGCTGCTTGCAGGATGACTGTATTTGCAGCCAGTGCAGAATATTCCTTGCAAGCTACTCTGGAAGTGAACTAAATATAGAATAGCAGGTAATAACAAGAAACTTGGGAGGTTTCTTGCTTTCCAGTTCACAGAGCATCCTGCTTGTGATTAGCCTGCTGTGCTGTGCATAGAGAGGATGATTTCCAGCACTCCTGCTTAGGGCAGCACCCTCAGTGCAGCTTCTTTGGCCACAAATCCAGTCTTAAAAAAACCAAACAAACCAACAAAACCCCCCAAAAAACCCCAAACAGTAATTTTGATTTGTGTTAAAGTGGGGTTGACTCTCTTGGAAAATCTGATGCCAGCTGTGTATTAGGTATTGCCTTACTGCTGTCTGCCTTTTTCCCCCTGTATAAAAGGGTGTGAGTTCCCCCAGTTCTGGTGCTGAAGTAATAGGACTACTTGGAGCAAAGCAATCCTGGAACATGGTCCAGGCAAGATGTCTGCATTGATAGTCCACTGGGGTCCTTCCAGCCCTTAAGTGAAACCAGACCATCTCCTCAGCCATTTGTCAATACACTCATCGTTGTAATTTGTAGCCATTCTGTGCACGAGTAAAGCAGCCTCAATCTGCTTTTTTGCTTCTTAAATTCTGTTCAGAGAAGGTTTGGGTGTCTGTGGTGGCCCCAAGGTTTGACCCAGGGTGTTTGGCTTGAACTAAAGTCAAATCCAGGAGACTATGGTGTTGTGAGGGCATCTTGAGAAAGGCAGGCCAGAAAGCGATACCCTGAACACAAGCACTGGAAATAGCTCCAGTTTTTTCTGATGTAAACAGAGCAGGAATTTTTAGCTCTGAATCTGAATTCCCTGAAAGTGAAGCATGGGAGATATGTGCTTTTTCCTTTCTCACCACCTTCTACTTTTAAAGTGATCTGTAGCAAATCTGAGCAAACTCTGAAATCCAGTAGGAATTACAGAAGAGTTTATTTGTGGTATTTACCTATAAGGTATTGCCAATCCTCTCTTCTCCATGGGGCACCAAATGTTCCATGTTTTGTTTTAATAAGATTTGTTGCCCACATCTTGCCCAGAGAAGCTGTGGCTGCTCCATCCCTGGAGGTGCTCAAGGTCAAGTTGGACAGGGCTTTGAGCAACCTGGTCTAGGGCAAGGTGTCCTTGCCACTGGTAGGGGAGCTGGAATGAGATGAGCTTTAAGGCCCCTTCCAACCCCAATCAGTCTGTGAATCTGTGATTTATGTGAGTCATTTTGGTGTTATCCTTTGGTCTGTATATTGTGATGCTTTTAAGCATTCATGAGATTGTAAAATAAAACCGCAATGAACTAAACAAATGTTTGTTTACTGTGCAAAATATTTTGAAAACTATGATTTTTTTCCCGTTTAACTTGACACTACCAAAGGCAGCCATGTTTCCTGTCAAGTGTTTTACAGCTCACTTGGTTGCAACGAGAATGATGCTGACAGACCCTGCAGATGCAGCTGAAAATCTGGCCTTTGTAACGAGAAATGCCACTGTCAGTCATTCCATTCCTGGCAAGGAGGACAAAATCTTTCTGAAGAAGTTTTGGCAGGGAGCTGGGTGTCTGTCCCAGGTGCTCCTGGCTCTGAGGACCTCAAGGAGAGCAGATCAGGGCAGTATCCCCCAGCTGGGGACCTGCAGCACCATCAAGCTCCAGCTCATGAGTCACCCCCTGGCCTTGCAGAACTTACAGCTGTGCTTAATTTCCTCAAACAAACGCAGCAGAACTTGCCTTCAGTGCACCCGCTGGGCTCTCAGATTATTTAATGGGATGGGAGTGGGGCTGGGCTGACTTCATCGAGGGAATCTGACGGTGGGCAGGATCCGCAACTTGTTGCTGCGTTCTAGGAAATCAGCACGCACGTTCCCAGATATTTTATTTAGTTAGCAAAGCCACTAAAAGCCGTTTACTGCTTTTCATAGAAGCAGACTCTTGCTTTTCATGCTTTATTTGGCGGCACGAAGGGGCCAAGCCGGGCTCTCCGCTGCGTGCTGAGAGGGAGGTGGGGGAATCCCATCCCTCTCCCTCCCCTTCCTTACCCCTCCTGCCGCCTGGGAATTGAAATCTTTAATCACGCCGAGGAGCGGACGAGGCGCCAGGGCAGCTTCTGCCACAGTTTAAGAATGTAGCTGGATGTGCCGCAGCGCCAGGCGGACCGCAGGGAAGCCGCTCCGCGCCGCTCCGCAGAGGTCTGTGCCTCGCTCCTCTCCGGGGCTCGGGTCGCAGGGATGCCCAGGAGGGGCTGTGCTGTTTGGGGCAGGTGTGGGGATCCCAAGCGGGGAACTTCTGCGGGATTTTGCTCTCCGGGAAACTTAGAGCTGGTGCAGCTGAGTGAGGGCAGCACTGCCGGTGCCACACTGGGGCGACAGGTCTCAAGTGAAGTGGCTTTAAGGCTCACGTTCCCTGCCAGAACTGCTTTGGCAATTCTTTAGGAGTGATGGCTGTGAGAAATGCAATATTGCTGGTTGGTTTGATTATTTTTCCTTCTATTTTTGGTTAATAGTACAAAACTGCAGGAAATTGTTGTCAGAAAGGACAGTACTTGGGAAGGTTTGCTCTCTGTGTTTTTCCCACCTGGAGGTGTGGGTGGGTCCGTATCCAGGTGATTACCCAGCCCAGTGGGCTGGGGGACCTGCAAAGGTTCAGCCTGGAAACAGAACTTATACCTCATTTTTTTCAGGCTGGTGCTGGGATAATTGAGACTCTTTGTTCAATAGTGGAATTGCAATACAGGACCTTTCCAGGAGAGAACAGCAAGGCGTTGATGAATGTGTTGTTTTATTCTTGTTTAGGTCCTTTTACTGGCAAAGCACTCAGGGAATGTGGGACAGATTTATTCCCTGCAGTTGGCTCCCTGCAGGGCTGTCCCCAGCACTGCTCGTGTGTCTGGCAGCGAGTGGGACAGGAGGTGACATTGCTTCTGCCAGCACTTCTGTGCAGAGACACTGATGACCTCTGAGATGAGAAAAATGTCCCCAAACTCTGGCTGTAGAGGGGGGAAATAATTCACAGTGCCCTCAGATCCTCACCTTTAGTTGTGCTGATTTAAATAAGTGGCAGGCATTTTTGCAAAGATTTTTTTTCCTCTTTAACTGAAGTGACTACTTGTAAAATTTCCTGTACAAACAAGGAGATCTCTGACTGCCTTAATCTTCAAAACCTCTCTGAGCACCCAGTGGGGGCAAGTGGAAAGTTGTGTGTCCCACACACACCTATTTTCCAGGCCCTGGAAATACTCACCACATGCTCCATGTGTTGCTGTCTCCAAATTCTTTCCCTGAGGGTGAGTAACAGGAGAGAGGCTCCCTGCCTGCCAACAGGCTGCTGTCACTGGAGTCCCCTCAGTCCCAGGGTCCACAGCTTAGCCTGGCTGGCCGGTGGCATCAATGATGACAGAAATGCATAGGAAGGAACCATGGAGTCCTGGAGTGAAGATTGGGGATCTGTCAGGTGACCTGTGGAGAGGGAGCTCTGCAGCCTGGGGAAGAGAGAGCTCCTCCACCCACATGTCCTCTACTGTTTCAAACAGATGTGTTTGTTAATCCTGATTTACAGGAAGGAAAATTAATGTTGGAGAAGAGGCAAAATAGTGAGGGGTTTGCCTCTGAGCTGGAAGAGGCAGAATAGTGATGGGTTTGCCTCTGAGTTGGAAGAAGAAATGAAGTCCCTGCTCTTCACTTCAGTCACAGTAAAGATCCACACCCTGGGGACTCACTGCATCCAGCCTGGGTTAACCTGAGTTTACTGTGAGGGTGGGGAGGCCCTGGCACAGGTTGCCCAGGGAAGCTGTGGCTGCCCCATCCCTGAAGTGTTAAAGGCCAGGCTGGGTGGGTCTTTGTGCAGCCAAGTCTAGTGGAAGGTGTCCCTGCCCACGGAACAAGATGAACTTTAAGGTCAAAACAATTTCTAGGCTAAACCATTCTGTGAGTCTATGATAATACTGAACTCATCCTTACTGTCAGGGCTCAAGCCTCCAGGGGAATCAGAGTCCACAATAAGCCCTAATCAGTGCAGGCTGGAGGAGCCCACGAGTTTAATTCTCTGGACTTCAGATTCCATATAACTCTGGTTAACATGAAAAGATCATACAGATGCAGTGCTTTAGCCTGAGTTTGTCATCCTGTTTCCCAGCAGAGCTTCAAGGAAATCAAGCACAGTTTGGTGGCATTGCAAAAGGTCACAGATGAGCTTTTAATACAGGGTGTTGTTTTGTTTTTTTTTTTTAAGAATTCCTGCTTCTTGCTGCTGTTTGGCACATGCACCTCTGAAGCCAGGGCAAGCTTTGCTTTTCTGGAGCTGATGATCAAAGTCTCAAATCCCTGCTGTAAAATGTTTGCTGTTTTTTATAAGCAATGACCTCATTTTATTAGCTGGAAAAGTAAAACAAGTGTTTCCTATGGCTAAGGGCTTCGGTTACACTGCAGTTGTTCTGTATAACCTGATCTTCAATTAAAAAAAAAAATCACAGACAAAGCAGGGTGGTAACAACTCCCTGTCATAACTTGCCTGTGTTTCCATTCATTCTTCCAGCAATTTAGAACTGATTTCAACCCCAGGAGATCATGGCTGGGTCACTCATGTGCATATTTATTTTTCCTTGAAATTGCTACAAAGTTGACATGTTTAAGGGGAAATAGGCATTTGCCAGGAGCTTCTTAATACCTGTCCATCAAAACAAATCGGAGTGAAATGTCACTGCAGAGGGCAGTGGAGGAAACGAGTGTATGGTCTGGTTCTGCCAAAAGCAATAAGGCTGAAATGCGGAGCACAGAAATGACAGATGCCAATGGTGTGTTGCTAAAGGCCAACAACGTGTGTTTAAAACCTGCTTTATTGAGACTGAGATGAGGGGGAAGCTCCACTTCCACCAGGGTGGTTTTATGCTGACCTGACATTTCTGACCAAACTGAATAACACGGAAATCCAGGCCAGCAAAGCACCTGCAGGTGCTCCAGGTCTGTGGGCTGTCTGTAGCCACAGAGTTTTGTCCATGCTGCAGAGGTTGTTCCTGAGTCAGACTGATCCTCTGCCATGATTAAGTCTACAACTGCCTCTGCATTCAGTCTGTTCAGGTGAACAAGTTAAAGCAAGGCTATCCCAATCAGTCCTGAATGTAACTTCTTGGGAATTCTGTTGCAAAATAAGAAATAAACCCCTTCTTTGTAAATTGTTGACATACAAACTCCATTCAGTCTGTGGATCCCTCCTGCTGCAAAAACGCTTTATCACAGCAACTGAGGTGTGAGGACCTTGGCCGGAGAGTGCTCTTCTAAATGCTTTTCCCCTTATGATGGGTGCCTGTGTGGTAGGGACATATGAAATGTGCTGTCTGCATACCTTTATTTCCATGATCTGAGTAGAACCCAGCACTGCTGAGACCATCCTGCCCAGAGAGCAGTGCCCACCTCCAGGACCAAGCAGGCTAAGAGTGCCAGGGCAAAGCCTACTCCCCATCAATTTAGTCCAAGGCATTGAACAGCTATTGGAGAAACCAAGATGATGAAATAATACTTAGGGATCACAGGAAAACCCACGTGTGTTTCTCCATCCACCATTTCAGTGCCATCAGTGATGCCCAAAGCTGCAGATCTCAGCTTGTGGTCCCTTAGCTGAAGACTCAAAAAAAAAATGGATTTTAACATGGTGAAATATAACTTTTACTTCTCCTTCCTGATATTTGCCCTCTTGTAGGTCCTGGTCAACATGCTGATTCACACTTGGTTCTTTTTTGCCTGTCTGCCTCTGGTGAGCCATGTCTGGGGACGAGTGGGCCAAGGTAAGGAGCCTGCCTGCCCTTGCTGGGGTTGTTCCCCATGGGTTTTCAATCCCCTGGGATAGCCCAGCCCTTGCCCAAGCCCTGGGCATTGGCACCAATGTGAGGGATGTTTCCAAAGACATGCAGGATTTCAGGGGCCTGCTGTGCTCTGGTGTCTGTTGGTGAAGCTCCAAAGAGCCTTTTCTCACGCATGAAGAGCAATGAGAGATCAGGGGGCCCAGCTGGGGAGAGCACCTCAGTCCCTCCCCACCCTGCACAGCCCATCCTCATCACTGGCAGCAGTTCAATGTGCTGCTCCCTCACACCAGGGATGCATTTCAGCCTGTGTAAGCAATGAAGGGGCTTATGTGATCTGCAAATGGAGCTTGAGATACAGGAGGAAAAAGGGAGTTTTCTTAGTCCTTGTATCTGTCCTGCTGCTTTGGGTGTATATGGTGACACATGGTCCAACATCTGGGTAAGAAAGCATGAGGTGCCCTCCTCCTGCAACTCATCGTGTTCATGTAGTACCATGAAGTGGCCAGAAAATACCTATAGCATCTCCCCACAGCCTTCCTGATGTGGAGTAACCACCTTTGTATTATGTTTGCACGCTCTGTGGAAGTGGTGAGCACAGAGGTTCCTGGAGAGGTGATGGCACTGCAGAGCTGGGACAGATGTGTCCGTGCTGTGTATCTTCCAGCTCAGTCACTGCAGTCAAGCCTCAACTCCCTGTCAGCTGGAGAGCAAGGTTACAGCATCAAATGGTGCACATCCAACAGAGGGCAGGGAAACAGTGGAGCTTTCATGGAACTGGGGATCATTTGCATCCAGCACATAATGGTGCTTTAGAAGATACTGTCCTTTTGAGTCTGTCTGGGGAAATTCTTGTCTTTTTGTCTTCTGGGCTCCTAGAGTGATGGCCAAGGAGCTGGACTACACTTGGCCAAAAGAAGACAGCTCCGTGTTTAATCTAACTATGAATTCCCCTCATTGTTCTGTGATCTTTTACCATTTCTCTTAGGCATGATTCTGGGATTTGCTTTTTGCCCCTCACCCCTCTTTCCCATGTTTTCTCTCTTCCCCTTCAGATTTGCCTGGGGTAAGATGTGAATCTGAGCTCTGTTTCCCCAAAATAACTATCTGCTTGTTGTGCAGCCTGCAGGAAGTTTATGCAAGTAAAGGTTAAGGCACAGATGTTAGGCTGAGACAAGCAAGTCCTCACTGCCAGCTCTCACTGCTTTCCTGGGTGATGACTTCATGGCAAGGATGGCAGAAGGTGTCTGGATATTGTGCAAGACCAGATTAGGGACTTCAGTAGTCCTGAGTGACAGTTTGGCAGCACTGAGTGGACACTCCAGGTCACCCTAAGCTTTTTTTATGAACAATGATAAAGGGAAAGAGATTTGTAACAGCTGCAAATAATGGGGGAGGGCACTTGAGTGCAGATGCTTAAATTGTGTTCACTCACTGCAAATTAGGGCATCCTGCTGGAAAGGCAGCTCTGGGCACAGTGTCAGAAGGAGGGAAGAGGAATCTGCTGAGTTGCCATCTTACATCCAGCTGAGTGAAAAAGTTTCATATGGTGACATTTGTATGACAGGAATCATCGATTCAAAGACTGACACATGAGCTCAGACATCTAGCTGGGGTTTAACAGATAGCTGTGAAATCTGGAGATGATAAGGCAATGTGCTCTTTCTTCTTTTTGCCTCCTTGTCTGATACTATTTTTTTCCTCAGGATTTGTCATTTAGTTTGCAGCTCCCTGCAGCAAACTGATACAAGCTGGTGCCCATGAGTTATGGTCCTGCCAGGAACTGTTATTTACACTTTATCAGGTTTTCTTTCTTTCCCCCCTTTTTTCCCCCCTTCTTCCTCAACCCAGCTGGTTCTTGGAGCTGCCTCTGAACTGATCTCTCTGCAGAAGTATGGGATCCATCACCGGGGGAATTTCTGTATTTCTCAGCAGCCCAAGCCTCCTGAAGAGCCTTGCTGAGTCCTTTTATCTGTTTCCTGCCCTCCTATTCGAGATGTTTGCACTGAACTCACTTGCTGAAACAAAACACTCTGCAGAAAAGCTCCTGGGAGAGTCCTCCAAGGTGTGAGGGGTGCAGAGAAAGCCCCCCCCATTTTTGCAGGTGTTTATAATGAGGTCTCATTTGAGCACCTGAGAAACTCCTCTTTGTGTGGCTGGAGGATACAGGTCTGCAGATGTGCAGGGGAACTGCAGGAGCTGCTGTGCAGCCTCAGAGGATGCTGAGGACATGTGTGGGATGGTGAAGGTTTCCTTTCTATGGCAACTGTTCCCAGGTCCTCAGAGGAAAGAGCACATGTGGTGTTTTGTGGGTGGATAGACAGAGGGAGGAATTGCATACATAACAGCATGGACACATCTCCTCCTCAGGGTCAGGCCGGCTGAAGCTCACTGTCCTCTCAGAAGACAGGCTCCAGATGAAGTGGAAGGAGACTGAAGGGAACATCAGTGGCTACAAAGTTCGGGTAAAACCCATGGCAGGTATGAGGCACTGCACATCAGCAGAGATCTGTGCATGAAGGAGAGAATGAGCTCCACGGTTTTTGTGGTGGACAAAAGGACCTAAGAAAGAGCATTATTGAGACTTTAAGATGATAGAAATAAGTCAGAAAAAATTATCCACAGCTTGTTCTGGTTCCAAGTGTTGAGTACCTACATCAAAACTTTTCACTGGGCTATACATGCAGTACAGACAAGAAGCCTTTCTGGCCACCATGGGAGCAGTCCATAGTTCCACAGGGCAGGCACAGTCCCTCTATCACTCATTCACAAGAGACAGATGAAATTCAGCTCTCTTCATCCTAGGGGAAAGGTTTAGCCATAAAGTGCTGTTCTTTGGGACTGTGTGAGAAAAAAGATGAGGAAAGATTCATTGCTTGATTCTTCTGTGGGAGCTCCCAACTCTCTCACATACAGAGACATGGGATGGGAAGTCCTTGGCCCTATGTGTGTGAGGAGGCTCACCCACCTAAATCCCTGCACCTATTCCGTGATTTCAGATGCTGAACTTGGTGGTGGTAGAAGGACACAACATTCCCCCAGCAGGGAATAATGGTTGGAGGTAGCCTCAATCTTGGATGGCATTTGGTTTCCAGTGGCTGCTGCTTTCTCAGCTGGAGAAGGAGCTGCCAGGCAGGATTGTGTGTGGCAGGGCTCTTGTGATCATCCACCCGCTTTTAGCTCAGCCCCCACCTGTTTCCCAAGCTGGAGCAGGAGGTTTCTCATTCCTTCCCTGCTCTGCTCCTCCTCACATCCTCAGCTCAGCAGAGAGCATCCCAGGAATGCAGGGCATCCTGGGAACGCAGGGAATACCCACAGGCACTCCTGGCACATGCCTGAGGCTTCCCCTGTTAGGCTGGGAAGTTTCCAGGCTTAGACATGAGCATGGTGGGGGCAGAAACACATCCATCCCCGTAAACTAAAACTTGTAGACCTTTCCCAATCAGAGGGTTTTAAGGAGCTAGTGTGACTCTCTATGTTTCATGTAGCAAAAAGCCCATCGGGCAGCAGTTGCTGCCCTGCCAACACAGAAACACCCCAGTTCTTGGCTCATCAAGGCATCACAATCCCAGGACAGGTCCCATAGCTGTGGAGGGGTCTGGAGGCAGTGCCAGCCCCAGAAATATCTCCTGCTGAGAGCAGCTGCCCTTGTAGAGAGATGGGACAGAGACAGCACAATGAGAGTACCTGGGATAAGTAAAATGAGTCCCAAGTGCCAGTGCTGACCTCCAGAGACACCAAGACACTTCCTTATTTTATCACATATGACCTTGATCCATTGGATGTTTTCATAAGTAGTTGCCAGTCTTTACCCTTTGAAGACCAGCTTTTCACTCAAATATTCCTTGGGAAGTTGGCAAGAGTTGCAGTAATACTGAGTGAGAACTGGTTTTCCATTTTGGGCATGTGTCAGGAATTTAAAAAAAACCCCACCTAAATCTTCTCAACTCTACATAGAGAAAAAGAGTAAAAATCAGAGATCTTCAAAATTTAGGGAATAAATAGGAGCTGACTGCAGTCCCTAGGCAGACATTCCCTGCATTTCAGTGGTGCTTTTGTTACTGTCAGCTTAAATTTAAGCTCCAACAGGCTCTGAACTGTGGCTTCATCCCACCTCAGGGGACTCTGAGCAAGAAGTCATGCTGAAAACCAAGACTCCCAAAGCCACAGTGGGCGGGCTGAGCCCCCTCAAGGAATACATGCTGCAGGTCTACGTGCTCAATGGCTCCCAGGAAGCCCTGTTTGCCAAGAGGAAATTTGTGAGTAAGTGGAGAAGGTTTTGTTCAACCATTCAAAGAGCTCTTGGGGATGTGGGTCCTCAGAGCTCATCCTCTGGCATATGCCCTGTAGACCGTGTGGCAATCACAGAACTTGTTACTGTTTTGGTTGGAAGGTTAGAAAGGAAGATGGTGAAGACCCAGGGGGTGAGGGATGGACTCTGATTCACAGACCTGTCTAGGTGAACACTTTCTCTGTTTTTGGTCTTCCTACAGTAGAGGAGCTCAAAAATGCATCCCAGACTCGAAGTAACAGAAGAAACACAGGAGCATCAGGAAAGAATCTCACCTCTTTGGGCAACTCAGCAGCTGAGCACAGTGGGGTGGCTGAGGCCACACCACCACCCCTGAACACTGCCTTGACACAGACAGGTGGGTGCTCTGACCATTCCTGGAGTCACCTTGGATTGATTTTGAGCCATGACCTGTGCCATGCTGCCATGGCTGGAGCATTAAGCTTAACTGTCCCTAAACCCAATCCCACCCTCTCCCTGCAGTATCTATTCCACTGGAGTCATTCATTAAGACATACTAGCCTGGTCTCCTCCCTTGTGTGCAGTTCTTAGGTACAGAAATACAGTAAACAACTTAAAAGTATTTCCCCCTCATACCAGCCAAGCTGAAAAAGCACCTTCTGGGGCTGACAGGTATTCAAATTCAGCAGATGTAGACATATCCTTCAATTAAGAGTGGATCCTTTGAGAACAAGCTGCTGGGGCTAGTGGTCCTGGTTCATTCAGACTCTGTGTCCCAAGACTGGCTGCAGGTGGTCTACAAGAAGGATTTCTCAGCCTTCTCTGACTGTATATAACTACACAGAGTCTCATGTATCTGGTGACAAGGTTTGCACGACCTCAAAAGGCAATTAACTTGTTGATGCAAGAAAGATCCATCAGGGGCATTATCTAAAAAGACTTGCACAAGCTCAGGGTGTTTGCAAGTCACAGATGGCTGAGCTCTGGAGAGTAACTGGGTATGAGGTGCCATGCTGTGTTTTCCCTGATTTATATTTTATAAACATTTATTGTTTTTCATCACCAAAGATAATGGAAAGGGCAAACTTCTGATGTGATCCATTATTAACTGGTGAGCCCACATACAGTCCTCTCGGAGAGGCAAGATTGAAGATAGTCTCTATTTAGATACCTATTTGCATAAGCCTGTAGGACTTTACCCTCTCTGAGCCCCCTACCTGTATTAAATGTGGTTTACATCAGTGAGGGGAGTGGGGCAGGTTGTTTGGGGATAACACAATTAGGGACAATGGGATTTTTCTCTTTGGAGCACAGTAAAGGACAGAGCTGAAAAGAAAAGGAAGAAGGGGAATCAGCCAAAGAGCTCAGGAGAAACGACAAGAAACCAGCCCAATGTGGAGAGCAGCGTGACAGAAGCAACAGCAACAACCCCCAAATCATCCCCACACACTCCTGCAAGCTCGGAGCGAGAGTCTCTAGGAAAAGAAAAACCCATAAAGGATTCACTGAGGCGAGGTGAGAGGGGTTCAAACATGTCTTGCTCCTTTCCTGCTGTTTTCTCTAACACTCATTGAATACAAGCTTTCTATTCCACTCTCTACCCCCAAGATTTTCAAGAGCACAGTGCTGCTGATGGTGCTTCCAATCACTAGGTCATGCTTTGGGAGCTGTCAGGCCTCACTAGAGGAGTTAGAGTTCTGTAGAACAACTTGGATTTTAAGGAAAATGGGAGTTAGGCCAAGAATTCCTTCCAGATGATTTAATTTATTGATTTTTATAGATTTGGCACTGTTCTCTCTTCATGTTGTCATCTCCTCCTACTTCTGGCAGATTCATGTAAGCATTTGTATTCTTCAGCAGAGCACCCTTAGCCTTTCCAAGCTTTTCCAAGCTTTCAGAAGGGGAGGAGCACATCAGGAATGTTTGTTATCCAACCTGCTCTTCCTTCTGGACTTGTTCTTCATGTTTCACAGATAACATCCATGATGATCCTTCAGATTTGGTTGAGTCTATGATGGCTCACAGCTCTGTTGAAATGGAATGGGTCAGAGCATCCTCTTTTGATCCCTTGAGTCCAGCAGGAATCCACATCTGTGAAATGAGATAGGAGAGGAACCTCTTTGGAACCTTGATGGGATCATCTGTTTCTTTCTACTAAAGATGGCAAATTCCCCATCTGAGAAATATTCAGGGAAAATGCATTCAATCAGCAACATGCCCTATCTTATCCTCCTAAGCTGTGGGCCTGGGATGGGGAGAAGGGCAGGACTGGAGTACCTGTGATTCCAGGAAGTTTTTACAGAGAGATTGGACTTAATATAAAGCCACAAAATAATTATAGCCCACAGGGGATCTCGTGATGGAATGGAATTAAGAAATCACCTGCAATTCTTGCAGACTTAGGCTGGATAAAAGGGCTGGGGCTGAGATGGAAGGGAGCTGACAGCTGGCAGAGAGCAGTGCCTGCGTTAGCACATGCTTTCTGACAGCTTTAGCCCATTCTTTGCAGAAGTGCAGCTGCACACCACTCAATTTCTTGGTACTGAGTTGGGTTATCCTTGGCTCTGTGGTTTTCACAGGATGCTGGGATGTGTCAGACTGGCAGATGGTCCAATCTCCCATCCAGATAAGGCCTTACACAGCAGATCCACTTTTTATATTCAAACTGAAACAGTTTTTCCTCCTTAAAATTGCTTCTCTCAATATCAAACCTTTCCTCCCCAGGTTCCCAGTTTCAGTGTGACACACCTGCAATGACTGATATTGTCCTGCTTGTGGATGGATCCTGGAGCATCGGACGCAACAATTTCAAGCTCATTAAGGAGTTTCTGAGCAATTTGATTTCCCCATTCAGTATTGCCCAAGACAAGATAAGAGTAGGTAGGACACTCCCCTGTTTCCTGGCCTTGGAGTGTCTGTGTTTGAAGGGGCCTTGGTCCCTTGTTCCTGTGGTTATATGCTCCTTCGAGGAGCTTTTTTTCCTTTAGCGTGGGGTCCTAAGGCTGTTCTTGAAAGCTTTTCCCATCTGGTAGCAAGCTCTGGCCTCTAGTGGCTGTGAAAAATAGCTGCACAGTGAACAGAAGCGAAATCTTTGGGCAGCAAGGGCTCAGGTGGTGATGCTGAAATACTTTTGGGATTTGCTGCCTACAGCAGCCACCCCACCACTGGATACAGTGGCACTGCCACTTGGGGGCTGCTGTGAGTTCAGCTAGGAATGGTGCTGCTTCCAGCTCTGAGGGATGCTAACAGTCAGGATGTATGTGAAATAGGACTATGTAAATACTTCTCACCCTTGCAGCTGAAGTAGTTTGACCCTAATTAACTTTGATACCCTAGAGAATACTTCTGATCATCATGATAGGGGTAAGTATCTCTGCACCATGTGGGGTCTGAGGCATCACTTTGCTGTCTGCATGACAAGGACCATACAGTCACAGGATACCCTGAGTTGGAAGGGACCCACAGGGATCAACAAGTCCAAGTTGTGACCCTGCATGGGACAGCCCCAGGAATCCCACCATGGGCCTGAGAGCATTGTCCAAACACTTCTTGAGTTCTGGCAGGCTTGGTGCTGTGACTACTTCCCCGGGGATCTTGTTCCAGTGCCTGATCACGTTCTGGGGGAAGAACCTTTTCCTAATACCCAGCCTAAACTTCCCCTGACACAGCTCCATGACATTTCCTCAGAATCATGCAGAGAAGTGGACTTAGAAACCCAACCTGCTCACCTCCACTGCCTTTCATTATTTTGTGTCACCCTCCCTTGTCCAGCCTGACAACACCTCCCCAGAGTGGGTCTCTTGCAGCTCACCTTGTCTGCAGTGATGCTGATGGCCCTTTCCCTCCCCAGGGCTGTCCCAGTACAGCAGCGATCCCCGCACAGAGTGGGATCTGAGCACCTACTCCACGAGGGAACAGGTGCTGGAGGCCATCAGGAATCTGCGCTACAAGGGTGGCAACACCTTTACAGGTAATTCCATCTCACAGGTTTCTCCTATAGAATCTGTGTGGCCGCAGTGGGGGAAGCTGTTCCCATGGGACCAGGTGCTCTATGGGGACCAAGGCCACTGTGGAACAGAGAAAACAGTAAGGGCAGAAGGGGTTGTTTGGGAGGCTGCAGCACAACATCCACCTCTACTCCTCCCCAGGTCTGGCACTGACCCACGTCCTGGAGCAGAATCTGAAACAGGATGCTGGTGCCCGGCTGGAGGCTGAGAAGCTGGTAATACTCCTGACTGATGGAAAATCCCAGGATGATGCCAACCTAGTTGCTCAGACCTTGAAGAACCTGGGCATAGAGATATTTGCCATTGGTAAGGTCATAGAATAAAACCAACCTTCTTTTGGTCATCTTCAAACTGAAGGTTATGTTCCCTCAAATCTGCAGAGGCATCCCCAGGCTGTAAAACTGAGGTAGTGGGTAAGACCTCATTATACTGTAGCTAAGATGAAAATTAACTCATTTATTCGGCACAGGCAGTGTCTTAAAGGGTATTTTTTTTGTTGGGAGAAATATTTCACATGAGAGATTTCACACCTCCCATCTAAAGACCTTTGGGAACCCCAGGGACCTGTGCAATAAAAACAATATGCTTAGCTGTGGAATTAGGCAAGAGAATATTGTATTGGGGATGGCGGGAGACCTCCTGTATAATTACTGTCTCTCACAACTTCCCATTTCTCTGAATAATAACATTATCTTCTCTTCACTGTCCAGCAGCAATAACAAGACACAAAATGGTCTTGAGCAGCTCTGTCCTTGATGACTGCACAAGTTTGCTAGCGACTAACACATGAGCAATAAAGTTACACAGAAAACTTTCCTAAAAGTGCAATCCTCAAAAGTTTAAGTGTTATTTTATGCTGCAAACATGCAAGTGAGAGTTTATTGGATAGGGTATCATAGCCAAGTAGCTGGTGCTGGGATTCCTTTCACGGGCTGAGTGGAGCTGCTGAGCCTCAGCTGCATGTTGTGCTGCACACCAGAGTAACACCTGTGTACGTGACATCACTTGGAGATCTGTTCTGGATGGAGCCTTTGCCTTTCCTCTCTGGTTAGAGGAGGGTGATGCTGTTTGGTCCTTAGACATCAGGACCTGAGTAGTGATCTCAGTTGCACCTGGATTCTCACTGCAGGAGCAAGGGAGAAGGAGGGCAAAGCTATTGGGTTAAAGGTTTTGGACTTGAGTTGGATCCTGGTCAAGTTGGATCCTGGTCTGGCAATGGTACTGCTTGGACAGTGTTAGGGAACCTTAAATGTAGCACTGGGAATAAAAATGGTTTGCAGAGGGTTAATCTGGATGGGGAGCAGAAGGAAAGGAATGGAGGATGCTCTATCATGGAGAAGTTTTGCTAAATAAACAGGGTCCTTTTTACTCATCCCTGACTCTTGAAATGCAATGTGATGTTCTGATGAACAACAGACTCTGTGTGGAGTGCTGGCACCTCATAAATATAAAATTGTTGTTTATTCATTCAGTGCTTTGCTCATTTATGCCAACTGCCTCTCAGTTTGAAAAATAGCTGTCTTCCTGGTAGCATAGCCTACAAGTGATGAGGGGACAGGAAAACAGAAGTAAGATTCACTAGACTGTCTCCAGGCCCTAAAGAACTTCTGAGACCACAGAGCTGAAAGCTCTTCCCAGGTTGGACTGAGGTAGTTGCTGCAGGAAAGCCCAGGACCACTCAGACACCGTCCCTCCACTGGAATGACTGGGAAGCTCTGCTTGGAGAGCAAGGTGGTGGTGGACCTGTGTCTGGGGAGTGCATTTTCTCTTCTCTGTGGAGTTTCTCAGCCCTGTCCTCTGCTCTGGTTGCAGGGGTGAAGAACGCGGACGAGGCAGAGCTGAGGCAAGTGGCCTCGGAGCCGCTGGAGCTCACTGTGTACAACGTGCTGGATTTCCCTCTGCTGAGCTCTCTGGTTGGCAAACTCACCCGGGTCCTGTGCACCAGGATCAAAGAGAAGAGCAACAAGGAAACTGCAGGTGAAGTGAAGCCTCCTCAGTGAGGGCTGACCTTCTGCTCAGCACCCACCTTCCTTTGCCATCAGGACTGACCCTTTCTCATGCCTTTCCCTCCATGAGATCCACCACTCATTTCCACCACTTGTCTCCTTCAGTACTGATCTCCTTGCTCAGACCTTTTGCTGCCTGACAATGGTCCTTGCCATTGCCATCTTGTCAAGGTGTTGGCCAACTTCTCTTGTGATAGTTTTTTTCTACAAGACCCTCTGGAAGCAGTTCTTCTACTCTTACCCTGCTGCTGTCTCTAACATGTCACAGAAAGACGTCTCCTGTAGATGTTTCCATTCTGATGCTCTTGGTTTAGGGATCTGCTTTTGGCCAATGAGCCAATGCAGGCAACACCCATTCCTACCAGGGGTTTGGATAACTCTTGGTGGTATAATCACCTAATGACAACAACTACCATTATAGGCAAAAGAGGGCTTGTTTTCCCTCTTCCTTTATCATATGGTGTGATAAATGTGTTTTAACCATCTCCTTTTCTGAGTTTCTTCCAACCAAGAGGAGGCAAAAAAGGCAAAAGAGCTGATGTGAGAATATATTAGGAAAGTGTACAGAGGGAATGTGGAGGTAGGATGAGGAGATGACAAAATACCTAAACACTTCTTTTTTTTCTCCACAAAACTTTAAATGGTGGATTCCCAAGGCATTTTCAAGTTAAAATCAAGCAGCCTATTTCTTTCCTTTACTGGCAAGCAGCTTGTATGATGAAGAGAGTGAAGAACCACTCCAGATGTTAGCTTAGATCCTCAGGAGAAATATTGTGTACACATTTCCATCTCTTTCTGCTCTAAGATTGACCTAAGGAGAATGGGAAAGTCTAACTTTCAAGAATACTTTTATTTTAATGCTCTGGAGATTCATAAAAATAAATTGATTCATCCTTATTGGTTTGTATTTATATGACATAATTAGACGTTTTTCAAAACTGAAGATTAGGCTGAAGAAAAATGGGCTTCTCAAAAAAGAAACCAACATAATTTTTGCTTGTTTGTTTTGGTAAATTCTTGTGATTGAGGAAAGTCAGGTTATCCTTTGGATAGAGGTAAAAATGCAGACTAGTGTTGAAAAAATATTTCCAGCACACAGCAAAATACACAGACTGTTCTCTATAGAGTATTTATGTTCTCTGTACACCCAGTTTTAAAACGTTCATGTCAGAGCAGTTTGGAACAGTTTCTATACTCTATAGGAAAGGAGGCTGTAACTTGATTTGAAAAATGCCACTCATATTTATGAGCTGGAAAGTTCCTTTGGCATGAGAAGTCTGACTGTAAGAAAGTAACTGTGTTTTTAATTCCTAGGCAGCACTGTGAAAGATTTCCCTGTGAACACAGGCCCCCAGCTGAGTCCAACCGACCTGAAAATATCAGCTGTGACCTCCAAGAGCATGAACCTGACCTGGAGTCCTCCTCTGAGACCTCCAAAGAAATACCGGGTTGTGTATTATCCATCCAAGGGTGGTACTCCCAAAGAGGTGAGAGGCCTTTCTCTGGATATCTGAGACTACCACATCTTCCAGATGGTGGCTGGGAAATTAAGCAGACTTGGGTGGACAAAAAGAGGAGAGGAAAAGAATAGTCTTGTGAGACATCAGCTAAAGCCAGAGATGAAACTAAATGCACAATGAGTGTAAGTGTGATGAGGTAATAGGGTGACAAGACAGAAGAAGGAATGGGATAAATATCACCTTGCTATAAATAGTGCAAGCCACGTCAATTCTGATTTTTCTCTTAGACAGTGTTATTTTCTCACTAAAGTGTGTGGTTTGACTCTAAGAGGACACTCAGGTACAGAGAGCTGATAAGGATGCTCAGCTGCGGTGGATATGACTTAGAAAAGCAAATCCAAACTGTTGGTGGCTTTCCGTGGATTTCAGTGAGAGCGCAATCAGAGTCTGGTGCTTGGTGTTTGCATAGATCCCAGCCAGAGAGCAGGACTCCTTATTTCCCCTGGGCTCTCTGTTTTGGGGAGATGATGGCTGGCACCAAGCTCAGAAGGTGACTGGGCTTCATTTTCCCGGGCACAGATCTGCCACAGAGAAGCCTTGCCTGCTCGGGATGGCCAGTTCAGCCATTCCACTGCTCAGGAGCAGCTGGCACCTTCCTGTCTTGGCAGCCCTCCCTTGTGCTTCCAGGTGGTTTTAGATGGAGCAGTGTCCTCTTTGCGGCTTTCCAACCTGACCTCGCAGACGGAGTACCTGGTGTCGGTGCTTCCTGTTTACGACACAGCTGTTGGGGATGGGCTGAGAGGCATCACCTCCACATGTAGGTCGTGAGTAGAGAGAACTATACTGATTACGGTTATGGAGGGTAAACAAAGCTCACTCTTTGACCACCACAGACTGGAGCCTGATATTGTGTTTTCCGCCTTTTCCTCAAGTTCAGTCTGTCTCCAGCTCTCTCTATGGAGATGTTCAGAAATCAGCAGGGCAAGACTCTGAGCAACCTGTTCTTTGAGCAGCAGATTGGACCACAGACCTTCAGGGGTCCTTTCCTTCTACCTGCAGAGCAGTCCACTGACGTGGCAGTAACACACCCTGCTAGAAATATATTGCAACCCCTTGCAGTTTTATTTATCCTTGGGCTCTAAGTGAATTAAACTTATTCTCTGTAAAGCAACTGCTCCACTGTGTTAGTTGTGGGGTAGGTGCCCATCAGCTCGAAGTGGCTGCAGCAAAGCCAGGTGTCCTCTGAGTTTTGAGCTGTTGCAGACCTCATCTACTGAAGGTGTCTTTCTGCCTTATTTTTCTCTTCAGTGCCTTTGTCTTCCCCTCGCTCCCTGCGCGTCTCTGAGCTGAGCCACAACAGTATCAGGCTGAGCTGGAAAGCAGCCCAGGGAGCCACACACTACCTGGTGCTCTGCTCTGCAGCCCCTGAAGGAGCAGAGGACTACACAGCAGAGGTAGAATTCGTGAGAATTATTGCTTTTTCTCTGGCTGAGTTTAGTGCTAGGTCTAACCTTTGTCAGTTGGTATCATGTGGTCAAAGAAAAAAAGTATCAGAATTATTGCCAGAAAGATCTTTCATAAAAGATTGTTTTTTATGATGTGTCTTAGAGTGATTTATAACTGTGAGGGTGGGAAATTAAGGCAAGGGAGAGATCTGACTGCCTCATGGGGCCCTGGAAACCCACGCACTGAACTCGCATCTTTGCAGCCCCCAGTGTAATCACTGTATCCTTGAGGCTGTGCAAAATGTCTTTACTGTGTTTATCTTTAAATTGTTCATTGAAGATGTGTTAGGGCAGTTTTTACTGACATCTGAAAACAGACCTATGACTGCACATGAATAAAACTATACCTGATGGATGGAAAACCCTTAAAAACATTTAAGAACCCCTTGTTGTGCATTTTAATGAGCTATCTGGAGTACCTGTAAGCTGAGGATGTGAATTTTTTTTTTAAAAAGGGAGTGGGAAAGAACGTGTGTGTTGCCTCTTTGACTCAGATTCCCTCCCACTCCCCCCACCGTGAGTGCAAAGCAATAGGGGCAGTTGCAGGACGGTTTTCCAAACAGAACAATTAATACTTATACTCTGCTTTCTGTGCATACCTGGGTTTTTTTCTCCCAAGATTCAGAACACTTGAAGCAAGAACAACATTTAAAGTTGTACAGCATGTTAGAACATTTCCACAGTTACCTGACCCACTCACTGTAAGAGTGCAATGCCCCAGAGCTATGGGATGTCTGGAATACCAGTGTTAAAACGTTCCCAACCTCTTATAAACTGTGCTCGCATGTGTGCAGATCCCTAAAGGTCTGCGGGGTGTGTTTGCAGGGAGCGGGCTGAGGGAGGAGAGCTGTGCCTGTGCCATGTTAGCAGCAGATGGCAGCAGCCCGGCTGTGCTGGGGCTGCCGGCAGCAGGCAGCGCTTCTGCCAGAGCTTTCCATGGGACTGGGAAAAGTGGGATGGCATCTCTCGCAAACCCCCGATCCAACGCAGAACAGCAGCAGTGTTATTTTCACATGAGATTCATGGCCCTGCAGAGCAGGGCAGGGAAAGGTGCTGTGTGCCTCCAACGTGTTTGGTGTCCCTAGGGAAGAGGGGCAGAGCACTGATTACTGCAGAGCAGCTGCCCAAGCGGTGAAGGCTCTAGAGGGGAAGCCACATGAGGAGTGACAGGTCACTTGGTTTGTGCAGTGTGGAAAAGAGGAGACTGAGGAAAGCCTTCATCACAGTGTGCAGCTTCCTCGTGAGAGGAAGCAGAGGGGCAGGCACTGAACTCTGCTCTCTGGTGAGAAGTGACAGGACCCAAGGGATCAGCTGGAGCTGTGCCAGGGAAGGTTTAGGTTGGATATTAGGTTCTTCCCCCAGAGGGTGGCCAGGCACTGAAATAGGCTCCCCCGGGAAGTGGTCATGGCTCCAAGGCTACCAGGATTCAAGGACAACACTCTGAGGCACACAGTGGGGTTCTTGGGGTCATCCTGTTCAGGGTCAGGACTTGGATTTTGATGATCCCTGTGGGTCCTTTCCAACTCAGGATATTCTGTGATTCTAAGACCTAAAGTGGAGAAGTCCCTTCAGAGAAACCAAAGGGACCATGACCTGTGTTTCTGTAAGGTCCTGCTAAGTGCATTAACAGGTACCCCACAGCTGCAGGGTACCCAAAAACACCTCTCTGCTGACAGGTGAAGGTGACCCAGCCCGAGGTGCTGCTGGATGGGCTCTCTCCCAGTACCGAGTACTCCATCGCGGTGTACGCGCTGTACGGGGAAGATGCGAGTGATCCCACCAGCATCCAGGAAACCACCCGTAAGTGCTGCTGCTGCTGCTTAGTGAGTTGTTATTAAACACTTAAAGTGGGAGAGATGTGCTAAATGAGGTGCTTCCCATATTGTGCAGGTGGCTTGTAAACATTCTGCCTCTTCCCTGCTTGATCTTAAACGAATATTGGTCCCTGAGGGGATCTGTAATTACATGGTGAGCTGTGAAAAGGAGTGATTTTCCCCTGGTAAAGGACTCCTGAAAGAGTTGTTCCCTGAGGTCTCTTTTGTCTGCAGAGGAAAAGGGAATTATTTGTCTGTTTCTTCACCTAAAGCCCAGGTAGCCTTTCACAAGCTCCCAAATGCATGTGTAGTAGCGACATAAAGTGACTCGTTTCCTGCATGGTGAACAAGCCTCTTGGTTCAAGGTGGGATCATCTAAGAGCAGCAGGAGGCAAACAGTGGCATTGCCATTGTGCAGCCTGCGAGTCCTCAGAGTGCTGTCAGTAACTGTTGTTGCAGTGGCCTTGAGTCCTCCCAGATACCTGAGCTTCTCCGAGCTCAGCCACGCGTCTGTTCGGGTCAGCTGGGAGGCTGCGTCTCCGGCCGTGAGAGCTCACCACGTCACCTACGTTTCCAGCAGAGGGGGCAACACTGGAGAGGTGAGTCCTTCAGGTCTGGGAGAAGGAGAAGAAACTTGAGAGGTCAGATAATGTCTTGTTCTCCTTCCACGGTTCAGGGAGAGCTTGTCCGCTGGGAGTGTTTTAACTCTGAAATAATAAAATGGCACTTTTGATGCAGTTACCACCCACGTGCTGACCTCTCTGCAGCTGCACCCCCCCGTGCTCCTTTCCAAATCATAGAATCATAGAGTGGTTTGGAATGGAAGGGACGTCCATAAGCCTCTAATCCAATTCCCCTGCAGTGAGCAGGGACATCTTCCACTAAATCAGGTTACTGAGACTCCTGTCCAATTTGGTCATGAATGTTTCCAGGGTTGGAGCATCCACCACCTCTCTGGATAACTGTGCTAGGGTTTTAACACCCTTGTAAAAAATTTCTTCCTTATATTTAGTCTGAATCTACCCTCTCTTCGTCTAAAACCATGACCCCTTGTCCTATCCAAAGAGGCCCTGCTAAGAAGTCCATTCCTTATCTTTTTTATAAACTCCCTTTAAGTACTGAAAGGCTGCAATAATGTCTCTCCTCTTCTGAACAACCCCATCTCTCTGTCTGTCTCATACAATACTCGTACAACTCCTCCACTGCAGGTGGAAGTTCCTGGCACTGCAACATCCACTGTCCTCAGACCTCTGTCCTCCCTCACCCAATACTTCATCAGTGTCAGATCTACATATGATGAAGGAGACTCCTTTCCAATTACTGGGAATGTTACCACCTGTAAGTAGGAAATGGAAATACTTTTGGTCCCATTAACAGGTGACAAAGTTGCTTTGTGTGTGTCTGGTGGGGATGTTTTGAAGACTGGTCCCAGCCACTCATGGCCAAAGCCCTTGCACAAAGCACAGATGGCTGCTGTTCTTTGTGTGTGGAATATGTCCAAGTGTGTTATGCTCAAAATGAGGTGGAAGGAATAAACAAAAGAAGCAAATGAAGAAAAGCATGATGTATCACTCACCTCTGTGTCCTTGAGAGCCCTCCCAGCCTTCTCCTCTTCGCAAAACTGATGTGATATGTGTCCTCTGCATAAACAAGATAATCGTTCTTAATTAGAGCTTTAAAAATAATTTACCCCTCTCTGTCCTGATGACTGTTGTCATATGGGTCTGAAGAAGTGACAGACAGGCTGGTCTCAGACATCTGCTTAGTTGATGTTTTGCTCCCCAGCCATCTGCTCCCCACCTTGGCTCCGAGTAGGCGCTGTCAGTGCCCACAGCTCAGCTCCTTTTCCTTGTGCATCCCTCAGTAAAGGTCCCCCCTCCGCGTGCTCTGAAGGTTACTGAGCTCTCTGGGAACAGCCTCCGACTGCAGTGGGAAGCTGTTGCTGCTTCTGATGTGGTTGTCTACCAGATCAAGTGGAGCACAGTGAGTGGAGAGAAGCCTCAGGAGGTATGGACCCACACACAGCTCTGGGGGGGCTGGGTTGGCTTTCTGATTTCTGGCTCTGAATTCACCTGCAAGAGCAGCATAGGGTGGTGTAAAACTCAGATAAATGCTCTTAAGCATTTGAACAATTCAGCAGGGTCTGGCTTTCAGTGGAGCAGTCACCTTGAGCGCTGGAAGCAGGAGGCACAGCAGGGCAGTCCTACAGGCTCTGAGAAGATTGTAGGAGGGTTCTGGAAAACCTCAAGGATGAAATTTAATAGGGACAAGCAGAAAGTATTAAGCTTAGGCAGGAATAATTAACTACAGGTATACAGGATGTAGAACAAATAGCTAAGAAGCAATTCAGTAGAAAAAGATCTGGGGTTGCAGAGAATCATCAGCCCACAATGTCAAGTTGTTGTGGACAAGAAAAAGACAATACTCAGGTATTTATAGCTGGAGGTATTGCCTCTAAGACAGGTGGAGCTACTTCTGCTCTCCTCAGAGCTAGTAAGCACTGATACTGCACCTCAGGAAGGATGAGGTCCAAGTAAGGAGCACACAGAGGAGAATGACCAGAGACAGAGCTGGTGCGGGAGGGGCAGGGATGGACCAGGTGACCTCTTCTATCTTAAGTCCGTATTTTCAGCATGAGGTCAAACAGCAATTCAAATGGTGGGTTAAAAACAGAAGTCTCTCCTGCAATGCTTCACATTTGGGCTGGAATGTGGTGCACTGGGGGTTCTGTCCCCAGCTCTCCTAAAAGCTGAAACTCCGCAAAGGGATTTGGTGCTCCAGACAGGCTCACTGCCTCGTGTCAGACCACTGTGTTGTGGTACTGAAGGAGATCCTCAATGTAACTGGGCTGCAATGCATGGGCATCTACACTGCATTAATCAGGGGGGATAGAATTTTGTCTTTGCTTAGACATGTGCAACCCCAAACAGTAGACTTTGCCCCCAAAGCCCAGTGCCAACTCTTTTGTGCCTATGGACAACCTCTGAGCCAGACACTTGGATGGCATGAAGCAGTTTGGGGATGCCTGGGAATGTGACTGACTCATTTCTTCTCCTGCTGCAGCTCTCCATCGCTGGAAATGTGGCAACAGCTGTCCTGCCAGATTTGCAGAAGAACACTGACTACAAAATATCCATCTGGGCCTATTACAAAGATGGCGCTCGAAGCGACACAGTTTCTGTTCACCACAGGACCAGTAAGTGATCAGTGCTTGGTATCCACAGCCCAAAGATAACAAACAGGCCATGGAATGCCTCAGAACTCATCACAGACCAGCAACTCGGATCTGGTCATCTCCAGTTCTGAAAACCCAAACCTGAATATCTAAAAGAGGCTACAGATATTTAACCCTCTGTCTCAGAGTGTTCTCAATTTGTCCTGACAAAAATAGGCTGGGCAAACACATCAGCCTGGTGCATTTGAGAGGCAACTGGTCCCCTTGCATGTGTTTGATGTAGAATACATTGCTGCCCTCCCTCTGCTTCTGTGCAGTGTATTGATGCAAATGAATTGGCTTTCTGCAGGGTGTTCAGCTGAACGTGCCACTGTGCTGCCTAATGAATGTTTCCTGTTAGTAGAACATTGTTAAGGAGTGTGAGGATTTCTTCAGCTATGTCTTTGCTGAGCTGTGCTTCATCTGAGGGCACTTACAAAAATGGGAGACAATCCTGCAGGCAGACTCTGCCCTGGAAGCATTATCTAAATCTGGCTTTGTACAGGCAGGATAGGAGGTTAAAAAGTGGCACTCCCAGAGGTGCTCGTAATTAATATTGCTTGTAAAATGGCTTAGTTGGCAGTGAATGGAATGCAATCCATTCCCCAACAGCAGTCCCCTTCCATCTCTCAGCTCTCAACCTCCTTTACAGAAAAAACC
The DNA here is from genome assembly GCA_013396695.1 of Sakesphorus luctuosus. Lineage (NCBI taxonomy): Eukaryota > Metazoa > Chordata > Aves > Passeriformes > Thamnophilidae > Sakesphorus > Sakesphorus luctuosus. Next base: position 481,588 of record VWZD01002531.1, read on the forward strand.
TCATTTCAGTTGGTGTTGAACTGATAAAGCTCAAAGTAAATGGCAATCTTGGAATAGGAAGCTCAAGTTTTATTAATAATAAATAGTAATAACATTTGTTTATAGAAATCTACCTCAGACAAGTACCTTGGAACTACATACTGACAAAGGGGAGAAAAAAACCAAAAAGCAAGCATCCTACAGGCATATAATGATAAATGGACAATTAAAGCTGTTTAGAGGGTTCAAAAATTAATTACTGTTTTAAGCCATGAATTATGAAATGCCAGCAGAGCTCCCTCAGCCCACTGCACATGACACATGATGATGCCCTTCTAGGCACATTTCAACAAGCCAGTCCTTGCTGTTGTTGGCACCCCAGTGGGACAGGGAAAGTAATTTGGTTTCTGTTTGTCAGCTGCTGTCCTTGTCCAGGAGCAAGGATGCTTTGGGGATGTCAGGCGTTGCCTTCTGCATGAAGAAAGCCAAGCTGCTCCAAGAAACAAGGTGTGCACTGGGCAGGGGGCTCAGTCCTGGGTGCTGCTGCTTGGTTTGCATGAGCAGCCAGGGCACTGCCACACTTCTCCCAGCCAATATTTGCACGTGAAATCAATGTTTTTGATGGTAATGCTTTTTTAATGTTTGAAGTAAGAAGTGCCCACAGAGAAGTGGCACAGGAGAAGGGGTGGCTGGTCATTTCCAGTGCTGGTCTTGGGCAGTTCAGAGGAAACTTGGGGGTGGCAGAAAATTGCAGAAGGCTTGTGCAATGGATGTATGGGAAGATCTGGCACTATGCAGGACTCTGAGAAATTCTGGGATATGATTATTATTCAAATCTTCACTGTTTCAAGCAGAAGGTACCACTTTGTACTGTGGTGAGGGGTCAGGATATCCAGCAGTGTCAGTCTGCATGTCAGAGCTGGTGAATGGTAACTTATTCAGCTACAGCATGGCAATTTCTTATGCTGTCTGGAATCCCAAACCCCTTGGTTTGATTTTTGAGCCCTCTCACCTAAATTTTCATTATAAAATGAAATTCTGGAGGCTGAAACATCCATGAAAGCTATCTGGTTCTCCTTAGGAGGGCAGGCTTTGGGCTGCAACCTGGTGAGTGGCACTGATCAGGCTGTGCTGAACCAAACCAAAAGTACATGTTAGAGGAGGCTGAGAAGCACTCTTACTTTCATCATTGCTTTTCTCTTGTTCTCTCTTGGTAACTTCCCTTTATGTAGGAATAGGTCAAGTCACAAAGTTTTTCTTCAAAATGTCTCAGTAGAATTTCCAAGAAATGCTGAAGTTTAAGGGCAGTGACTGAAGTGAAACTCAGCAGGAAGCGCTGGTAACACAAGATCCTCTCTCTGTCCTTCATCCTCCTGGGAATACTTTCTTCTTTGAAGGTGAAGGAAAAAAACATGCCAGGTCAGGGCAATGCTCTTTGCATGCTGGTTTTGTGAAATGGAACCGTGTTCCTCCCCTGTGGGTGAGGTGAGAACACCAAGTCCATTTTATTCAGGACCACCAATCCCCATTGTCCCACCTGAAACACCCACTCTGAGACCAAATGGTTTGTGTTTATGGGGCCCTGCAGATGCCAATCCCTCACAGAAAACAGGTCGCTAGAAACGTCATCCTCTTATAAAACCCACCAACATTCATCACTGTGATGTGGCATGTGGAAGGATTAGGAGGAGGTTTCTCATCTTTCTGGTAGGAAGAAAGGTTGTTTCAAAGTTACGGTTTTAGATGGGTCACTTTATGAACTCAGAATGGATTTAGCAGGAAAAGAAACAAAATTTGGAGAAAGTGATGTGGTGCAGATCCCTTCTTGTCTTATCTTGCTCAGCACTTCGTGTTTAAGTTGTAATTGCATAACTTAATATTTAGAGAGCAAGGGAAAGTAAAAATTACTTTTGGAGTTAAGGTGTAGATGGAAAGGCTCAGGTCATGTCTCTCTAAATAGTTCTTTTTGCTTGTTTTTTGAATATTTAACTATTTACATGGAGTGAGATCATTGCAACATAAAAAACTGAGATACCTTAATTTCATTCCCACCACCAGTGCCAGGTGGTCTGGGTGTCCTTCTAGGAGGAGGAGACCCTTCCCTTCCCTTCCCTGCTGCTGTGCCAGGGAGGGAGGGCGGGCTGGGATGTCCCTCCTTCCTTCCATGGGGCTGGTCTCTCTCTGCCATTGTCTCACTCTTACATGAGTGTGAAACCCAAGCAAAAACCTGGTGCCGAAGGGAATGCTTTAGTTGTCACAATGTGCATGGAGGATTTTTTAAATTCTTAGTTTTGACTAGGGGTGGAAAAAAAGTTTAGGATTATTTTTCAGTAACCCAGTTAGCAAACCTTTCACTGCAGACTTTTCAAGAGGCAGAGCAGGAACAAAAGCACGTGTATTTCCCATGGACAACAAAATTGTTACCATGTGATTATCCATGGTTTTGATGTTTCTTCTTGTCTCTCTGTTATATTTAGACTGAATTCTCATTTGGGTTAAGAGCTCTCCTTTCAGTATGTCGTATAACTTGTCAAGTGTAACAAAGTCCTTATCCTTGACGAAAGACTTTACACAGAGATCACTTGTCTTACTAACAAACAACATTAGAGGTATTTAAAACCAACACAAACCTCCCATGCAAGCATGTGGGTGTGCAGATGATGCTTTCTGGGGGAGGAATCTGCTGGGACATGGAGGTGTTGCTGAGTGGTGATCCTTGGAAAATGCTGGAAGGGATGGCTTTGGTCCTGCTGAGAGGCAGACAGGGACCCTCCTTTGTACTGAGGGAGAGTTCTTTCATCCAGGCTGAGGAAAAGGAGCTTGAGCAAAATAAAGCAGTCCTGAAGGACAAGGAGAGAGCAGTTTGGATGGGAACTGCTGCTTAAGCTGGGCTGAGCCACTCTGGCTGACTTTGCAAAGTGTAATTACCAAGTTATGTGCCCTGTTCCTCCAGCTAATCTGTGCCAGCAGCATCTCCAGCTGGGAACTGGTAAATGTCTTCAAGTCCTTTATTCCACTCCTCAGTGAGTTCTTGTAGCAGAGCATGCATGGCAATTAAAAGGGATTGAAAAGCGGGGATGAAGCTTCAACCTATGGTAGTGAGGGAAAAAACATGGCTTATATTGAATATATATACAGTCATTGATGGAGTTCAGTCCAGTGTTTTATTCTCATTTGAATATGTGCCTGTGATGCTGGTTAGACCTGAGGCAGGCTGGGATTCCTCCTGGGAAGGAGCAGAGGTTCAAGAGGTTATTGAAGACACAGATGGTGTCCTCTGTGTCAGAGATGCTTCTATCCTCCTGGGCAGCTTCAGGAGGTGACCTTTCCCTTGGCTGTCAGATCCGTGCCATCAAATTCTGTCAGGCCTGAGGGCTTTCCAGAGTAAAGTGGACTCAGAAGACTTTGCCTAACTTTCCCTTCAAAGTTCACTTAAGCAGAGTCTTCAGTTACCTCAGCTAAAGTAAATAGCCAGTGCAGGCAGCAAAGATGCAGACACACAGCACTGACTAATAATAGAGCTGCTGAAGTGACTATGCCTCCCACACTTGTGTTCTTCTCTGCTCTACCTTGAGGGAATGCACAGCAACAGCCTCCAGCCTGATTCAGCTGCTGCAGTCTCGGGTCAGCCTCAGTAAAAGTAAGCTCATTTTATACAGAAAAGGGAAGGAGAATCAATGAAAATGCAAATAATCCTCACTTAACCTGTCCTTTAAGGTCACCTCAGATTTTGCAGAAGATCCTTACAGGTAAAACTGCAGAATAGAAATCTTATTGCCTGGATGTGTGTCCTTGACTGTCTTTAGGACTCATCCATCATTTTTAGCCTCTTCTAAATAAATTCTTCCTTTTCTGTGTCCAAGACTTCTGTGTCTTCACACCAGCATGGGTTCAAGGCCAGACACATGCCTTTCTGCACAGCCTGACACTGCTTGGGAACAAGCCCCAGGAGCAGATGACCCCATGCTGTTGAGCCCCCTGTTTGAACTGATTTAGTCCCCTCTGCCTTTGCTTTACTAACTCTGTCTCTGCTCAGAGAAATCACTCCAGCATAACAGCCTCTGTCCTCAGGTCCAGTTTGCTGCACAGCAGGAGCCCAGGGAAAGAAATACATTTACATAATTAAAAATTGCTCAGCTTTAGTTTCTGGCAAAGCCTTTTCTGTCTGACTGTGCTCAGTCCATCACCTATTTGGATCCATCCTTACATCACAGGAGAGGGCCAGAGAAGTGGGAGCACCTTGGGCACTGCACGTGACCCCCTTCTCAAGACTGTGGGTGTTAGTGTCAGAAGTACTAGACAAAAACTATGGTGTGCTGGATGCTGTGGGCTCTTTTTAGAGTAATTTTAAAACAGAAGGGGAAAAATGGACAGTATTAGAAATTATGATGGATTAACTTTGACATGTGATCCAGGTTTAATTGGCAATAAAGCTGTTTGTCCAGTATGTCTCCAGATCCTTAATGAAATTCAGTTCCAGTTTGGGCCTTTATGAAGGATATGCTTTGGTCTGTTTGTATGTGTTGTGTACAAAAGATCTCTTTGCCTTGTGCTTCATGACTGTTCTGTTTCCCCTTTCCAAGGATTTTTCCCATGTCCTAGGCTTTGAATTGCTGAATGCTTGAGCTGTGGTCTGTTGTTCTTAGGCCATCCTCATCCCTCCAGAATCTGTTTTCTCTCTTTCTTGGTCCCAAGGCTGCTGTTTCTGCCCTGAGTGTTGGTTACCTGCACACAGAGCACTGAAGTGTTCAGAAATGGGCCTGGAAGCTGCTGGCCCCATTTATGGGCATCACTGCCTGCCTTTTGTGCTGTTCACCTTTAATCCCTGTTGCAGATTCCCGGAGCCCACCCACCAACCTCTTCATCGACTCCGAGACCCCCACAAGCCTTCGGGTGCACTGGACCCCCCCTGATGGGCGTGTACAGCACTACAAACTCACCTACAGCCCTGTTTCTGATGCTGGTGCCCAGCAAACGGTAAATCTCCAGATCCTTTGTCAGTGACAGTCACTGGACCAGAGGGACATGGGGACAGTGTCATGCCCAGGGGAGCTCTGCTCACTCCACCCAGGTTTGCCATAAGGATATCTGGTTTGCAGGACTACAAAACTAAATCCCTTCTTGCTGGTGTGTTGCTTTGTAAACACTTCCCCAAGGCTTTTTTGTAATTAATATACTTATGTCATCAAAGCATCTCCACACTCTGAACTGGGGTGGGAAATTCTTGGAGACAGAGGGGTGGAAGATAAACCTACTGTCCCTCTGGCTTGGGGAGGTTAAACAGCATCCTTTTAAAACACAGATTTTCTACTTAAATGCAGACTGCATACCCTGTTATAAGGCACTTCCTCTTCATTTCCATGGGGAATATTGGGGTCTTCATAGAGGTAAATGCTTTTCACTGGACATGACTAGTCCAACAGCAACAGGCTTCCTTGGCTGCATGGAGCAGGGATACTGCCCCTCATCCCAGAACTCAACACTAGAACTCCCATACCTAACTTTGGAGTGTGAATAAGAGATAGAATGGGAATAAGTGTGAAGAAGAGCTAGAATGCCCAAACATTTAGCTCTTTTTTCATCCTCTTTTAGATCATGGCTTCTGGCAAAAGCAGCAGTGTGACCCTGCAGCCACTGCTGCCTGACAGAGCCTACAAAGTGACCATTTCTGCCATCCACTACACGGGAGAGAGCGAGAGCACATCCACGACAGGACGGACAGGTGAGTGCATCAGTCAGAGCTGCATCTCTCCATAGCCCTCCAGCCACCAACCTTGCGTCAGCCTCTGGCAGGGCAGCAGTGCCTTACCTGCACTGGGCTCTGGCTGATGCCAGGCTTCTGCTCAGCACGGTAGACTCCTTGACTTGAAAAGTGAAAATCCTGCCCCAATTTCTTCCTCTTGTGCATCATTGACAGTTCCAGGAGGAGTGGGAAGGGATGAAGGCATGACAAGTCTTGAGCCAGGCGTTGTAGTCCTGAATAACAGAGTTCATGCATGGCATCAAGTTGTGCCAGAGGGCGTTCAGGTTGGATATTAGGGAAAATTTCCTCACTGAAGGAGTGGTTAAGCATCAGAACATGCTTCCTGGGGAAGAGGTGGGGTCACCATACCTGTAAGTGCTCAAAAAGAGAGTAGATATGACACTTAGCGATATAGTTGAGTGGACATGCTGGAATTCAGTCAAAAGTCGGACTTGAGGATCTTGGAGGTCTTTTCCAACCTTTATGATTCTATGATTGTTTTCTCTTTCAGCTCCAGTGTTGTCTAAATTCCCTTCAATACGAGGATTTGTTCCACCTAAACCAGAGGGTAAATGTAAAGTTCCTCTTTGTTGTTGTTGTTGCTTTTAATTCAGTAGCAAACGGCACAGCAGGCTCTGCACAGCAGCAGGAACAGATCTGTCACTTAGTTATTGACAGACACCCTTGGGGACTGTCCAAGGACAATTAGAAACCACAGAATTTCTAAAAATCACACTCATTTAATAAAGAGACTGATAGTATTTTTAGGATCTCTGCACAACTTGACTAAAATGAAGGAAAGGATGATGTGTTTCAAATTAAAGTTCCCTGTAAAGTCCCTTATTAAATTTAATTAGCATATGTTCTCATAGCTGATATAAAGCAAACTATGAAATAGATTAGAAAGCAATGTTGAATTAACAGGGTTATAAAAATGTATTAAAAAGTAAATACAGATATTATGTCAATGCTTTCTTTTCTTGACTACTTGAAAGTATTATCCAAAGAAAATTTCAGTTTTCAAATTTATTGAGGGAAGTCAAGACTGAAGAACAAAGAAACTTAGAGAAAAAAAAATGTTAGTTTTTAACCAACAAAGAACATATCAGATGAAGTTTTCAAATGGTTTGTTGAGGTGTTCAGATCACAGTGGAAAAGTCCTGTGAACTTTCAAGCAGAAAACAATCCTCCCATAAGGCTGATGAGTCACCTTGTAGAATTTAATATAGCTGCTTGGCTATGAAAGTTGAAAAGACAAGAGAAGAAATATTAAACTCTGTGTGTTTTACAAAGTATCCCTTTTTTTGAAGAAGGGGAGACAATATGTAACAATGCCGGGAAAACAGTTGGATGTGCAGCAAAAGACTCCAGTATTGACATATAACCAAATTATTGAGAGAAATGGTCTGATGTTGCTGGAGTGAATGTTTATTGTACAGTGAATAACTGCATGGGGCTGGGATTTGGAGAGAAAAACAAACAACAAAGAGAATAACAAGAGAGCAGGAATCCTGGGCTGGAAAGTCTAGGGAAAAATCTTCAAAGTAGAAGTAAAACTGCCAGTGTAAGGGATCCTTGCCCTGACTCTGAGATGCTTCACCTAAGCTGAGCATTGGCAGATCAAAGAGCTGTGAGCAACCCCAGTGCCTCCAGCCTGGGAAGGATGTGAGAGTTGCCAGGGATGTCAGTAGAGGGACCCTGGGGCCTGGGCAAGGGTCAGAATGAGCTCACTGACTTCCAAGCAAGAAAATCAGATACCTGGAAAACGGACAAGTTTATAACCTGCTTATACAACTTTGGGGGTATTTAATTTTTGGTTTTTAATTCACCATTCCTCAGTTCCAAGGAGGCTGTAGAGGGACTTTTAAAGGGCAGGTGTAGATTAGATATTAAGAAGAAATTCTTTGCTGTGAGGGTGATGAGGCACTGGCACAGGTTGCTTGGAGAAGATGTGGGTGACCCATCCCTGTTCAAGGGCAGGGAAAGAGCAGGGTATAAGCAGCAGATGTAAGTCAGGTTATCTGGAATGCAGGACATTGCTCCACAACCAGGGGCTGGTTAAGCTCAAAGAGATGGTTTTGAGGCTCAAGTTTCGGAAACTGAATTCTGGAGATCCATTAAAAAGTTTTATACCCAGTTCTACAAGAATTATGGTGTGCATGTATAAAACTAAGCATTAGGTTGAACAATGGAGGTCATGGCAACTGGGAAATCTTTGTGGTTTAAATCGTGGCTTCAACAGTCACATGACCCTCAGTCATAGTTTTGGGTGCCCTTTCTTTATCATGAAGAATGGCGTGGAAACTCCTGTAGACTTAGGAATCTCAGATCCCTTGGGGAGGGTAAGTCACCCCCTTTAAATTCTTTACACGTTACAAAAGTTAGGCATGAACAATTGCAAGGCCTGATTTTCTGCTGAGGTACAAAATGGCATCGATGCAAGAATGGCAAGGCTATAACAAAGCTTCAATATTATGATCTCCTGGAGTCTATTATACTGATGACCAAGAAAACCATTTGAGAAACAGCCAATCTTGTCAAATGTCCTTGATTTTCAGGGACAGTTCTCATTTTACTTCAAGCATTCCCTTTGTCCCAGCTCCATCTGGCATCCATGGGCTGGGATTTACAGGGCAGCAGATAATTGAAAGTAGCATTCATGAGCTGTTTTCTAAAGCACCCGCTTACCTGAGCCTTTCAAAGAGAGAGTGCTCATAACCCTGGTGCCTCCTATTCCAGCTTCACGTCCCAGTGTCTGCTCCTCTGGTTTTGCTTTCTGTTCTATGACATCTCAGGGGAGTCATCAAGGGACTCTCAGAAAGATAAACTGCAAAACTTTGCCAAGACGATTTGTATTTTCCTAAAGAATTCAAAAGCCAAGCTCTCAAGTGGAGATAGTTCAGTTTTGTACATTTTGAGTTTCAGGTACAAAATTTGGAACTGCAGATATCTTTCTTTTACAACACTACTGAGGCACTGTTAAAAAAGGATAAAGTGCTTTGATGTCTGTTTTTAAAGGGAAACTTGCCAAACATGATGCTTCCTTGTATTTCATATCATAAGGTGCCAGGTGAGTTAGTCAAAAAAAAGTGATCATGAAGATGTTTGATGATGAAAGACAGTATTTTTATTTTTGTGATGGGAAAGCCAAGAAACAACTTTTATGTTTGCATAAACATAAATCCTCTCTTTCTCCATAAATATATATATAAACAAGGTTAAAGTCCAGGCTCAGAACATTCTAAGTTTTTCTGTGTTTTCCTTTGCTTTGCCTGGAGGAACTGTGTTCACTTTGCTTCCATAATCCCCTGCTGTCTTTTTTGCCTCTAACAGTTTTTCCCTGTTATTTTGTTCTCACAGCCTGCCCCACCATCACCTCTACCGAGGGCTCCATACGAGGTACAGTAGCAGGTCAAGCCCTGCTGGTGTTGGGCTCTGACTGAAAGCACTGCCTGGGCTTTGGGGACATAAACAAGAGATGGGTAGGGAGGGTGGTGGGAAAGTCCCAGGGAAAAAGGGAGCAATGTGAGAACCAAAATTGGAAAATATCCTTTATCAGGCAGAAGAATATTCTGCAGTGCCTCAGTTGGTATTCCCTGCTTCTCCAGCAGCTCCTGCTCTTGGCTGTTAGTGCTTAATGCCAGGATTTTCACCAGCCTTAAGGAGGTGAAGCTTCAAACAGCAATTGAATGTCAAGAGGATTTCAATTCCTAGCTCATAGAGGCTCCTCAGTCTGTCAAACACAAAACCTCTCAGTTTGTCCCCAGAACCACCTTTGCATCCTCTGGAGAAGGGATAGATGCCCGAAGAGCTCTCTGCATCCAGGCTCTATGGATTTTGCTATGGCAGCAAGTTCCCATTTCTCCTGTCTGTGCCATAACAGCTTGTGGGGTTCACTCGAGTTTGGACAGTCTCGCTGCTGTCGTGTTGCCAGGGATTTACACCTATTGCCTTCTCCACGCTGATTCTGCCTGGTTTTCAGGCACACTTCTTTTGCTCTCTTGTCTGATTTTTCTCTGTTTCTTGGTCTCTTCCAGGATTTGACATGATGGAAGTTTTTGGCCTAGTAGAGAAGGAATATTCCTCCATTAAAGGTGTAGCCATGGAGCCCTTCGTGTTCAGTGGTTCCCGTACCTTCACCCTGTTCAGGGACATTCAGCTCACCCAGAAGACCAGGTGGGAGCAGAGCTGAGGCTGGTGTCATCTTCATGCTCAGTCTCATGCAGGCACATTTGCTGTGTGCACAGGAAAGGAAGGTCATTGATCTAGGGAGGAAGGATGCAGCCCCACTGCCAACTTGAAAATAAAAAGATAAAGATGATGAGCTAAATCAAACCACTGGCAGACTGAAAAGAATGTCAGAGGGGTTTTACTTAATGTATTTACAAATAAACCTCTGACTTTCCTCAAGATGAGCTGGAACATGTCACAGAAGTTAAAGGGACACAGTAGTTAATATTGTATCTTTTGTGTAACCAAACATTTTCACAGTGATGTTTTTCATTTCTACAAAATCACTTTTTGCAGCAGTGTTAGTTGCTGTGATGGACATCAGGATCATGTCACGTATGGACACTGCACCATTCCTTAGGTGTTCTGTCCATCTCCACCCATGCTTCAGTGATGGCAGTTTGAGGTCACATTTTCATTTTCAATCTCTGGTTTGGAGACAGATCTTTGCTTTAGACAATATTACTCTTCTAGCTGCTCTCTGCAGTTTGGGCTGTATTGATGAAAGGGAATAACCACTGACTCTGGGTTGTAACTTGACCCCATTTCATTGCGTCTGAAGTGTCTCCACAGGATCCAGGCAGCCCCCATGACCTCATTCATTTCTTATGATTATGAATCAGGAGTGATCTGACTCCTGACATTCATTGCTACTTTGTTTAAAGTCTAATTACTGAGGCACTGGCTCTGCTTAATCTTAGTTAAAGAAGCAAAGCTTCTTAGAGTAAACATAGTGAGGGAGATTCAGAGAACTCTTTGGTCTGAATTCTCAGAAAATGATGGGCAAATCCTTTTGTTCAGCTGTTATAGATGTCTTTCCAAGGACATTACTCCTTCAGAAACTGAGAAAGAAAGGAAACCCTTGGATTATTTATGATTCAGTGATGAAAAGATGGTTAATGAGTTGTGTGTATGCCCATGCAAATGTGTCCTGTTTCAGATTACAGACATGTTTCAGGCATAACCAATTTGACCTTCCTCAATTGCCTTGTATCCTCTTGCTGCTGCTGCTGAGCCTAAATCCTGCAGCTGGCATGTGGGGATCCAGAGGGGGCTTTTCTGTGGGCTCAATGCTTATCCCTAAAGGGTATTTACAAAGATTTAGACTAATAGAATCATTAAGGTTGGAAAAAACCTCTAAGGTCAACCCTTAACCTAAGGCCCATCACTAAAACATGTGCCTAACCCAAAAGTTTTCTACAAAGTTTAAAGATTTACCCCATGATATACAGCACCCATTCCTCCTTCTTGAAAAGGAGACCTTGGGGACTGTTTTGGAACTTGGCAGGGATGTTTTGTAAACCTCCCCTGGGCTCTGTTTGGGAAAGCATTAAAGCTACACTGGCTGTGCCTTGGCATTCCCCAAGGAGGCTCTGGCAGTGATGGACTGACACTGGCACTGACCTGAGCATCCCCCAGGCATGAGAGGAAGGCCCCTGAGTGCTCATAGCTCAGCACTTCAGCAGCCTGAGAGGGATGCACAAACAGGGGCCAGGCTCTTTCCAGGAGTATCGTGATCAGCTGTCAGGAGTGAAGCTTATCCAGGCCCCCCTCCCTGGGAAACCTGCTGGATGAGCCTTTAAGTCACTGATGTGTCCTTGGCTTGTCTCATTCCAGTGACATCCACCTCTTTGCCATCCCCCCTGAGCACACCATCAGCTTCCTCCTGCGCCTCCTGCCCGACACCCCCAAGGAGCCCTTTGCCGTGTGGCAAATAACGGACGAGGACTTCCAGCCTCTCCTGGGGGTTAACCTTGACCGTAAGGTTTCTTGTTGAATACATTAAAGTCAGGTATTTGCATACATTTGGGGAGCAGCAGAACTCACTCTGGCATTCACTTGGAAAGTTTTAATGGTTTTGTTACTCAGCAGCAGCTTTTGGGGAAGCTTTGCTGTTGCTGCCAACCTCACATTTAAAATACTGCCTAGTGCAATTAAAAGGCATATTTTTATTTTCCTTCTACTTGTAACCTATTCTTTGGTTTTGCATACTGTTTTCCATTGTTTAGAAGTATTTCATGATAACATGTGAAATCTTCCACCCTGTTTAAGCCTAATTATTTACTATTGCACATGTGGATGAAATCAATTTCTCTTTTAATTCTAAGCTGTTATTTGTCCTATTTTCCCTATAGCCAGTAAGAAGTCCTTGACCTATTTCAATCATGACTTCAAGGCTGATTTACAGGAAGTCTCCTTTGACCAGCAGGAAGTGAAGAAGATATTCTATGGGAGCTTTCATAAGGTCCTTATCAAGAGAGGGAGAAATGTAACTCTCAATCTCACTCTGCTCTGGGAGTGTTATGCCAGCAATGAATATTGTTCAAAGTGAGGAGTGATGCTTTGCATCCTGATTACCAGGGAACTGACAAACCTCTTTGATATGCTAAAATTTAAAATTGTAAAGAATTTAGGTTTATCTTGTGATCAAAATGTAATTTCCATCTGTTGATTAATTCCCTTTGCCCGTAGAAACTCCAAAATCGAGGTGTGTTTTAGGTCTTAATAATTAGGAAAAAAATGAAAAACAAAACTTCTATTTTTTTTTTAGAATTTTGGATTTTGGTGATCATTTAGTGCTTGAAGGAAGGAAAAAAATAATCTAGCCTTGTGAGAAAGCCACTTTATCACTCATAACAGAGTGAGGTTTTGGGGTATCTAGGTCCTCAGAGCAAAGGTGTTGCATCCAAATGAGCAACAAGCACTTTCCATCAGTATCTGTGGGCAGGGTCATTATTCAGCTCGTTCTGAAGACTGAGATATTTAATACCACAGGTCCAGAAAGGCTTCTCCCAGGATCAGGGCAGGGGATCAACAAAGGCAAGTGCAGTGCTGTACAGCAGGCACAGAACATACCAAAACTCCTTCCTGAGCCCCCTTGACCCATTCACTCATGAAAAGCAGAGCAGCAGTACCAGCAGCAGTGAGGGAACTGGGCAAAAGGCATTGCTGTCTGGAAGAGACTCCCTCATCTCATCGCAGAGCTCCAACATGCCTTTTTCCACCTGCTGCCCAGGTGCACGTGGCCGTGAGCCACTTCAAGGTCAAGTTCTACCTGGACTGTAAGAAAATAGCAGAGAAACCCATCAACACTGTGGGCAGCATCTCCACCGCTGGCTTCACCATGCTGGGAAAGGTGACAAGGACCAGAGGTCCCAGGAGCGGGTCTGCCCCGGTGAGTCTTGGTGGTGTGTGCTGCCCCAGAGCAGGGGGGGGGCTCATTTGGGTTTGGCTGGGGTGGGCAGATGGAGGGCAGTGCCACCTCCCAGCGCTGCTGTGACGCACAGCTGTGTCCTGATCCTGCTGATCCCTGGGATTTTAACAAGCTTTCCCAGTGCCGGCAGAGTGTGTTTGTCCCTCCAGCCTCCTGCCTGGGTTTGGGGACTGTAATCAGGCATAGCAGCATGAGAATGTCCCAGAGGTGCCTTCTGCTGTCTGCACCCTCTGGGGACCAGAGAAGCGCAGCTCCTGCACTGAGATGCTGGAGCAGACAGAACGGTTTGGGAATTGCTTCTGCAAGGGAAGGTTGTGTGCATCAGCCCCCATGGAGTGCTGTCAGAAAATGCTGGTGGCTGGATGTGCCTCCGTCTCCAGTGTGTTTGGACTTGCCTATCTGCATGCAAATGAGAGGAAAATAATCTTCAGTATAGAGGCTCTTTATCAGCTGCTACTTGGAAAAAAACCCAACCCAAACAGTGTGTGCCAGCCTGCGGGTTTGTCCTTACTGCATCGCACAGCACTGCAGGGAGCTGTCCCTGCCAGGGGAAAGGATCAGCGAGCGTGTGGACTCGGTGTCCTGCCCTGTCACAGCCCAGTGCATAGTCCTCAGGGCAAAAACACTCGTGTATTCCTTCTCCTGGCAGTCTATTCCATAATTACTCCCCAAACCAGCAGCGTTAATTATGTGCACCATCAGTGGCAAGTTCATCGCTCACAATGCGCTACTGGGGCTGGAGAAAATCATTCACCACTGATGTGAAGCTTTTACTCCTTGGCTCTGTTTTTAGATCTGAAAGTCCACTGAAAAACAGCTCATCAGGTGATTTATAACTCCTCTTGCCTCGGAGCAGCTCAGTATAAACAGTTTGTCTCATGTGCCTTCCCAGCTGCAAAGAGAGAAGCAGAGGTCTGGGATATACTGGAAAAAAGTGGACACTGGAAATACCTGTCAACTGTGGGGTCTGCTGTGTAACAAATCAGGGAACAGTGGCACTCAAGAAGTATTCATGTATTTCTTAAATAAACTCTGCAACAATTTGATCACAAGCCTGTGGCAAAGAAGGCAGGAATCTGTGCTTTCCTTATCCCTCCCAAATTCTGCCTGCTAGCAGCTTAACTAGGCAGCTATGGCCAAGTAATGAACAGCTTTGTGCTGTCCCTACTCCCACTGCCTTTCAAGCCAAGCAGTGTTTCACATCTTCCACAGCTCTGCTGCCCTTGAGAAGACAGAGTGTCTCATTACTGGTTATCATGGAACCTCGTTTAATTTAAGATATCTTTAAATGCCACTTGTTCTACAGGGCTCATCTATATCCGTGTGCTGCCTGTCATCCTCCCTGGGCTGTACAGCCTGCTCATTTTTAAATGCATGAAGTGAAAGAAAAAGCAAAAAGGATGAGAAATGGTGTCAAGTAAATAAAAAAAAAAATCTCTGCCTCATTATTTTGTTTGGCTTTGTGCAGTGTGTGCTCCTTTGTTAATAAGGACAGGGAGATGTGTCGGTTGTTAGGGATGCAGTGAGGGAGACTGGTTGGGGTTTCTTGGGAGGGGATCACCTCTGTCCTGGGGAATGCTGCTGCCACGTTTGCTCTTATCTCCATGCCCCCAAGGAAAGTAAATAAAAGTCTTCCTTCGAATTTTGGTGATGCTGAAGCCCAATTACTTGAGAACCTGCTGCTATTGCAGGGCTGTGAGTAAACTGGAGACTTGGCTTTGCTGGTGTGAAGCTGCTTGATTAGCAAGAGAAAGACCTGAGGGCTTAAAGAACACTCACTATCACTAACTTTGCATGTTGTGGCTTTCTGGGGGCACAGTTATGGTTGGGATCACATGGAAGAGTTCTGGCAAATCATCACTGTAGATTTTTTTATCACTTGAGCATCATGAGATTTGGTGATGGGTGGTGGGTGCCAGAGGTACTTTCTTAACAAACTCTTTTTTTTCCCAGTTCCAGCTGCAATCTTTGAAGATCTTGTGCAGCAGCACAGGGGCAGAGGAAGACAGATGCTGTGATCTCCCTGCACTGGTAAGACAAGAGGGACCACAGCTTATTGACATGAAACTGGGGATAATGGAGCAAGTCTGTGGCACTGAAGTGACACTGTGAATGATTTTGACAGACTGAAGGGGGGAAACTTTTTTTTCCCCTCTTCTTTTGGAAATTAAATCAGTGTGTTTATTGGTGAGGTAAACAAAACTATATTTGCTTCAAAAAACAAAGAAAACTTCAAATCCTGGTGCAATGTCTGTCCCTCCTGTCACGACCTCATCCGTGACGGCAACCCTGACAGTCCTACAGCTTTGCTGCCATCTCAGCCCTGAGGCACAACATCCCCCACTCTTCCTTTCACTTTCCTTCTCAACACAGAAAGCTGCTTTATGGAGTGCATAAATACTTCGCAAGAAAATGATCTTCCACTATGTTTTGCACATTACAGGCAGGGATGGTTCATATGGTTTTTTTTTTTGTCTTGACTTGTTATTTGACAGAAAGATAAAGTGCTTGATTGCTCATAAAAATCTCAGTGGAGTAGAAAAAAAATCTGCTTTTCTTCAGCTGAAAGACTGAATTTTGAAACATTGAATATGTTACTTGTGATTCGTCCTGCTCTTGCTATGCAGCTGCTCATGACCCTTCGGTTTGATTTCATTTCAGAGGGATGAGGAGACCTGCCCTACCTTGGCTCCTGCCTGCTCTTGTACTTCTGGCCATCCAGGCTTGCCAGGACCTCCAGGGCCCCCCGTGAGTTCACCCTTTCATGCAGTATATTGCAGGGGCTGGTGTTGCTTTGTGGGTTTGAGGCATTATGGGCATGAGGAAAATGCTCCTGTGGCTCTATGAAGCTTTAGAATCACAGAATTGATCAGGTTGGAAAAGATCCTTAAGGTCACAGAATCCACCCATTGACCCAGCACTGCCAAGCCCACCTTTAACAATATCTCCAAGTGCCACCTCTATACATGTTTTAAATCCCTGCGTGGTGACTCCATCCCTTTTGTGAGAAGCTTTGTCTGGTGCTTGACAACCCTTTTTGGTGCAGAAATTTACCCTCATATCTGATCTGAGCCTCTCTTGGTGAAACTCAAGGCTATTTCCTCTCATCCTTGGAGAGCTTGGAGGTCCTTCTTGCCCTTCAGATTTCAGATGCTGATGAAATGGGGAGACAGTGAGTTGGCAATGCAACGGCTGCAGCTGGGAACAGGCTGAGCAGTTCCTGGTACCACATTAATCCTCTTAGGAGAGGGGACAGGTCACCCTCAGTGTCTGTAGAGATTTCATGGATTGAAGGCTCTGAAACTCTGTAAATTTATAAAAAACCAAACCAACCCCAACCCCCCCAAAAAACAACCACCACCAAAACCGCCCAAAAACTGAACCCACTGCAAAAAACTTCCTATCTGGATACTATGTTAATTTGAAGTCTTATTATGTTAATTTGAAGTCTTACAAGTGTCTGTGTGTGGGCAGTGTAAAAAGAAAGGGGAGACTTTGCAATCCTGTCTGTCCCCAAAACTCTCTTTCTTTTCAGTGAATGTCACTTGCAAGAAAACCCTGAGGAAATGAGGGGGGAAAGAAAATAATCATTACATATGCAATATGCTCAGGGATAAAGGGCAAATGCAATATTCTGTCATATCCATTATGGATTCAGCAGAGTCACCATGGGCTTAAATCACAGGAGAAAATATTCCAGTTAAACAGTAGGAAGCAGTTATCAAAAAATTTGCATTTTTAAAGTTGGGGGAAAACATTTTATTTGTACAAAGCAGCTGAAACCTGACAGTCTGCCCAGAGCACCTCAGTTCAGCCACCCCAGGTGCTTTTCTCCTGGCAAATAACCATTAAAAAATTTGCCTCCTTTCTCAAGTGCAAAGGTCTTGGATCACCTCCTGCATTGCCCTGTGCTTTAGCTGTGAGTTCAGTTTCATACAAGAAACAGCTTCTCATTGCAGAGTAATTACTTGCTCATTCTGGTGAAAGTTTAATTAACAGCACACTCCACTGTCACAGTTTGCTCCAATATCCTAAGTGCATAATTACCACTTGCATTGCCCTGTGGTTTAAGCGTCTCCACAGACAACTCCTGAAAGAGCAGGACTCTAAAGCATTAGAGGAAATTGGGTGTTGACACATAACCTTATCCTCACACCACTAAACCCTTGGTAATTGCTGCAGTTACAGCAGCACTCATTGCTATTTTTAAAACTCTGTCCCACCTTGTATTCATTGCTGTCCTTAATGAGTGTTTTTGACCAGGTCCAGCTGACTTGTGAAATGAGTTTCTGGGCACTTCTGAAAGCACCTTCCCCAAAGGTTCCTGGCCATGCTTCTCTATTCAAATCCAGTAGTTTTCTTAGATTCAAGAGTAGCAACTTTCAGTTGTCGAAAATTCACACAATATTAGTTCATGCCAGAAGACTGGTTTCCTCTTCCCACCCAGAAGTTGGGCAGTGCTGAGCCAGGTCTCCCAGAGCTGGTTCCTGTCCCTGATCTCAACACACCTCTGCTCTTGGGATGTCAGTATAAAACCCACCAGAGTCCCAAAGGGGTGTAGGTGTGAGTGCCCCTTCTTTTTTTCTCAAGTATGTTGCCATGTTCATATGTGATGTTGTCTCAGCATGGATTCACTGGTGGAATTGGAGGCAGGTTGAAAAAGTTGAAACTTCATCTCTCCCTGCTGGAGGTGAGTGCAGAGTTCCCACTGCTGATCACTGAGGGGCTGTACTGTTCCTTTGTTCTCCCTTTTCCATGTTTCCTGGATGACTTACTAATTTTCTTCATGTCTGTATTTGCTGTGACCTCTGTGGGGCAGAAAACACCTTTCATTGGGAACAGCAAGGTGCACAAAGCTCTGTCCCCCAGGCTCCTGGCTACAGTGCAATACATAAGATGATGTTCTTTGTGTCCCACTGGCAGGGCAGTCCTGGGAGGAGAGGACCTCAGGGGGAGAGAGGGGAGCCGGGCCCCAAGGTGAGTCCTGGTGCTCAGCACTCTACTACTGGCTGGGTTTGCTTCAGGCTGTGTGGGAGGCAGGAGTGCAGACCCCAGGCGGTGCAGCTAGGTGTTCATTCCTGGTCTGAGCTGGACTCTTAAGGCTGGGGACTGTCTCACTGCACCAAGCTGAGACCAAACAGAGCCTTAATGACACATCGAGAAGGATGGGATCACTTATTGTTAATTAAATGCTCAGTTGGGCTTTGGAAATAGAGGTGATGAGCCCAGTTGTGCTGCATTAATGCAATGTACGTGGTCAGCAATGCCCTCTGAGAGCAGCAGAGCTGGAAAATGGTCACTCTTTGTGTTTGTGCCTGTTCTGGCTGCCAGGCCTCTGGACCAGACAGACTGGTACTGCCCTGGGGCAGAGCAATGTGTGGAGGGAGGCAGAGCAAAAGCCACACAGAACCCTCAGAAGGAGCCCTGAGGAACAGCTGAGTCCTGGGGATGGGAGCAAACCCTGGTGTGAGTGTTCATGGCTCCATGGATCAACAACATGGGGCAGGGGCAGAGCAGTCCACTGGTCACCTTCTTTGGGATAACACCTGGGAAAGCAGCATGGCTAGAAGGGAAAGACTGTGAGGAAGGAATGAGAATGGATGCAGATCTCAGCCACAGGTTAAGGAACATTTCCATTTGTTCTCAGACCACTTTGAATAAAAGGAATGACCCACTGCTTGGGAAGGTGAATCATGTTCTGCAAAGCACCCTCTGCAGCTTTGCTGTTTGCTGCCATGAGAGATGAACTAAAACCTTGGACCTAAAAGGCAAAGGCAGCTGAGGTTACTAGAGATCCCCTCACTGTCCTGACTTTATCTTGAATCCTGTAGCTGGTTCATGCTGAACCAGGTCAGCAGTGCAGCCCATGAGGAGAACAGGCACGAACTACTTCCTCTCCTTATGATTGTTTTCTTGTCTTTCATTCTAGGGTGAACCAGGCCCACCTGGACAAGTAGGACCAGCAGGTCCCAGTGGCCAGCAAGGCTCTCCAGGTTCCCAAGGAATCACAGTTCAGGGTCCTGTGGTATGTGATCTCTTCCATTGCCTTTTATTTTTTTTTTGTCTCTTGCTCTTTGCAGTTAGAACATGTCTCAGAAATGAGTGTTTCAATACTTTGATCTGGGTATTTACATCATCCTTACCAGGAGCTGAACAGCTGCACTAGGGAGAGATGACAATCGATGATTTTGTGCTGATAAGGCTCTGCACTTACTCATTCTGGCCAAAGCCTGCTTTTGTCCAGACTCTGCCTAATGGACTTCTATTGAAAACAGCCCAGTGGGGTCCCTTCCAACTCAGAATATCCTATTCAGGCACTTTTCTTTCCAATGGGCATCATTGCTTGGCAGGGAGCAGCTTCTGCATGCATGTCTGGGATTGCAGAGTGCCTGTGCACATGCTGTGGCTGCAAATCACCCTGGAACTCTGCAGGGAGCAGGAGCAACCTGGGATGGCTGTGGAGCAGCAGGATGATGCTTGCCTTAAAGGGTGCTGCCACGTGCCTAACTGTGTGCTTCTGTTTTAATCCAAGGGACCACCAGGAATTAAGGGAGAGAAAGGAGACACTGGAATTCCTGGCATGCAGGTAATGGCAGACACCATTTCTTCTACTTGTGCCATAGATTTGCCTTTTTGTCCCAGGAGCTACTTAAAACAAGACTGAAAAGCCATAGAATTAGTGCTGTTGTTTGCTTGGGGAATGTCTTTCATTTTGGAATGTCATCACTTTTGAAAGGAAAACCGAGTCAGTTGGTGTAAGACAGACAGACCCATCTTGAAGGTAGATATAATGGAATTAAAGTCCTTGCTCTGTTTAAAGAACAACTGTTTGGTTTTCCATGTTTTTCTTCTGTCTCCTGTTAGAAGATGAATTAGGGCAATGATAATCACTTGCCACTTCACCCAACAATTCTGTTTTCCAGGGCATTCCTGGTGTGCAGGGAGCTCCAGGCAGGGATGGACTTCAAGGTGCAAAGGTAAAATACCTCCCCTCTGAGTTTTTATGCACAGGTGCCTAAAAATCTGCAATGAATGTACCAACAAAACCCCCAAACACTCAGCTCTCCTAATGCACTGACTGCAAAAGTGAATGGTCTTTTCACAAAGCCAGAGGAATTGGGCAAATTTGAGTGGGTGCCACCCTTTTTACTGTTTGGCAAATGCATCTTTTATCCATTCTTAGCAAATTCCTGATAAAAACAGCACATGGAAAAACCATCTTACTGCTTATGAGGTCTGTTAGAATTCTTTCATCAGCAAATGACTGGATTTGGCTTTGCAGGGGGTGAGGGGACTAGAAGGCACAGCTGGGCCTCCAGGACCTCCAGGGCCAAGGGTAAGTGCTCCTCACGAGTGATGCATGCCAGCATCTCTTCCTCAGCAGAATCTTGTGGTTTCATCTGGAAGTGTCAGGGCAAAAATCCTTCTTGGGGGCACCATGGGAAATATCTGGCATATTGTGCAGGTGACAACTTCCCCTGCCACTCTGTGTGTAAGGAGAAAAAACTTGGTTTCTTCTAGCAAGTCCTGAGGAAGTTTTATCCCAACAAAGAGATACTTGGTTTGCTATTTTTGCTTTCCTGGTGCTACTGTTTTCCTACTGTTGTTTGAGTTTGAGGTAATTTGGCTTGTTAGACTGGAATCAGCAGGACCTGGGGGATGCAGGCAGGTGTGAAAGGGTCACTCCCCACACCAACACCTGCTGCCAGGGCTGGATGTAAATCAGTGTATTGCACTCTGCTGGGCCCAGAGGAGTGGAACTTAAAATCTGTTGATTTACATCTGCTAATTTGAAGGCACCACAGGTACATTTTACACAGGAAACTGAACCAAATTTGGTTTTAGTTGATGGATTGTGGACCTCATAAGCTACTGATTCTCCCAGCTGAATCTCCCAGCTGAGTCTCACCACTGAACTGTAAGGAATTTGGCAGTAGTTGTGCTAAGTTCTTTATGGGAGCTAAGGTTGAATTCAGCTCATGGCTTTGACTTGCTCATCCTGGGAATATGTGAAACTGGGGGGGTTGAACCTCAGCTTTCTAAACACAAGGAAAGCACTGTACCTTCAGAGCAGGCTCTGAAAGCTGTTCTGATTCTGCCTTGAAGACTTATTTTCAGTCTTATCTCTACTGAGTTTGAACACAATAACTGGAAAATTATAAAAGAAAGTATTTTACTAGTTGTTTTTGCCTTATTTTTCTCTTCCCTTTATGCCTCCAAATGACACAGAAACTTGACAAAGAGATGACCACAGAGAGCACTTCCCACTCTCTAAGCAGCTGTTACTGTTGTAAAGTACTACAGGTCAACACAGGTCTTAAAAAGCAAAAGAAAACAACCACATGGTATGTGGAGAAAAGGGTTGTGCTCTAGGCTATGTCTAAATCTGAATATATAATGAAGGATCTAAAGCCTGTAGGGTATAAAGTACATTGCAGTTTGTTGGTAAAACTCAGCTTTGCTGGCTTGGCCATAATTGAGACAGTAATAGGAAATGATGTGAGCATGACTCACACCCAATATCCTCTTAACATTGGGCTCATGGCTGGATGAGGTACTGGCAGGAAACTTAAGGCTGCAGTGCCCTTGCTAGGGTCCTCTAAACTCCTTCTGCTGCTGCCCCTGGAGCTCCTTGAACAGAAAAAGAAGTTAGGAAATAACTAGATTTTTAATCTGTAATGTCTGCAGGGTTTCCAAGGAGCAACAGGCACCCGGGGTAGCAGTGGCGAGAAGGGACCTCCAGGGGACGTTGGGCCAACAGTAAGTTTCTGCTTTTGGGTCTCAAAGAAGGCCAAGACATGGAAGACTTGAGTGGAAACAAGATGTTCCCACAGCAGCTCTCCCTCAGAGTCTGAAGAATAGTTTAAATTCACACTCCTCCTTCTTAAGGAGGTGTCTGTGTATGTAAATTCCAGGCTACTGAACTGTTGATAAAGCATTCAGCAAATCCCACCTCCCTTTGCCCTCTGGAGATTCACAAGCTACATCCAATGAGTTTCTGGTGTAAGATTCTAGAATAAAGCAAGAGAGTCCCTCCTGAGCTGGCATAGCCAGTGTTGGGCTTGTAGGTGCAACCACAGACCAAGATGTCACAGGTATTTTTTTCTCAGATGACAAAAATCACCTTCCCTGTTGGGGAATCCATTCTAAGGTTTCATCTGAGAAATTCCTACATCCCTGTAGATGGTTCTTATGCCACTGCTCAAGTTACTGCTTATTTTCCTTTAAAAAGAAAGCAAAATATTGCTATGAATTTAAAGCTCTTCTAGTCACTGTCATAAAATCAAGGAAACACCAAGACTGTGAGAAACAAACGTTGTGCTCCATGTCCCACTAATGTAACTCACATTCCCCTTTATTTATTTTTGGTTTTTTTTCCTTCTCTTCCTTTTCCTTGACTTTTTTTTTCCATGTAGGGGCTGCCAGGTCCAAAAGGAGAAAGAGGAGAGAAGGTGAGTTTTTCTGGTGCCAGGTAACACTGTCACTGTATCCTACACTCAGAGGAGTGGATGTGGTAACCTGATTTGCAACCTTTGCTTACAAATATGAGCCCAATCTCTCCAGTGCTGAATAACTTCACGTACCTGTGGCTTGTTGCCTTCCCATTCACCTGCACGGGCTGTGCTGCTGTGATATAAGTAATCCCAGGGCAGTCAGGAGCTCCTCAGTATCATTTGTAGTAATGAAGCAGAAATGCCAACTGAAAATCCCTCCTTTGCTGAGAAGGGAAAAACAAACTCACTTGGCTCCACCAAATTGTTCTGTTTTAATGTGTTGCATGAGAGGACTGGACTCTTTTGTAACAATTCCCAGCTGTGCCCCAGCACAGACCCCTGGAGGTCAGGACATCCACACTGCCTTGGAAGGTTATTTTGCTGGGAAAAGAAGTTTTTCTTACCCTGACTTTTGGTTAAATAGAAACCTCATGACTTTCTATGAGTCTGACTCATTGCCAAGCCTGACTTACACAAATTAGGCTTCAGACAGGGCTGAGCTGCTTTTGTCTCAAGTTAATGCCTCAGTATTGTAATTTTTAACCGCATTTTCCTTCAAATCTCTCCAGCTTTTCCTTATCTAGACTTTTTTTTTTCCCTCAGTGGAACTTTCCATTTTCCCTTCCCTTGGGTCTTATGCAGAGCAGATTTTAAAGTCTGGGTAATCTGCCCTGTGATCCAGCCAGACATGTATGTTTTACAAATGTTCCTGGAAGTCCACAGTGCCTTAGGTTGGAATTTTCACAGAGCCAGAGTTTATTTTTAAGCAGGTTTTTGAATTTTTGTCACTTTTCTCTACTTTACTAAAACTTTCTGAAGGACCCCTCACATGATTTATTCAGAATCAATATTCATAAAAGATAAAGTCAAAGATAGGATGTTGTAATATCTGATCAGACTAAATGTTTTACATATCACAGAACACTGAGTTACAGACTTAGCATCTTTTTTGATAAAATTTGAGGGTGAAATTTGCTCTCCCTCTTTTGGTAGCTTCGGTAATTATTTAGATTCGGTCTGGGCTTTTTGATGTGCAGGAGAAAAGCAATTATTGATGTTTCCAATTTCAATTTTCTGGTTGCAGAGTTTTGTGATAAATAAATAGAGCTGCATTTCACAGTAATTAATATCTCTGAAACTCAAGCTGAGAAAATGAATGGCCAGAAAGCTCTCATGATATCGATCCTTTTTAGAAGATATTAATACTTCCTTTTTTTTCTTAATTTAAAAAACTGCTTCATTTTAGGGGGAACCACAGTCCTTGGCCACAATTTACCAGCTCGTTAGCCAGGCTTGTGAGAGGATGATTCAGAGTGAGTATCCCCAGCCCAGCTCCTGAGTGTGTTTGTGTAATGACAGGACATGGAGCTTTAAGCTGCAAGAGAATTGATTTCCTTTAGATACTAAGGAGAAATTCTTCCCTGTGAGGGGCACAGATCACTCGGGGAAGCTGTGGCTGCCCCATCCCTGGAAGTGTCCAAGGCCAGGTTGGATGGGGCTTGGAGCAACCTGGGCTGGTGGGAGGTGTCCCTGCCCATGGCAAGGAGGTGGAACCAGATAAACTTTGAAGTCCCTTCCAACCCAAACCATTCTGTCATTCTATGGTTTTGTGACTCTCCAGTAGTGGCAAAACCAGAGGAGAGCTAGTGGGAAGCTGTAAGTGACTCCAAGAGCTCCTCCATCCTGTGCTGTGCTGAGCACTGTGCATAACCAATGTCCCATCACAGGCTCTCAGTGCTACTTTGCTTTATTGGGTGGCATTGGCACGGAGACCTGTGAAATATTTATTTGCAAAGTCCTCTGGTATTTTGCAGAGGCTCCTTTATTTCTTAAATGGAAAAGCTTGAAACTAATGTGAAAGAAATTATTCTTTTGGTGATATGTGCTGATTCCTCTTGAGACAAGGGGTTTTTATAAAGCTCCTGTGCTGTGATGTGCAAAGAGAAACAGTGGTTTGTCCAAGGTCAGGCAGCAAAGTCATGACTCAGCTGCCCATCTTCATCTTCTGGCTTTCTCAGTTTGGACTGACAG
Source organism: Sakesphorus luctuosus (assembly GCA_013396695.1). Lineage (NCBI taxonomy): Eukaryota > Metazoa > Chordata > Aves > Passeriformes > Thamnophilidae > Sakesphorus > Sakesphorus luctuosus. Next base: position 506,279 of record VWZD01002531.1, read on the forward strand.
CTATTTAGCACTACGTGATCATTTTAAGTACCTTTTGAGACAACATCCTTTGATTTTTACCTCTCTTCTGAATTTTCAGCCAAGGAAACATTTATTTTCTGTCTTGCCTTCTCAGCTCATGTGTTAAAATTTGACTCATTCATTCATGAACATGCAAGGAAGCCAGTTCCCATTTGGGAAGAAAGGTTAAAACCAGGAGAACCAGGACCACCAGGTCCTCCAGGGCCCCCTGGGAGCAATGGAGAAAGAGGAGAAAATGGCACCCCTGGACAACCAGGCAAAGATGGGTATCCAGGAGAGAGAGGTATGCACAGAGGCATTTGTAAACGTGGTTTGCTATATCTTTGCTACTTTAACTAAATATTTCAGTGCCTCAAGCAGTACTCTAAAGATAATCCATGATATTATCTCATCTCATTGCTGTTTTCCTTTGGCAATTCTCAATTCTAGGAGGAGACATCCAAGTGTAGGCAGGAGCCAGATGCAGCCCACTCTTTTTTCAATCTCTGCATTGAGAGAAAGGGCAGTGTAGGTTTTGGGGATTGGAGAGTTTAAGTTTAGAGGGCAGGAGGCTTCATCTACAGAAAGACAAAAGAAACAGCCATTTGAGTGAGCATATGGTGATGGAACAGATCACCTTTGGACAGAAATGAGGAGTGTTGGAGAACAACTGTAGCAATACTGAAAGTGGAAGTGGGGTTTCTGGAGCAGTAGTTTCAACAATGTAAGATTCACACATGACTAAAGAAATAGATTAATGTAATCTCGGAAGTGGCATCAGTTATTGCACAAGAGTGAGTGAATGGTGGGAAGATGTTTTGCTTGGATTTGCAGACAACGTTTGGCAGTGACTCGGGTAATTATCTGTCAAAATAAAATGAAAAACGTTGGTTTCAGCAGTGTCCTAACACCTCTGAGTAACTAGAAATGTTCTGTTTAGCTCCTTACTCCTGCACTAGTCAGCCTTAGCTGGTATCTGCAGAGCTTATCAAAGTGTCACTTCAGAGGAAAGGGAGTATCAGCTGCAGATGTTTCCAGCCTGTCGAGCAGGAGATTGGAGAAGATGGGTCTCTCTGTAAAACCATCTTAAGGACATGGCTGATCAAAATATTTTCATCTTAAAACAATCAAAAATTGCATTTTGTCAAAATGTACCTGTTTCTCTGAAAAATGCTGGGTTTGTGACTAATTTAACACAAACCCAGCAATCCTGACTAAGCAGCACTTGGTCAAAGAGACAGTTCTGCTTTGTGATTTGTCAGATCCATGTAAAGAGCACAGGGGGGGACTCACCCTCAGGCTGGTGCACTAATACTATCATTGTGAATTTCTCTGTGGGAAAAGTTCATTTCCACCCACATCAGGCTGCAAATCAGTGCTAATTGGATCAAAGAAATCAATGCCCTGTTGGTCACAGCAAGAGAGTAGGTGCCCAGACTGAAGGAAAGGAAATGGCTGTTTCTCAGCATTGCCAAGGGCTGTGGCTCCACTTCACTATGTGGGGAGACTGCAGGGGCATCAAATCAGGGTGAAATTCAAAATGCAGGGAAGCAACACTTATTTCTTATCTATGATTAGGTGCCCCAGGGCCCAAAGGAGAAAAAGGGATGTCTGGAGCCAGTGAGGAAGGGAGCCAAGGACCCAGAGGCAGAACAGGTAGAGTAAATGCAACCGCTTTGTATTGACCCAGCAGGGCCATCTGATGCCCACCAGCTCTCAGATGCAAAGCATCACCCACCTGTAGGAACACTGTGGTGGGGTGGACTGTCCCTCCCAACCACAGCACTGTTGCAGCATCCTGGATGGTTCCCCTCTGCTAAAATGCACGAGATTACTCCAGGCAGCTTCTTCCCTCTGGTACCCAGTCCCGGGTGATGATGTGTTTTAAAGACCTGAGACATATCCAGAGAGTTTGGGCTTTGCTGCCTTTTTGCATGCAAGTCCAGATGCTTAGGAGAGAGAAACTGAAAATTCAGCTCATGAAACATGAGGGTTTGTGAGTAATCTGTTAGGATTTGGTGTATTCCTTCATCCTGATCCCCCTTACTTGGAATCAGCAGGAGCTTTGCCACTGACATGACAAACCAGACACTATCAAGGGAGTGTGGTCAAAAACATTCCTCTTCATTTAATTTTTTATAATTGAGATGTAAAGCAACACTCAGAAAATTAAGTGCCATGTAGGATGGAGGAAAATACAGAACAGGTATTACATTGAAGCAGCTAAAGTAGATGTTTTACAGCTTATAGTGCTTCTCCTTCTTCAGGTCCACCAGGAGAAGTTGTGCTGGGCAAACCAGGTCCAAAGGGTTACCCTGGGAATGCTGGTCCTCCAGGTTTTCCTGGTGTCAGAGGGCAGCCTGGGCAGTCTGGATATCCAGGGGGCTGTGATGTCTCTGGGTGTTATGGGACAGGTAGAAGAGGTAAGTCCTGACTATCTCAGTACATAACTTATGATTTTATGGCTGGTCTCTGGTTACTTCTCTTGAGCCAGGCAGAGAGCTTTGTTCATCCTTCAGGCCCCACCAGTCCTGCAAGAGCCTCCTCTGCAAAACAATCATGGGGATTCAGTGCAATCCATATGGATGAAAGGCAGTTCCACTGACTGCCCCTCAGCCATCCTTCATGGATTAACACACTCCTGCAGCAGCAGTCAAGCAGGTGGAGGGATCATGGGGGTATCTGCAGGTGTTAATGTCCCCAGCAATGTTTCCATGGTGGTTAGAGGGGAACAGAACCTCAATTTCTACACACACATTTCCTGGAGGCTCAGTGCTCCACAGACCTGGGCAATGAAGAAATTCACTGGCACAGAACAAAAGATTTACAAGGGAGAAAGATTAATTCTGTGCCATTCCTTCTCAGGCCTTGACACTTATTTATTCATTTGCTCAGTGGCCTCATCCTTTCCACACCCAGATTTTGTCCCCTGATGGCTGATGTGGAGGCAGATGAAGACCTTGCTTTTCCCTGGAAATCTCTGGATGAAAACTCCATGCACTCCAAAAGAAGCAGCAACCTGAATACCAACTGTGTTGTTTATGTTTTTTTAATGCCCCATCATTTCTATATGGACAAGTCAATCAAACACTACAGCCATCAAACCAGCCTGTTTTGGGTGAGCTGTCTGTCTGGTTCTCAGCACTGCACACCCTCAGTGTTCAGACTCCCATTGCATGTCCCACAGCAAGACAAAGGCACAGCTGGAGATGCAGGCTGACAGACTTGTAGGAGAAACAAATACTGTATTTAAATGCTCAGAAATAACAGATAATTTCTGCCCATTTGTCTGCCTGTGGTTTGTTTTTGTCAGTTGTTATTCTAGGTCCCCAGCACAGAGAAAAACAGCACCTCATGCCCAAAGATGCAAATCCACTGGAGAAAGGCTGAATTTTCTGTTGGTTGATAAGATAACAAAGTCTAGCACCATGTTGCCTCTTTCTGCTTTTGGCAGAGTGCTGGTGGCTTCCTTGCAGGGGTGTCATGTACAGGAGCATCACAGCCAAGGTGACAACCTCCCTGTGATGTGACAACCCCCGCCACTGCCCAACCTCCCTCTCTGGGGCTTGGTAACTCCCTCAGAGCACAGCTGAATGCTGAGAGGAGCTGGAGATTAACCTACTGCCTTTTCCATCTCCTTCCTGCAGTGTGAGCAGCTACTTTCCATTTTATCAGGTAGAATATTGAACAGCTCTGAGCCTGGCTTTTACCCATATGACATGGAGGTAATTGTCATATTACATCCCCTTTCCTTGCCATTATCTGAGAGGTGTCTACAACAAACCTTGCAGATACTGATAAAAATGTACCTCCTCTGCTGTCACTGCTTCAGGCTGTGATTGATCACTGCTTGTACCCTGGCCCTGCTTCAGGAGCAATCCTCCCTGAACTCTGATTTAAACCTGGAGCAGCAAAGTGTTTCCATTTTTCTGCTAAAGCAGAATGACACAAAAATTATCAGTACATATTTTTCAAAGCTGTTAAGAGGTAAAAAATGAATCTCCCATCTCATACCTGCATCTTTCCACCTGTCTGTCTCTACACCAGTGGATTTTCTTGAGCCCAGTTTCTTGGAAAATGTCTAGAGAAAGGGAGGTGTTATAAGCTATGTGGATTAGCTCACTGGAGAATGGAGAACAGTCCTAAAAGTACTGGGGAAAAGGGGATTACAAGATCATCCTGCCATCCAGCTGCAGATAAAATACCCTGCATCCTCTAAGGCTGGGAAGATGATCTGGACAAAGTGAGCATTAGGGAATCAGAAGAAAGAGGATGTAGGGAAAAAGAGAACAATGGTGGTAACTAAGGTTATTACAGTCAGTTTTCTTCCATTCGTGCCCAAAGGAGCTGTACTGGAGGGAAAGTATGAAACAACATGGTGAGGATACAGCTTCTCCTACACAAGTCAAACAGAGAAGATCAACACCTCTGTCTGCTGTTTGTGATGCCTTTGGGGTCTCTGAGCTTAGCTATGCACCCCTGGAACCTGAAACCCCTTTACTTTCCTCTGGGTCTCTTCCAAGACAGCTTTAGAGCTCCTGCTGTATCCCAGTTTTGCTTCCTCACTCTTCTTCTGATGTCAGCTTGTTCAGTCAAGCCCTGGGAATCATTTCTGAGCTGGGAACATTACAAATGCTAACAGTCTGGCTGCATGCATTTTCCTGGAGTCTTTCATATGCTAAAACCCTCTCTTTGTGTTTCATGGGTTTGGAATAGCAGAATTATTCATTATTCTACAGTTATAGTCTGGTTCATGTCCCAGTTTTATTCCAGCTTCTGATCATTGAATCCTATGGAGGGATAGCATCCTCCTAAACAACCTCCAAGAAGGAATAACTTGTCTAAGAAAGAGTGGTAAGTGTTTATTCCTAATTTCTCCCCTTGGAATTTACAAGGAGGCACGTCTGAAGCAGAAAGAAGAATTTCTTTGAACTATGGGGGAACTACTAAAGCAACATGAGAAGAAATGTAGCTCCCACTGGATGAAAAACGTTCTGACATGAGCAAGGCAGGGGATGGCACAGACCCAGACACCAGTAACACCTTTGTAACTGGTTTCAGTTGTGACTGTTCATCTTGCCCTGCTGAACTCTGTGATCCCACAGTGGCACTGACTCCTGAGGGACACAACCACATCCTTAGCACTTCTAATCACACTCGATACTTTTGATGTGCTAATGGAGTTTTTCCTCATCCTCCTGCATGGCAGGGCCATTCTGCCAGGGAATTCACGTTATGCCCTGTTGCTGTCACAGTGCCATGATCCCCTTGAGACACTGCACTTCCTACTGTGTGCACTGGCAATAACTTTTGGCAGAAAAGGTGGAGATTTGAGCTGGGTCCTTTGCTGTGAACGAAGTACAGTCCCCACTGAATTTTTCAATATGCTACCATACACATATAGCTCTTAATCTGTCCTTAAATCTTTATACATTCTTCTGCTGCCTCTAGATCATTCCTTTCTGCTCTCAGGGGCCCAACAGCAGCTCTTGCTGTACAGCCCCCTCTCCTCTGTGCTCCCCACCATGGGCTGGATTTGGGCATCGCTCCACTGCTGCCCAGGCCCGTGTTTGCTGGAGATGTGAGCAGAAACTCGAGTTGCTGCTGACTCCATCCTAGCTTGGAAACTGCATGTGGTTTTATTGCTAAAAATGTGCATGCACAGCCAAACCTCCCACCTGCTCTGTTGGTAGCAATCCTCTTGGGTTCAGGAGGAGGAGGAGGCAGTGGGAGGTCTGAACATCTGTCAGGGGCACGGCTGAGATTCGATGCCCCTGACCCAGCAATGCTCAGGGTCAAAAATCTACTTTTGTGATTATTGGTGCACTCAAAATGTGCAAAGATGCTGGAGAGGGTTCAGGCTGCCCCCACGAGCCCAGTGTGCCTGTCACACAGCCTGTGAGGCAGCCCTGCTGCCCCTGCACTCAGCCCTGCACACAAACTGCAGCTGTGCTGGTACATTTATGCACTAGACCTTGAAGATGTTTGACTGTTTGTTTTCCTTTCATTGCCACAAGCAAACTCACTGACTGTGAAAAAGGATAAATTAGCATCTCCAAAGACTGGGGCTCTCTTTATTCTGACAACAAGCAACAAGGAGCAGCAGCTCAGGCTCCCTCATCCTCCCTCCCTGTGCTGTGCCAGCACAGCTCTTTGTGGAACTGGCCCAAACCACGGCTACTCTGGTTTTCTATGAGCCAAACAGATTTTAAGCACTTGGTTGAGTCTGTGAACATGGAGGTCAGTTGTAGCTTTTTAGATGAGGCCACACAGGCTGATCACTGCATTGATTTTAAGCCTGTGCTGTTCAGGCTGAGTGCAGAAACTTGTATTTCAAAGAAGTCTCTAAACCATATTGTTTCAATTCCAGCATTGCTGTTCCAAGCCTGAGCAGCTCTGCAGCTCACTGAGCCATGTGGCATGGGCAAGCCTCATGTGCCAGGCTGCCATAAAGGGGTGATACCTGCCCCACTTGAAGTTTCCCCAGGATGCAGCCACCTGGATGTGCCACCTGCTCTGGGCGACCCTGCCTTAGCAGAGGGGTTGGACTGGATGATCTCCAGAGGTCCCTTCCAAACTGAACAGTTCTATGATTCTGTGACTTAGGGTCTGTCCAATTGCAGCCACTCTCATGCAGCTGCAATTCCATGCAGAGAACAGGAAGGTGAAGCCCACACTTGTTCCAGGATTTCACCCACACCTCTGGCTCAGCTGTGCCTTTGAGCACCAATATCTTCCTGCAGAAGGACAGGGCTTTGGAATCCCTCTCTCTCTGGCTGGTGGTGCCTCTCCCTGCCTTCCTGTTGCATGTCCCAGAGCAAGGACAAGAGGTACAAAAAGGTTGGTTTAGCTTGGATAGAGCTGGGAAAAAACAGCTGTTGAGACAACTGGCCAAGTTTAAGGCCTATAATTTCTGCAAAGTGCTATCCTGAATTCTCAAGCCTGATTGTGTGTCCTGTTTGGGTTTCCCCATATAATGGCACATTTGCTTATTACTCTAACATCATCCAGGACTTCTGTTTTGGTTTCCCCATGTCAAAGTACTTTCCCCACCTATACCAAGGGTTTACAGCTTAGGGTGACCCTTTGTTCCATAACTTGGATCCAGGGTATTTCCTCTGAAAGTACACTTAAGGGTTACCAATATAATCTCAGTCTTAACCCCAAATCCTCCCTCTATTTACATGATACTCACTCAGCTCTCATCCCCACAGCTTCTGAAGGGCTTTGGCCAAAGTAAAATTTGTCAGTATAAAATCTGCATCTGCTGTGCTAATGACCACTCTTGGTCCCCAGCTACTATTTCAGCCTTTCCAGTCTGTCCTTCTTTACCAGCTGACCACAGACCACATCCTGCACAGGTATCCCAAATCTGGAACTTTATTTATAAAATGACTCATACAGGGGGACACAGCCCTGAACCACTTCAGATGGACAGGGCAAGATCACTAGGCAGGGCACACTGAGACCTCTGAGAATGACTGGAGCTAATTGCCAGGCAGAGGCTGGTTTGTGGATGCAAAGCCCCTTTATGTGCTGCTTTAGGGACAAGCTTGTGTTCTTACATTGCTGAGTATATGCCAATGAATGCCACCATGCTATGTACAGACTTTAATAAGAACTTTTGCCCTATATTAGATAGAGGAGATGAAAATGTCTTGGCAAAATAATGCGACCTTGGGAAGTATTCCCCGAGAGCTCTGGAGCAACTCAAGTGCAGACACACAGTGAATTATTCAAAGGGCTTCCTCTGTTTCTCTGTTCCTCTCCTTCCAGATGAACTAAAATCCATGGAGTGGGATAATACTTTCTTCCTTCTGGGGCTATGTTTAGATCATTCCTGCCAGCCACGGTGGGAGGAACAGACCAACAGTTCCCAGCAAACACACAATGATGAACATCCAGAGGAAGATCCTGTCAATCACCATTGCAACATATTTCCAGTCTTCCTTCACCTGGGAACACAGAAAGGCCAATTATTAACATCTACTGGAGATTAAAATATATGAAAACTATTAGCACTTAATTCCATAAAAGGGTATTTTCATTTAATTCCAGAGATAGGACAGGAATGTCTCCCTCACATTTAGTGGTCCTGTAGGATGGCAAAGTTGAATCTGTCTGTCGATGTGAGACACAGATTGCCAGGCTTTGTGGGTGTGCATGTGCAATCACAAGCCCTGGCCACACATCCCCAGGGATGACTTACGCCTGTGGATAATTAAGCTCCTCTGCACACTCACTGTCTCATTTTCATGAGCAACAGCTGTAACTGGGTGTGTAAATGAGGCTGAGCTTCAAGCTGGGGAGGGTGGGGGGAAAGAAATGACTCCTTTCCCCATGCTCATAAACAGATTCGCTTACAGATTAATGAAGCCGAACTCTATCTGTGAAGGGATTTACAGCTCTGGGTGAGTAAGCAGTGAAAATGAACAAGCAAATAAAAGCAGTGGTGTCCCTCACCCTCCTTTCCCCTCCTTTTTGCCTTGCTGTGGGAGGATTTTCCAGCAATTCCTCTCTGGGGAGATCTAGTACTTATTAATACCATCAGGCAGAAGTTTTAAATGGCTGTTTCATTAAGAAACCACATACATGTGAAAACCTCTTTTATTACATTGCTGTTAATAATTTCTTTCCAAGGAAGAGGACTAATCAGATGGCAAAGTTTTATTTGATATGACTGTACCCATTATAATTTCCTACAATTTCCCACTTGGTGATTAATAGACCCGAGGGGTGAAATCTGGCACACTGCCTTGTTCTTCAGGGAAAATGTCTCAGCAGGAGCTCACTCAAACCTCTTCAGTGGCTGTGAATGCAGCAAGTTGGGAGTGTGGTGAAAGGAGAAGGAGGCAGCAAAGCCAAGGCTGCCAAAAAATCATTTTGGTAAAGGAAGCAATCCAATTGCAGTAGATGATGTTTCCGCAGGTATAGTGGCATTACTGAGCTCCTTGGCTCAGTAAGCAGCTGTGTGAACTGGGAAATGAGGCAGACACTGGAGACCAAATCATATTTCATCTGAACAAAGCATTTTCAATTTCAGAAACACCTGAACATTGTCAAAACTGTAAGAATATAATATAAATATAATATAAATATTTTCATGCAATAGATACATTTATTCCCTGTAAAACCAGCACCAAGTTAAGCTGCCCTTTACTATTGAATAGGCAGAGGAAACAAACAGAGGTTCATCCTGCATCTTGCCACCTTCTTGGGGAAAAACATGTTATTTTATGATTGTACTGCCCTCAGCACAATGATCTACAATTAGGGTAAAAGAAATAGTGACCCTTGAAACCAAAGGGAATTATCTCATCCCAAGGATAAGGTCTCAGTGAATAACTCCCCTTTGCTGCACAAATTTTCTGGTCTAGTCATCACTTGCAGAGAGTTTCTGATGCTTAAAATCCCTCATGAGAAGGGCAGCTAAGCAAGCTCTGATGATTGTATTTGTGTCTGATGACACTACCAATGTGAAAAGAAAATCTGAAATTTACCATCTGATGCCCACCTGGAAAGCTGGATTGAGTTCACAGTGCCCCATTCTGGCAAAAGAAGCCTTTTTGGATATTGATGCCAGTAGAAGTGATAGATCATACAAAAAACCCCCAACCCAACAAAAAAAACCCTAGATGATTTTCCCTTTGAGAAAAGAAATGGGAAGTGGGAGAAGAGGAACAACTTGAAAATTTAACAGAAATTTGCTGTCAAATGTAATGGTGTACTCAGAAATACTCCGCTCATCTTGAAAACAATGACCGGGAGTGCATCAGATGAGTTTGTAAAATCAATATTCAGCCTCAGACCAAGAGCACAGAGGGTGAAATTGGAAATTATGGAGAGATAATGAAAAAAAAAACCCAGATGAGGAGGAAATAAAAAACTGATCTGCATTTTTTGTTTTGTGCCCTGGCAGCACTGTGGCATTTGCCCTGGTCCAGCACGATTCACAGACGTCCCTCTGACATCTCTGCAGCTGCCAACATCTGGCACCACAACTCCTGAGCTGTATTTTGATTAATTTTTAAGAAGCTCACTCCAAACTATTTTCAGAAAAGGATCAGGGGCAGGAACCAGCTGATTGCCCCACCCTCAAATTTCCCAAAAGTCAGGGAATGTGCATCTCCTTGTGGGTCTGAGCCCCAGGAATTTCAGCAGAGGATTGAGGTGACCTGGTGACATCTGATCCCCAGGACCTGGAGTCTGCAACACAGATTAGAGCAGTCCCAGGTGGTTTGATTGTACTTTGTTAAAAATAAACCAGTGAGATTATCCTCTGTGTCCTCCCCTTCAGCTTTATTCTTCCCCATTTTATTTTTAAGCTGTCTGCAAAGTTTTCATATTGCAGCGTTCCAGAGCTGCACACGCCATGGACAGCAAGGCTTCCCAGATGGTGCTGGTGGTCTCTGGTTATTTTGGCTCGTGTGTGACACCCAACTTGTTTTGCTTTTCAGTCTGTAATTAATTTCTAATGGCATTTTCATCATTTTCCCAGACGGTTCTGCCTTGCCTTTTCCCCAGTGTCCCATTGTGCCTCTATTGTTTGCACATATCTTTTTGTAACAAACAACTGCCTCTTGCATTTCCCATTTTCTCTTCTCTGAAGCACTTAATTAAATGAGCTATTTACTTTTAATTTAGAAGCACTGCCCCCGTGGCAATGGAGCTTTAGAAAAAAAGAGACAGGAACTTCAAAAGAAGCTCTGTTCTTGTTCTGGGAAGGTGCACGTCTTTGGAAATATTGCCCAGGAGACAGTGAGCTGTTCCTCAGCAGCAGCAGCAGAGGTGGCTGCTGACAGATTTATTGAACACTTCCATGAAGAAATGCCACAATTTGATTTTAAGATGAAAGCAAATTTCTGAGTACTGATTTTTCCCCCCAACAAATTCTCATTTTATTTGATCAGTTCTGCTCCTCACAGTACATTTCAATTCCAGAAGATCATTTTTCCTTCTTTTTTATTTTTCCTTTACACCTGGAGTTAAAAATGTGCTTTCCCACTTGGATCCAGCAAGAGAAAATAGTATAACCTCAGACTGGGGTCAGCATTATTCACCCAGATCTGAAAAGCCAAGCTCTGCCTATTGTGCCAACCACAACTGTTGTGGAAGAGCAGTGAAAGGTCACCCCCAGGAAGACCAATGCTCCAGGATCCCCAGGAGGAGCCCACAGACCTGCCCACAGCTCATTGCTGGATGTTTTCCTCCTGCTTTCACTCATAGGCTGGGCTGGCAGGAGGTTTGGGGAGAGACCAAAGGCTCAAAAGTGCTTCTTTTCTTCTGCTTTCCATGTAAACAGCTTTCTCCTCAGAATAATTCAAGAGGGAAGAGTAGCAGGAGGTATAAGAAGAAAATTCTGGCTTCTGAAGACTGTTTTCATTTTAAAGAATTAAAAGGAAGAAGCTCAAGATGTTAATTGGCTCAGTTCTTGATGATACCAACCAGCTCAGCAGAGAGAATCAGCTGAAATGGGAAGTATTATTGGTGCAATATTCTTTCATTTGCACCATGGGGAAAAAAGTTGAGTTAAACTCAGCTGACATTCCTGGGTTTACTTGTGATTATTGCCAGAGGGAGAGCAGAGTTTAATTCCCTCTCTCCTAATGTGCTTGTGAAGTGCTTTAGCCTGGCAAAGAGTTTTGGGCTGTCAACTAATAAAGCTGAGGATTCACAGCCCATCTCTGCCACGGATTTGTTCTGTGACCTTGAACAGGTCACTTCATCTCTATATTTTGGCTGTCACTTCCTCAACATGAGGAATAAACAGTTATTTCCTCAAAGGGATGTTGTGAAGTGAAATACATTAAAGAACAGAAGGCTTAAACTGGAACCAAAGAGTATAGAAATGGACAGTAGTATTTAATATTTTGTTGCTGCTGCTAAGTGCTCAGTGCTGTGAAAAATGCCCATAAAAACACTTTTCATGCCCAGGAATTCTTGCACAGGGGCACTTTGGCTTGCACTGATTCTAAATCTTGAGAAATTTAAACTGTAGGCACAGTTAAAAAGTACTTTTTGCTGATGGATCTGTCTAGGAAAAGCTAGATAAGACTTCTAGTTAATAACATTATTAACTTCAGGTTATTTTGTGCCTGCCTTCTTTATAGCCATCATTACTAGCACACCATATCTGTAGTATTGCAGGAAAGAGTTCCAGGAGGTGTGTAAGGATGTGGAGTTTGTGATGTGTGTCACTATCTCCATTAAAAGGTTCTTTCAGCCTCTACTTCCTTCCTCTATTTGTAGCCATATTTACCCCCCCAGAGTAAGTGTGAAGTTTGTCTGTCCACCCACGCCCTGCACAGAGCCACCTGCTGCAGTGCAGTCCACTGATGAGGGATCCCATCCCGCTGTGTCAGCAGAGCCAAACAGACCCGGCACTGTCCCCACCCTCCTATGCACTTCCCACATCCACAACCTGCTTAGGGAGTTTGCTTTCCTTGGCAGAGTCACTGCTTAATGAAAACATAGAAAGTGAATTTCCTGTCTGTCAGAGGCTCCTCTATAAATAATAAGTCTGTGTTCCCACCAGATCATTGCATTTTGGGACTCTCTCACAATCTTACCTGCTTCCTTCCTGTCTAATGACAACCCCTATTTTGTGCTGGAGAATCCATTGTTCTCAAGCAGCCCTGAGCATGGTATGGTTGTGCTGTCCCCTTGGACCTCATGCTGCCAAGACCCCAAGGACATCTCCAGCTGTGCCTACAGTGGGCAGTGAGTTCAAAAATCACAGTATCAGGAATGGCTGCACACAGACACTTTATAGCCTCAAGGTTTGGTGGGGTTTCCTTAGCAGACAATTTTTGGGTTACTAAAGGAGAGCAGGCTCAGTTGGCATACTCACAGAGAAATCTGCATCCTCTGCTCTCAGATGGTCTGCGATGTAGTGAACCCCTTCCACTGCCAGCTTCAGGGCTGGGGACATCAGCACGAGGTGTTGCTCTTTGGCGCTGGGAGTCTTGCTCCCTTGGGCTGGTGTGCCAGCTGCCTCCCCCTTTTTGCATTTACACTTGCACAGAGGGGGCTTGTGGTGGGGCTGCTCTTCATTTAGGTGGCACCGCTGGGATGCTGGAGAGCCACTGGATTGGCCATTGGTCTGGGAAGAGTCCTCCTGCAGGTAGCAATACTGGATGCTCCGGGACCTGCAGCGGATGCTCCCCTCCTCTGCCTTAGTGGGACTGTACATCTGCTGGACACTTAGTGATCTGCCTTTCAAGACAGAGGTGGTCTGGCTGTCACTCAAGGGGTGGCATGAGGGTTGTGGAGAGGAGCAGGTCACCTGTACAGGCTCTGGGTGCAGCACAGAGTACTGCCCAGAAGGTGACTTGCAGATAGGCTGAGGCTTGGCTGGCTCCTCGAGGTGGGCACAGAAGGAAGATGTGGGTGATGGCTCATTACTCTGGGGGCTGGGGGAAGATGAGGTAGTGAAGTTGGGTTCTGCATCGATCTCGGACCAAAGCCTTGGTGCATTGGTTATTTTGTGCATGGATTCGATGAGCTTCTTGCAATTGTCTTTCACTGTGGAGGGGCGTTTCATGAAAAGGATACGTGGGACTATGTCAAGGAAGACCCTCCTCACCCAGTCAGGCATCGTGTGGGTACGTGGGGAACGATGGTGCACATTGAGCACAAAGACAGTGATGATGATAGACAAGGTAACAAATATCATGGTGAAGAGAAGATACTCCCCAATCAGAGGGATGACCAAGGAGGTAGATGGGATGATCTCTGTGATGAGCAGCAGGAACACGGTGAGGGACAGCAGCACGGAGATGCACAAGGTTATCTTCTCTCCACACTCAGAGGGCAGATAGAAGACCAGGACAGTCAGGCAGGAGATCAGCAGGCAGGGGATGATCAGATTGATGGTGTAGAACAGCGGCAGCCTCCGGATAATGAAGGAGTAAGTTATATCAGGGTAGATCTCTGTGCAGCATTCATATTTCTTGCTGTTGTAATTGCCCACAGCGTTGATGATGACCCATTCCCCGCTCTCCCAGTAATCCAGCTGGTCCACATGACTGTGCATGCTCACCAAGTCTATCTTGGCTTTGTCGTAGGTCCAGGAGCCAAACTTCATTGTGCAGTTTTGCTGGTCAAAGGGGAAGAAGGTAACATCGATGCTGCAGGAGCTCTTATATATAGCAGGGGGCATCCATTTAATTCTCCCATCATAGAAGAGGTGAGCCTTCGTCAGGTGGGTGACTGCAAAGTCACCGTCAGCGCTGGGGAGAGGATGACAAAAAATAGATAAAAAAGACTGAGACTTCTCTGGGACATGTCAACTCTGTTAAAGAAATAGGATATTTAGAGCCTGGCTTCCAAAAATACACTGAAAGATGCAAGAGGCACCTTGTATGCAAACACTGGATCTATCTACTCTGTTCAAGCCCTGGATTTGCACACAGATGTCAGCCTTTACCTGGCATAAGTCAGTTCCTTGAGGTGATTGTACACAAGTTTTAGGTTTCCTGGAATGGATTGAGTTTGCTTTAGAGGGTTGGGAGGAACCACTATTGAGTAGTGTAGCTGTAGGTTCTGCAGAATTAATTGTGACAGCTGCTGAAAATCAAAAAATGTTGGGTAATCATTTGGTCTCTTACATGAAAAACAGCAAGAACATCCTATTTGTAGGAATAATGAAAGTTAATCTCTTGCTTTTCCAGTCAGGAGGAGAACTGCCTTTTATACTGTCTTCTTATAGGGGCTCTCAATTAAGGTCTGTATGGTGGTATAGGATAAATAGATAATAGCCCAGGATTTTGTATCAGAAAGCCATTTTCCAGGCTTTTGGAGGAAGAAGCCAAGTCACAAACAGCAGCACTGCCAGACAAAGGGGAAGCTGAGCAGGGGAAGAGAGCTTCTGCTAAAAACTTGAGATTAATTATTCAGGCTGCCTTAGATAGAATGCTCTCTGCTCCTGCCCAGCCATTCCTGCTGGAGCCAGCCCAGCCTGCAGCTGCTTTCCCAGCAGTCAGCAAACTCCCCTGGCCCTGCTCTGCTGCTTCAGTGCCCAGATGTGCCCTGACAGCAGCCATACAGTGACAGGACGGGTCACACCTCTCCTCTTCCCCACCAGCAGCAAGCTGAACAGCACTGGGATGATCTGGCAGGATCAGTTCATTAAGCTGCAGAAGGCAGAGGAACTTCCCTCACTTTGTTTCTTTAGGAGACCATCCATTCACTGACATGCAAAAGGGGGAAACCAGACTTTTTGATATTTCATAGAATCATGGAAATATTTGTGTTGGAAAGGACCTTAAAAACCATCTGGATTCAACCCCCTGTCCTGGGCAGGGACACCTTCCACTAGACCAGGTTGCTCCAAGTCCCATCCAGCTTGGCCTGGAACACTTCCAGGCATGGGTCATAAAAGGACCTAGTGCTTTTTGACCTCTAAACTGGATTATTTCAAAAGAACTAAAATGCTTAAAAAAAAAAAAAAGGAAACTAAGCCCTACATACCAACCCAGACTGTCTCAAAGGGATTAGGGTGAAATCAGCACTGTGAGTTACTCTGAGACAAACAAACTCAAGCAATGCCATTGTACAATCCACCCAAATCCTTTCTTACATCTTCTTTCTTAACTGTAATTTACCCTTTAAGAACATGTGTTTTGGATGAAAACCACCTCTTTTTTTTTTTTTTAACTCCTGGGTTTTGCCAGCACTCTAGATCCAGATTGAGACATGAAACATGGATAGCAAGTGACAGTCCAGCATTTGCTGCTCTCAATTATTTCCTCTCCAAATCTCAATAGGAATATGGAATCCAATTCTGCATTTAATGATATCTCTGAGGCATGATTAAATTGCTCATTAATGGAACAATGTTTATAATTGGATCTTATTACAGAAAAGGGATTATGAGCATCCACTGGTGTTTCATTTCTTAGGTAGAACAATGTGTTAGTGGCTGGGTAAACAACACAGGTGTGCACTTTTCCTTTGAAAACTGTTGGAAAAGGGCATGAAACTATTCTTAAAAAGTCATCCAAGGATCATATGAACTCATGTAATTGTGTTTTATTCCCCTTGCCCAGCAGTTTTTCAGTCTCTGTGTGACCAGCCAAATGCCCCTTCTGCAAGTGTAGAGGGAACCAGTGTGGTGCTGCACATCTTGTGTGTCAGTTTTTTCTGTAAATAATGGGCATGCTTTATGAAGAATGTATTTTTTAATTGCTTTCCTAACAAACCCAGCCTCATCCTGTGTCCTCTTTGGCTCACATGTTGTTAAAAGTAACACTGACACTGCCTTCCAGGCTGTGTTTTGCCTGCAGGGCCATGGCAGGAGTGAAACCAGCAGCAGAACAGCTTCTTAGATTTAGTTGGCTATTGACTCTGAGGAGCCATAAACCACCCTGGGATTCTCCTGCTCTACCAACCTAACAGGGCTGTGAAATAATTCCTGACTCTACTGAGTGTGTTTGAGCTCCTCATTGCTGTTCAGTGTAGAGGAATTTGTAAGCAGGGTGAATTAGCCAAGTTGTGTACAGAGACTGTATCCCAGCCAGCTGTATCATGCAAAGAGAGTGTTCTTAGTTATCTTACCCTTCATACATGTATCTATTTTTGCCTTCCTCCCCAAGCTTGCCACCCACACTGGCCCTTCAAGCATATGGTTACTGGATTGGAAGCTGTGCCTGCTGGCACCCTGCCCGTGAGGGGGAACCTGGAGAGATGCTCTCGTCCTGCTGTGAGCCTGGAGAGATGCTCTCATCCTGGTGTGAGCCTGGAGAGCTGCTTTCATCCTGCATGAGGCTTTCATTCTGCTCCTCTCCACATGGGAGAGGGAGCAAACAAGGTCATCTGGCTGTTGACAGTCTTCCAAAGTCTTTCCTCAATCTCCTCCAGGGTATGAAGGTGAGACACCCAACGGCAAACACAGCCTGTGATTCCGAGACTGGGGAAACCCTGTTTCCTTTTGGAAAGCTTTGCTGTGGGAAGACCCATTCCTGTGCTGACAGCCCTGACTGCAAACGTGAATATTCCCTTAGACAGGAAGGTGGGACACCTGATACAGAGGGACAGAGAAAATCTGCACTCATTCCTTTAGAGCAAAAGCACATTTTCCTCTTGTTCAGTGGAGACCACCCTGTTGTGACAGTTGTCATGAAAAACCATTTGGAAGAAGGCATGAGTGCAAGGTAAACATCTCAAGATCTGCAGTATTAAGGTACTCAGGCTCTTCTGATTACTATGACCTGACAGCTTTAAAAATATATCAGTAATAAAGTAGTGGAGCTCTTATATTTCATGTCAAATACAAAAGTGCACACTAAGAAAGAGAAAGGGCAGTTGCTTATTTTTTTTCCAAGGAAAAAGCTCTGTCTGTGCTGCAGCCTTTGATTTCTCATTTTGAGCATAAAAGCTGCTCTTCTAAATCTCCTAAGTTTATAAGGGTTCAAGGCATTGTTCTACTGGCAGCTATCAGCCATGTTTCATTAAAAAGCTCTGCTGATGGAGAATTTTTCCTTTTTTTTTGGCCAGTTTCTATTTTCCCGCAGTTGGGAGATACATCATTTCCCAAAATTAAATGTTTTCAGAATGTATGTAAATGAGGCACACATTTATTTTAATTTCTGATGATACAATTTAAAGCCAAACAGAGCTTTAAAAGCCTGAAAATTAGCTATATACATATATGGATATAGTAAAATATCTTCATTTAAAGCATTTTTTCATCAACCATCAGTAACTAAGAAAAATTGTAGTTTTAAGACCCCTTTAAAGAATGTACCCTGCACCCTTTCAGTACACAATAAAGAGATGCTTCTATATTATTCTGATTAAAGTCCTCTCCAGAGGCAATCCAGAAAATGTTTTTTTAAGCAATTGTTTTGTGCTACCAAAATTATAACCACAAATGCGCAGGTTGGAAGGGACCTTTGGAATTGTCTTGTGGAAGTTCCCTGTCCAAAGAAGAGAGGATCAGGACATCATCCAGTTGGGTTTCAAATGTCTCCAAGGTCTTGGCAAATTGATTCAAAACCATTTTGAGTACACAGATGGAGGTGTCTGTGCACTGATGTTACGTCTTTAGGTCCCATCCCAGCTTTTGCTTGCTTTGGATGTTTAGAAACCAGTGATAACCAATATTTTGTTTGCTCCTCAGCAGAACAGGCTGAGCCTCAGAAATGGCTGTGCTGTGCTGATGGAATGAGCACAAGTTTCTCAGAAGGCTCTAACTGTGCTGAACTGGTGCATTTTGCTCCAGCTCTTCCCTTTGCCAAGGATCCTCGTCAGCACTTTGGATACAAAACTCCAGCTCTGTCCTCAGCTGAGTGGTAGGAGAAGCCCTTGGATGCAAACACAGCAACAGCCCAGGAGAAAGGTTCCTCCTATAGATTTCTTTGTATCAGTTCCTGTGTTACTGGATAGAGCTTGGCAGAACACTTTAAAGCATCTAAAGACATAATCCCTCTCCAGAAACAGTCGTTGAAATGCCCAGAAGAATAAGGGAAGCTGAAGTGTGAAGTAGCAAATTTTGGCCTATTGCAAGTACAGTCTGGTGGACAATGATGAGATCTGTGCCAGGATACATAAAGAAAAATGTCAAGAATGTTTCCAATATTTTAAAGGTTAGACTAGGGCACCTTTTGGTATTTCTCCTCCAAAGAGTTTCGGGATGAGTCATGGAATCAGTGTTACTCCAGAAATAAAACTGATTGCAAACATCACAGTAGAGCTCAAAAGAACAAGCTGCTACAGTACAGTTCAAAAGAACTCTTTGTTTTCTCATGGATTTAAAAAGCTGCCTGACAGATGATCATCTAACCCAGGCCAGTAATCCTTTGTGTCCATTTTACCACTGGGTGAATTCCTCAAGATATTTCCCACTCCTAATTACAGAAATTTGTATTTGATTTCCCTTCATGTCTGATTTTTTTTTTTGTTACTGTGGGCTCTAAGGCAGGGATTAGTTTCTGGAACAGTTAACACCAGAATACTGAGACCTTTAGAATTCTCAATGCTCCCAGTAGCTTCTTCCCAGGTTTTACAATTATCAGGCTAGAGAAGACAAATGCTGCCTTGAATATCCAGTGGAAAAGCAGCCAGTGAAGCTCCTGTTTCAAGTTCCCTGTCCATCCATTATTATCAAGGACATGTTTTGGATTTTCCTGGGCAGCCTTTAGCAGCTGGATGCAAACCTGCACTTTCAGGGGTTTCTCCTCTGGAGCTCCTGTGTTGAACAGGGGTCAAGGGATTCAAACACACCGGTGAAGAAACAAAAAATGCAGCCCCAAAAGTTTATTGCCTCATTAGAGAAAAATAGCTTGGTGGTTTGCTTTTTTTGGTTGGTTTTTTCTGTTGGTTTTTTTGGTTGTTTTTTTTTTTTACTTCAAGTATACAAAGGAAAACTAAAATGTGCTTCAAATCCATTCATGAATAGGAAAATAAATCAATGCAGGGGACTAGATAATTCATTTGTAAATGATCTGGTGGTGCCCGAAGAACCTTTACAATCTCAGATAAGGAACAGTCAAGTTTTCTTGGCAAAGAGGAGGTTTTGTTCCTTCACTATGAACTCATATTCCTCTGTTATATTATGTCACATGTAGCAGAAACTAGTTATAGAGTCTTGGAACTTATCAAGCCTGAAAATTCAACAGCATATTAATTTCCCTGTAGGATATTAATTTGGTTTTAGATTCCTTATGAATGTTGACAACTACTTATACTCACTAGGCCAAACCAAGTGAGTTTACTGATTTAATTTGGGCCCCCAGAGTGGATAAACGGAAGGTTTTCAGCAATAATGAGCCAAGATAGGAGAATAACCTCACAAGAAGGGGTTAGGTTTCCTTAAAGATGTAAAACTGAAATCAATTTAAATGTTACCATTTCTATATATAAAACCCAAGATGAAAACAGAAGGGGCATTTGTATAATCTCCTGCCCAGAAAGCTTCTTTCCCAAAGGATTCCATCCCAAACAGAAATACTGTCAGAGCATGTGATAATCAACAATGGGTTCAAATTAAAAAGCCTGAAGGGTGCAAAAGGCCAATGTGGCCACTTGCTCTCTCCCACCAAGGCTCCTTTGCACATTCTCTTGCTCTTAAAGACTGAGGATTATGTGCATCTGTGTTAAATTCCCTCTAAACTATATATACATGTAAAATACGAGATGGAATTCTTGTTAGCATCACTCACAACTAGTCACTGTCATTCCTAGCTGAGGTACCCACAGGAGAGGCCCTGGCTGATAATGCAGCTCTGCCACACAGAAGAGCCTCATCTTTGTGTCCCATCATGCTACAGGTTTTGCCTTGCATGTATTGTCCTGAAATCCCTAAAAACTCTGAAACCTGGCAGAGATATTGACTGCAGCTCCAGATGTGTTTGGTAGGAAGTCAAGTAGATGAGAGAAATACATCCCAAGAGCAGAAAACAGTTTACATAAGGCTGTATGAAAAAGCATGGGGAAATATAGCTGTAAAGAGGTATAGAATTGATGGAAACCCATTACTGACTGGTTAATTGTTGGTGTCTACACCCATGTTTAATTCATGGATAAAGTAACTAATTAAAAATACATGATAGACTCATGACAACCAAGAAAGGAAGCCATGATTATTAACGGTAAGTATGGATGAAGGGAGAGAAGCAGCTTGGGTTTAGGCAGCTGGGGCACTAGAACTCCCTGTGTGTTAGATTTGTTCCCTGCCCAGCCTCCCTGCAAGTCAGAGCAATAAGGAGGGCAAGGCTGAAAGACTCAGACCCCAGAGGAGGGTAAGGACATTCTGGAGTAGCTGTGACCACCAGATCAGCTCCCTGGAGTCCCTGATGATACTCAAGTGCCAGTGAACCAGAACAACAGGGTAGAGGGGCAGAGCATGCAGGGGGAGTAGCCAAAGGCTGCCCAGCTTGGAGATCTGAGTGCCCATGGACCTCTGGGGGATGCCTTCAGCATGAAGTCCCAAAATGTCCAGAGCACAAAAGGATACCAAGGTTTCCTTCTGGAGGCCTCCTCATTCCTGGGAGTGATCAAGGCCAGGCTGGATGGGGCTTTGAGCATCCTGGTGTATTGGAAGGGGTCCCTGCCCACAACAAGGGGTTGGAATGAGATTTTTCAGATCCCTTTCAACCCAGACCATTCTAGGATTCTATGATTCTTCATTTCTAGGCCCCTCCTTGCACAGACCATGCTCATCAACCCTTGGTGAGCCAAGGGAGCAGAAGCAGAGATGACACATCAGGCTCCTGAGGACCGTCCAGCAAATGGATAGTTTGAAGCACAAAGAGCCCATGAAGGTTTGTCTCATGCTATTTCCTTTGGCACTATGGTCCACCACAACAACCACCAGAAGCTCCAAAAATAATAAGCCTTGCCACTGTCATTAATTAAACAATGAGAATGACAAGGACATCTATTTTTTTTCCAGTGGAAGCTCTGAACACCTTTCCTGGCTGGAATGTGTGGCACTTGTAATACAATATTCATGCTCAGAGTGTGTCCCTGTAAGGCAGGAAGGTCCAAGTGCCTATAAATTAGTCATTTCCACTGGGCTAATCTCTAAAAGGTGCTGAGTGAGGATGCAGTGATTTCCAAGAGGTTTGCAATCACTCCACACCACCGAGGATCAGAAACAAGCTAATGGGAGAGATAACAGTTCCTACAATCTCCAGAGCTCACAATCCCCTGGGCACATTCCTGCTTCAGCCATTTATTTTGATTTTAAACAGAAGCAAAATTGTATCGAGCTAGAACCAGGCAACTGTTTATTAAAAATGAGCCTGGCTGCTGTTGTGAGTGTTTTCTCTGAGTGTTAGCCACATACTAAGATGTTTGTGTTTGATGCCTGCAGTGAGTGTTTTCTCTGGAGCCTGTGCTGGGGCGGGAGATTGGGATATCCAACATCCTGGGAGACTGCAGAGCTGTGGTATGATAAGCCAAGGAAAAAGCAGTCTTGGCACTTGGGCAGTCTTTCTAAGAATATCAACAGGCTTCAAAGGAAAGAAAGAAAACCACCCCCTGCTCCCTAGGAAGAGTCCATACAAGAGACAGATTCCAAGCATTAGGGATGAGGAACAAGTACCTGTTTAGAAATCATTCTAGAATGGTATTTGGTTGACCTGAAAATGCTATTTGTAGACACACAAGCCTGACATGTTTCAGTATATTTTCCTTATTTAAGCCCATCCCCAGTAATTGGCTTTTCCAGTTGATGGTGATGAATTAGGGGAGAGCTCCTGGGTGAAATGAAATTGAAGAGGACTGAAAGCTCAAATCCAGCTTAATTGTGCATCTGACATGTGAAGAGAAAACAATACCTGGCATCCCCCAACAAAACTGACTGCCCAGAGAAAGGATCATTAGGAGAGCAAAGCCCTTGCAATGAATGTCAGTCACAACACTGAAGGCTCATCTGGGACAGATATTATAGAATCTGCATGAAATCCAACCACAAAGAACAAAATAAAGAGGAATAATTGCAAGAAACATTTTAACACCATGAATGGAGAAAATCTGCAGGGCTGGGTTTGCCCTCTGGATTCAATGCTCACACTCACTTGTTGTAAAGGACAATATCTGGCCTCCAGATGAGCTCTGAGGGGATTCGGATGGATGTGACATTTTCGTATTCTTGGGGGTCCCAGCGCAGCTTGTAGTCATGCCACTCCTGCCAAAAATGAGGGGGTTACAAAGCTGTGAGAGTTCAGTTGCAAAACTGAAAAGAAACATGGAAAAAGACATATTTGGGTGCACCCACCTGCTTCACCCACACATTCGTGGTCATCATTTGATTTTTCTCATCCTGAAATGCAAAATCAGATATTGGTTACAGGAACAGATGAAGCAGCCCAAAGGATTCATTAAATTTCTCTTAATTGTACATAATTTTTGTAATTGCAAATCACTTCTGAAATAAATGTAAGTTACATCCTGGAAATAAAAAGCAGATGTTTCTGTCATTTGACATGGGACAGGGCACAGCTGCCTGATGCCACTGAACAGCTGAGCCTGCACCTAAGCAATCCTGTGAGCAGATGGACTGGAATTTATTGGGATTTTCCTCAGTGCTGATGGATTCAGCCTAGGACAACAACTCCAGGTAAAGGAAAAAGCTCCACAGCCTGGCTTTGAGCTGTGCACTGAAGGAAGGGAATGCTGGATATATATACCCTTACTCACACATTTGTGGTGGATTGCAATGCTCAGCTTCATCTCCTTAGTACTTCTGTGAAACATTATCCATGAACACAGCTCTGGAAACAAGAAGCTCAGCAGCAATTTTCTTTCTACCAAATACATGAACTTAGAGCATATGCATTGGATTTTCTGAATAAATCCAAGCTGCTCTGCTGACATGGAACTCTTAGACAGCATGGTGTGTTCCCATGCTGTCGATGGACTTCTTCCTAACTCTAAGTACAAACAGTATGGAAAGGTAGAACTGTATATATTATATAGACTTAAATAATGGAAGGCAGATTTAATGCTGGCAGCACTATAGTAGAATTATTTGCTGCTTGCTGCTTGCCTTTTGTGCTTGTTACAACCCTTTTCTAAGTAACTGAGATGAATCACTCAGGGCAGAGCCTAGTGCTGGTCCCACTGAAGTGTCACACCAGAGCTTATTTGTGTGTTTATTTCTTTTCTCTCTTTCTTTGCTTGGCATCAAACCCAGCTGCATTGGCAGGGCTCGTTTGGAAGCACACTGCTCATCATTAACCTTGCTCTTGTGGCAGTACAGGATTGATAGTGAACATTAAATACCAGGAGGTTTGGGGGGGAGCTGTGCCTCCTCCTCCCTGAGCCTCCTCACTGCTGCTGTTGTGGCACCAAGTGTAAATCCTGATCAGAGATACTCTCCTCTGGGGTTAGGAACCAGAATCACATGGAGGAAGGAGGAAGACAAAACCCACTTCAATAAGCAACAAAGGAAGAGAAAATTTCCAGCTGCTTCCTTGGTCACTGATGAGAGATGAGGAATGCCACTGGAGGAGGCTGCTGTGCCCTGGACTGGACTGATCCTTGAACATCTTCTTCTTTTACCACTTTGCAGTTCAATCCCCTGTCTCGCAGGTGCCACACTTTTTATTATTTTTTCTCCCTGAAACCACCTTTGGTGGAAGCTCCTGCCCATCACACCTGAGGTCCTGCCATCCTCCTGACCTGAATGAAGCATGACACCAGTCCCACAGGCTTACCTTACCAGTGGCTGCTCCTGCACACTTGCTTGATCCCTCACCAACTTGTCTGTGGGCTCAGAAAACCCTCAGCACATCAGGGCGAGGTAAGGACATGTAGGGATGTCAAGTTGCCCATTGATTTCTGCTCCCCTGCCCCCAGCTTTTGTCAGCAGGAGCTGGGGGTTGAATAGAGCTCTGATTTCTCTTTCAGACTCCCTGTCTTTGGAAGCTGAATGTTGGGTCTAACAATTGCAGCAGAGTTTGCACCAAAACTGTCGCTGTCAGGAAGGGAGAGACAGCTGAAGTGCTGCAGTGGTAGCAGGGCTGTCACCAGTCCCAACTACACAGACTGGGGCAGGAGGGGCTGGGAGTTCTCCTCCAGCCATGCCCATGGGCCTCAGTACAGATCTGCCTGCGAGCTGCACTTCTTACCACTGACATGATTTTAAGGAGATTAATTCTTCTTAAGTAAACTGGGAAAGCACCACGTAGCAGCTGTATCGATCCCCCCTCTTCCACAATTCAGCAGCTGCATAATGGAAAGTCTCTTTCATGCTTCCACAGTCACTAATGTCTCATCTTTGGTCTTATCAATTATTCAGATGAGAACTGTACAACTTAACATTAGCAACGCAAACAGCCCTGGATCCCTCAGGCTGATGTAAGAGGAAGGAGGGGATTGGAAGATCATTTCTGTGCTGCAAAACTGCAAGTTGATGGCTTCTGCCCAAAGAAGATGCAACTCCCCAGCAACTGGTGTCTTTGGTTCCATATCTCCTGCACCACCTCAGCTCTATTTCCTTTGCATCTCAAAACTATTATTTCAAAATATAAAATGATGTGGAGAGTCATCTGTTATGATTGTGCCACACCAGTTATGTCTTTCAGGTGCATTATACTTTCCTTTATCATAGAAATCACAGAATGGTTTGTGTTGGAAAAGACTTTAAAGCTCATCTCATTCCAAGCCCCTGCCATGAGACACCTTCCACTAGACCAGGTTGCTCCAAGCCCCATCCAACCTGGCCTTGGACACTTCCAGGAATGGGGCATTGTCACTCCTTTTTTTCTGCCACATGAATGCAGTAAAAAGTGACAGGGGGGCTCCTCTTCTGACAAATAAGCAGGTTAGACTAGATGACCTTTAAAGATCCCTTCCAACCCAAAATCTTCTATGATTTTCTCAAAGCCAGGCTGTTGCTTGCTCAAGAAATGTGCGGATGCACAGACACACTGTCCTGGGAAATGCCACATGCAAATATGGATAGGAAGGAGAACTATGCAGGAGCAAGATCTGCACAGGCTATAAAGCCTGTGAGTGTGCCTGACATCAATAGTCCTGCAGGGATCTCCTTTGGATCCAGCTCTTGGCCCCAATATACTGTGACAGAATAATCTTTTAAATGCGGTTTCAGTGCAGACCACGTCATTTTGTACAGAGCATATGCACTCTGCACATGTGTAACTCCTATTTGAGCAAACCTTCAGAAACAATTTGCTTGTTAATATCTGCCAGATTAGCTAAAAACCCATAAAATTTTAATTTGCAGAAAGTTCTTCAGGCAAGCTGTGTTCCCAAGGTGCACAAAGCACTGTTCCTATTACCTTGTGTAAATTAGTGTTAGTAATTATGGCTTATATTCCAAATCCGGCATTTGACTTTTTCCTTAGCCAGAATTCTCTGGCATCTATGCCAGTTGCTCCACTGCTTTTCTGTAATCAGTCTCATGGGTTTTGATAGGGAATTTGGGATTTTGCCTGTAGTAATTGAAGAATAAAGGATCCACTTTGATGACCAGCTACTCACATGAGTCATCTCTTGTTCCAGCAGAGCTCTTTGCTTGATTATTGTTCTCTGCTGAGAGCAAAGTCTTCCCAACCCAACTCTGGATCAGCCAGTAAAACCCACTTGCACCAGGAGCCTCTCCCCAAGCCCCAGCCTGGCTAATCTTGGCCTCCTGGGGCATGAAACAAACAGGGTGTACTTACAACATCGATGAGTTGGGCGATGGACAAGCCAAAGCGGACAATGACCACATCTGAAATGTTGGCAACGGGACGGGACCACTTGTTATAACCAGAGAAGAGTTTCTTCAGGAGACGCTCCTCCGCATGGGCTCGAGTCTCCACATGGCCAAAGGCTGTGGGGAAGGAAAGGGGCACAGCTGCACGAAACACCTGCTACTCCAAGGGTGGTATAGCTGGAGCCTTCCCCAGGGGAAAACTGGCAAATCCCAGCAACGGGCACATGGGGACAAATTATGTCACCCGCGTGACTGGCCATTCTGCTATCCAGGCATTGGGATGTATTTCTCACTCTATTCACCCACAGTGGCCAATTCATAATGCTGACTTTCTATTGCAAAGCAGGACTGGTCTGAAGAAAGTGGGGACACCCGTAATACCATTGGAAAACACTACATGGGCCATTCTTCCCTGAATCTGGTCTAAATTATGGCCACTTTGTGGCAAGTTTCTAGTGCTGGATTGTGCAAGCAGGAAAGAGGGATGCTAGAAGGGCAAGGCAAAATGGAAAAAGAAGCCTCCTGCTGGGAGATGGGGATTTTGGATCAGATTTATGCATTAAAACTGGCACCAAATGCATCAGGGGAAAAAAAAGGCAGAATGAAATTCAGCTCTTTAACCTTCACAGTTGGTATTTCCAAAAAACTAAGGGGGAATGAGGAGGATGGGGGACAGCACACATTGGATATCAAGACCACAGTTTTCCTCAGCATTACTGTAAAAGTTGGAAGCTGCAAGGAGCAGCCCTGACCCTGCACGTAGGCTACAGGAACTGTCAGAAGTGCCTGTTGGTTATTAAAAATTGAAGCCACGTTTCATGCAGGGGCTGGGAGAGGAGCACAGCTCCTGTGACGGCTGTACCAGACAGAGGGGAGAGGGAGCCGGGGGCTCTCCCCACGTCCCTTGTGGAATATGGCTCCTACTTAGTCTTTAGCTGCCCTGGATTATACAAAGGGAAGCATTAGCTGAGCGCTGGCTGTGCTCTCCCCAGCCGCAGCTGTAGCCCCGAGACACATTAACACACTTTACCCAGGGAAGAAAAACCCAGGCAAGAAGCAGGATGCTGAGCCTCTGCCACGGTTCTTCCTCCTGTCCCTTTCCCACTGTGACTTTAACCCTTTCACCAATCAGACATGAAGCAGAAAATAAAGGCAAAGCTTTACTCAGCAGAGGCAGGTGTTCAGGGGACCAGAAATGATGGGGCAGGAGGATGGAGAGTCAGGGAAATTCCTTGTTGACAAGGACTGGTCTCCACATCATGTCTTTGAGAGGGATAAGAGAGAAAAGAGCTAAAGAGCAGAGCAGAGGAGAAAAGCTTTCTCAAACTTACCAGGGAAAATGCTGGCACACAGCAGGAGGAGGAAGTTTCCTTTAAGCACAAGAAATCCCATCGTGGAGCAGAGCTCTAGTAAACAGAGTCTCCCGTCAGGGCAACTTTTCCTCTCTGAGTCTCTGGATCCTCCAGGTTCATTCCCCTTAACTCCTTTCACTCTCTCTCCCTCAGGGAAGGGATAACAGCTGGTGCTTTGTTTTTTTTTTTCTTTTCTCTTCTGAGCGATTTCCAGCTCTTTCTCTTGGAAGGATGCTCTTTCCCGGGACAGTGATGCTCATACACTCACAGACAGCTCCTGCACAGAGTCCGGAATGCTCAGCCTCCCGGGGCTCTCCTGCTGCTCCTCTCCCCTCTCCTATGGGGCGCTTGGGCTGCTCGGTTTGTTTGCTGCTGCTGCTGCTGCTGCTGCTGCTGCTTTCAGGCTTCCCCCAGCCCTTCGGGCAGCCTTTGCTCGGATTCTGATGCTGATGGGCCACTGATGCCTCTGAAGCAGAGAGTGAGCACAGTATGTTTGTATATTTAATGGAGTTAGACCTGCCCACCTCCTGCTTAGGAGGAGGAGGAGAGAAGCCCTGCGCTCCAGCAAACAGGCTGCAGGGAGGAAAACTTTTAGCAGGAGAAATAAAGGGGGAGATATCCAGAGCTCAGCTGCAGCCAGAGGTGGTGGATACGGGGCCAGCTGGGATCATTATAGCACCAGAAGCCCAAACAGTCTTTAATTAACGAAAGCTGTCTCTTTAATCTCGTCCAACTGCTTTTCAAAATCACTCCAGTGTAATTAGACTGAGATATTTCTGGCTTGGGCACGTACCTTTGCTGGCGATGGTTATTGGGGTGATGAGCCTGCCCAAGAGAATGAGGCTTTGCTGTGCTTGGTGCTGTACAAATGTGTAGTACAAATACAAATATTAATCTCTGCCCACAGGCAATATTGCAAATCACAGGTGAGACTGAGACAAGGTCACTTGAATTTATCTATATGCTCAAATGTAATTTAAATATATAATAAAAAACTCTGCTGAAGTCTTGAGAATTTTGTGGAGGAAAGAATAATTCCTTGTGTTAGCAAGGAACTGTACTCTAGCCCTTCAGCTCTTATCCCTGACTCCTCACATGGGAGACATGGAGTAGAGCTCTCCCCATTTCATTTTAATACTAGCTTTGATATTAACACAATTACTTCCACACGGATAGCAAATGGATTTAATTTTCAGGCAGGGGTAATGTTGCCAGCTGCAAAATTAATCAAAGTCTGTTCTAATAATATTAGCTACATATTTTATGTATAATAATTTCCCTACTCCCAAAGCATCTCAAATATCTTGCAATATAATAGATTGCTTGCTGCAAATGGGGAGGATTAAAGTCACAAGAGAAATTAGGTCTGTAGTGAGATTATAAATAACATGGGTGTAGTACCAAACTCAATTTGTCTTGTTTTTCTTATCTCATCTCTTCCTCAAAGATTGTCAGCTTTTCCAGTGACAAAGCACACCGTATTTTCCCGTGACTGTCTTAACTCCTGTACAGTTCCCTCCTTTGCTTTCGGTGTCCTGACCCTCAGTGCAGCACCTGAGCACCTGTGATATGCTATAAAATTCTATAGTGCTCATTCTAGGGAACCATCCGGCATTGATTTAATAAGCAGCAGATGTGAGATCAAATTAACTCGAAGCTGGAGCGTGGGATTCCATCCTGAGAGCCAGGTCCTGTGCAGCACTGAGCACCTCTCCCTCCCACAGCCAGGAGGAGGGGAGCAGAGGGGCAAACACTCCTCAGGAGGGTTAAAACAGCATCACTCAGTCACCTACTGCAGCCACACATTCCCAAACACCAACCAGAAAAAAAACCCCCAACAACAAAAACAACCAACCAACCAAACCCTACGTTTATTTAAACCCCTTTTCTCTATGGAATATGGAATTTGCAGGCTCCTCTGCTCCTTGCTGGGTCCGGCCCTGCTCAGTTCCCACCCAGCAGCATTAAATGGGGGAATCCTGGGTTTCAGCCCATCTACATCCATCAAAAAGCACCAGATACAATAAATCTTACAAATTCCCAAAGGAAATAGTAGGAAATAGGATTTCTATGGACCACTTTTTCAAGGAGGCTGGTATTCTGCATAGGTCACATATTGGGCGACCAAACCCAAGGGATCCAAGACCATCTATTCCCTTTTGAAACCCCTGGCCATAAATAATACAGGTATCCTTGACTACAGACCCTCCTGTGCAGAGCTGATTCAAATCCCATGGACAAACCCCATCCATCTTCACCTTGCCTTGGTTTCTGTGCTGGCGAGCAAACACTGCCTTTAGATTAACCCTATAAATTATTTTGATTAAAAAAAGGATTTCCTTCTTCTGGAAATTAATTGTAAATCACTATTTCCTATAGAGGAAAGGTTTATCCCTCACCTCCCTGGCCACGTGGGGAATGAGCATATTTTACAGAGGTTTCTGTGCCTTGAAGTGACCTTGTTAAATCTCACTGCCAGCTTCTTTCTGCATCATTGGGCCATGACAAAATTTCCATCAGCTCCTGTGTGTATTTGGAAGGCGATGACTTCCACTGGTACATGTGCAAGGGATTCTGGCTGGAACAAAAGATGCCATTTAAAGGTTTTAATGATTTTTTTATTGTGGTAGAAAGCTGTGACTCCAGACTGATTTCCAGGCACCCAGCTCTGAGCCTTCTCATTATTATTATCTTCCTTTGTCTGATAAAGACATGGATAATTTGGCTAATCCAGATGTTCACAAAAACTGATTCAAAAATCCCAGCTATTGAAGATTGTAGACTGAACAAACAGAACCAAGGCAGTGTTTCCCCCAGGCTTTTCAATGAAATCTCGGGCTTGTCATTGGAATAAGGCAAAGCCAGTAACAAGCTCAATTTTAAGTGATTTGGGTCATTTTATGGGATTCCATGATTTTGCAAGGATCTGGTATGTCTTGACCATACTGTCTTGCATTCTGCATTCCTGTAAATCTCTTGTCTACTTTAGTTCTTTATCAAATTATTTTTCTCCTATAAAAGGCACTGACAGAAGGGGACTGAACACCCCAGAAAGGTGGGTGCCTACACATAAACTGTGTCTGAGCCCCCTCTCCTGCCATCACGAGTTCAATAGTGAAAAAAATCAGCTGTTGACAGAGACAGAGGCAGCTGCACTGACAGAATCCTAGTACTGCACATTTCCTCTGAATTGGCCCTCTCTCTCCATGATCTTGTCTTGGATGTCACAGCCAGCTCTCCAGGGCAAGCCCTTGATGTCTGTTTATTTTGTAAAATGTCATCTGAATGTTTAAATGTACAGAAGTGAGACATAATAATGATAATATCTCCTTACTCATTCCCTGTCTGGGCTTGACACAGGGGACAAAGCAGGTTAATGGAATGCTTGAGAAACGCCACCTTTGCATTCAAAGGTGATCTGAATTTTTTCCAAGTCTCTGTTTCTGTGATAAAGATTTCCCTCTCCTATTCCTAACTTCTTTGTCATCAACAAAGTCTTCAGGTGGAGCCAAAAAAGTAAGAAGAAAACCAACACTGAAAGGAGAGAGATCTGCTTTCAGTGAAATGTGCCCTGAAATGAGCAGAGCAGAGGGATGTGCAAGGCTGTTTCTCAGCAGAGCAGGCTCGATTTGCCTCTGGGGAAATCTGCAGGGTACTGCTGGCCTCAAGAGTGACTCTGATTTATTCAGATTTATTTCAGTTTGACTCTGAAGTGACAGAGGACTTTGAAAGGTATTTTTAACTAAATCAAAGATTTCTACTGTGTGAGAGACTTTTGGCTGTGCAAAGCTGCCGAGACACCTGCATGGGAGTAAGAACAACAGTAACACAACAGAGAGAAACAGCAAATGTAGCAATGGTTATTTCTAAAGCAGTAGAGATGGCTGTGGAGCCCAGGCTTCTCTCAGGTTTCTTGCTTTCTTGGAAGTTGGCTGTGGAGACGATGGGTTTCCAGCCACAGAATACTAATGTAGTCTTTTATTATTTCTTGGAGCATCCTCATGGCAATGACCAGACTCTGCAGACAAAGGCAGTGTCACGGCTTTACAAAACCTGCAGCACCCACAGGAAGAACCCAGTTAGCCATTGGTGATGAGGAACGTATCTGATGTGAGATGCTCCAAAGCTGCATCACCCACGCGATTCCCTTCTAGACTCATTTCCCTCTCAAGGTGCACACAGTGAGCAGACAACACTGGCAGCCCCTTGCCTGGCAGCCCAGCCCTGGGTTCCTGGCTCACTGCAGGCGCATGTTGTCCTGCCAGGGCAAACCAGTCCTGCCTCACAGTGGTGCCCTCGGTTCCAGCCTTGTGGAGACGCTCAGTGGGGCTTGGAGCAGGTAATAGATACACTTCAGAGAAGGGCAGTAAGGCTAATGCAGCATCTCTCCCTCCTGTCTGTGTGCTCACTAAGATTTGAATCCAAGCACAAGAGCCCTAATGCATTAAGCCATTGTGTTGCCTTGGAATTCTCACACATTACTGAGCTGGGGGTTAAAAGAGCTCAGTACCTTGCAAGATTAACTCCATAAAGAACCCAATTGTATTTATCTCTGAACAGGCTGTGTTGATGGAGAGGAGGGGGAATTCTCGGTCTCCTGACTTGTTCCCACCTCTCCCCTCCACAGCTGTGTAACATGGTGAAAATCTTTTTCTTTGACCAATGACTCATCATGCCAACAAAATGCACTAATCCAGACATCTCTTCCTCTCTGGATTTCTCCACTTCCTGTTGCTCACTCAAACATATCCTGGGAATTTCTGTATAAGGGTCTTTATTAATAAAGCAACAAGAGGATTTGTGGTTCTGGCTATGCTTAAACAAAGCCACAAACAAAGTGAGCCAACCATTGAAAGAGGAAAGGAAGCAAAGCAGTAAGTCATGGCCTCATTAATTCTTCCAGCTCTGCAACTATTACAGAGCTCATGTTTCAGATCAGATGAACCTCTATGTCTTATTTGTAAATGCCAGACTTCATTGTGAAGAGCCCATAAAGGGCAAAGAGGCAGATTTCACTTCTCTTAAGATCCAAGAAGATGGATTTTTAAATTAGAGAACAGAAGCATGTTTCTCCAGACAAGTTTGTTCTCCAAGGATAGCTTTGGTTTCACTGCTCAGCTTTGAGATCTAAATTAGGCTCTTGTCCTTCCTCACCAGAGGGCAAACACTGCCTAATTTACTCACTAAAGAAATCTAGAGTTGACTGATTGACAAATCCATTCCCTTTCCTCTCCATAATCAGCAGCACCTACAGATCACAACTTCCCAACTAGTACAAACCTGTTCTACCTACCCTGAGGTCCTGGCCTGGTGTTGTAATGAGAAATGTCATAAATCTGCTGAACACCCTGGGCTACGAAGGTCAGGGGCTCAGTGGTGCATGACCTGTCCATCCATCTGGAGAGCAGGACTTGGGAGCTTTTCTCGCCATTCCAAGCTCTGTCTTGGTGACTTCAGGCTTCATTTTCATGCCCACATCAGTTTGAATGTGATCTGTGTCCTCTGTGCAAAAATCAGCATTAAAAACTGCAGCCAGTGCTAAAAACTTGGTCATAAATATTGTGCTTGGCACAAAGCTTTGGCCATAAATATTTCCTTGGTTAACCAATAGGAAATGATAGCTCTTAAATCTCAATTATAGTTGAGTTGTAACTGGCTCACACTCGTTGGCACCAGGGTCCTGCCTTGCTTGTGTGGGAAATAAGGGCAGCTTTCCCACAGTTTTGGAAGCCACCCTGAAACTCTGATTCCTGATTTCCTATTTCCAGAGTTCAACAGCATTTTTTTCCTTCTTGAGTTAGGAAGAGCTAGGACGAAAAAAAAATACATGTTTATATTCCTTAAGTTCTGTCCAAAAGCTTCCTGCAGTAGGTGTTGCAATGACAGTTTTGTTCCAGCTTCTTACCTTTCCACCAGTTTCCTCATTACTATCAGGATTCATTCATTTATAGCTGACAGACAGTCTCAGGATTTGAATCTTCAGAAACACTGCACAAACAGGAAAAGAGAGGTAGAGGTTTTTCAGGAAATCTGGGAAACTGGAAGTTTTTGAGATGCTACCATCCAGTCTGGTAGTCTGGCTATGATAAGCCAGTTGAGATACCTTTGGTGCCTACTATACAATCTATGTTCAAAGTTTAAAAGTTTTAAAAATGGGTGTTGAGAGCATCATTTTTTATGGCTGCAGACAAGCTGTGGCCACACTCATTCTATTGGTATCTCATGTGGGTGCTCGATCTCCTGAGTGTGCATTTAGGAAAGTGGAGAGGGGACAATACAAGAGCTCCAGAAAAAAGATGCGTAAGTCTGGATTAGTGCCAAAGATCCTTTCTCCCTTCACACCTCTTTTGGTGCAATAGATAAAAAAATCTTTCACTAACCAGGAAGGCAGAACCTGACTTGTCTGCATCCATCTCCCACGTTCCTGGTACCTTCAGGCTCACATCTTCTTTCTGCTCATTAAGACATATGCTTCTATTATTTTCCTGCTGACTAGCCCACAGGAAAAGAAACATCAGCCATCTGTTACTCCCACAGTTTTCTGGATCACAAGAGTTTTGTTGATTAAGGAGGAAGTTTTTCCAAAAGGCACCCATTTCCCACTGATTTCCAAGAAACCATAGCATCTTCCTCTAAAATTACAGCTTCTTGTCTTATATGTTAATGACACACTGGCCTTTTCTTGGGTCCAGATTCATGTGAAACGCTTGTATTTAAACAGCAGTTATTCACAGCACTACACACTACTCAGGCTGAGTAGAGGAACACAAACACTTGATTTCAAGTGGCTGAGTATCTTAGAGATCTGGACCATGCCCAGCAAATTGTCAGAAAACCACAGCAGTCTAATGCTATTTAAGAACTTGGTTATTTTTTGCACTTGTCTACAAAAACAATTTATCATTATGTCTTTAGGCCTCATCCTGCTACTCTAAACATCCAAAAGTTCAGGGATATTTATACCTGGGCTGCTTCTAATTTTGCCAAGGAAGATGATTGGACTGGCATGACTACAACAACTCCCATCACAATGACTGTAGAGCTTGGAATTAGAATGAAGATACTTTGACATATTTTATTCCTGATTCTATTCTTCTTCTTTTGGCACAGGCTGATGTCCCATATGGCCCATTGTTGGACCCTGCACCAGCTGAAGGGAAAGCAGGTTTGATTGACACTTGAAAATAGCAAGTTGTGCCTTTGGGCTGGCTCGGGCTGAAAATGCTCTTGGCAAATGGAAACAGTCATGTCATTTTTATTTCACTGCTCAACAGGAAGAAGGCATTTTCTACACTGAGCAACACACATAAAAGTTTATTCTCTAAGAGGATGAAATATTCCTCTTTTTATCTCCTGTAGCATGTTTCCAACTGGAAGCTGGTTTCAGATCAGACATTCAGCTCTGAATGAAACTTGGAGGAACAGAAATCCTTTCCCAGCTCTGGCCTCTGGGTTTAAAAATCAAATAGCTCCTTCCCTTGTGGAATCAAAGTCTCTGTCTGAATAATCTCCTTCTCTGTGGTTTTGAAACTCTCACATGGCATACCAACATCCAAAGTACACCCAAAGAACAAGATCTACCACCTCTTCTCATCTGTGATGGTGGAAATGCAACCAAATTCTACAGAATGATCTGGGAATGGAAGTTTGAAGACAAGGGCACTGCTGTATTTCTTTGTAAACCATCTCCAAAACCAAAGCATGTCTCTACTTACTTTCCTTGAAGTCCTCAGGACTGTCCAGACCATCTAGAGTAAAAGTTCATCAGTTATTTCAAATTTTGCAGTTATGGACTAGGAAAGAAATTTAAAAGGACTCCTCAGACTATTTCACACATGAAAATGTCTAGCAAATAACAATACCTCTTCTTGTTAATAGCAAGGCTTGTGTTAATGTTATTTTTCTTGTCAGTCTGGTGAAAGTATTTTCCTGCAGACAGAGAGGAGCTGACTAATTTGTAGCAAGAAGTTAAATTTGTGTAAGAGAAAAGATGAGCAGAGAGAAATGATTCCCTCTGCCTATCCAGAAAGTGCCTGTAATAGAATATTTGTAATCCTCAGATATTCTCAGTCATGGTCCTGTTACTGGCAGAGGAATCAAGCCATGTTCTTGGAATAGGAGCCCACTGAGATCACAGATTATGTCCATTTTATGGGTTGAAAATTTTGGTGGATACAAAGCTATTCCTGTGTGAGAGCAGTTGAGCTTGATCCCTTGGCTTAGGATATATATCATATAACATAAATCATATGGCACATATATTCCTTGAGCAATGGAGATTTTAAATAGAAATCAGAAACAGGGATCCACACAGCCCAGAGTGAAAAATCAATCAGCAACAAATAAAGGCTGTGCTGCAGGACTGAAGAGCCATTTTACTCATGTATTCAAACACCTCGGGCAGAAGAGGCTCCTCTGGGGCGTCTCCTTTCTGCTGGAGAGAGATTTCTCATCTCAGTCCTTAAAGAAGATTCAAATCACTGAGCTTAGCTTTGCTTTGGACAGGGAAGAAAGTGCTGACCACTTAACTCTGGGCCCATTTCATCATGGCTTGTTCCGCTCTGGAAAATGCTGTTTGATGGAATTGTGAAAAACTTTCTACTTTTGACAACCCCCATAACAGTATTTTGCTTTTTATTGCTGGCGTTTGCTGTTTAGTATTTTCTTCTACGAGTGAAGGAGCTTTGGAATTAATGAAAGTGTTTGATTGAAGGATATTTGCTTCAAAGCACTGCCATTATTTGGTCCTTCAGTCAGAGAAGGAAAGCACAAATGTATAAATTATGCAGGAAAAAATCAATGAGGCTTCTGAGGGGGAATTCACTGATAGTGGTTTGCAAGGCAGAGAGTGGCTCCTCTCTGTAACAGGCAGCGATTCATAAGCACTGATCACACCAGCCACATGGTTTATTAAAAATCCAGTCAGGTCCCTTGCAGAAGTGATGTTATTCTAATATCCCAATCATTTCAGCAAGGTGTAAATTGCTTGGTTGCAAGGAATGACGTTGCCTGAGGCAAGCTATCAGTTTTGGGAGGGGGAGTGAGAGATCAGTCATGGAGGAGACAGCACAAGCACAGGCAAGGGGCTGACAGTCTGAGCATTTCCATCAGGATCCCAACTGTCAAAGCTTCAGTCA
Organism: Sakesphorus luctuosus; assembly: GCA_013396695.1. Lineage (NCBI taxonomy): Eukaryota > Metazoa > Chordata > Aves > Passeriformes > Thamnophilidae > Sakesphorus > Sakesphorus luctuosus. The sequence goes on from VWZD01002531.1 coordinate 542,938, forward strand.
GAGACAATCATTGCTAGGATACAGGGAAAATCTGTCCAGAGTCATAGCAACAACTGATTACAAGCAATTTCTGAAATGTTAGAGGGGATGGATCACTGCAGATCAGCACCTCAGCTTCTTCGTGATTATACAAGATATAAATACCTTTACCCAAATAATCTACATGACAACCATGACAAATAAATGGGAAGCAGGACACCTGCCAAATGGTCCCTGTAAAGATCTCAGTGTAGCTGGAATTCAAGGGGGTCAGCAGTGTTGGTCCCAAACCCTTGAGCTCAGAGCTGCTCACATCCTTTGGCTTTATCCACGTCCTGAATGGGGAAAAGCACCATGTTTGGTGGTGATGGTGGATGTGGATAAGGAGGAGCCAGGTACAAGGCTCACATCCAAAAAAGCCAAGCTGCCATATGGAGCAACACTTTCCAGTTCAAAGACCTCCAGATGCTGAATAAATCAGATCAAAGGATCATGGGCTGATCAAACGTGTCCAAGAGCATGTGCTTGGGAAAGCTGGGGCTGACAGCATCTCCTGGGGAGCTGGGCTGGTGCTGCTGCCACCAAATCACCAGCCACACATCAGAGGCCAGCATCACTCCTGTGGCACTTACCTCCTGGAAAATATGCCCCCATGCCAAGAAGAGCAATGATTTCCACAAGGGTCCATGTTTTCAGGCTGTGATTTGCACCCAGATGATGCCAGCTGTGCTCTCCTCACTGCTGGGAAGAAGACGGATTTCTCTGTATTTCCCAGGTTTGGCACTGGCCCCCACCTCCAGCAGGACAGCCCCTTTTCCTCAGGCACCATCTTAATTTCCCACCTCACTTCCCTGGATCCTTTCTCCTGGCAGAGGGCACTGTGTGGAGGTGCCAGGTGTGAGCAGAGCCCAGAGCTGGCCTTCAGGGGAGGAAAGAACTGACAACCAGAAAAGTCGGAACCAGTTAAGTGTGCGCAAGGGAGGCTTTGTAAGCCTAATTAGAGGTAATTAGAAGTCCTCCAAAGCCATCCACCAAAGCCCTGATGAATATTTATTGCCCTATTATGGACTGTTCACAGGAATTGCCCAAGAACACCGGTATTTTGGGGGGAAGGCAGTGATATATGTACTTTTAAAGCAATTCTTTTCCAGAATTGCAGTGATCTGTGGCACTTAAATGATTTTTATGTAACTTTTTTAATTTTACAGGGAAGCACACTGACTTTCCTCAGGGTATATGTGAGATGTGACCTGACCTTAATAAAAATAGTAGTTCAGCTGCTATTTCTGAAGTATTTGGAGATACATTGAGGAATCAAGGTGTTATTTGCCCCCTGGGCTGTGTGTGCCATTCTGTGCCACTGGTCACATCAGTCTCTCAGGAGGAGAGGAAAGTTTCTGGATCCAGAGAGCATAAATCCAATAGTGATACCCACAGCCACGATGCTGACGTGTTTGGGATATGAGTCCTCAAACCATTCAGAGACAGAAGGTAAGGCTGAGTCACTGGGTTTAGTCTGGGCTGCTAAGGTGGGATTTTGTAGGATTTTAGTGATACCTGCCCAAGAAAATAAACTTTCCAAACTGAACTCTCATACAGCTTCTTTGGGAAACGCCTTTTGTTTAAAACTACAGATTATGGAGCCATAAAACATCCTATATTTTATATTATTTTGAATGCAAGTTTGTAAACCTAATATTTACAGCCTAAGTTAAAAAAAAAGAGATTATGAAACCACAAACAAATCAGAAATGAAAAGAAATCTTGGGATCATCATTAAAGCCTCATGATTTTAAGGTCTTCTCAAGATTTTTGAGGATTTTTTGGTGGTGTGTACAAGGAATGTTTCCCTCTCCCACCCATTACTGCCCATTGTGCCCAGTAAAGGCAGTACCTGCCCCATTTGCACTGGAAACCTGCACCTTCATCCCCACCTGAGAAAGACTAGAGGAGAGAGAGAAGGAGAAGAAATTTAACATCCCAGGAAATCCAATCAAGAAGGAAAGTTGCTGCAAGGCATGTGCTGTGCAGAAGGATGATGTGGGATTTCAGTGGCTTTTGTACTTTATTTTAAACACAGTGGAAGTACTTTAGAAGTAAAAACTATTTGTCAAAGTGGGGTTTGAGGCTCCAGATCCAAACCAGCAGATGTGAAATACAAGGCTGTGGACATGCAACAGCTTTGCTTCTGCAATTCAAGCACTGGAAGCATTTGACACATCTCATGGTGCAACTCAGGTTAAAATCATGAGATTCTTGTCTCTGAAAACATACAGGGACCTTGAATATTCAGGCTCCATGTAAAAAACCCCTTTCCATTGACCCTACACGTTACCAAACATTCCAGGGAGATGAACTGGAGAGCCTCTGCACAGTTGTGGTTATGCACCCACAAATCAAACCCCGTTTTGACATGTATCTCTGGAAGCCACACGAGATAAATACAGACAAGGCTCAGCTAATTAAGCTCTCACAAAGGTGAACTGCTGAAAGTTTAATTAGCTCACCGATGCTCCTGCTGCAAGGGTGTTTAAATCAAAGTCAGCTTCATGTGGAGGTAATTTGTAATGCTCAGGAATCCAGAGGGGTGAGTAGGCTTTCACCTTTGGTTGGGAACAGCACATAACCTCAAGCATAAGGAAAAGAAGGTAAATGACATCATCAGGCTCATCTGGGCAACGTGTTACAGTTTTCTGTTAAAATTTTTCATCTGTTTTTACTGAAGATGCCAATCTCAAAAATCCAACTGCACAATTCACCTCTAGTATAGTCCAGGTTTAGTGGGAAAATGCTCATGGAGGGGCCATAGGGGGGCCATGGAGGGGCACTGGGTGACTCTCTTGTAGTGAATCCCACCATACAGATACAAGTGAAGGTTATCAGAGCTCCTGGTTTTCTTTCCCACAGACTGAGCTTCTCTTAATGGGATTTTAAACAGAATATAATTGGTATTTTCCAAGAAAAGTAGAAGTGTGAGGCAGGGAAGATGGGATGTAAGTAGTCATTCCTCTGTGTCCATTTCATCTTGTAGCCACGGTCAGAGCTGCTGATCCAATCCAAGGCTTTTCCCAAAGATGGAGCAGCACCATTTCCTCTACAGAACCAGTTTGGTGCAGATAATTCCCTATGAAAATGGGCAAACTTCATAAATGTTACTTTTAATTAAATCTTGAGACCATCAGCTTTTCTAGGCTAAAGTGAACATCCTACCCAGCAGCTGAGGACTCTAAAGAGCTGGAGAGAAATGATCCAATGCAGATACAGAAGAAATAAACACATGGCAGCTTTTAAAATTTGTGAATTGGGTTCTTTACCTCATATGTCCAAAACTTTCTTCTCTCAAGGAAGTAAATCTTTCTTGAGAGTGAAGTATAGACTTTGACCAAAATTTCTGGAAACTTCCAAACTCCACCCCCCATCCCTAAAGAGCAAAACTCCACCACTGGGCATCCCCAGCCTTGCTTTCCTTCCCCATGGTCATTGCAGTCAGGTGTCCTTGCTGCAAAAGAGCTGCCTCCACCTGGGACTCCTCCACTGCCCACACAATTCCAAGACAGTAACAACATGGAGAGTTTCAAGCAGGTTTCTAATAATTTCTCTAAATTTGGGCTCTTTCTGCCTCTCCAGTACAACCCACTGTGATGTTTCCCTTTGGCACCATGGTGCCTTTTTCTCAGCCACTGCTCATCCCAAAGGCTCTGAGCCAGATGATGGGAAGCTCATCACGATTGTCCAAGGAGAAGGGAAGGTCAGACACCATCATCACAGTTCTTGAGCCAAAACCTGCTAAACAGGAGGTCCTCTGGTTCAAAATTAAAGTGATTTTCCACAGGTAGAAAACCAGCATTTTAATAGTTATTCTTATGAACGACAAGACTGGACAGACCGTGGATGTAAATGGATTAATTCAAATATACAGCAGTAAAAGGATCTCCTCCCTCCCTTCTTTCTTAGATTTCAAATCCAAAGGGAATCTTAGTTCTGTCTATCTCAATCTGAACACATCAGCTGTCTGGTCTGCCCGTATACAAACTCTTTCCACACATTAAGTGGGAGCTGATTGGAAATGGTTTGCCATGGGTGATTTAAAAATATTTTTTCCAAAAGCAAATATTGTGAGTCTGAGGCTGTCCTAGACATGAGAAGTTATAATAATGTTTCCCCCTTCTAATTTAATCTTAACCACAGACCTTTGATTCCACAGCAGCATCTTCCAGGCGGTATCAGCAAACAATTAATATTTTTGCTGAAACTTGTTTATGCTTGCTTTACTTTCAAATGAACAGAAGGTATGGCTTCTTAAAAAAAAATATATATAAAAAGGGACACAAAGAAAATACTGCAGTAGGAGGGAATTACATTCTGCCTGGAAGAGAACAATTAATAGCCTCTGAGAAGTTGAGTAAGAGCCACAAAATTCATTCGTATCTTAACAGGATTTTCCTTTGTAAAGGAAAACATGAAATATAAATCAGGGTTTGACATTTCTCCTTGAGGAATAAGAGAGAAAGAGTGACATCTGACAGATGGCAGAGAAGTGACAGTACACTCTGCAGAGATGCTCAAATCATTTGTTGACAAGGAGAGTTTAAAAGCTTGAACAAAATGAGATATTTCTGCTCATGCATTTAGTCAGATAGTGCTTAACTGGTTTAGTGATGAAGGCAGAAAAATGCTATTTACAGTTTCTGAAGATCTGAAAGAAAAAGCAGCTCACGGATGATCACTTTCTTTAAAGTCCAAGTTATGAAAATATGATAAAGCTTTGGCAAAACGTTTTCTCCAGGATAAGACTTGAAAGCCAGCACAGGAAATAGGTTAAATAAACATAACTTTACTGTCATAAGAAATTACAGGTTTGCATTTTCCATAAATATATTTTTTATTTTTAAGCAGGCAGTAGAAACTCTTTAAAGCATCACTTAAAACACCCATATAATTATATATTTATGCAAAGTTTATTTTATATATAAATATCTAGATAAATAAATATAACCCCCACATATATACTTTTACATTTTTATTGGTTTGTTTTATTGTCACCCGCTGAGAGGGACACCAGAGTCTGACCAATGAGGAGCAATGAGAGGAAACTTCAAAAGGTATCAAGGGGATAGGTGGCAAACGAAGTGGAACCAAGCTCCAAAGTCACGTCCAACTCCTTCAGAGGTTTCTCAGCAGTTCAAGAAGACAACACAATTCCTTGCATTGTTTGTGTGGCTCAGGTTTGCAGACAGTTGCAAAGCTCAATCTGACAGGAACAGATTTGGAACAGCCCAGACTGGGATGGGAAATCCCATCCTTTAGAAGTCAATGACACAAAGACTTCAAGAGTTGTGTCAAGGTTTTCCCTTGTACACCAGATGAATGATTCCTATTTACTGCTGGCTACATGTTCCTGGCAAGAAGTAAACTGGTTCATCTACTCCCACCCTCATGAAATTTAAAATTGCAAGTGACCAGGAAGACTCCAAAAAGAACATTTTTCAGGTTTCAACAGAGCTCATCTGCTCCCTCCACACAGCAGAGAAACATCCTTTGTCTAGGGACCTTTAAATGCAAAGTGCTGGGAGTCAGGAGAGCTCAGACAGCACAGGGATGGTGGGACATGCACATGGACACCACGGACACCAGCCATGGTGATTTCTCCCTTCACAGCTGTATGACCAACCTACTTGAATTCTGCAGCATGATGCAAGTTCCAAACACTTGAACAATAATGAAAATAATTAGCAGAACTACTTGACATCCTCAGACTGCATAAACCCATATCCACACTTAGCCTGGAGTGGATTTAAAGACTTTCCTCACAAGAGGATCACCTCTGCTCAGGATCTGCTGCAGAACAGAGTCTGAGGGTTGCTCCCCACCTCTTAGAATGGGAAACAGGAGATGAGGAAGGCTTTAATGAGAAGGAATTCACTGAATCTGTGCAAATTGTAAGGCTTTTGTTGATAAGGTTAACAAAGCTTCATACTTTTGTAGAGATGTGCATGGACAGAATGAGTTTTTAGGGTTTATTAACCCTCTTACCTTGTTGGCTGGGATTATCATGCAGCAGGGGACTGTGATTTCTGTATGCTGGATTGTTTGGAAAGCCTGAGGCATTTCAGGGAGAGGACCACACTGAGATCTGAGCTGTTTGCTCAGGCTGAGCAGAAGAGGATTCCTGATTCCTCTTGCTGCTCAGTGGTGCGTTGGTTGGTTGTCTTCAGCAGAGGAACTGGCTGAGGCTGGAGGGTCGAGCAGCAGGGAGATAACCCTGCCCTGCAGGAACGGGCCCTTTTGTGTATTCATCAGCCATCCCCTTGCATGCAACAACAGCATAACAATGAGTTGTTTGCACCCTTTCCTTGCCTCTCTATATATCAGGAATCAGGCAGAAGACCAAGCTAAGTTTCCTATTAGACCTGGCTGTATTTCTTTTTCTCTTCACTTCTCAGTTAAGAAAATAAAAAAAGAGAAGGGATAAGACCGGAGAATGGAAATTTCATGGGGAACAACAACTTTCAGGGCATGAAGTGAAGGCAGGAGATATTTGAAAAGATGAAGCCTAACACTGTGGATCTTTGCTATTCTAAACCCCTCACTGACAGAGGATTCTGTCTTTCCTTTTCTGCAATATTTTTTTCCCTATAAACTGACTTTCCAGATATTTTCTGTTTGTTAAAATGGAACAAGAGGAAGCCGATTCACAGAGATGTAGGTGCCTCTTTTCTGGTGGGATCAGTAACCTGAAGCCCCAGAAGAGGGACAGACACCAAGGAGAAAGCACTTAGGTTTCCAGAAATGGGCTGCATGAGAAAAGATAGGTGAGCCAAGGTGATAAATAATTATCCTTTTAGATACTTCAAAGAAATGGGTGAATGTAGAGCAGGAAAAACAGCCTGAACCCCTGTGCTTGTGGCTCAGCAGGGAGTTGGAATTGAGGGGTTGCTAACACACCTGGGAAATTATCACCACTTTCACTGCACCTTGTCAAGGTGGCAAACACCAGGCTGGTTCAGCAGCACAGTTGGAGGCAGCCCACTGCACACTCTGTGTGTGTTTACAGCAGGGAGAATGACTCCTTGTCAGGACTAATTCTGTAATGGGAGTGACAACCATTTAGGGGCTGAGTGGTGTCATTAGATGTGGCTTGAATGCTCTCCAAGCTACTTTGGCTGGCAATTTGTGCCATGTTGTCTTTCAAGATGTGCGGGAGGGTATGAGGGGAGGAGGGAGTGCAATGGTTTATCTGTTTCCAAACCTTTGTAACAGTGTTTGGGCAATCCTACAGGCTTAAGGAGTCATGTGAGGGGGCATGGAGAAGGGAAGTGAGGGCATGGGGGTTGAGGAAGCAGCCCCAAATCTGTTCTTTGTTACGATGTGCAGTCCCTCATCCCCTCCATGTTCCTCTGAGCATCTGCAAGTGTCAGTGACCCTTTTTCTGCCCAGCAACACTTATGATTTCTTGCACACCCAGAGGACTACTGGATCCTTATTTTCATATTACCTTTGTGTTACATTTTCAGACCTAATAGTACACGTTTGTCCAGGGCTTCCCTCCTGGAATTGCAGAAGAAGGAACTGTTAAGCCCATTACAAATATGCTTTTTGACTGACAGCTTAAAAAAAATGAGATTCTGAAGTCAGTTGTATCCTGGACAAATATTAATTACTTACCATTATTCAACTTGGAAAATAAAGGTTGAGCTAATTCTCAGAGACTCATGTCTTTGCTCTTAACAAGAACTTGACTTTGGTCAAGGGCAAACAAAAAAGGGAAGCAGAACAAGCTCCTGTTTGAACTGGAAATGCAGTTGTGGATTCTGGATTTTTTGATCTGGTCTTTGGCTCTCACCCTGAAGCCACACACCAGAGTGGGCTTTGCTGGAACACTCTTTCCATGTCAACTGGACTGGCACAAGCTTTGCACTTCTCATTTAGTCAGTAGGATAACAAGTTTTGCTCTTCCTTTGGAGAGAAAGAAACCAGTGTAACAGGAGGTGTGGAGAGGGTAACATCCAACCAAAACCTGAAGAAGCCCTTTCTCTTTATTTCACCTGCTCACCACAGGTTGGCATTGCCTTCTCTAACTCTGCTCCATGAGCAGGAAATCCCCACTTGGTCCCAGCAGCTGGAGACCTGGCTGTGTCCTACCACAGGTGGCAAATGGCAGCAATGCCCAGCTGAGCCCTTCCATCTACTGGGCAGCTGATCTGCTCTGACAGAAAATGAAGGTGTTTTCTCCTCTTTCCCCATGGTTGGCCATTCCTTAAAACAGTGAATTTTTCAACACTCACACTAAGAAATGCTTGAAATTAGTTGAAATGTCTGAATTGGTTTGTGGAAGATGGTTAATCACATTTAATTGTATGACACATTTGAGCCTTGATGCAGTGATATGGTCTTATGAATCATATTCCCACGGGATCTTAAGGAGTTGCACAGTTTTATATAACAACAAAGCATTTGGACAATAAATCCCCCATGTACTTTACCTGGCTGGCTCTACAGATCCCTGCAAACACTACCTGCTCATTTTTGTATATTATGGAGAGATACTTGCATTTGTTTGCACATACAATTAGCAGGGCTATTAGCAGGAGCTATTCTTAGCTGAGAGCAGGCAGGCTGGAGTTATAAATAAATACAGATGTTAGACAGAATTCATGTCAATAAAATGTTTCAGCTCTAGTCCTGGTGAAAGCCAAAAGGCAGAGGTGGATTATTACTTTTTCAGTTGTCAGATGAAGGTTAGATTTATACAGTGCTGAAGGTAAAGGGTGGAAGAGAGAGTTGCTGGGCTATCTCAGCAGCCCCAAGGCTTCACTTGGCAATAATAATTTATGGTGGTGACATTTTACGGACAAAAACCGGAGGGCAAGTCAGCCCTGGGAGGGGAAGGAGGCATCTGAGGGATGTGGAGTGTGAGGTCTGCATTGCTCTGAGTGCTGACATGTGTGATGGATGGGCAAGAAGTTCAAGTAAGTGCAATGATGGATTATGAAAGCTGTCTTGGATCTGGGAAGAATTGCCCAGGTGCTGAAAGAAGCATCAACCAGGATGCTGCAGGGAATGAAACCCTTTATTTCTGTCACTGGAGCCAGGCCAAAAGACTATGTTTAGGATCTGCATGTCAGAGAGACTCTGCATTGTCCAATTTCTTTTCTGTCTCCTGGATGGTGATTGATTTACTGACCTTGAGTCCAGCACCTCGCCCTGTGACCAGCACACAACCTGTCCTCTGCTCTTCATCCAGGCTCTTACCTCTAAGATATCTCTCAATGCATAATCCAGGAATCTCATTTTAATTCAGTACAAAATAAGAGTTTTATGCTTCTGCATAATGTAACATGGGCAGAGGAAGGTGGTAAGCCTATTGGAGGGACTTGGGAACATGCAGGTGAGAGAGAAACACCTCTATTATGTATTTATGTCTCAAGAGCTGAAAGAGAGGGCTTTGCTGTCCAAGGAAATGTGAAAATAAGGTGGAGAAATGTCTCCTCTGTAAAATGAGCTTCTTGTCCCTTCTGAGGGCACAGAAGGCTCAACTACCCCAAGGGTTTGCTTCCAGCCCTTCAGGGAGCCCAGAGAGGGAGGGTGTCTCGCTCTACTCCTGCCTTGGAGGATGGTGGAAACTAAACTCTGGCATCTGCATCCCGATACGGAGCACTGAAACAGCAGATCTCTACAACCAGCTGGTCCCCAGGTACTGCCTCTGGCCCGGGTGGGCTGAGCCCCCAGGGGAGATCAGAGGTGTCCTGCTGTCCTTGGTGGGCTCTCTGCCAAAACTCTTGGTCCTCCCACCCCCCACAGCACAGTCCTTTGCCAAGTTGGTCTTAATCATTCTACAATCTCATTTGCTCTCGCCTGGCTGCTCTCCCTCCCCCTTCCCTCCCATTCCTTCTTTTTTTCAACCTTTCCCGACATTTGCCCCCTCTCTTCTCTCCTCTCCCCACCTCAAATTGTCCTTCCTTTTATTCCCCGATCACTGTAAATCCTTTCTGACGTCTGAGCTTTTGTTGTGCTCCCTCCTCGCCCCTGCTGGGACCTACACTGCCTTTCTGTTTACACGCATGTCTCTACAAATTCTGTGTCTGCCAAAGCATGGAAAAATGCCCCTCTGAGACCCGTTTTCCTTTTGCAGAGCAGACTGTGCTTTATGCCAAAATAATGATTCAGCACTGCCTGGGGGGAGAAGGGCTGTGTTTGCTCCTCAAGAAAGAGGGATGCAGATGAGCCACCAGGCTTTGGACTGAATCTGTGCCTAGAAGATGATGCTTCCAAATGAAAACAGCAATGTGGCAGCGAGATGAGAAGGAGAAGAAATGCTCCAGCAACATAAAATGAACTTTTAGCTTTGTTTGCCTGGATGGACCAGAGGCTGGACAACAAGCAGCCCTTCTATTGCTCTTGCCCACCTTATATATGCAAAGAATTCCCAGGGGTTTGGCCATTCCCTTTGTGTAATTTGAAACATAATCCTATTATAAACAGAAACTGGAGCATTTTGAACTTTCAGCCAAGTGTTCTTGAATGGTCACTTGTCACCTTGCTGTATCAGTCACTTTATGCCATGGCATTGCAGCTTGAAGACAACCAGCTGCATCTTTCAACATTGCCCACTTGATCTGGCTGCCAGTTTCTCTCTGACTCACAGCATTTTATTTTAAGCAAAACGGAGTCATGAAATATTTATCCTTTTTCTTGAGAAACTAGAAAATGAAGGCAAAATGTAACATTTTTGCATTTCTCTCCCATCTCCACATCTCCAAACTGCTCCATTCACTCTCTTTGGGAGGAGAGAGCTCTGGAGTGACCAGGAGTGGTAGGTACAGCCTCCCTTTACAGATAGTGGGATTTCTTTGTGGGATGAGCGTGTGGGAGTTTGCTCTGATGATGCTTCCAGTAACACAAAAACCCTCTCACCTTCTCCCTATCCCCACAAATTAACTCTGCCTGACTCTGTCCCCACATTTCTTGCTGCACCTGCTGGTGCTCACCAGCATCAGTTTTGGAGACAGGTAATAGCACACTTTCTCTGTGGATTTCTTCTTTTGTGCTAAAGGAAGTAGTAGAACCCACTGTTATCATGAATTTGAAAATCACAAATGGATCTCCTGATTGTGCAATTTCCATGCTCTTGTCATCCTTTGAAGGTGGATTACCCTCATCTGTCACCAGTGGGAAAAGGGGAAAGGCCCTACTAGAGCTTCTTGGTAGCCCTGTACAGGGATATACTGGGAACAAGCTGATTTTACCCACACAAGATAATAATAAGCCCGTGGGAGGAGGCGATTAGTGGAACAGATTCAAAAGGCGCCCTGCTGAGTCTAATCTGTCTGTTGTCATTCTGCTGCTGCTGTTAGGTCTAAACAGCCAGGCAGTGAGATAGCCACACATTTCCGTGGGGTTTATGTCAATCTTCTGACTTTTCATTTTAGTGGTGTGGTGTTTTATTTATGGAAGGTGTAGCGTTGGGCCTGGCTTGGGCTGTGGATAATCTCCGCTTAGAGCTTTTTGATCCATTTTCCAAAAAGATTATTTTAATCTCTTCCTCCCCTCCCCCAGCCCGGCTCACCACACCAAGGGATAATTATTTATCCTCTTGGCTCACCTCACTTCCACTGGCCACTGTTTAACACTGGGCAGATGTGGGAGGAGAGGGGTTGGGGTTAGTTTTTGTGTAAGGGATATGATGTGACATGGTATCAGTGATTTGAGACAGCAGGACAAAAGGGCTAAATCCATACTTAAGTAAACTATCACAAAACATACTTTTGTTGCTTGTCTGTACCCTGAGCCAGGCAGAGGCCAGGCTGAACCTGGCACAGGTTTGAGCAGTCCCTGGGATGCTCTGGTTTGCTGTGACAAGTTGTTCTGCCAAGCAAGGAGAGAGCAAACAGGCAAATCCTTCAGGCAGAGCCAGGCACTCCCACAATACTCAAAATTGCCTCCATTCCTATGTTTTGCCAGCAAAAAAAATGCAGCAGCTGAGACCTTCTGCCTCTTCAGCTGCTCAGTGTTAACAGCACTGAGTTTGTTCTGGAAGAAATGCTTATATTCATATTCAAAACCTCTAAACTCTCTAAACTCACTAAATGATAATCTGCGTTATTTCCTTCAAACACTGCTCTAAATCCACGTGCTGGAAATGGCTGTGTTTGGTCTTCAAGATGGTAATTAAGGAGAATGTCACCAATCTCAGGCCACACAGAGCTGGGCAGCATGCACAGGCTGATAAAGGGAATTGGAAATTCCATCAAAAATATGATTCAGAATATTTATTTTTCCCTTTCTCCTCCTCTTGCTTTTTTCCTTAGCAATCCTCTCTTCCTACTCACCCAGTCCTGAAGGGTGATTTGTCCCTTCATGGCTTGTGGAGGCTGGTTGAAAAGCTTCAATTAGTGAAGAAAGGTTCTGGCTCCGTATTTGCAGCCCTTCCATCCCCTGGTTTTGCTGAACCTCTGTCTTCATGGAGATTACACACTAATCTTAATTAGGAAGTAGAAGAGGAAAAGAGGGGCTTTTTAGCCTGCATTATTCAACTTTGATCTGACTCATTCCCTTTCATTCTGAAGAAAAACATTTCAAAGACTTCCAGGAGCCTTAGTCTAATGGCATTGACCAGAGGCACTGTCAGTCTTGCTGGAGAAGAGAAGAATGCACTGATATCGCAGTTTCTCATAGTGTAATAATGCCCTTCTGTGAAAATAGCTTTCATTAGACCAGTTTTTAAATTTAAGGTCATCCACTTTTCCTTGGGTGATCCTCATTTAAGAGCCTATAATGCATATGTGTCTTATATTTGGGTTAAATTTTTAGTCAGAGAGAAAAAGTGATTCATTGTCTCTTGCTTTAGGTTTCACAGGAAGTTATTAAACACTTAAATACACTGAATATTTTTAAGAAACTTCATGGACTTTTTCCTCAAAACTTCCTCCCCTCCTGGTGTAGCACTGACATGTTGAGTGGATGTATTCACAAAGTGGGTTGAGCTAAATGGTCACATCCTGCTCACTAATATGTGTTTAACAAATATCACACACATAACCAGCTTGTGAGGGTTTGTTTGGAGAGGACTGGGTTTCTTTGCCATCTTTTCACGAAGGTAATGTTTGCATTAGGCCTATAAATGTAGTTGCGGGGGGGGGTAGCAGTGCATGGCCTGGTACCCCTGGAAGTGTCACCTTCTGCAAAGGAACCCCTTTAAAATGTTAAGATTTTTATTTTAAGATTTTTATTTTAAGAGCAAATGATATGATGGGAATGTCCAGGTGGACGTCTCTGTTTCTGGAGCTCACACTTGTGCCTCACTGCTTTAGTTGTCCCAGTGCTGTGCTCCTCCCCAGGCTGTGTAGAGCCTTCAGCAATAATGCATTATTAACAACCTCTTTCTGGGCACCAGAAATCAAACATTAATAGACTCATACAAAGTGTTCCAGTTCAGATAACTCTTTTCTTCCTCCCTTCTTTGCTAATACAAGGTGTCAATACAAAGCACACACTGAGCTGGGGATTGGCTCAGTGTGGAATTTCACCACGAAGTTGTTGTTGGAGAATGGGGAGGTTTGATGAAGTTTTGGTTCACTTGGTCAAAACTGAGTGTCTGTCTCCTGCAAGATGGAAAATCCAGGTTTTGCTAATATGTGAAACATGGACCATGGATGTGACTGACAGCTCTTGCTGGAGCCAAATGGGGTTTTGGTACACCTTAGACTGTGCATGTCAGAGTGACTCAGAGCCTGTGGGCTGGAATAGCACTTGGGCACAAAGAACATTTGACTTGTTGTTGTTGTTGTTATTGTTGTTGTTTTCTTTTTTGGTTAAAGATAAAAGAATTAACTCAATTCTGTTTCCATATATTTTCCCTTCACATTCTAACTCTCCTCATAATGATTTTTCATCCAAGGTGTCAAGAGGGGCATCCTGCCGTACAAAATACCAATCAAGAGGATTCCAGTTAATTGCTTCATGCAAACCCTTAGAAGCTAAACGAGCCAATCCACTGTTCCTTAATTCCCTTTTGCTTTCTGTCATTATGGGTCGGTCAGTACTTAGGGATGCTGTTGATAAGCTAATAGCAGATTAGGACTCTAATCACGTGCCATCTGGAATGAAAAGAAAGCGCCAGGGAGAAGCAACATGGATTTAGTATTTCTGAAGGAGAGAGCTGCTGCTGTGCTTGCAGCGTGCCTTGTGGAGGGGCTGAGTGTGTGGTGGCAGGGACAGCCAGGCTGGGGATATGGATGGGGACAAGATGAGGACAGTCCCTTTGCTGCTTTTGGGTGAGGCAAGTCCCCTCTCTGGGCTCTGTCTGGACACACAGCAAGGGCAGAGCTGGGTTTGCTGCATGGAACTGTTGCCACTTCTCTTTGAAGTGTTCAGTGAATATAATCTTGTTTTCCCAGACTCTTATCTACCTCATATAAACTAAGAATTGGCAAGCATTTCAGCCCTGCTTGGGACCCCGTGAGAAGAAGATTAATATGTCTGTCTTTCAACGCTGAGATGGGTCCTGCCCCACTTTTCCCAGGCAGGGTTTGGATCTTTGTGATACAAAACACTTCTCAGCTCAGCAAGTGACTGTAACCTGTGAACACCTGAAAGTCTGACCTCCACCAGCTCAGCACAGGCTTCCTTTGGGCCAGCTTGAGTGGTCAGGACCTCAGTGCCATGACATGGATGCAATGAGCAAATCCCACCATCTTTCCCATTGCTGGAGGTGGAAGCAGGCATCTCAGATGCACAGCCCAAATCCACAAAGTAATGTCTCCACAGCAAGGCTCTGCTGCCTAGAACCTGGGGTTCAACAGGTGCAACCTCAAGTTAGAAAGGATAGCACACAAAAAATAAGACATTGTCTGAATAAAGTTCTCTGAGCTCCTTTCTGAGGGCATTTACCAAATCATAACTCAGTGATTTGGGAGAAAAGCTGTATCCTACACCTCTCTTCGAGGGATGGGCCCAACTAAACCCAGGTAGTCCATACCTCTAAGAGGAGAGAGAGCTGCTTGGGGTCACACAGAGTGCAGCAAGGCAGCTCCCTTGCCCTTGGACTTGTTTATAAGGTGATGATGATCTTTACCTTTTCATGGTCTATGGCACTGTAACAATGGCTGTGAACTAATGAATATCTTACTTTTTGGGGTCTTTTCCCAGCTGTGTTTAGGGAAGAGGTACAAGGCAGTAGCAGCATTCAGGTGTCTGAGGTGGGGCACTGCAGGTGGGAGGGATGGAGAGGCACCAACTCCAGCTGGAACCAGTGACAGCTGAGCCCATTTGGGGAGCTGCTGCTGGTGGGAGCTGTCAGTGACCAGAGACTTCCTGAGGGAGATCAGCATCCTCCCTCCAAACAGAGGGAGGAAAGGCACAAAGGCCTGGGAGCCGTGGAGAGCTGCCTGCCTGCAACAGATAAGTGTTCTGCGAGATTGCTCTGCATGAGCAGACAAGGCTGAAGGGATAAGCACAGAGGCTTTGTGTTCAGGTAACTTAATGCACAGTCAGACACAGAGAAAGCAGCCATCTCAGCCAGGGACTGTCTCCAAGCTCTCAATGCAGGCAGGTTTTCTCTTCCATAAATGTGCATTTTAATGGGTGAAGGATGGTATTTGTGCTTTTTAATTTTTTCGTGGTGGGATCTTTTTTTTCCACTCAAATAAGCATTTGGTATTTTAACAGTTTATCCAAGCAACTCTGCTGACTACTTCATCTGCCCTCTCCCCTGCCTAGAAGATCTCAGCATCTCACAGCCTAAAGGGTGGATGGAGAAAAACTGACATTTTCATTTCACAGGGAACCGAAGGACAGAGAAGCACAGTGATTAATCAAGATTAATTTGTGGCAAAGTAGAGCCCCCAACCCTGAATCCTACCTTGTGTGTCATCCTTGTTCTGTATGCCTTTAATAAGAACAGATTTGGACCTGGAAATCAGGCTACATTCATGTTCAATGCAGCGTGAAACGCTCCAGTCTATACTGCATCTCTGGAGAGTTGGGTTGCTTGTTTGCAAGATCTGGCTTTTGGTTCTGGCTCCTGATTTTAATTTCTATGGTGTACAGGTGCTTGGCTCGAGAGCCTGCACTGCTGCTGGTCCTGAATGCTAATTCCAACCATGCTGTAGGAAAGAGCTCTTGTGAATGTGATAAGGAAGCACTGGGAGCCAGTGTCAGAGTCTCAGCTGATTGTAAACTGATACTGCTGTCTTGTTTAAGTGGAAAATTAGATGGAAAAAATAATTAAAATATGGTAGACATTTTCTTCAGGCTCTTTTGAGGGCTGCTGTTTCTTGATGCATTCCAATAAGGTCTGTATTCCCTATGCTGTTGTAATACAGAGCAACTGTCTGTCAAAAAGTACATGACTACCTGCTATTTATTCTCTGTTCTATTGTAATTAAGGCACCAGGAATGTTTATGGGATTTGGGCCCTTGCATTTAATGAGTGTTGGACTTGTGCCTCTGTTTTAATCAAATATGGGACTGGTTATTATTAACGTAGGACTCTGGATGCACATGACTGCTTACAGAGATAATGAAGATGGATTCCTTTCCCAGAATAGATTGCCAGCCCAGGTCCTACAGCTTCTGACTGTGAGGTGTTCTTGGTGAATAAATCATTGCAGAAAATCATGAACTGCTCCAAGATGAGAGAACTCTGGGGATCAGTAAGAGCTGCCGCTCCTGAGGATGCTCTTGTGGTGGGAAATGATTAGGAAACAAATGGGATTTTCTTAGCTGGGATCTAAAGGATAAAAGATAGCAAGGTATGTGGTTTGGGATGTCTCATCCCTGGGAGTGTTCAAGGGCAGGTTGAACAGGGCTCTGAGTAACCTAGTCTAGTAGAAGGTGTCCCTGTCCATGCCAGGGGGTTGGAATGAGATGAGCTTTAAAGGTCCTTTCCAACACTAACTATTCTATGACTTTGTCCCCAATGAGCTAATTTGTTCCAGGTATCAGGATGCAGAAGTCTAACCACTTTGCTGTTTGCTCTCCTTACCCATCACATCCACCAGTCTGTTTGTATCCTGAGTAACAAGCTCAGTCTCTCACTTGTCACAATATTCCTTTTTCTTGTGTCCTTTCTGCCCTTCATCTGCCCTAGGGCATATAATGTATGGATCTGCACCTCCATGTGTCTCCAGCTGCAAAATAAAGACAGTGCCATTTCTTGCTTACTTTGACATTTTTCAGACAAATCACATCTATTAAGTATCTGTGCATCTTTTTGCACAGTGGTGCATGATGGCAGTTAGGGGTTCTTGGACACGAGTAATACAAATGCTAACTGAGTGCAAAAAACATGGGAAAATAGGACAATAGGAAGTGCAGAGAGAAAATCCACAAGGTCAGGGATTTCTGGCCATGGCTGATCTGATCAAGTGTTGGCAATAGTCCTGCTTCAAGCTGGAGTTTGGATTAGGGGCTTCCAGAGGCACTTCACAGCCAATACAGCCAATGATTTGGTGATTACTCAGAAAGTCAGCACACAATGAATTCCTCTAGTTTTAAAACAGAGCAGTTTGGTGAATAAACTTATGTCATCTGAGATTCGTGTCTGAATTGTGTTGGAAGAGATGTTCTTGGTGTTTAATCTGCTTTAAGGCAACTCTGCAGCCTGATACCTGAAGGCTCTGCTTTAAATGGTCTGAAATGACCAGATGGAGGGATGGTTGCATAGATTGATGTCCCACAAAGCTCACAAGGGAAAAGCTCATAGCTGGAGCCAGACATAGTCTCCTCTTTTAATTTAAAAACAAAGTCTAGGATTCTAAGTTATCAGCATGGATCACAACATTGCATTTTAGACTGAGAAACCAGGATTTAACACACTTGAGATCTTTTCAGACTCTTTCAGTCAGCTCTGTGATGCTGTGGATCCTGTGTCAAACCCATCAGCCAGTACATGGGGAGCAGAAATCTCAGTGCATTGATGACTTTTGGATATTTTAGGACTAGATATTACCAAGGTGATTTTTTTTTCTGTCAAAAGTTTTTCTCTTCTATCCATGGATATTAAATTCTGGCTTTTGAGTCAGTTCCCTGGGATTCCCACTGAGACCAGCTCTGTGAGCTATAATGCTCCAAAAGGAGTTGAATGCAATTACCCTTGGAGGGACAATATGGCTGTGTGCTCATTATCATAGCCTGAAATCACACCTTGTTGTGGTTCTCAGAGCAGGGATCTCCTTCCCTACCTGTCTGGCTGAACTGTGGTATTTTTGTCAGGATGATATCAGACTGTGCTGCCTCAAACAGCCCTAAATCAAACCTCCCAATCCACTGCTGGCTGCCCACAGACTCTCCTCCTGCCCTGTTCAGTGTTTATCACTCAGTAAAAGGGAATATCACTGACTTTTCCCATGATCCTGACACAAACCTGAGTTCATTTTTGCAGTATTTGCCGTGTCTCCTGTTGTGTAGAGAGGGAAAGGGAAGGACTGAAAGGAGCCCCCTGGTTTGCTTCCACAGTCCATATCAACAGGGACTGGCCCGGGGTGCCAGCTCATACAGCCAGGTTAGATTGACCTAATGAGGAAGTTTAAGCAAACACATTTCACAATCCAAAGGGATAAAAGCATGTACAAGGTTTTCTTCTCTCATCTGGTGAGTTTAAACTTGTCATGACATAACTTGATTTCATTTGATTATGTGCTTACATGATTTGGCAGAGAAACTGCACAAGTGTATGTGAGTGGAGTTTAGATAACCGAGTGCTGTCTCTGTTTTGATAAGAACTCTGTTTTGATAAGAACATCCATCACTGCGTCATCAGCAGGGAGTCAAAATGGTGTCAACCCTTCTGCTGTTCAGCTGCAGGCTTCCCCTGCAGGTTTCCCACAGAGGCTGTGAAGTCTCAAGCCATGAAGACATTCAAAACTGGTGGGCAAAGGGCCTAAGCAACCTGGTCTGACTTCAAAGCTGGGTCTAATGCTGTAGTTCCTCCTGCTCAGGGAGGGGAATGGAGCAGGAGGCACCCAGAGGTTTCCTCCAGCTTCAGCAACCCTGAGGGTGTCACATGGGGAAATGAGCTGTGTTTTCCTCAGGAAAAACAATCTTACCAGCACTTCAGTGTTACACAGGCAGGGTCCATATAAATTACCATGTCAGGAAAAGTTACCAAAGCATGAAATTCCTCCTTCACCCTGAGTATATTGGAATTGATTCATTTTCATGAGAAATGTGTTCGTGCTTGGCACTAAATCCATTCACTTCTCTTTCAAACTTCACTGAACACCCACATGCAAAAGTTGGGGTTTATCCCAGTGGAGGTTTTTTGACATGTGTTTTTGTGCACATTTGTAGACCTGGTACCTACAATGAGTGATTGGAGTAAACACCCCTACAAAAGATAGTGATGAAATACCCTTTAACTTGCCATCATTAAATTCTTTCAACATCCTGGAGCAAACATGACAGACTAAGTGCAATCAAATCCTCGTTTCCACATATAGACAGAATTCTAATTTCAAGCAAATGCTGGTGGTACCTGGAGATACTCACTTCACTTTGAAAATTTCACATCCCAGGATATTCCCACATTGAAGTGTGTGTGACTCCATATTTTTTTAGCTAGACTTTTACTAAAATTAACCTCAACTGCCAGAAGTTGTGAGAGTTTTCTGCATAAATACATTTATATTAGCTGGCAGTAGAACCCACCCTCCCTTGCAGGCCACTAAATTCATTTGAATTTCACTTTTAAAAAATTCTGGAAGAACTTGATACGAAGAAGACCCAATGCATCTTCTTTCATTTCTGCTTTATTCTCACGGTGTTCTGTTCAAGCAAAGGAGACTATAACTGTGTGATCATCTACACTACATCTTATTCTTCCTGCAAGATATAATGCTTGATAGAAGCTGATCCATGTTGAATGACCAGCTGTTCTAACATGCCTTTGAGAAAACAAAATGGTTTGATTACAGCTTCTAAGTCACAAAATCATGAAGAGAAAATGGAGATTAGGAATAAAGCGCCAAGGAGGGCAGCAGCATCCTTTTACCGAGGTGTTTCAAGAACTACACACCTTGGGGGCACAGGCAAAGCTCTCAGGGACAACCTGGTATCCTGTAAAGTCACAGAATCCCTGTGGAGGGGGTGGCAACAGAGTTAAGAAAATGCAAACTCATTTTAAATGCAAATACCAAGGCAACATTTTGCATTAAAAATTAGCAGTTCTGAATGTCAGAGAAAGAGTTTTCCAGGCTTTGTCTGCCTCATTTCAGGCAATGTGTCCAAACGTGGGAAGGCTGCTATTCCCAGAAATCTGGGCTGGAATGGAAAAAGTTACCTGGAAAGGATCTCGAGTCATTTCCATGGGAGCAGTGACCTGGGGGACCTCTGAGCTCCTGTGGGAGAGCTTTGTGGGAAGCCTGGGAGCATAGGGGGGACCCAAAGTAGCATTGCAGCAGGAGAAGTGGACAGAGGATGGTCCAAGCTTATGGAGACAGTAAGAGGATGGTTTGAGAACAGGATATTGCTGGAAAGCAGCAGCAGGAATGTCTGGCAATGCCAAAGACTTCAGCTTGAAAAACAGAAGAAGCACCAGGGCTGGATCAGGAGTGACGTTGCTTTGGAAGAGGAAGGTTCAAGGGTATTATCTCAGCTTCTGACCTGATACTTCTCCCTCAAGTGCTGTAAAATCTCTTTTGCTCACATTTTTTTTGCAAAAGGATTTCAGGTTAAAAAATAAAATACACACAGCTTTCCAATGAAACAGAAGCTGATGTTACCTCAACAGCTTCAGCCATCACTTGCCAAGTTCTGCTCTGGCACAAATGGGTCTCTTCCATCTGCTGTGTATTCCAGCTCCCTAAATTGATGTTCTGTCCATGTGATCTATTCCCTGTGACAGAAAACTTCATGGGCCATTTCTAGTTGCTTCCTCTGTCTCTCTGTCCCTGTTTCTTGGCTGTGCAGGAGGTAATGGGGTTTATTCTGCCAGCGTGGGCTGTCAGTGCAGGCAGCTGTGCAGTGCTCCTGGGCTGGGACCCCACAGCAGGGCCCTGGGTGCCACCTTAGAAACTACAGCCCCAAATGGAACAGCATCTCCAGCACATGAAGATGTTTGGCTCCTCCAGGGCATCATACTCTGATCCAGAGAATGGAAATTAAACTTTCAAAAATACTACCCAATTTCACTTTCTTTTAATTCTGTACCCTGGCCACAATTCCAGTTAAGAATGGCTGTAACTGCTGTTATTATAGACTTTTTTACCCACCCACATTTCTTTACAGAAAGGCAAACTTTCACAGAACTCTTCTTTAAAAGAAATCTTTTATTGAAGCAAGACCGGAGGCAGTGGATAACATTTTCTTTAAATTGTCCAATTAAAACCAAAGTGTCCAAGAGCTAATAATCAAAGCAGACATTAGCTCAAAATCTAAACCAATTATTTTTAAAATCTGCTCTTGATAGACTTATGCTAATGAACTATTTTATTATCATGAGAAATTGTAGCTTGTGCTGTGTTTTAACAGTCTAATTACAGAGATAACACTTGTTTTGTGTGCCCACGATAAGCACAGACTTTTAATTCACTCAGCAAATGGTGGTATGACAGGAATTGGCCAGGACTCTGCATCTGCAGTTCTACAGAGGGCAAAAAACACAAACTCTCAACATCTGAAGGATTTGTCTGTCTTGTCTATGTGGGGAATTAATGAGTATCTCCAGCAAAGCATTTCTTTCAGTGGTTGTCCCTGTGTAGCCCCCAAGGAAAGCTGGTTAGCTGTGCTCTAGCTGGTGGCTGGAAGGTCTAGGACTAACAGATATTTAGGATTTATTTGTTTTCTATGCCCTCCTTCACTGTTCCAGAAAGGGAGGTGCACTGGAGATGGTACCCCTCAGGTGTGAACAGCAAGCTGTGGAGATGTTTCGTTGGCTTTTGATTTCCAAACAGGGAACTCATTAAATGTTCTTAAAAATTCTTGTGAAGAGAAAAAACTCATAAAAACTCCCAGCCAAGGGGAAAATCTCTGCCCAGGAGGGAGAGATCAAGGTTGGTTTGGAGTTTTCTTCACAAATCCTTTGGCTGCCTGACCACCTGTCCTTGAAAAAACAAAGCTTCTTCTTTTATTTGGCCAGCATTACTGCAGATACTTTAGCCAAAGGCAAGAGAACAGAACCTCCTTTTTCCTTTGTAGAAATTTCTCATCTTTGTTTTCTTTTGCTTAGGACAAACTATACCTTGCACAAAAATGAAAACTATAGTGCAAGGACTCACAAGACCAAGGATTTCCAGGAATCTCATACCAATCTCATCTGCCACCACATCTATGAGATGCCTGGAAATTTCTCTGACTTCATTGTAGTGCAACATCCATAAATAGAAAAGTTTTAAGACTTTTTCCAAAGCCATGTGAGCACAACTCTGTGCATTGCCTTCAGTAGAGTCTGGCTTGTATCAGATGCCTTCACTGCAGGAGTCCAAAACTCTGCTTATGCTCAGTCATGGTCAGTAGAGTGCCAGGCCCTAAACTTGTCTTGTGATGCCCTCCATGTCCCACCAGCTAAGAAGGAGACCTGATTTACTTAGCAGGACATGAGCAGTGCTTGGGAGTATCCTTGCTGCTGTCTCACAAGCCACATGTGACCCTGGAGCTCTCCTTTGTGGCTCCTGTGAGGGACTCTGGGCATCCCACATGATATGGATTAGAGGAACACATCTGGGTAGGGGTAATGGGCAACCTCATCAGCTCTGGTGAATGTGAACTGCTCCAAAGGCACTGCACCGACTCGCCAGCAGAGAACAAAGAACCATGTTCAGACAAAACCAGTTATCTGAATTCTTCTCCAAAAGGGCTGAATAGGACAACAAACCCCCACTGCAATAAGTATTTCTTCAGATTACAGGAGCAAATTCTGCTGTTTGTGTTGCTGTCCTGCCTACACTGACTACCCTGCCTTTCTGCTTTGGAGCAGCCAGAGAAAATAGCCAATCTATAAACAGGGTATTTTTTAAGTGACTTTGACTGTTGAATAAATGTGAAGGTCATGGGGCTGTTTTCTCCCCTCCGTTTTCTAAAATCCATTTTAATACAGATCAATATCTGTGAAGATTGAGGGTGGAAACAGACTTTGGGAATCAAACCTTTTCTGCTTGGAAGCAGATTAAAAACATGATGGTCTGCAGCAGCGTTGTATTAAGGAGCAGGATTTATCATTGCAGGACAAGGCTGCCCTCTCTTTCATTCCACATTTGGGTCCTTCCTTTCAGTGACTTTCATTTCTTTCTAGTACAGCAAGAGGGTGAGTGGTGACTGAAGCTCAGCACCTGGCACATCCATCCACTGACAGTTTAAAGGGATCGTTGCCTTGCACAGCTCATTGCTGATGTTTCATCCCATCAGTTGGTACAAGTGGTTTCTGGTTACTGGAAATCTTGGAAATTAAAGGAATTGAAAAGGTTCTTGCTTTCTTATTTTCCTTTTCCTGACCCTCATTCACCTGGGATGTCTGAGGTGCAGCTTTGAGATTCAGTTAGCTTGATCAAAATTCCCATTTTGCATGTAATGTGATGAAGAACCTATTTAAGATTTAGTGTTACAGAACCCCATAAAGCTGCAGGTAAAATTCTCCAATGGTGCTAAACTTTGTGTTGGTGATCCTGGCTTTTTTCCTGCCTCCTCCAAGCTAAGCCTCAGGCTCTGGACAGCAGTAGGAGCCTTCACCGTGTCCCTGTGTGTCCCAGTGCCTCCCTGAGAGCACACAGGTTTCTCTGCCATCAGAGGAGGCAGTCTGGGATGCTGTGGGGAAATGGGATTGCTGAATAGCTCCTATTTCTGCAGAACCACTGGTATTGATCCCACCTTTGCTAAACTCCAGCCCATTAAAACATCTTTTCATGTGTTTTGTATAAGACCACTTTGCCCACTTGTTACCTGTGGAAATTTGCTTTACAAACAGACTGAATTTATTCCTCTGTCAGACATTCCATTTCTGTATCAAACACCCTCCCTATCAATATCCATCACAAAGCATCAAAGGCCACCTTCAGCCTCCCAGCCCCTCCCCATCAGGAAGGGATGGAGTAAATCAGCTCTCTGCCTGGTCCCAAAGGCTTCCAGGCTGTGGTGGGAGATGAATTACACCGTTGCCTTTTATGACTAATGCAGAGCAATCATACCAGGACTTTCCAAAGTGCCATACATCTTCAAAGAGCTGTGTGTCCATTAGCCAAACAGCTCTGCTCAACACAGGACAGCCTGCGATAGTGCAAGATGGGGCAAACAGCACACAATTCCCTCAGTTTGAAATACATGTGAGTCTGTGTGGGAGCTCCTTCCTTTTTTCACAGGACAAACCTTTGGATGAGGTGAGCACAGTCTCTGCAGTCTGCAGGACACAATGCAGGTGACAGAACACAGGACCCGATTGCCACCGCTGCATTAATAAATATCCCAAATTAATGAAGTGACGAGCTGTCAACTCTGGAAATAAAGCTCCTGCTCCCTCTGCTGGGGAGAGAGTCGTGGCTCCACAGCCTGGCACATCAACGATGCCCTGGTCAGATGCTGCCTTTTCATAGGAGGTTAATCTAAAAGTCCGTATTTTACCATGAAAATACCCAGAGAGATGTGGCTGAGATGGGGAAGACAAGAAGGGATCTCCCCCCCAGCCCAGCCCTTCCTGCCATGCTGAACTAGAAAGCCTGCAGACCTCAGATGAGAAGGAAGCTTTGAATAATATATTCGATGCTATCAATAAATCATGGAATAAAACCAAAATGTGTTTCTTCTCCTCCCATTTCAGCTTGAAGGACAAGAGGCCAGGAAATAATAATCCTCAAATCTTTGGTAATTTCCCACCCAGCAGCTTTTCCCACCTCACAGCATACCCTGTTCCTTACAAGAAGATGTATTTTGTTCCATTTAAGAACCCAATTTCATAGAATCCCTTTATTTTTGCCAACAATGCTGTTTCCCTCTACAAATAGCAAGTGAGACATCCTAAGAGAGGCTTCCTAAAATCGGGGAAGACCCCAAATTGGCCTGCTCCTTTCCTTTATGTAGGAGAAACGAAATCCAGATGCTTTGTGCTGCTGAGCTGGGTTGGGGGTACAGCGTGTGTGTGTGTGCTCAATTTTGAGAAACATCTCCTGCTTCTCCCCAGAAAAATAGCTCCAAGGTAGCTGGTTGTTAGGGATGCATCCCTGAAAGTCCTCAGGCATTCCACTGTGTTTGCCCAACTAGCTGTAAGCACCGAGCAGGAAGGGGTGGTTTTCTGGAGTCTGGAGGACCCAGAATTTCAGCTGGAAAAGGGAGAGAAGGAATCTGCTCCATTTAGGCGACGCTGAGCAGCTGCAGGCGCATTTCCAGCGTGGTGCTCAGCAGCATGTTCGTTCTGCCACCTAGGGTCCGGCTGCTCACCTCCCTCCGCCTGAGGAGGAGCTCTGGCAGTTCTGCTGGATGGCATGGAGAGGAATTTCAGCTTTGAGCCTCTGTAATACAGGGGGACATTGATAAGTTAATGCAGGTGGGTTTGAAGCGATGCCAGCGCTTGGATCCTTAGGAGAGGGAGATGCAGAGGTACCACCATCTCCTTTGGTCATGTCACTACTGAGCAGGAGAGTTGTTTTTTTTTTATACTACTCTTGTATTTACTATTTCCCTTTCCACACAAAGAAAATACACCTCTGTGTGTTTAGCCCATGGTGCTCTGCTGGTGAGTAACAGGTAGGTGGGATTCTGTGATGCACCAGTTCTCCCAGTTCATCTGTTGTGCCCCGGTGTGTGCTGCTGGTTGGTTTTAACCACTTAACTAGAAGTGTTCTCATTGATTTATATTCACTGGCTCCTTCATACTCTGATTTCAGTAAAAGCTTCAGCTGAGTCAGGAGAAGGCAAAGAATAAAAGCACATTTAAGCATTTGTCCTTTAAGAAGAAATCAGGACTTGAAAAGACACAGACTATTTTTTATTCAGTTTGGAAAACTAACCCCAAATCTATGCACTGCTTGTGTGCTCAAAAAGGAATTGAGAGGAAAGCTGCAAAAATTACAGTAATACCAGTTCAACAAAACCCTCATACCAGTGCTGACCAGTGACAGAGGGAGAAAAAAGAAAGAGCACTGTTGGTACTAGAAAGTTGCAGTGATAAAGTGTGTCACTGTATCTAAAACAATTAATTAGTCATTGGAAAATGTATAGTTTATAGGTCTGGTCATGGGGGACTGTCTGGGACTGGCTCAACTGAAGCCAAAGTGGAAAGAGGAGCTCAGGGACGTTTGTTTTATTTAACAACCAAGTTCAATGATTTGAAGAGGAATTTTATGGCCTTTTTAGTTGTATCAAAAATGTCTTCTTTCCACCTCTAAATTGCCTCATGTTAACAGTCCTTCAAGAGGAGACAAAAAATTTGCTCATGAGTTTAATATGAACAGTCTTATGTTCCATTATTCGCCAAATTTCTTATTCATGCCAAATTACATAATCTTTTAAAGTGTGTCCCAGGCCCTCTTCCTTCCACTTCAATTTATGTTTGCTTTTCTCTTTACCTATATATTATTGACTTCCTTGCATAAAGAGAGAGACCACTTTGCTGAAAAAGCTTTCTCTTTCCAGAAAGACACTTTATGGCCAAACCCACCATTAGGTTACTATTGATGGAGACAGGGGAGAGCTGCCAAGAAGGTAATAAGGGTAAATTATATCCCAGAGCAGAGCTGGAGTAGCATTAAATGGATCAGAAAGATTTCATTCATTGTTCTGCCACTGAGAAACTGCACAGTTTCAGGAAGGAAAAAGGTTTCTGCCCACCCAGACTTGGAAACCCACTTGCTGGAATCAGGTGTTATTGTGATCAAAAGCAGAAGTTGGCGGTTTTTTCACCTTGGACTGAGAAGCACCAGCTCCAGTTGTCTTAAATGGTGTGCCCAAAAGTAG
The DNA here is from genome assembly GCA_013396695.1 of Sakesphorus luctuosus. NCBI lineage: Eukaryota > Metazoa > Chordata > Aves > Passeriformes > Thamnophilidae > Sakesphorus > Sakesphorus luctuosus. Next base: position 569,791 of record VWZD01002531.1, read on the forward strand.
GACTGAGATTTTACAACCTGAGCCTTCATCTTGTAACAGCTCCTGCTTACCCCTCCAGTGAATAAGGAAGAAATGTTCCTTTAATTTTCGAGGACAGGAAGAAATGTTTCTTTAATTGTCAAGGACAGTAAATGGTTTAATTAGTCAGCAAACAGAAATACCCAGACTGGGATTCTACTTATTCAGAGCATGGCAGAGTTTTTGGCACTGAGTTCATCCTGCAGAACTTCAGACCCTGTCTCTGCATATGCAATCCGAAACAATGTGTTTATTTGGGGGAACAACTTTTACTAAACTTATTAAACCTCATTAGAGTCAGTGATCTGGGAACTTCTGTGGGAGCATCCTGAGTTAGTGCAACACTGTGTTATCACACCTCCTTGGGATCAGCTCCTGGCATCCTGATGGACCACATGCTAGAAAGCACCAAGGGCAAAATATCCCTCCCCAAAGGATTTGAATAAAAATCCTTTTCCCTTGAGAAATTCCAGCTTTGAGAAGATCAGGTAGATGTGTTCCTATGATGGCCAAGGCAACCACAATCCTAAGGGATTTAATTAGTTTGTATTTACATGAATTTCTTCTGAGGCTCCAATATTTACTTCTGTTCCACAAGAAGTGCAGGAAGAAAGGCCTTCCTGGCTTTTCCCCTGGACCAGACTATCAGGACACTGGAGGCCAATTGCCAGGGAAAGCAATGCCTCCTTCTGCCTGGTCTCCTCTTTTGGCTTGGCAAACATGTGAGCAATGGGCTGCAGGTGTGCTCAGCAGTTTTGCCCTGCTCTGGCACAGCAGGTGCCATGTCTGGCTCCATCAGCATCCCTGTTCAGGTGCTGGGGGATGTTGTAGGACAGCATTTGGATGCAGCACAGAATCCTGTTTACATGACGGGGGAATGTGCCTCAGCAAAATGAGAATTTTCCTGCTTATCTCACTGGTGTGAAACATAATGAGATAAAATCCAATGATGTTATTTAAGCACACTCAATGTGCTGTATCCACTGAGAAATGCTCACACCTAGCCTTCTAATGGCTCTGGGGAGGATGGAGCTGTTGAAGGCATTGAGCCAAGTCCTCTGGCACAAGCAGGGGCTGCTGTGCCTGAGCACAGCATTCATTTTGCCAACCCTCTCTCACTGCCTTTCCCAAATGACTGGCAGGCTTTTTAAAACCCAGGCTCTAGTTCATCTAGGTTCTCACACTTCCTCTTTCTGCACAAAATATCAGTATGCAGGAAGGGATTTTACTTTTTCCTTTTCTCTTGTAACATGGAACTGCTGTTTCATCAGCCAGACTCGCTGTGGGAAATACTGTCAGTCAACCCACTTCACTCCTAGACAGTGCTCCAGACCCCAAAGTTAGGACTGATGCCTGGTAAGCAAGGTAACTCATGGGACAGATAAAAATCCCTTCCCAGTGGCCTGTCTTGGCTCTGAGCCCACCACAGTGACAGCAGCCTCCATTTTTAGCAGGGTGATGAGGAGCTGGTATGGGTGGCAAAGAATCCAGTAACCATCCTTTATCTGCCTTGATGTGGCTGATGTTGAACCTTAAAAAAAGTCAATATTGTTAAAGGACTCTGAAGGCACAATGTCCTTGTAACTATGGGCACTTGAGATTTCTGAGCTTGAGTTTATAAATCAGAAAGAAAAATACTGTCTAATATTAGATATAAGAAATGGAGGAGTGAAGGTTTAATGTCAGGAAGGGTCAGGCTCTCAGTCACCATCTCACTCCTCTTCATTGGCCATTAAATATGTCCCCAAAACACCAAGAAATCCCCAGAAATAAAGAAACAAAGAGAACAGAAGAAGTGCAAAGAAAAATAAATGTGTATTTCATCTCATGAAGGTTAAATCTCTGGTATTTTTACTGAATGCAAATTTTCCATTCTGATGCTTTGAGGCTTTAATTAATGACTGTGATTATTTAATTTCCCTCCATTTCCCTTCCGATTGCAACCATCACTGTTGTTTTTCACAGCTTTTTGCAGCTGCCACAGTCATTCCTGTGAAGGTACACGCTGAATCACGCTCAGTGCTTCAGTGGCAAAGTCTGGGCTACGTCGCTCTTCTGCGGTGCTTATGTAAAACCACACGTGACTTTGTCAAGTCAGCTTCTAGCTAGTCCCTTAGGAGACTGCAGGTCATTCCCTTGGCACCTGTCCCTATAAAATGTACATTGCACAAAGTCATGATTGAAATGTACAGAGGAAATTACACATTCACAAAAAAAATAAAAAAAAAAAGGAAAGAAGAAAAAAAAAGCCCAATTGCTATTTTACAAGAGAAAGTGTGTACCATTCCATACATACAAAATGTTTTAAAATTGTACATAAGTACCAAAGGCATTATGAGAGATTCTTTGGAGATGAAACGAAAGTGCAAGAAAGCCAAGGCAACAGAGCAAATGAAAGGAAGCAAAGCAGCAGCTGTCTTTGCTTTCGAAAGGACAACCAAACTTCCATGCTCACCCAAGCCCCAGAGTTTCATGAGCGGGAGGCGAAGGCACGTGGCACCCACGCTCAGCCCAGTGTGAGATTCACCTCTCAGCTCTCACTGGCAGGACAAATGCAGGAACCATTCTGAGCCCAGTTAAGGCCAAATGAGCCAGATGCTGTTATAAACCATGATAACGTCAAGGTATCTCAGGGAAATGGCAACACACTCCAGCAATGGATGCACCCTTTGCTTAGTAATCTATTTAGGACTGAATCAGCTCTTTAAACTGAGAACTTTGGACCTAGAGATGAATTTCAGGCCAATGAAAAAATTTGATTGCTATTTTTTCAATGGCATCCAGCAGTATTTAACTGGAAAATTTCCCTCTTCATGCCTTTGTTTATTTAAACACTGAAGGGTAAGTCTGACCCAATATGAAGGTTGTATCCGTGAAAATATGGGCAAAATTAAATCCTAGAAAATGATTCATTTGGTGAGGCTGGTGAAATCTCTGAATAGGGGCAGTCAGAGTCTGAAGGCTGACCTGCTAGGAGAATCAGATTTTGTGGTTATAACATAGTCATTTCTTCCATAACTCTAAGATCAAAGATGGGGTTTTGATGACTCTTTTTTTTTAAACATCTCTTAACTAGGGGCTTTTTTAACTGTGTAGGCAAAGGTAGGACCCACGAAGCAGATGGATGCTGTGCCTGGGCAGTAGCCAGGTTTGTGGGAGGCCATGGCACTGCCTTCAGCCAGCACTGCTGCTGTGGGACACCCTGGCACAGCATGTAAAGCCTTTGCCCTTGGCTCTCTGATGGCATGGGACAACTGTTTGGCCACATATCCTAGGAATGGGCTTTTTGGACTTGAACTTGGCACTGGCCACTATATTATATTTGTTTGTTTGAAAGGAAGCCAAAGAAATTATCATTCATAGAACTGCATTGCTCTGCTGCATGGCCTGTGCTGCCTTCAGAAGATTTCTCCTTGGGATGGGAGTCACACATCAATTCCCATTGCAAATCTTCCTTTTTGTTTGAAAAAACATTATTAAAACAGTCTTTTGGTTTGGTTTTATCCACTCCCTCACCTCCAAAATTGAACTCTTTTCTCCCCTTGTGCATCTCAGATGCAGCTTTATCTGTTTTGAAGCGTGTGTGTTCGTGTTGGTATCCACATCCACACACAGCAACACGTAGGTGCACGTGCACAAACCACATGCACACGTTTTGGCAGCCAAAGTTGTGTTGTCCTTTTATCTTGCAGGTTATGACAAAGATAAACTGTGAATTTCATTCAATCTGTACAGAATTTACAGTTCAGATGTGTAGCAATGAAGAATACATAGGAATACAGTAACTGTTAAGTATTTATGGGCTGTGTGTGTTTTGTTCAGGTATTTTTTAAATTAACATTACAGAGGCAATCTCTTATTTCAGCTTCCTGATAAAATCTGCTTAAAGAAGCATTCAAGTGCAGTAAATTTCTTAACAGGATGTTCATTTTCCTCTTTCTCCAGTTATGTTGAGTCTCATCACAAACTAGGCAGGTGAAACTTTGGTGTCTGTTCAACGCTCATACGCTGATTACCCGTAGAGATACCTCCCAGCATATGGCATGTAATGTGCAATCTGTGGGCACTACATGTGGATAATGTGCCAAAGTGACACTAAGCAAGATAAATTTCCTAGATACAATGTCTATACTGGAGAAACAGGAGTACAGTTTTAGTGTGTGGAGTGTTGCTCCATAAGAACAGTGGCACCCACCTATGTGAATTCCTGATAAAAGAATCAAACATTTATAAGAATAATTTACTGAATCTCCTAAAGCATTTGATATACCACGCAGCAATTGCAACTATGTTTAACATCTGCTCTTCATTTAAAATAACAAAATCTGTCATTTATCAGCTATATCTGGTTTTGCCTCAGTGTTCCTCAGGTACTCTACACTGTGCGTGAATTTTTTGAGAAAAAGTGAAAAAACTTCAAATTTTAGGATATGTTGGGAGGGGAAAAGTAACCAACACAGAAAGGTCTCCATCCTGACTGTTGACAGGAGCATGGGATAACTTCAGCTCCAGGTAAGATGCTGGACCAGTGTCAATAACTAGGCAGGACAGAAAAGACCTGTCACTGATGACTTGTCCTCAGCAAGGCTGAATATGGTGTCTACAGAGATGCTAAAGGACTGAGACCTCCATAGCCACATCTGTGATGAACCCTTTTCATGGGCATCACGGCATATGGAAAACACTGGGTCATGGCCACTGTGTTGGTGAAGTTTAAGGGATTACTGTGAAATGCTGCTTCTGCTTCAATGGGAGGTGCCCATGGCATGCTAAAATAAGGAGCATTTTCCCATTGTGGCTCGCAAGTCTTGTGCTAACCTTTTCTTGTGTGGAGAGGGAAGGAGAGAGCACCTCCCCAGATCCACAGTCATCAGTGTCAAATGGAAATGAAATGCCAGGCAGGCTTCGCTGGCAGCAAGACATTCAGTGTTGTTTTGGGGTCAGAGCCACCCAAACTGGAGATTCTGGCATGGCTTCTACCTGAAATCATTAGCCCTGCCCTAAAATTATAGGTGTAGCTGCAGATGAAATCTAGCCTGAGCTTGGCACTGACTTTTGGAAAACTTTGTGGTGAGCTCAAGCTCCTCAGAACCAGGCAAACAGATGCTGCTTGAGCAATTCCTCTGCAGCTGTATTTACAGGAATTAGGAGAGGGCAAGATGCTTTCAGGTTCACTGGCAGCTTTGGAAATAGCACAGCTTGGACCAGCTGCTTTCCAGTTCTCCCCATTATCAAGCCTGCCATGCACAGCCACATATGTTGGCTGCTAGAGGGGATCTGGGGGTCTTAAAACCAGCTCTTGCTTCAGGAAGCAAAAGCATCTACACTGGTAGAGCCTGTGAGCTCTTCTCTGAGATGTTCAGCTGGACAAGAAAACCTGAACTGAACCCCCATCTCTGTTTCACTGCAATCAGCAAAAGCCATGGGGACAAACCTTCACAGGGTGCTGCATAGAAGGACAAGACAGATTTCATCCCTGTGTGAAAAGGCTCCAGGAGAACAATTGAGGGATGTGTTGAGGCCATGGTGGCTCAATGAGGAAGCAAATAAATTGCCAATAAAAAGCAAAACTGCCATGCTAACAAAACATGAAAGCTCTCTGGTGCATCTAGTGATGCCAGGCCAACAGCAAATTCCAGTGCAGAGTTGTGGCTTTACAGCTTCATGAGTAAATAGTATGGATAAGGAAGGTGAGGATAGGGGACCAGAACCAAACTAGATCATGGCAGCAGTGCCAAGAGGTACAAGAGACTGCAAACACCAGCAAGATGGGCAAATCCTGAAGGCGTCACGACAGTCTGGTATTACAGTAGGGAGATCAGTAGCAAAACATTTATGGAGATAAAAAGGTAGCTCAATGCCACTCCATGAAGAGAGTAAGAGATGCTTCCAAAAAGAATGGCTATGGCACAGCTGCAGGGTCCCCGAGACCACCAAGGGCTGTAGACAAGGGTGGATGAAATTTCCAAAGCAGCATTTCCAGTTTTGGAATCACATTCCCCCTCTGTCCCTTGGGCTGTGCTGCAGGCACAAATGCACATGCACCCCAAAGCTGGATGCAGGTGAGAGAAACCTATAGAAATTAAAACAGACATATGGCAAGTCCCACACATGTGGGTTCAAATGGCATCTCCAAAATGAAGACCAGTCCTCCATCCTTGGCACTGCCTGCTCCTCCAAACCCTCAGAAAGGGGTATCTGGGGTGCTCTTTTTCAGAGGCATCCTGATGGAAAGGAGGTTGTTACCCACAGCCAACACAATTTGTCTTTTTTCCTCCCCATTACATGTTTGAAGGAACCACAGGTATAAACATGGTTTTTTACCCCATAGTTACAAGCAGTAGAAGTGGAGTCTGTGCATGCTGTATCAGAGGGGTGGGGTGATGACCAGTCACAGCATGAGAAACACTTGGTGATAATATCAGTGTTACCTACAGAAGCACCGCAGCACCCTACAGGATGGGGCACTGGGAGGACAGCCTCTCCCCAAAATGATGCTTTGGGCAACATTACCTTGTCAGGTACTACAGCAATCTGGGAGTGCAGATACAGCTGGAGCATATTGCTGTCTACTCATCTCAGGCTGCATGCAGTAGCAGGCAAAATTGAGAGTACAGTCAGTGAGATAGTCCAGAAAGCACATTCATAGGTTAAAAAGGACCCCGCTGCTACCTAAATTAGAAGCGTGATTAATAGTGTATCAAAAGGTGTGTGATCCCTCTCCCTCTAGACACTAATATAAGGCAAGCAGTATTGTGTCACTGGGGCATCAAACACTACAATATACTAAAGAAGATTCCTATGCAGTATTATTATCCTTATTATTAAAAACCCACCCTATTGTTATTGTTAAAAAAACCAATGAACCCACACCCCTGCTCTAAGCAGATTTTGCTCTGTGAGGCAGAAGAGCCAGAGTGTTTGTGTGCTAAAAGCAAGAGTTTGCTTTTACACAGCTGAGCAGCAGTGACCCCGTGGGGCTCGGAGGGGCTGCTGCCCTCAGCCCTCCACCACAGCCCTCTGCAGCCTCAATGTCACCTGCAGGTGAAGGAACTTTTGTATCCGATTTCCTTGTTTCTGGTTCAGGAAAAGGAAGCTGATGAAAACAGAAGATGCTGACCTGTGATGGAGAGAGGATGGGAGAGGATGCAGGAGTGCAGCTGTGGTCAGGGAACTGTGCTGGGAAGAAAAGGTTGGAGGCTCAGGACTCGCTCAGCTTGGGAGTTCACATGACGGAGAAACAGAAATTCTTGTCCTGCTGAGAGGCTTTTTAACATTCCCAATTAAATACTCACTGCTAAGGGTCTTCATATGGGACAACTTTTGGGTAAATTCCTTAGGAATCCCAGTTTCTCTTCTAATACTTACATTTTAGTTTTAGCAGTAAAGTTGCTGTGACCAAAGTTGTCTGAGGATATCACGGAAATGAAGTTTCCAGTAACTCCCTCTCAGGAAAAATATGAGTGAAGGTGTTTTCCTTTTTTCTTGGTAACTGTCTGGAAGGGGAGTATTTGTATCTGAAGTGATGCTCTGGCATCTCAGGTCGATTATATAAACTTGTTCTAAAAATTCACATAATTTAAAATTTTGAAAATCGATTAAAAATGTAAAAATATACCTATTTATCTGTAAATAGCAACGACCCTGCAGAATTTATTTGGATCTATTAAGCAACATTTGAAATAAAACACATTTTTAGAAAATCTGATCTATCACATAGTCTGCCTAAAGAAATATAATGGCTTTCTGAGCTGGACAAGAGGTTTGTTTTTGGTGAGCTCCTTGACATTTTTAGCTTTAAAAAGTACTGTTTAGAAAATGAGTCAACAAGGAAATTCACATACAAAATCTTCACTCGAGTAACATTAAAGGCCCTTCCCAAATATTGGGAAATTTGACTTATGGCTAGTGCTCTGTTCCTATGTTGGGGTCACATTATGAAAGGCCACCTTGCAACATCTCCAGCCACATCTGTTCAGAGACATGAACTCCTCAGAACACCTGAACTCACATTTGGACCTGAAGCACCCAAAAACTGACTGTGGCTTCAGGTTCCAGTCCCAGGCATTGCTCCATCCCATAGGTGGGGCCAGCTGCAGTATTTCCTTCCAGATCTAGACCCAGATTCTGATAAAAGAATGCCCCAAAGCCTCTTGGAGACCAGACCTCAGGCTCGGGTCTCAGCTCATGGCTTCACATTCAGCACAGAGACCTCTTGAAACCAGGCTTTGGGCACATGGGCATGGGCATCCCCAGACTACTTAAAGATGGCCTGCTGGAAATTTGGCCTTCATTTCTTCTTTAGCTCTCTTTGGACTCCTCTGTCCATACTTGGTATTGCCTAAAACTTGTTTCTGTCCTCCAAAAAATATGCAACAAGAGTTGTGAGGGAGAAGAGCGCAAAGACAAGCCCAAGAGAGGCTCAGCAGAGGGACAAAGTTTGCCTGTCCATCCTTTTAATGGTCTTTGTCATTGGGACTGCCTTATTAGCAAATCTGATTTACTTTCTTTTAATCCAGTGGTTAAGACTTCCTGTGGGAGATAACCACGAGGAGTGTGTGATACAGGCATGGGGGAGCTGAGCAGTTGAAAGTGAAGAATTTGCAGGGGGTACTGGACTACAATTTAGGGCAGGAATGAAATTTTTTATGGCCATAAGCAACAAGCAGGCTATGTCATTGATTATGCAGGCTTAGATCATTTCATGGAAATAAGGAGCATTATTTGTAACTAATTCTGGTGTAAGTTAACCCCAAAATCCAGGTCTTTCTGACTGGATGAATGAGAAGTGATAATTTATGGCGTAGTTGTGGAAGGAGGTGTGTGTCAGAATGTCACTGGCAAGAAGCCACAGAAGAAGGTGGAATAAATCCTGTACCTTCCAAAACAATTTTATGTGAACTGTGTAGCAGCCAGACATGATCTGTCCTGCATGTGTATAAAGCCAGTTTTCTGCAATTAGTGATTACAGCACAAGTCCAACTTTTAAAGATACAAGTCAAAAGATCTTTATGGACTCCAGTGTAGTAAGAGACTAAACTCAATTCTTCCTGTGCAGTCCCTGAAGATGAGCTTTAAAGTCTCTTCCAACCCAAACCATTCTATGGCTCTATAAATCTATGATTCTGTGACTAAAGACCAGTCGTGCACCTGCACTGCAGTAGGATTGCATGACATCATCCTCATCCTCATCTGGCATTCCTGCCTTTATATCATACTCTTCTGAGCCAAATTTCCAGCAGGCCTTAAAAAGTAATTGCAAACAAATAAGATAATAAATCTTTGTTATCTCTGACTTGCACAAAATTTGCAGTGAGCAGCTGGCTGAAGCAACGCTGATTTTTGCCTCACCTGATGCAATTTCTATTCTTGTGGGCAGTAGAAAACACAGGCCACCAAGTCTGATTTAGGACCTGCTGACACTACTTGCTCTACCAGAAGGCATCTCATTTTGGAACATGCCAGAGGCAAATCTGCACAATTCACAGCCATTTGGCATTTAAAGTTGTCTCTGTGTGGAAGTCAAGGGCATCGCAGGGTTCACTCTGCACCAAGAAATCCGGAGCCAAAAGGAACACAAACAAATGTTAACAAAAATACAGCTCAAATGGGAAAAAAAGGAACCAGCATGGCTGAAAGACCAGGGTCCCTCTAAGAAAAATGTTTGCCCCTCCTGAATGGTGCAAAATGGCAGGAAAAATTGTGCAGAGCTTTTATGCCACTCCCTCAACACATGTGAAGACCTGCGTGTTGGTCCTGGGCACTAGCAAAAGAATGGTTTAATTTCCTGGCTGCAACCTGTCAAACTGCACCCACATCTTCCCTAAAGCCAAAATCTTCCTTAGTCTCTCCTGGTTGCTGGTCAAGCAAACAGGTGGAGAGAAACAGGCTGTGAGTCTCCCTTCAGCACAAGCAAGTTAATGTTCAGCCTCTCAAAGGCCACAGAGAAATGAAGTTGTCACCTAAATATCCTTAATAGGCTCTTGATATGACACAGGGGAAATGTGAAAAGAGAGGGTTTGAAACAACTGACACAGCCCCAGCAGAAAACACATGTGGGATTTGGGCTGTGAAAGCATGGGAAGATTCAGAGGCACAATGCCAGCTGTGGTGTCCCAGCACTGGAGATGGACCCCAAACACAACTTCTCCTGATGAACCTCCTTCCAAAAAACCCCACCAATCTATCCATGTAAAAGATCACTTCCTGACTTTGTTTTGGTCCCAAAAGAGCATCTGTTTTCCCTTTGCCTTCCCCCAGCTGAATGTGCTGCTGAGGTGCCTGGGAATGACAAAATGATCTTTCCAAAGGAAGTACGTGAACAACAACGAAACGAGGCAGACTTGGATTGGCACAACTCGCAGGCAAGAATGAGTAAGAGGCTTCTGAAAGACCATGGAGAAACAGAGAAGCACTCTTAACTCAGCTTGAGGGATCCAAACAAACCAAAGGATGTCCCAAGAACATGGGTGTGAGTTTCTTGGCAGGGCAGAAGATGAAAGGAAACACATAGCGTGTGCAAAAGTGTTCAGGCACGATGCAAACCGTAAGAAAAGTGCCCACTCTGACCAACAGGGCTTCCAAAGGATGAAGCTCAGCAGCTTGCAGCAACACGGGGACCACAGAATCCTGTATATTGACCCTCCCACTGTGGCCTGGTGGCTGTGCCTCCACAATGGCACTGTTGGCCATGAGAATGGCTTCACACCATGGCAGCCCTCCAGAGAGGTTGCCTTTGGTGTGTCTTTGCTTTCAAAGCAACCCCAGGTCCCTTGTCAGCAGGAGGAGAGATAATTAAATATAATACATGGTTTAAAATAGAAAATTCCAGCCCCATAGTCTCTGGTCCTCACTCTGTCTCTTTTCTGCCCTCTGGGTTGTCCCTCTTCTTGCACTCAAGTTCATATTTCTGAGTCTTTCAGTTTCCTAAGATGGGATAGTTTCCAAACTGTTCTGATTCAGAGCAGTATCCTAACCTGTCCCACTCTGAGGCCATGTCTTCTGCTCATGCAAATATCCCAGCCACCATCCCTCACCTCCAGGGGCTCTACGCAACATTTCCATGTATTATATTGGAATTATGCCACCTTTCTGACAGCTCATGAGGAACCACAGAGTAACAACCCCCTGTAACTACACATGACCCAAAATCTAAGCCAGAAACAGATGTGTTCATTCCAAACACCAAAACACCTGAAGGTGCAATCACTGGTGCCATGAAGTAGTGATGCCCACCTAACACTTGATATGCACCAGTTACTGTGATCCACAAAAGCCCTGGCTGGGTGATTTATTCCTGCCCTGTGCTTCTGAAGATTCCCAAGAAATGCAAATTGCCTACCCTGCGCCCTGAAATAATTTCACCTAATGATCTTAGAAAGAGAGTATGAAAGAAATCTGGACTTCACGGCTCCAGTTCGCTCACCACCATGACCTCTTCCACAAACGCAGGGTCAGACCTGCTTGTTTCCCCCCCAGAGTAAGCTGCAAGAAAGTATGGGCCAGCTAAGGATGTCCTAGAAGGAGGAAAACCTTAGCTGTCAATCTCCTTGAGAAGTTCAGCATGTGGAGAGCTGGAGTGGGCAGCTGCCAGCGCTTGAGTGTGGCTCGGCGGCTGCAGGAAGGCTTCACTGCCGGGGCGCTGACCAGCCCATGTCACTGAAGGGTCCCTCGCCCGTGGCCGACCTGGGAGGAGGACCACAGGGTGTGCAGAGGTCAGAATCGGTGTCTGACTCCCCTTCTGCAATGTAGGGTCTGATTTTGGCCACGGCTGCATAGCAACCGTTGTTAAGGATGTCCAAATTCTCTTTGGACTGGGAGATGCTAAAGCCGCTGAAAGAGCGCTCCAGTTCCTCGTGGTCTACCGAGGGGATGGAGATGGACGTGTCGCTGTCTCTCATGGCACTCTCGTGGTGTTTGGTTGTAATGTCTTCATTCCTCAGGTACTCTGCGCTCGCCCTGTGCCCACCACTGTACAAGGAGCGCTCGTGGGAGGGCGGAGGTGGGATTCGGACCAGTGAGCTGGGGTCTCCGACAGGAGAGGAGCCATGGCTTTGCCGCTGGCAGGATGTGGAGGGTGGGCATGCATTGGTTGGGGCTGGTGGGGCAGAGAAGTTCTTCTGACCCATGGAGCTGGTGGACCTGATGATCTTGATGATACAGCCGTTCTTGTCAATGTGCTCTCTGCTGTCTTCGGGGCTGTGGTAGGGAGGAGCTGGGTCTGGTTCTTTGGACCCAAAATAAGCCTCCGTCTCTGTTGGTGGGATGCCCATCCGCTGCATGTAAATGTTCACCAGGAAATCCAGCTTCTTCTCCATTGACTGAACCTGCAAAACAGCACAGTTCCAGTGCCACATGCAGGCTGAGCACATTAACATTCTGACTACAAGCAATTTCCATCGAGGAGCAAGTGTGGGGCTGGGCTTCATAGATGACCTCTGTCTACACTGACCCACAGCAAACTTAAAATTGTCTTGTTCTGAAGCGTTTAATTCTCCACTTTGTTACAGGGTTTCTTGTTACAAGGTTTTTCTTATGCTCCTATAATCTTTCTGACAGGCACCAAGTTCCAGAAAAGCTGGAGTACACTTGCATGCTTCCAGCAACTTCCTGCACTTGGCACTTGTCTGTGCTCAGATGGCCATGGGCATTTCTGAGCCTGATCCTCTAGGAAGATTTTAAAACTTCAGCAAGGCCAGCAGCTACAGCAGTCAGGCTCAGGGAGTCATTTGAAATGTGTCTAGTGTGGTGGCAAATAAACCAATGTGCTGTTTACAGAAATAATGTAGACCTTTGACAAACTCACTAAAAAAGAAAGGCTGTATGTTACAGACTGCAAAGCACTTGCTTTGAAAGTGGCATTTAGGCTTCTAAGACACTTAGTTACCTTTCATAACATCCACCTTCTTTCTATTTCAAAATATTCTTGGCTCTTACATTTTTTTACTAAATGGTAATGTCCCACTCGGAGAAGAAAAGGCAAGAAAATACCAATACAATGCATGCAACACCCTGTTACAGGAAGCCCCTCCTGACCCAATATACCTGTTTTTCAACTTTTCCAAGCCTGCCCATCATGCTGGGGTCTTCAGGCAGCTCCCCCTCTGCTGGCCCTTTGGTCCGATCCTTGTCAGTCATAGAGGATCCTCTCCCAACGATCTGGTCAACTCTACCGGGATCAGAAAATCCCCCCACCCCCGGAAAAGGACCTGGAGTCAGTTGGAGGCAGCAGCTGAGGAGGGCTCCACTTGTCGCGCCTCCGTGGGACAAAGCAACAGCCTCTCTCCCAACTAACACTCCAAATTACTCACAGACACGCAGTGCCACTGAAGTGTTAATTCAGATGCAAAATTCAGAGCAGTATTAGCAGAGTTTGAAATTATCCATTTCTGTTTATACAGATAAAACCTGGTGCATTATGCACAGTAGGTTTACCCACTGCAAAGAATTTCTTTAACTGGCTTTCTTCCAAATCAATTACTTCTTATTTGTGCTGAGAAATTATTATTTTGGGGGAAGATCAAGTTTTCTCTTGCATATATCAGTGGGGGTTTTTTCAGTCTTTGAGGCTGTTTCCTCTCCTCAATGCAAATGCACGTGTGTAATTCTCATGTCCATGAAAATGAGCCACTTTTCCTAAGATCCAGACAAACACGTACAGTGCTGTTTTAGTGGAATTACATCAAGGCCATAACTCAGCAAACACTACCACACTGTTTTCATCTCAGTAATACTGTCCTTCACACCTGTATCAGATGTTTTCTGTTAGCAGAGCTCCAAGCTGGGAACAGCAGAGGATACTCCTGCCAAATCAGTAGCTAAAGCTACAGGTACTAACTTTTTACACACGATACATTTGCATGTCCTCATTCCCAGTATAGATACACCTGGGTTGATATACAGTTCCATATGTCTAGAAGGAAAGGAGAGAAAAAGCCACTTTGGAAGTTGGAATTCAATGCTATTTGAAGCATAAAATATAAGTTTTCTTGAGAGTAAACACCTGAGCTTCTTGATCCCTCAAAATTCAGGGGAGCCATTCAGTTTTGGAATAGCTTCCTAATGACAGCCCAGTTTATGGCCTAATTTTATGCCAGGCAAACTTTACTATTGCATAATGCACCAAATGTAAGGGTGGCAGGGGAAAAGAAGGGTTAATTAATCTGATTGAAACCAAGTTGAGGTATCTTGAGCGAAAACTCAAAATGCTTCTTACGCAGTTCTGCCGTGTGGGCCATGGGTCCATGCACCAGGAGGAGGAAAAGGAAGGAGCTGAACACAGACAGACAGGGGAAAATGAACAAACAAAAAACCAAGGAAAGGAATGAGACGTGAGGCTATTTCCAACACAAGAGCCATCTGTTTTCTTTAAATTTGACAGGGACTTCATACATATGTTGGCTGTTGACATTAAGGGACAGATATCAGTGGGTATGGACCAGCGTGGCTCCCTTAGCTTATATTAGAGCAACAGCAGTTTACAGCACCAGCTCTGGCTCAAAGAGATGAAGTGGATGAGCACATCACACCAAAGACAGAAAATATAAGCCAACAATTATTTCAGAGTTTAGCTTTGATACCAGAAGATACTTCATTTGGGCAGGGATGAGACAGAATACTGTTCTGTTTAAAAAGCCATGTTTGATCCTTTGCTTAGCAATATAAGCACAGGAGTACAAGGAGCACCAAGTGCTATAATTACAAGTGTGAGGAATATGCATGCCTTATTTCTCTCTTGTAATGGGAGAAGGAAATTATTGACAGGTACAGGAACTCCCCACAGGGGATGCAATTACTGACATGACATACAGCACAAGAAATCCTACGACAATGTCGTTACCATGTAAGCAAAGAGCTATTAAATTGGATACCTCGGGCTACCTTGGTTTGGAATCACAAGTCAAGGCGTAGTACAGCCACTGTACGAACTCCTCTCCTGTATGCACAAGCAAGTAGACTAGTAAAACAATGAACATGAGTTTAAAGAGGCCCAAAGTGTAAATGCCACTGAATACTGCAGAAGGCCAAGAGCAAACGGGGTGTTTTGTCCTCCTGTCCAATCCAGCATGGCACTGACATTGATATATGCCCACTAATGGAAATGAGATGTCCCTTAACAGGTGCTGAGTAGATCAGGGAGGCAGGACAGACTGTAACATGGAAGGGCAAAATGAACATTGCATTGTAATAACAGAAATAGTCTTGTGCAACCCAAATTCTAATCTAGCAGAAATTGAGACAGGACTTCTGCTCTTTTCCATGTCTTAAGAGAAGACCTATCCAATAAGTGAACCTCATATGGGTCATTTCAGGGGCCAGCTGGCACTTCACAGATGGAGTGATCCCTAGTATCATGTAGAACAGCACTGACTTGTCCATCCCCTTCAGGCTGGACACACCTGCCTCTAAAGCTGCTGCAGTTCAGGGGCAGGACTGAAGCCCTTCACAGAGCTCATCCATAAAGCACTCAGAAGCCTTTTCCCATAAACCATTGACACCAGACCCCAGAATTCCAGCTTGATTTGTTCCCTTTGTGTCTATTCTTGACATAGTCCTGTCACTTGAGGTGATCATGTTCCAAAGCTCTGAGGAACCAGAGAGCCAGATCTGGCAGGTCAGCACCGAGGATGGTGCAAAGGGAAGCTGTGGGACACTGACTTCAGTGCAGAGAGGGGAGAAGAAGGTGAACCAAGTCCTTCTCTCTTGATAGGAGAAACCAGGCTTGAGGTCTCCCACCTCTTTGCTTGCCATGGCAGAAGCTGGACCACAGGAGAGTGCTTCAACCCTCAGCAAAGCACTGAGATTTCATTTGTACTTTATCTGATCTAAGAGAAAAGAGGGAATTTCCTTGTGAGCTCCCAACCCACCTGTACCTAGCTGAGGACTGCAAAAAGCAAGAGGTCCTTTTAGCCATTATAAGATCTTGAGTTTTTTTCCAAACTGGGCAACAAAGCTCAAAAGATGAAAAAGAGAGAACGATTTTCCACTTTTGCAAGCAGAGTGAGATAGTTTATGTTCTTACTGTGTGACAAAAGACTAAGAATCTAGTGATTGCCATCCCACTTCTACACTACACCCCATGGGGAGCCTTGTGTCTTCTCACCATTTATTTTGGCTGTGTCAAATACACATGTGCAGAGGGAAGAATTCAGCTGAAGCTTTGGCATTTAGCCCCGTGTTTTTCCTTTCCTACCAGAAGAGGATTCAGAGATTTCTAGGAACACATGACAAACTGTGCCATCTGCTGTCCTTGGTAGGCTCTGCTGGGTCTTAGTCTGGGAGGGAGAGAGGAAAGGGGATTGCTCTTTAAAGTGAACTTTGCTATCTTTCCTTCTTTCTAATGGTACAAAAAAAATGTAAAGTCTTGCATCAGCCACAGTGCAGGTTTTCTCATGCTTCATTATGCTTCATGCTAACAGTGCATGCAAGGAGGTGTAATAAGTCACCCTCGGGCCAGAAGCAGACATCAAAAAGTCAAACGGCTCAAATGAGATAAAAATGAAGTGTTTGGGAATATCTATTCAAGTGTTTTCTTTTTTTTCTTTATCTCTTATAAGTTTTTGTAAACAATCCAGGCATTGAAGCCAAACCCCCTTCATCCATGTCACAGGACTGGCTACTTACCCCTTCATTTGGCAACAAAATTTGCTCTTGACAATTTTGATCAGTATCTGTTGTCTAAAAATTACAGCTGAGATTGTACCTATTCTAAGTCAAATCAGCTGATTTAAGGAATTTTATCCAAATTGTCTGTGTGTACAGAATGGAGCAAACATGGCCAGCCAAACCACAGCCACGGACATCTACCAGGATCCAACTGCCTTTGCAGGGAGTTACTTGAGGAAACCATTTGGCTGAACTGAGCCCTTGTCACTAGAACAATCCATAGGGTTGGGACATCACTCTGTTTTGTTTCTCTGGGCAGAATTTGTCTAAAATAGCTGCTGCCATCCACAGGGACCTCACAGCACGAGTCCCCACAGCATGGACCCACTAGGTGTTAAGGGGATGGAGGTCATGGCAGCAATGGAGCCTGACCCAGAGCTTTGCATTCGGCCTTGGAGCTGCTCAGAGCTCTGGTTCCCATCCATCAGGCACCCTGAGCACCTCACAGGTGCCTCTGGTTTTTGTGGAAGGATGTAGCTGCCAAAAATTAGGCACAGCATAAGCCTTTTAATGGGTGGGAGCAGAGATTTCAGCAGCTTTCTGGACTCTGCTGTTTTCTGCAGCCACAGCTCAACAAAGGAGAAATGAAAAAATTCACTGGAAAATGGAGCAATTATTAAAAAAAAAAGAAGTCTGAATGTCCCAGGAGCATAGTGGGCATGTGCAAATGGATTTTTAATCAGTATTAGAAACTGTAAAAACAGGGGGAGAGAAAGTCATTAATATGAAGCTGATACAGCAACAGACTTGGATTGAATAAAATAAATGTCCCAGTTTGAGGCCTCCTCCCCTCATATCCATCAATCAGCTTCTCTCTGTGCAAGGCACAAGCTTTCACATGAAAATCTTGCCTCAAGTAAGGCTCGTTGCACATATAACCTTATAGCTTAAATACAACAAAATCCACTTGAATATGCATTTTTATTTTAAAATCTAAATGTTTCTGCAGATAAGAAGGTTATTTCATTTTCAAAGACAAGTTTTGGGCCTCATCATTTGGCAGGGAGGAGAACTGGGAAAAAAATGCTTTCCTGAGATCAACACTTTTTCAAGCATAAAGCCTGGGGCTTCTGGAAAATTCTCTGTTTTAAATGTTTGAGCTGGCTGAGTGGGTAAAGGTAAGCTTTCAATATTCCTTTTACTCACATTTCTCTAGTGAAGATTACTCAGAGCAGCTTAAATAAAAATCAAGAGATTTGTCACATATTAGCACTTAGCAAGGTAAATATAGTTAGAAAAAACATTTGAGGCTAAGCTTGCTGCATTTAAGAATCACCTACTATTTCTGCATGGAAAATGACTTTTTGGCAAAGATTTATCCCTCCCTTGGGTTCCAGTGGTCTCAATGCAAGGTGAAAATACAGCCCAGTCACGGCCTTGCTGCCCACAACTCAGAATGCCCTAAAATTGGAATTTTGGTTCCTCATAGCATGAGCTTCATGTAGGGTTTTACTTAAGCAGAAAACTTAATGAGAAATATTTTGTTGTGTGACTGAGGGCTGGGTTTGACTCCTGCTCTTTTTCCTTGGAAAATCAGGATTTTTTTTTTAATATAAGTCCCATGATTGTAGTATTTTAACATATTTTTTTCCTCCATGGTCAGTAGAGTGGCATCAGCAAGAAGCAGAGATCACTGTATTCATCAGCTACAAAACACTTCATTCTTACTTTGTCCACTGAAATAAACTCATTTCACTGTACAAAGAGCTGCAGATGCTCCTTTGCTTGTGTGTGGACTGTGTCATCCTTTAGGAAGTGGATCGTTCACTTTATATTGGCTTTGTGGGTAAATATTCCACCTTTTACACCTGGAGATAGCCTGCTAAAATATGAGATTTGAAAAATACATAATTTAGCCTTCTAACACCTAGAAGAAGACTGAAAATAGAAAATACGCTCGCTAAAGGAATTGGTGGTTATTGATGACTGTATGAATGTCCTTTTTTTGTTTTCCTTTGGCTTGCCTGGTGTGAAAGCTCATCACTGAAAGCAAATCAGAGCACACCCAGAGCAGCAAGCCCTTCTGAGTCAGGATTGAACAGGCTGCACTGCTAAGCGATAAACGCCGTCATATAACTGGCATGAAAGGGGTTTGACATTAAGCAAATGAAAAAATCCAGAGAAAGCGGCAGTTTGGTGAGTCCTAACCTAGGCGAGTATTGGGGAGAGTCTTTGGAAGAATACTGGGGTCCTTTGGTTGGATACTTCTTATGCCGGGGAGTTGAAGGGGGTGGGGGACCCACAATCATATCTATCCTGGCAAAGTAAATAAGAGAAAAGACACCAGCAAAATGCATAATGAAGCAACATGTAGAGAAAAGTTGGTCAGAAAAGTTGCAGAAAGAAACAACTGAAAAACAGAACGACAGAGAGAGAAAAAGAGAGAATTTGAAAATATATTCTGCTGGAAACAGAAGGCTCTCTCCTACCACCTGGTTGTTGGTGTCTTACCCACCTCAGGGTAAGATTTGGAGATTTAGGCACCACTGCAACATCATTAGGAGTTCTCCCCACCCCAGATATAACAGGCAACATGCTTTACCCTCTGGAATATATTTGTATGTGTGTAGCGATATCCCATTGCGGTGGCTGGATATGAAACAACATATATTCATTATACTCATTCTCCTTTCAGTTCCAGTGCTACAGAACACATCCTCAGCTAGCTCAGGAGAGCATGAGCCATTGGGAGACGGCGCTGTGGGATTGTATAACTCAATGAATGGGAGACATCCATGGCTGGCAAGGTGTCAGGATGAAACATGAGACAATGTGAACACAACACTGAAAAGAGCACATTGCAGACACAGTGACAGAGGCTTTAATGATTAAAGAGGAAAGTGCATGTAAATACCCCAGAAATATGCTTGAATGCAGCTTTAATCCACCAAAGCCTTGGCTACAGGAGGTCACAGCCAGCCCTGCCAAGCTGAGCTGGCAGGGAGAACACAGCTCTTTGATGAAGGAAAGGGAAATTAAAATATCTGTTCTTCAATGTGCCCCATGACAACTTCCCTGGGATCCACTGTAGGGGTTCACTGCCCTGATGCCCCTTGATCATGAACCAGTGTTGGCCACAGCCCCACCCTGCCACACATGTCATCTACAGGGTGCCCTTCCAGTTGTACTGGACCTCTTGGTGCCCACTTGGCTATGATGTTGACTGCAAAGTGTGGCCCCAAGGGGATCTGCTCCCATCACCATCACTGATCTCCTGCTCAGTGGGGACAGTGAAGCCCAGGAAGCTGGCTGGTGGTCTTGGATTCCAAATCCAGGTACTTCACATTTTTGAATCAGCTCCTGGTCCTCCTGACTTCCCTGTGATGGAGTGGGTGGTAGCCCTAGCCTCACTCAACCTCAAAAAATCATCCTCACAGCTCCAGGGGTAGAGCTAAGAGGAGAACTCAGTTTGGTCTTTGAAAGCTGCAACTCCTTACCCCAATTTTCCAGAAAAAAGCAGCCAATCAAACTACTTTGGCTTTGCAGCAAATCTTGAGGGACTAGCAATGGGAGACTTGGGTGGGCAGTGAGGCAATCTGCCACACCAGCTTGGGATGTTAAAAAACTCAAGTGTGCCTCCTGGAGCCAGCAGAGATGACAGCCCCAATGGCTCAGTACCCACCACAGAGGCAGTTTGGAGGCCTCTTGTCTCAGATTATCAAAGTTAGGAAATATCAATTCCCTTCTCCTCCTCTTCTCCTTCCATATTCAGCTACACATCTTGGATCTATAATCAGCTGAACAGGAATGAAAGGCTCAAAGAGAGGAAATTCTCCAGGATATTTTAATCTCTATTGCAAGGGAGAATGTACCTTCTGGGAAACACACGGCATGCAGCAGCACTGAGAAAGTTCTCTCTGCATCTTGCGTATCAAAAATAGCAGATTTAAAACAGTCCCTGAAAGATTCATGGCAGAAGAGACATTCCTCTTTTTCCCAAGACAATTTTCCTACTTCGTTCCTGGGGTTCATATTATCTGTTTGCATACCCAAACACAGTTTTTTGCGTATTTTCTGACTCTAACAGAGACCTAGATGGTTTGAAAGGAAAGAAAAAATTCCTCAATGGCTTCCAGAGGAAGCTGGGCTGCCACAACCATCAGGAGAAATCATTTCATTCTCCAAATGTAGAAGTAAACAGTGTATTATTTTGACTGGAGATTGCCTGTGGCCAAGCCCTGACACTGTTCTGAGCGTCCTTCAAGCTCAGCAGAACTGGGGCTATTTCTGCTGAGCTGACACAGCCGTGGGTGTTGGGGGTTTGGGGTCTCCTTTTCAATGTGGGTCATCAGGGCTGAGGGAGAAGTGGTCAGACAAAAAGGTTTAGCTCAGATTCTCTGCTCAAGGGACTAAATGCATCTGCTTGGGTTTTTTCCCCGGGAGAAATATGAAAAAAATGGAACCTTTTCAGTTCCATTTTTGCCCTTTTCAGATTTCTTCTCCTATTAAAATTAACATGTCTCCCTCTAAAATTTGAGCACAGAAGCTAAAATGCAGCTCAGCTAAACCCCACCTACACTGGTGAGCTTGGATGAGAAATCCCCACCTGTACAGATTTTCAGCAGACTGTGCCATCCGGGGAGGGATTCCTCCTGAAACAGCTTAGCACCCCAGTGGTGGGAAGAAGCTGCTGCCTCCTCACTGCTCTCTCTGTCTGTGGCAGCAGGGCCACAACCAGGACACCAAATTTTTTCTTATACCACTCCATCAAGTTACCAAATGACCCACATTTGCTTTTAGACTGGGGCACCAAACCTTTGCATTCTGCCAGGAGGACTGCAGAGATCTGCACACCTTACCTATGGGATGTACTATAATGCCAAAAGCTCCTGAAATAAAATAGGAGGATGAGCCATGATTTTTGTATGTCCTGTGGTGGGCAGTAAGGTACCTTTAGCTGCATAATATCCCCGTTTGCAGTCCCTGTCCTGCTCATCCTTTATGGATTCCAGCCACAAGCACCAATGTTTTCCTTGAGGATTTCTCTTAGAAAGGAAAAGAATAAACTGTAGCTGCAAAGGAAAGTGTCTCTCTCCTGGCAGTACCTCCACAATGAACAAAAAGCAGTGAAAAATTAAGCAAAGAGAGGGTCTCTTGCCTGGCCTGAAGGTTTTTAATCCGGGAGAGCATGTCCAGGTGACCGGCTGAATACTGCTCGATGACATCCATCACGTCGTAGGGACGAAGACTCTCTTTAAACTTGCGCTTGGAGACAAGAAACCTCATAATGCTGCAGGAGATGGAGAAGAAAATCAAAATATAGTCCCTGGGCTGCAGCCTGACCTGCTTAATGGCAGATAAAAAACACTGCAGGGAGCTGCTTTGGAAGGAAAATGGAATAAATCCCAACCCTGGGGGTTTGGGAGAGGATGCAGCAATAGGAGAGGGGAAGGGGATTGCGGGGGCTGGTGGCTGAAGCCCTGTCTGCAACGGGGGGTCCCTGATGCCCCTTGGACTGTCATCTGTGCATGTGCTTTCTGCATCACTGTTATAAATGTCAGCGTTAAATCTCAGAGCTGGTGAGAATGATCATTTGGATGCATCCCTGCGGGAGATTTTCCTGTTTCTCCATTTATTCCTTCCCTAAGCAAAAATTGTCCTTTCTGGCAAAATCCTCTGTAAAGCAGGACAGGCCACCCAGGGGAAAAACAGCCTACAGCACAGACATGTCAGCATTTGCCATCACTTCTTGGGCTT
The DNA here is from genome assembly GCA_013396695.1 of Sakesphorus luctuosus. Taxonomy (NCBI): domain Eukaryota; kingdom Metazoa; phylum Chordata; class Aves; order Passeriformes; family Thamnophilidae; genus Sakesphorus; species Sakesphorus luctuosus. The sequence goes on from VWZD01002531.1 coordinate 592,171, forward strand.
TACACTTCTTATTTTTCCCTATTATTTACTTTTCCCTATTATTTACTTCCCCACTCTCCCTCTCTTACCACACTGCCCTGATGCTGACTTTCAGCCCTGGTGTCAAATCTTCTGTCACGAACTCGCAGTTGCAGCTTTTGTTCTCATCAGGAATGTCTTCTCCAGGGAGACTTGCTTCTGGGTTTGGGAGAGGGAGGAATAAACACAACACGTTACTGTTTCCCATGCTGGTGCCTCATAAGGAAAGATGAGACAGATCACGAACAGAAACCCCAGGGGAAGCACCAGAGATGCCTTTGCTGAGCATCCAAATGAGAGAGCATTTCCTAAGATGTGTTAAGGTGACATTCAGCAATGCTAACCGCAGCTCTCATCCATCTCTAGACTGGAGAATCACAGTATCATTTGCATTGGAAAAGCCCTCCAAGATCCTTGAGTTCAACCATTACCCCAGCATGGCCAAGCCCAACCACTAAACTATGTCCCCAAATGCTGTATCTGCATGTCTTTTAAATCCATTCAGGGTTGGTGACTCCACCACTGCCCTGGGCAGCCTGTGACAGCATTGGGCCACCCTCTTCAGTGAAGCAATTTTTCCCAGTATCCAACCTAACTGTCCCCAGGCACAACTTGAGGCCATTTCTCTTTGTCCTTATGCCTGACTCTTCCTCCTTTCCCCGTCCCTATATACAGAAATATATACATTATCATGGGTGTCAGAAGGCGGTTTGTTGCCTCTTGTAATGATCATTGAATAGTTTCATTTGGAAGGGACCTTTGAAAGGCCATCCAGTCCAATCCACCTGCAATGGCAGAGACATCTTCGAATAGACCAGGTTGCTCTGGCTACTCCAAGCTAAAGGACTGGGAGGGGAAGGAGATCCATTTACGCACCTTAGGTGGCAGCTCTGCCCTTAGGTGGGGAGGGACAGGATCTTGGGGCCATCTGGGAACTCGAGGTCTATCATGGTGCCCCAAAGCCTCACCTTCCGAGTTCTGCCGTGACGCCGCTCCCTTGATGCGGAAAGCTTGCCGGGCTCGGCTGCGGTCTCCGAAGCTCCAGCTCTTGGGCACTTTGCTTGGGCTGTCCTCGATGCTCTGGTCAGCACTGGGGGACCTCCTGATGCCCTGAGCCTGTGGAGAGCCTTTCCCTTTGGTGCCAGCACCGCGGGGACTGGAGAAGACACGATCTTTCAAACTGACCTTCTGACTGTTCAGAGAAACACGTTGAAACAAAGACAAAAAGGAGACAGCAGGAGGAGTCATTCTGGAAACCACGCAGTCCTTCCCCACCAGCCATTAGAAACCAAGAGCACTTCCAAGCAGCAGTGACATGTTGTTTTGCTGTTGGCTTTTTTTTTTCCAATATATATATGTTTATGTGTTTTTTTTTAAAGAAAGTTTTGTCGAGATGTTTCTGTCATCATGAGTGAAATGGGAATGATTCTTAAGAGAGAGAAAATAATGAGGACTTAAACAGAAGCCCCTTGTGGGATGCCAGGGCTGGCGGGACAGAATGACATTAACAATGAGGTTATGATTCCTTAAATCACTGATCGGCTCCGATCACAAGTTAGGAAGCTTTTCTTTCACAACTGCCTTCCGAAACACTATGTCTAATAAGAAAATACCAATTAAAAAATCCCCCATTATCTTAAAACTTTTAACCTTTGTGGAAACACTTCACTTCTGGTGCTCAGACCTGTCCCTTCCCTTTCTTCAACTCCTGTATTTCCTCTCTCTTACAACATGATCTGCCACTTTTTTAAATTCCAGAGAGTTCCTCTTTATCCAGTCACATATTCAAACACTTAAATACAAACACTGAAATGTGCAACTCCTGTGCATCCTATAAAAATTCCATCTAAACGCTGCCAGCTCCCTGAAGGTCTGCTATGGGTGTCATAAACATACAAACCAACATTTACAACTTCAACATAAGGCATTTTATTGCTTATTTTCCTACTGGAGTCCTTGGATTTTTGGTTTGAAAAGAAATTCTCTCCACAAAGAGAGATGAACTCATTGGGAAATAGTCAGCTGGCCACCCAGCTCTAATTACTTTCCAAATTTTGAAATTTGTAATTAAAACCTTTCACTCAAATTAAGATGACGACTTTTCAAGTGAAAATTTCAGAACAAAGAAATTTTGTCAATCTTTACAAAAGGGCAAATTTTATAGAGACATCATTTGGAAACCAAACTGCAAATAGTTTGGGATTATTTGGTATTTTCTACATAGCAATTGATGATTAAACTACACTGATAGATGGACAACCAGTGCAAGGTACTTGCACATGTAACCAATTTTTAATATACAGATATATCAAAACTGAGGGATTTAATTCCCAATACTCTGTACCATTGCAGTAGCCACTTATCATTTTGCTACAAATGCTCTGCCTCAATTTGCAGGAAGAACATTTGAGGAATTTTGATTTCCACATCAGATTTCCATCTTCCCACCTAAAACCTGCTTTTTTTGCGTGTCTTTCAGCAACACCACCTTAAAACTCAGAGCCAAACAGTCCTCCTTTGCCTTCCAAACTGGCAGAGGTTCTTCAATCAGAGCTTGGCTGCTGGTTTTTGAAGCAAAGCAAAACGCAGCTCCCTTTTCCCAGCCGCTGGCTGTTCTCTGCTGACAGGAGCAGACACACTCCTTGGCCAGCAGAGGAAGAAGATGTGACCAGAGGACACTCAGGGAGCAGATTTGTCGAGTAAGAAGGTGCTATTTTTACAAAGTCACTTTACATTGTGAGAGAACAAACATTTACAGGGAGAGAAAGGTGCTCAGGCAGCATTTTGCAGAGTTGCATCCCCTGGGCTGCAGGGCAGGGTTAGCCATGGCCACGGGCTCAGCAGCAACTGCACAGTGAAAGACACATTGGAGAGAAAAGAAAAACTGCTCATGATCAAGTAGAATTATTCCAATTAATTATGAATTTCTGATTGCGATAGTGCTGGAGATTGAATTTCCAGTGTGGTGCCCACCTGCAGGGGCTGTCTGAAAGCCATGGGACCAACAGACCTTCAGCAGAGCTGAAATTCAGGTCAGAGGTACAAATCCACACCAGAACCTGGGAACAAGCACGTGCCTACATACCTTTCTGGATGTAAGTTTTAGCCTCTAATACTACCAAAATCATCCTACGTAATGAGTCAAAGGTTTAAAAGCAGTTCTCATTCTGTTTTATTGGATTAGAAATCAGATTGAAATTTTGTCATTTGATCTTTTATAGGCCAACTGGATTTTTTCTTTATTTTCTGATGATTTTACAAAAGACTATTTCTTGAATCCACTGAGTTTCAGTAGTATTAATACTTTTAATTACCTGATCTTTTTTTAAACATAAATTTTATTAAAATGCATCAGCAACACAGCAATATTTAGAATTCAAACTGATCCTTTTGTGCCTTGTCCTCTGCTGAGTTGCTCCCGCCACCAATCCCAGTGTAAAACCAGTTGCCTTTCACTGAGTAAAGCCGGGCCTTTTCCTTGGGGACCCTTTCCCATTCCCACAATAAATGTGCTGAAAACATTTGCAGGAACTACAAAAGGTAAAAGAGTTTAACTCAGTGAGTGAAGAGTTTCAAGCCTGACAGCATGAGGTGCAACACATTAAAAAATCTCATAGAAATTTGATGAGCAATAAAGATCTGGGTGGGTTTTGTTCCCAAGTACTCACTACTCAGGAAAAAACCCCAATGCCTGATGTAACTTCTTTTTTTTAACACAGATGACATGAGACAACACAAACAATTAATCAAAATTTTTCCTTCTGCCATGCAATTCTCTCCTTGGAAATAATAGCTGGAATCACATGCAAGTACAATCCCTGCAGAGGAGAATGCTGTTGGGGTCTGCAGGAGCCTGGTAGGAGAAAGTCCCAAAGAAATATAGACAGATAGGGATATATGTTGCCAGCTAATCCAAGATCATGTTCTCATTCAACCAGAAAGTCATGCAAGAGGGACGTGGAGTGTCTTGGAGAAGTGGTGTTTGGATGTCACTGGAGAGGATGGTAAATGAGCCTCAGTTCTGTGGAGAGTGTATGTGTGGGTGACATGAACATGAGGACAGCAGTACCCCAGCCACACACACAGCATGGACTGATGCTCACAGATGTGCCCTGGCCATGCCAGGGGAAGGGAAGGCAAGGGAAAGAGAACTGTGGCTTTGCAACCAGAGGCACAGATTATGGGAAGCCATAACAGCATAATAAGGGGTGCTTTAGTTCTAGGTCCTCATAACCAGTTTCAGTTGGCATCTCTGAAAATGTATTTGATAACAACAACAAAAAAATAATTACATTTCCAGTCTGACTTTGGGGTAAATTTAAAAAAACTTTCAGCTTGTAACTTGAATTTAACAAAGGATAGAAACTGAGTTGATTTTTCTCTGCTGATAGTCAAAAAATGAGAGCCCATACTGGACAAACATGTAAGGACTGATGCATGGTCCCATGGCTGATGGAGAGGTTCTCACTGCTCTAGTGGGCTTTGCATTTTGGTTCATTTAAGTCCTACAGCTCAGCTCTGATTAGAGAAATTCTTGAGAAATGACCTTCAAAATGAGCTGCCATCAGCCTCCTCAGGATACCAGGAGTTTGAGCTCCTGTTTTAAACACTCTGGTTTGGGGTTCATTCCAGTTCTCTATAGTATTAAATCAGCACTTTTAAAAAATGTGGACTCATTACATTAGCAGTAATTCTGGATCAATAAGAAGTATCAGTTTTAACATCTTGCCATTGATTTTAAACTATACTTGAGCCATTATTTCTTTTTCTCCTCAGCTGGCCAAACTGAGTCAGACTAGCACAGACTCAGATCAATCTCTGCATCCAAACTCAACCACTATCAGTGCTCATTCTTCTGAGATGTTGTGGCCAGGAGAAAGGAGCTTTCTTCTGCTGGTAAATGAGGTACATTTTTTAAATCCAGGGTTTGTGCTGAGCTTGTGGCATATGAGAGAAGCTCATTAAAACCAAGCAGAAGTGCAAGGAGTGAATGGAATGACAGCCTCAGTGGCTGACTGGGCTCCAGTCTGGTTGCAGGTGTGAAGAAGAGGCAGAAACCAATTACTGGAGACATGAAGAAAAGGAAAATACAAGTGTGTGTGCAAAACTTTCCATGACTAGAACAGAAATCAAGAGAGGGCCAGGTTCAAGCCTGGTTTGCCTCCAATGATTTCAGAAAAGTCAGAGCAAAGGTGAATTCAGCCTCGAGAATCAAGTTTGTAGAAGCAGAGTAACCTGGGCACAAGGAAAACAAAACATCAGCCAATGATCATGTCATGGGGAGTAATCCCTCTTCTTTTCCTCATCCACAAACATGGTGCTACACTTACGTTGGAGTCATTGGACTATAATGGCAAAGACAAGAGTTGCAGCGTCCCCGCAGGCACCACACAGGCACGGAAAAGCACGGGGCCTCGGATGAGTGAAGGGACACTGGAGCCAGGCTCATGTCTGTAACCTTGGCCTTTGGTATTCTGCAGCATTCCATTATAATCACCCCTCTCTTCTTAGTTCACAGTCTTATTTTCCCAAACTGATGTTGAGTGCTGTCAGACACCACATCAGCCACATCCTGCATCTCCTTCCAACCTCTCACTATTGGCCAGCTCAGCAGTTTTGCATTTCAGGAGCAAAGTAGAACAGCCAGATTGTATCCCCGAGCTGGCTGATCATTCCTGAACAAGCTTTTAAGACACCTGCTACACCCAGAGCCACAGGCCAGGTAACAGTTCTGCAAACACCTTTCCTTCACTGCTCTGGGTGCCACTTCCTCCCATTGTCAGGTCTCTGAGGTGTCTTGTTCTCTGAGTGCAACCAGGAAAATCTCTTACAAAGCAGAACATGATAGACCTGATAATCTGGCTCGGTGTAGTTACATTATCGTCTAAAAATGAATGTTATTGCATTTAGTTTAGTACATTAAGAAACCACAGCTTCTAAGGAGTTTCCTATTAATTTGCCTACATTGAGTTTTCCATGATTGCCTCATAGTTTATGGTTATTTTGTTACATGCATCCTGGATTAAGGCTTTTAGCACTCAGCCTTAGATGCAACAAAGTGCTGTCATCTGCCCAAAGAGTTTGTGCGGCGGGGATTGTGGGTCCAGGAAAACAAGACATTTTAATTATTTTTATATCCCTTCACAGTTCACCTGATGATGATGGCTAGGCTTTGCAAATGAAGATTTTGGGAAGGACTCTACCCACGTGGGTGTATCCTTTGAGCCTGTGAGTGGATTTTTTAGGTGAGGCACAGCATGAGCGAAACTGTCCCCTACAGTTTAACTAAAGCACAGGGTGTATAACACTACATTCAGGATAGATGCAGGTAACAAAGATGCACTTGCAGCTACTCCAAAGTTCCAGACTCCTTTTTGGCTGGAAGAATTACAGTCTGTAATCCTCCTTCTCAGGGTCACCAATGGATTAAGAAGATCTTGAGGTAATACTTTGTTTCATCCTCCCTTTCCCTTGCAGAACTCAAGATGGGGGAGATGAAATGAGGACCACAGTAGGAAGGAATTCAGTAAAAAAAAAAAAATTATACTAGCTTTAGGAGTTAAAAATTCATGCCTAGGAAGACATGCAAGGAAGACACTGAGATCAGAGTGGCTGATTTTCCAGAACACAGAACTAGACACGGACAGGTGAGAGGACAGCATTACAAATAGCACTGCTTGTTCTCATCTCTGCCAAAAACAACCTCAGTGTTAAGCAATGGAAAGGAGGCTTTCTCTGGCAAGCACTCCCTGCTCTCACTATGCCTCCCCAGATAAAACAACCTCACCTGGCAAATGGAAACACTACAGAAGTCAGGATCATTTTTTCAGTTAGATTATTGATCAAATCTTTGCCATTTGGAAATGCCTTGAAATGCTTTCTGTGCAACTGATGATCACCCAATATTTAAACCACACCTTTAAACTTCAAGGAAGGCCAAAGCTTCATCAAAGCATGCAGCAGGAGGCTGACTCAGAGCTTTAGGTTATTTATCCCAGTGGAAAGAATTTCCTACCATGGAGAACTGCTTGTTATGAACCCTAGATCATGCTCATTCCTCTTTGTTACCCATTCAGAGATGGGATTTACCGCTCTACTTCTGAGCTCCTGGCACACACAAGCCTCAGACATGAGTCCTAACCTCAAGAACTGACAGATAATAAAAATAGCCAGCAAGTCAAAAAATAGCAAGAAAAGAAAAGATACAAGTTGAAACAATTAATGAAGAAAATCAGAGATACATATACTGTTAGAACTGTAATTTTACACTTTTAGAACTGTAGTTTGTTGGCTTTCTGAGGGAGACAGAGACTGGTGATTTTGAGAATTAAAACAGACTCCAAAAAAGAGCATGCAGAAATCCGAGTTCACAAACATGCGGCATCACTCAGTGCCCTGCCACTCCTGGGCTCTGCACCTGCCTGGCTGTGGGGCGAGGAGCTGAGGGGGTCCCTTGCCAGCATTCACAGCATGCAAACTCTGGGCAGTGGGAATTCAAGAAGGTGCATGTTTGCTGCTGAGAAGCAGTGTCTGAGGTGGGGGAAGAGACTCTTCCAGTGCAGGTGTAGATGTAGATGTATTTACTCATAGGTAACACGAGATATATGTTCAGTGTACCCTTATGGCCACGGGTGCACTACGAGATGCTTTTTGGGAATTCCCTGAAGCCACCTCACAATTGTCACTGGATGAAAGAGATGCAAACCCTGCTTGTACAAAACCCTCTGCTCTAGCTCTAGCTGTCTGTTCCCCACGGGGTCTAGAAACAGAACCATTCACAATGCCAATGTCAACGCTCAGGGGAACCCGTGT